>OY735248.1:7186949-8386949 GCA_963457695.1 Neria commutata
GTCCAACTTTAATACTATTTTTTACAGTAATATAAGATGATGAGGATGAAGTAATATAAAGAGTTTCGAGCATATCTCAATGTACAATGAATATTGCTGTTAGTAGCCTGTAGTTAAATAAAAGAAATTAAATTGTAGAAATAATCTTTTTTGAAAATATTTTTGCCCATTTACCTTTATGGTTCTCTTTCAACCGAAGGCAAAAAGGCAACCAAACTACAAGTGCTTCTATTTGACATAATTAAATTCATAGTTGTTGTTTTTAGTTTTTAGTTCGAAAATTTAAAAAGAAAATTTAAAGAAAAAATGCCTTTGCTGGTCACGTTATTTGTTTCGTTTGCTTAAAAAGAAAGCGCAGTTAAAGCAAAGGTTTTTCACTACCAATGCCTCAACTCATAAACGTAGAATTCCAACAACAACATCATCAGCAACATACATGCTGACAACTCTGCTTTAAAAGTTTTCTTTTTTTTCATAAAAAATAAAAAAATACTCAATAAGCATGAAAGCTGCATACTGCCACATTTTAACGTGCTCTTGAACTAGCCCAAGTTAACACAACGCACTGCTGTTGCTCTTCGATTTGCCTTCACCATTTTCTTGTAAAAATGATATTCTTAATATGAAAAATATTATCTTTCCCTTCGAATGCGCAATCTTTCAAATTATTTCCGCACATTTCTTCAGTTCCCATGCGCCGTTTTACCTCGACATGCGCTGTTTAGCAATTTTGGCAATTTCGGTCGAAGACAGACCGCCAGATGGGTCTGCCGCTGTGCGCTGCTGTCATCAATTACCAAACATTCGCCTTGCTTTTATTTACATTTAGGCATATCAAAAGAGATTTTTCACAATTTTTCATGTTCTTATATTCAGTGGGCCCAGCTGGCAGCTGTCGTCTTTGACAACTGCTCACCTACGCCTGCGTCTACGATTGATATGTATCACTATGATCCCTTTCAATGCTTCGATTGCTGCTAACTCTGCCTCCCGCTTGATTGTTTATGAGGCCCGCACGTATCACTCATACTACATACATATATACACATGCGAGTTGTCACTTCAGCATGGCTGTGCCTGCTCTTAATCAAATCGATATATCTACATATATGCATATTTATGCATGTGTATGTGTGTGTGCATGTTTGCACGTGTTGTCGGTTATTCCCACTTCCATTGCCTTGATCTGGATTACTTTGCCTGCTTTGCGGAATCTCTGTTGCTTTGCTGCCTGCCTCATTTAAATTGATGAATGTTTGATGCTTGCTGTGCTACAGCGTGCATGTGTGTGTGTATGCGTGCATATGTGCGCATATGTCAACTTATACTTCATTTCCTAACGCCTGAATAATCGTACAGTGCAGCATTCATAATGCATGAGAAGGAGTTAGTTTAATGGGCATAGCTTTGCTTTTTGTTCAGTGCCAGATTCGAAAGCTAAACATAGCCTTGACTCGTCGAAAGTAAAAGTTTTGTAAGCACAAACGTTTATATTGACAGGCTCGTCAATAAGTTAGAAAAAGTAAGATATTCATAACAGCTGCTTCACAAAATGTAGCGTAACATAGCCTTATATCCTGCAATTCCCTTTACAACAAAGTGATTAATATTACAGATTTTTTCAAAAATGTCTACAAAGTTAATTTATGCAAATATGCATTGGTATTTCAAGCATAACATAATTTTGCTAAAATAACAACACTTAAAGTTGATTACAGCCACCGGATTTTTTGCATTATCGCTACATTAAAGCAATTTTTAAAATATATAAAACGCTCGAAGTAACTTCACAAATCCACACTAGTAGATATAATTCGCAAATTTTGCATTTTACAAAGACATCAGCCGTGAATTATACAAAACATTAAAATCTTGCTTAAAAAGTACACATTCTAAATACGTTGAACAATAAAAGAACCGCCATGTCAAAAGTAGACAAATGCTTACTTAGAACTAAGCTCGTCCGCAGAGCCCATTCCAAGCCCAACACAGGGAGCATTCAAGTATGTTAAGCTGCATATCACACTCGCATGAATAAATGTAAATATTAAGCTTTAGAGAAAGCGTGCAGTTGGGCACCTTTCCCAACAGCGAGAGAGTGGCACACACCTATACTATTGCATTTGTGTGTTTGAAGCTCTGTAGCTGGTTGGTTGGTTGTGTAAATATGTTAGTATTAGTGTGCAATTTGCTAATTTCAAATAAAATTTTTTAAATGCCTTTTTCTATTATTATGCAATCGAGTACCTAGCATTTTTTTCCATTTATAGTATATCGCTCATTAATGTCTTTTATTTGTTGGTCATTATTTGCATGACTTCTTAGTTGACAAAATATGATTTTGGCATGCATTATTCTTTTTGTATATAGTACATATTAACATAACATTTTTATGCTCGCATATGAATAATGGTATTCCCGAATATATAAAAGAAATTGCGAATAATGAGCATCGAGCTAAGAGCATGCATAATAAAAAATTTTCAGCATTCTAAGCAGGTATACATATATAAGTATTTTCGCTCATACGATCGTAGCTGGCATTTTCTTCTAAGCTTGTTTAAAAAAATCAATACTCTTTTCCTGATAGAGTAAATTTATGTGGTAAGTGTAAATTGTGTGTGCGTATGTGTGGTGTGTATGTCCGCGTAAACTCGTGCTCACCTTTTTTAAAAATCATGACTTGTCGGCAGTTAAAAAAGTTGCCAACTTTTAAAATGAATCCATATTTCATATTTAAAGGTCAAGCTTGTGCAACTAAGTAGCAAGTTAGGCAGACAACCACACACACAGCTGCGCACTTTTGTTTGGTTTACTTTGGCTTCGATTTTTTGAATGTTCAACGAACAACATAAATAATTAACAATAACATGCTTTGACACTTATCATGACAGTCCCCAACATAAAAAATATAAGAACATCTTTTTTAAGAATTTCGAACATTTCGTTATTTTCTGCTGTCAATATGAAATGCTGTACCTTACATTTATTGCCAGCTAAAATCTTTTAGCAACCATTTTCATTATTTCTTAGAGCAAATTGCGAATATGGTTAACCAAAAAAGGTTGACCAGAAAGTGCTTCAATAAGTTGAAAATAAACTGCCTTCCGGTGATGTAGCAAAAGTAAATTCAATAAAAATGGCAAGCCTTTTTGTGAACACTTCAAAAGTTTCCAATTTGAAAAGAAATGAAATAATAAATAAGTCATGCTCAGCGTCGTGCTTTACTTTGTCAGAAAACTGCTGACTAAATTGCAGACTTTCAGTCAACACACAAAAAGAGAACGTGAATTATCTGAAGCAAAAAAAAATCCACACCAAATTCACAAGGCAAATATTTTGCAGTCAGAATTTTTTGAAAAGTTATTCGTGCGAATCATTTTGTGCGGGGCAGAAGTCCAATGCAAATTACAAGCGCAATACTTTTGCAACATTTTTACAATTCACTGGCCTCAGCCGCACGAGCACCAAACCAACCAACCGCCTCTTTTAGGCGCACAGACGAGCAACTAACTGCTCGTTTGGAGCTGAGTGGAGTGGAGCGGAGGGGAGCAGCAGCATGCAAATGCGCTTGTCATTAGTTGCACGAGCGGCGTTTGACCATCAATCTTGTGCGGCCCACACAGAATATCTTCACGGCCATGACTTCACACACAGCAGCGCTTTCATCATCACTTGGGCTACTTCAACTCAGCCACTTAATTCCTAAGGCAAGTACTTAGCTTATGGAAACGCGCATGCAGCGTCAAGAAGCGGCGCCAGGATTTGTCCACGCATCGTCCAGACACAAGCAAGCTATTTGTAAGGAATGCCATTTTACGAGCAAGAGCTGGCATTTTAATGAAACTCAAATCAGTGTGAGCAATTATGGTGGTGCTATACTAACGTTCAATTATATTTTTGGGCGAAACAGTGCAAATTCGTAACACTGAATTCGAGCTCAATATTAGAAAGTCGAAATTGCATAAATGGAAATTATGACAAGCAATCGCTGCTCTTCTTTGTTATTGTGAAATGAAAAAATAATGCTCACTTCTTTTTTATTGAGCGTATTTTCACGTTTCACTTCACTGATCACAGCATCCAATTGCTGAATTATTGCTGCCTAGATAAGAGATATTTGCTCATTTACATTCAATGAATGAACACTGCCGAATTAAAAGAGAACTCTCTGAAATCAAGTACAACTTTGCTATAAAAAGACTTGATAAATGTTGCACAATATATACTATATTTTAAATAAAGGTGAAACAAGATATTAAAATAAAGAAGAGTTGATATTCTATGATGTTTAACAATGAATAGCAACCACTTAAATTGTAAGTGAAAATGTTCTTCACTTCAAGATAATGCTATTGAATTTGGTTTAAATTAACTACAGGAAGTTGCTGTATAAATGTCTCTAAGTTAGAACCTTTACTTCACCTAATTTCCTTGTTTGAATTGCCTTTAAATGGCAAAACATAAACGTGTGACCATAAAATATTTTACGGCTTTCCTTTGCGATTTAGCTCCTTCGCTTCCATTCATTTTGCTTCCCGTCCATAATTTCTGTACGAGTGTACAAATAAAATGATCCTATTATATTTGAATAATTTATTGGCATAATATTTCATTTATGTATCATAAATCTACGAAAACGCTAAAGGAATTTATGCTTGAGCTCAAAGGACGCGTTAGTTGGAACAATAAGAATTGAGACGTCGTTAGCATAGGCAGCGGCTTCAGTGATTGGGTCACGTGGCGCAAGTGCTAGAAAGATAACTACACTTAAAGTATTTAAAATCTTTAACAACACAAAGAATCTTCTCGGAGAGTTGCCAATTGCATGCGAGAGATGGCGCTGCAAAAGAGTAATTTGATTAAAAGCCTCTTTGCTTTCAGCTGGCATGGATCTGCTCGAAATTGAAGCTGGTTCCCTTCGCATCAGCGAACGTGCACACATCCATTGAGCCACTGCAGCGCCAGATTTCTAAAAGTAGTTACAACAATTCTCGAAAGAGTTCTATTAAGAACTTGAAACTTTTCTGAACTCTGTACATATGTATAAGTTTCGAGTCTTTGTCCGTCTAATTGACGCCAGTATCTCGCAGCGTTTCTCGCATGTCAACCACATCAACCTCAACAACAAAAATTAGTTTAAAAAACAACTTTCCCTAAATCGATCTTATATAACAGCATTTTCTGTACATTTAAATTGTACAACTAGCGTTAAGTTTTCATTATTCAAAAGTCTGCTGCACTCAATCATTTAAATATTCGTACAGCAATTTAAATTTTCCCTTTCAAAACTTCTTTCATTATTATTCGCTTGAATTTTAACTGAATAAATGCGCATGTGGCATACTAATTTCTCTGCTAAACGTGTTAATTGCAAAACAATATGCGGAATTTCTCCAGTAATTTACAGCGTTGTAACTGTATCTTAGAAATATATATGTATGTAGGCGCATTTCTAAATAAATTAAGTCAAAAACAAGGCGTACAAAGGATATTCTAAATGATTGTCAGCTGTTAAGACATTACCAAAGGCAATGCAAATTGTAATTACTTTGGTTTACTTAATTTCAGTTGCTGATAATTATACGGAAATATTGCTCACACACACACACACAAATAATGACATATATATGTACATATTCCTGTATCTCTGCATGTAGTTGAACGAGCCCGTATTTTAGCATCATTCTAGTTTTCATTTTCTTCAGCTTATGCCTGTGCTGTTGTTGCCAAAGCATTTCCACAGAAGAACGCTCCTCCAGCAGCATTACTGAAGCTAACTACCAACAGCAGCAGAAGAGGATAAGTAATTTCATTTCATGTGTCGCTGCTAACGAGCTTATCACACATACAAACACACAAGTACAATTGTGCGTATACTTTATGCATGTAGTTTTAGGGATGTCAATGCCGAAGGCTTGGGGTTTTCAGTATAGAAAGTTCGTAAAACTAAAACTGGAAACTATTGTTATCGAATCTTCAAAAACGAGTTGGTTGAATTTCCTATTAAAAACTGCCATGTGAAGATTTTTAAATCCGTAAATACAACCAGTTTAGCCGAATTAGACGATTTCTTCAAAGAAAATTTAAAAGGTTAAAATTATTCAACAAAGTTAAAATGATTTGAAGTGACTTTTTTTCAAGTTAAGTCCATTCTCTAAACCCTTCCGAATTTATTGGGAACATTTATGGAAACATTGTATCGCATACATATCGACATTTCTTTTATTAAATGAAACTGTCGAATCAGTTGTAAAATGATAGATTTGGATTTGATAAATAAATTCTTAATATATAATTTTTTATATAAAGCTCAAAGGAATATGCAATGAAAGATCAGAATTTGTTATACACTGATACTTCTGAAATTTAGCTTTCTGTTTGAAGAGCCTAGTAAAAGATATACATAAATATGTTTTGGAAGACCATAATTTTTAAATACTGCTTTTAATATAAATTTCTCGGTGGAGATTGATTTGAAAAACTAGAATTTGACTGAAATTCTGTATTTTATATATGTATATTTTTTTTAAATATGCCCTGAGGCATCAGAATGTATATATAATACTATTGGTATCTTCAAGGTTAAGAATGATCTGAAGAACGGTTTTCGATATCAATTTTGTCATTTCTGAAAGTGTGCATGCTCCAGAAGTCTGTGCTTTTGGAGTTTCGGTAGCACGATTTGGATTACAGAACCAATGGATTGATAGTCCTAATGTATGTATATGTGTGCAGGTATCTGTGAGCACGTGCATGACTATAGGTTAGTGAAAAGCACACCCTGCCATACAATAGATACCAAAACATTTTCATTTCGTTTCTTTTGGCTATGCATTAGTACATTTTTATAAGCACTGGCAGGAAATAAACAACGGCCATGATAGATTTGTTGTTTCTGGGTGCTGTGGAGTGAAGCAGACTCGCTCATTTTGTGAGCAGCGATAAAGAGCTGCATGTAAAAGCTTACTTGGAGTAGGGGTGTCAGATTTAAGGTAATTGCTTTGGCGTGTAGCGACACGTTTGACATGCTCCTCTTTTATGAAACACAGGACAAACTTTATCGTTTTTGTAAAAGCTACATTTTGCGTGCCAAGCTTGATTAGTTCGAGATTTTTTTACGATAGTAGAACGGTCTAAGGTAAATATAAAATTTTGCTAAAATACATAGTATTTATATGACACTACAAGGGCAACTGTCAAGCGAAGCTGTTAAACTGCGATAACGTTCTTTTCTAATGTTTCTTCATGATGTTTTCTTTTGGTAGTAGCGAAACGTTCTTTGCTCTTTTAAATTTTCCAAATACATATATAGAAAGCACTTTCTATGCAAAAAATTAACAAAAGCTAAGATTAAGCGCTTCGGCCTCTTACATCCCCCGAACAGCGTGTCTGACCATTTGCATAATTGTATTTTTGTGCTAATGAACATTCTGAACATTCAAGCAAATGCAATCTCTTTCCCTTGTTACGTGCGTAGCTCACACATCAGTCGGGGACAAGTGATTTTTCTGCGTGACCCGCCTTTGGTTGTTGTCATGTCAATGTTTGAGCTGTCACTTTGCACATGTTTGCTGGACAAGTGATAACGTCATGCGGTTGTGTGTACGTGTGTTGGGCAGCCTTCTTGTTTTGTTGTATGCGTGTCAGGTTATCGGCCGATGGCACATGTAAACGCTTTATAGAACAACCAAAAAAAATTTTAATGACTTAGTCACTGTGCTGGCCACACTTGCTCTTCCCCTCGCCCCACTATAATCCATTGCACACACACTTGTCTATTATGTCAACTACAGTTACAAATACAACTCAATTTGTTGCTATGTCCCTTATCACATTTAATGCTTCACTTTGAGGGGCAGGAATCTGACATGGGGTGACACTTCGTTCGCATTGTCAGTTGCGGCCGCGTGCAATACACCCTTTAGTCACCCCACAGCCACAACACGTACACGCATCACATCAATGTCAATAAGTGTGTCTTTAATTAAAGCAATTTTAGTACATGCATGCATGTGTGTCTGTGTTGGTGATTAAACCGATGCGGAAGCACTTGTCTGGCCCACGTGCACGTGCCCGCCAGAGATAAGCGCTTGTACTCTTGACTTTATGTTAATTGAATATTCCAGTATCATGCTGGCGTAAAAATAAAACCCGAACAAGGAATTTCAATTAGCGACATTGTCGGCATAGCAACGCACATTTTTGCAACCAAAAGTTTCGAAAGAATTTGACGCCCAAATTGTTTATTTATCGCACAGGCAGACTTAATATGAGAATATTTTTCAAATTTAAAAAATATGTAAGAAAGAACGAAGGTAACATTCGCCAAACAGAAGGCACCCGAGCGCGCAAAATGACAAAGTTCAGAGAGAAACAAATCAAAATGCTCCGAAGTACGGATTTTGCTTGTGTTTTTTTAAGCTGCATATACTTAAAGTTTACAATAAAATAGTTCTTAGTTTTCAAAAACGCAATAATCTTGACGTAGACTCTTAAAAGACAAAGCCGACGAAGCTGAATATGTTATGCACATTCTGCTTTAAAGGCTACAATAAGAAACTTTTCGAAAATTCTCTTGCTCGAAATGAATGCGCTCTATATCTGCTGTTAAGTTGAATGTTGATTTGTAATAAAGCTTTTTTTTTATCAATGGAATTGTGTGAAATATAATACTAACATCTGTCTTACATTTGTATCTTGTTTGCATGTACTTCTGCACATCGAATGCAGATGTTCCCAGTGCAGGCTCTCGTGAATCAAATGCACTATCTTCGAAACGTAGATTTCTCAGCTGGTGGTTTACATAAATTATATGCGAGTCGTTTTTGCTGGACACTAATATTTTAAGAATGAACAAAGATAATTCTCTTCAACTGAATGTGCTACTGAGTTTTATCAGAGAAATCAAGAAGTTTAAAAGTAAGCCGTCTTCTACCTTCTTACCAACATTGTTTTTTCGGATTTTTCTTTACTACAACCCAATCCCAAACACAATCTCTCATTTTTTAAATATATCCCGAGTGAAATAAGTTATACAGCTTGAATGCTTAAGGGTTTGCCTGTTTAACAGGGATAGCCTCGATTTACCCCAATTATATCTCTCTGTAGTTGTACATATCTATGAGAGCAGGAAGTCTATCTCCTCTAGCTCTCGAGCAACTTCGGCGTCGAAAGGGTTAAATACATTGCAGAAAAAGATTTAAATTTCCCTTTTAATTTCCATACATTTTCAATTCCTTTCATTATTAAAGTTTTGTAGTAACCCGGGTCTTTAGCATGAAAGACTGAGCTGCTGTTAACCGCTGACATATGCACTCGCCTGATTTTAACATACCCCCTGCTCCCAAAGCGCAACGGCCATGTGGTTTTATCCCACACATGTTCACCGAGTTAAACCGAAACGCTGCCACAAATTGTTAAATTAGTTGAAAAGTGCATGCCACCGCCACTATTTCTTTGCCCTCGCCCCATCTCATACATTATAAAACTGCCTCGTGCGCGTTGGAGATTGTAAGGCAAATTGTTGGGCAACTTGTTTGCGGCATTCAAACAAGCGGGCCTGCCAACAAGCTGCCGCAACCGCAGGCTGTGCGAGCTAACAGCAACGGCAGCAATATTCTGGCAGCAACAGCAGCAGCTCTCGACAGCGCTAATAGCAAATTTCCATTAACTTTCGCTGGCTTCGCTACGCTTTTGCTACGTTCAAAGCGTCCTTTGGCTAGCATCCTCGCGTCTGCTGTGCGGGGGATAAGCGAGAAGTGTTGTTGAAAGCAGCAGCGCTGCCGCCGTCAGCCACAGCGCAAAGTGGCTAAACAATTTATGAGTGTGTGCGTGTGTGTCTTTTCTATAAAAGAGAGCGACTACGAAGTGCAGTTTGTCTGTGTGTGTGTTTCGTGTTGCACTATACTGCAATGTTAGTGGGAAAAAGCAGACAGACACGCACACACCTGCATCATTGCATACACTGTGAGTGTGTGTATTTTGATGTTTTTCTAGTTTCACTGTAAATATGGCATTCGAGGTAAATATGGCTGGAAATTTATTTGATTACGATCACAAAAATTAAGTAAAAGCAGCTAAATTAATTTTGGCATGCTTTCAAGGCAAGCTGTTTTTATTCGATTTATAAGCGTTTCAATTCAAACCTGTTCAAAGATTTTCTTAAATCTTTTCAAGAGCATTTGAAAGGTGCTCACTCGTTAGAGTATTTGTAAGGTAGATCTGAGTGTTAAAGTGCGCATTTATTGTCGCTCTAAGTCTAGCTTTTCTTTACTGTATCCCTAAAGCATACCAATTTAGTATGCCGTTATTTATTTATTGAAGATATCCCACTTATTAATAAGCTACTTTAGTTTCGTTCACAAAAATTTACTTCTCTTCTTTGAATACTATTTTGCTAACTGAAGAGGAATGAAATTATGTCAAAATAATATTCACTTTGGTTTGCTTTCACAAATATTTACAGCAAAAATGCAAATGCATCACTATAGTTACTTTGGTTTAGGCCATCAGCAGCCTTACTTTCTTGCTTATATGGTCACTACCAGATTTTGCCTTACGCACCAGACCTCTTCAGATTTCTTCAGTGATTTATTTTTTTCCATTAATTCCAAAAATATTCTCACTTACATTACGCATTTCCGAATGACCTAAGCTTAAAGGCTCTTCCCTTTTAAAACAGGCAGCACAATGGGAACATATAGACTTCCGAGCGAGCTTGCCTGATCCAACTACTAATTTAACCAACTCAAACCATTTGGCTGCAACAATATCGCTGGTGTGCTCATAAGCTTCCGCTATAAATAATTCGCACGCACACACACACAAAACTTAAGGCGAAAAAGTTTGCAATAAGCAGCCTTAAGCTAATTTCAAATTTGTATTATTATGCCAATTTATGTGCCAAATTGGAAACTTGACAGCATTTCGCAGCTGCCAATATATTCTCATCTATATTTTGCTTGCTCTTTGCTTATACTTTTAGCCGCCTCATTAAGCGTCGAGCACAATTTGCATGCATTTGCCCTTCGCGCTGCCTGACAGATTAAAAACAATAGATCAGCAAAAGAAAAGTTTCTCTTCAATTTGAACTTTTCATTTTTGTGGCAGCATTATGGAAATTCGTGCACGTGCCGGCTTTATCTGCGTCAGCAACACAAATTCGTTGTTGCTTGAGTTTGCTTGGGCAGTGAAATTGAAAGCGTAATTTATATGCATATTATTATCTGATTTGCGTGCTTAGTAAAAATTTATATATTATTGCAAACATTTGCATGTTTTAATTGATTTTTGTAATTTGTTGTTTTGCTTTCTTTTCTTTTATTCTGTTGAAGTAATAGTCGCTTAACTAAGCAGAAATAAAACTGTAACTCAATTCATAATCTTGTGCAAATGGTCTGGCATTTTTGCAATTGCAAATTTTGTGGTATATTTTTACTATACACTAACAATAGCCCAATTCACAATCTTTGGCAAATGGTCTTGCTTTCTTGCAATTGCACATTTTGTAGCATAATTTTACTTTACACTAACAAAATATACAGAGATGCAATTGCAAAATCTTTGCAAAAATGCAACATTTTAAACTTGTAGTATATTTACTATGCGAATGCAACACTGAATTGCAATCTGACAGCTGATATCGACGCATAAAAGGAGAAAGGCCTAACCAAAACTGGACTGAGAATGGCAAAAAGCCAAAAATTATTATGAATTGGGCTTATGTATATGGCAACTAAAATTACAGTGCCTCTGCAGAAAAGTTCATAACCCGCACTTTTTTAACTGGCGAATATACAAACAGAATTTTTCAATTTCTTCTTTCTCTTGTGTGTGCCGAAAGAGCAGAATACACAATTTTAAATGAGTTCGTAAATTTTTAAATTAAAGTTTTCAATTTAGATGGCAGGCACTTACCCAACAACAGTTTCTAGTTTCGCCAATGACACTGCTACTGCTGCCCAACTGCTGAAATTGTTTTACTTTGGAAATTGCTCACAACTGTCAGTGGCCTGGTTCCATGAAGAACGCCAGCTTGGCGCCATTCGCTCTGTTTGCATTGGTTGTGCTTCGCACTTGTCGCACTGCTGCAGTGGTTGCCGATTCCATATTTGCTCCCTACTGGCCAACTGCGCCATAACAAAATCTATCAAAGTGGCATGCTGTGGCAAATGTCTCAATTTCCCAAAGGAAGCGACATTGCAGTGGCATGCCACTGGAAATTGCTATCAATGCTGTGATGTCGCCTTGCAATGGCAACTGCAACATGCAATTGACAGCAATTGTGCTGGAATTTAATTATATTGAAATGAGCTGTGCTACGTTTGATGCTCTTCCCAATGTTGTGACGATTTCTAATTAATATACTACAGGCTACCCCCTTGGGAAAAAATGTTTGCTCTCAATTCTTGCATGAGTTAATAATGGCTTCAATAAATTTAAATCATTTTGCGTAATGTTTCAAATTATTTGCATAAAATTCTAATTAAATTTGCAGCTAATTTATAAAATGTATAGCTGCGGTCAGCATAGAATGCAATATATACAGCTAATTACTGCAGATAGTTTTAATGCCATTTAAATGTACAGTTGCTAATTAAAGTCCTATAACTTGCAATACTAAAATAATAATTGCTATCATAGAACAAAATGTAGCTTGAAAATCGAAATTTGGACTGGAATCGTATATCCAGAGAGAGAAGCAGCAGGAAAAGTAATTTAAATGAACATTAACGCAGCAAGAATTGGCATAATTTGCAGTGGAAAGAGTTAAGTTTTGAATTTTTTATTTAAATCGAATTTGCTCAACATCATTTCAAGAATTTTTGCAATATTTGAAATTTGAAAATCAAACGGAAACGTTACGTATTTTAAAAAAATTTGATTTTATTTGCAAAAATTAATTGTGGCACTAATTGGCAGCAGCAATCGCAAGCACACAAACTCACCTTACACATACGCGTTTTCTTCTCACATACACATGGACAATAGTACGCCACACATGCCGTTGCCAAGGGCATGCCGCTGTTAATGGAACAGCAATTGCAGTTGCCTTGCCTATATGCTGTGTACTCAAGCTGTGTATTTGTGTGTGTGTCAGCATATACGAATATGCCAGCACTTACATCGCTTGCAGTTTTAGTCAAGAGTTATCGTTAATTGGAAGCAAATGTGGCTGCCAAAGCATCGTAACCATTAACCACTTTTATAAATTTATTGCTGCAGCTAGCTGTCAAACACGACGCCCAGTTGCAGCAAACTACTAATACTACAAAAAAGTTCCAATTAAAAAATACTGATTTAGTATTCCTGAAAATGAAAGCCATTGCAAAAACTACCCACATGAGCAGATCTGAAGTACATAATTCCATTACATGTGCGCATGAGAAAAAAAAATATGAGAAGTTGCTGTAATTTCAAGGAGAGCATGTTCAATGCGTATGCATCACTCCCCCCAGCAATTATGGCAAAATTTTCTACAGATGTTTCATGTTGTTAAGAAGCAATCATAATAAAATTTATAACTCATTTCAAATAATTCATGGACGCTCATTTACAGTGCCGCGGATTGCGGGGTTCTAGGCTCAATTGCTTTCTTGGCCTCCTGGACATAATTTCATACTAGAAACAAACAATAAGACTTCAAAATTAAACATATACGCACTTTAACTAAGACAGCTCCTAAGTCCTGCCTACTCTTATTAAACACTAAATATGTACATTTGTACACCAGTTCGAGTAAGCGTTTATCAAGAGCTTATATCCAGTTGGTTTATTTGAAAAAACGTCTTTCTTTAGTGCATATTCGTTAAGAACAGTATTTCAAGAATATGTTGGCGAAATTTCATAGGAGTCATCTAAGAGTCATAGCAATCTAATGTAGAGTAAATGATACTTGAAAGTTTAAACGTGACTATCTAAAAGCTGTGTTTTTTAGAAAATACGCTCCTATGATCGCGATTATTCAAAAGCTATCAGTCCATCGATTTCAAATTGTATGTGCTTGTTCCTTATGCTAGTAAAATTGCTCGGTTAAATTTTAATTTGTTTGCATGCCAGCGAAACTTTTAAAGAAAATTTTTATGGTAAGTTTGTACGCAAAATTTTACTGAAATAACTTTCTTTTAAGATAGTAAATTACATGCAAATGAAATTCGAAAAAAACCCATATATTAGAAGTTTATAATTTAGATCTAGCCACATTGCATGTTTACCCATTGATCAATTAAAGCACTACGTCCCTGGCAGCTTTTAGTGCAAGCACAGCAGGCGCAAATTGAATGAGAGCAATATGCGGCATATTCGCAGCGACATTGAGCAGAGCGAAATTAACGAAATGCAGATTCCATGCACACACACACTTGCTAACATGCATACACACAAACACACACACACTTGCACACTTGCACACAGGCATAGACCATTAATGGCGGTAACAACAACAGCAAGAGCAACAGCGACAATAACATAATTTGATTGTATTTGCTGTTGTTGTTGCTGTTGCTCCTTATTGTTGCCGTCACAAACGGAAACAACAACAACGCCTCACAATACTCGACAATACATCTGAACAATGATGGCGCTAAATAACGTGCCAAAAGCATATCGTGGCGGAGCAGACGAAAGAAGCAAGCAACGATGCTATGTCCCATCGCTGCAGCTGCTCCGTTGTCGGCGGTTGTTAACGTGGCTAACGACACCATTGCTGATGTGTGTATTACGCTGTTAAACACTCTCACTAATCTCAACGTACACACAGTTGTCAGGCAGGCGCCCCAGTGGCGGCTTGAGTTTTCTTGAGAATATATTTTGGCGATTCTTCAATTGTAATGCGCATTACTTTTGATTCGTTCTGGCTTACAAAAATTTTCGCTTCTTCGATCGGCCCAAAGTTTGGCGCATATAACAAGTTTTGTTGCTCGCCAGTCTGCTCAAAAATGTAAGTTCCAAACAAATGTGTGTACATGAAGGAGCGATTAATTTTTGGCCGAAGAAAAAGAAAAGGAGTTTCTTTAATGGCCGAAGCCGAATATTCGGTTATTCTGCAATGCAGATATTCCAATTCTTTTAAGTCCCTTTCATAGACATTTTTCTTACGGCAGCCCCTGACTTCATGCTGTCAATGTTGCTGTTGCTGTTGTCACTGCCATTGTCGCTGGTTGCTGCTGTTGCTGCTGCTGTTGATGCTGATGTCGCAATATTGTGTGCTTTAGTGACACCGCTGACGAGGACAGCAGCTCGATAATGCATGCGTGCCACTGCAACTGATAGCAACCGGCATCAGGACCAGATTAAGATACGCTCATAATTTCACAGAGTCGCTCTCTAATGCTGCCCATTATTGTTGAAGCAAATTTCCGTTTAGTTGGCATTCCCATGAACGCGCTGCTGTTTCTGCTATCTGCAGACTCATTACGTTTTATTTATTATTGTTATTAATGTAATTGTTTTTATTTCGTGCTTCTAAATAAACTCATTAGCACTGGCTAATGCACACATTAGGAGCATATTTTCGGGCGCTCCTTGTCTTTGTGCCATTAAGGGCCAGTTTCACAGTGGATGTTTAAACTCTGATTGCAGTTTAAATAGGGAATTTCAGTTTCACAGTGGGAAGTTAAATACAATTTAAATGCCCGGTTGTGGGCATTTAAGTACGGCACAGAGTTGCAATCGAAAACAAATAAACAGCTGATTTCGGATGTGCAGGCAAGCTGCGTCGACAATATTGCAATTTATAAGCGGCCAAATTAAACATACAACTGCATGGTGTAGCACATATAAATGATCCCGTAGTATTATAAATAATATAAACTGTGGATTCTTTGAAGAATATCCAATAATTCACTTCTTTCGGCCGACGAAAAATTTTTAGCTCGCGCTGCCTCCATAATTGAACAATTGAACATATGTTTTTGGCAAGTTGTGCTGTGTTCAATTGTCAAATATTCGAAGTTGCCATTCATTATTCCGTATTTAAATAAATGCACTGTGAAACTCAAGAAAAGTTAAAATAGATTTAAACTCAATTCGCAAATTAGATTTAAACATCCACTGAGAAACTGGCCCTAATAGTTTTCGGTGGAACTTAATTAAATTGCAATGAAATGCGCCAACAATTATGTTGAGATTTTTTCCTAAGAATCTTTTTTTTCTGTAATGCATTTTTATATATTTCTATAGCGAAGAATATAATAAGAAAATTTATTATTATTATAATCATGTCATTGCTATGGGAAAGTGGAAAATAATTTTAAATGCATCTTGAGCAATGAAAAGAAATGGCGACAGAAGTCTAAGAGCTATGCGAAGTGCAACAAATTACGTGTACACTAAAACTGAAGCCTCTTTTAGCACATATCAAGTGAAGTACTACTTAAACGGAAGTCCACTTTTTTTCCAAAAGATGGTTTTATAAACTGTATCTTACGTTGTATAAGTGCGATTGGGTATCGCTTAAGGGCATTATAAAGATAAGATATTGTACTAATAAAACTTTTTAAGCCGCTATGTGGTTGCCTGACTCAGTTTTCTTAAAGCGCGCGTTAAAAAAAACACCTTCAAAGAGGAAATACGCCATATTTTATTTTTACAGATAAACTTCGATAAAGGCGAAAACGCCATCCAGGCCGCTGAAAATCTGAATAGTAATTATGGCCCTTGGTTATTAAATTTAAGTTTGACAAAAATAGTTCCAAAAATGTGCTTGTTATATGCAACATCCATTTTAGTCAAAAAAGTTACTAAAATCTGCAAAAACTAATACGCTGGCTGTATATGTATATAAGCCATAGTAAATTTTAACTGCTTACCTGCGTTGTTTACGCCTTAATGCAACAACAATTTTGTTGTAGCAAAATTACGGTAAGTAGCTACTTCAACAATTAATTTCAGCAAAACTTTTTACAAAGCAGCAAAGAAGGCCAACGATGTAACAACTTTCATTTTAATGAAAATTGAATAAAGTTCGAAAATTCCGAGCATTCTGCCACAGCAATGAGTTTAAAGTGGCTGAAATCTAACACAAAGTGAGTGCCTCTTGTGCATTACCACCACCACAGCGGCAACATCGCGCTAGTTAGTACATATATTGCAATGCAAAGAGTAACGAAAGTGGCCAACAACAACGGCCGACGGGCAACAATTTTTTGCGCTACAGCGTATTTGGCTAAAATGGCCAAAATGAGGCCAATATGAAAGTGCAAACGCCAGTGAGTTCATTAGCGTGGCACACAAATTAATTAGGTAGACAGCAAATTTGTGCTTTTGTGCGCAGCTTTAATTTTGTCATATTTGATGTCGGAAAATTGATAGCAAACTTTCAAGTTTATAGAATATAATTACGGCAATGACTTTGGCAACTGTGCTAAAGTTTTGGCCCTGCAGCGGAAATATGTCGCGTAAAATTAATACCAAAGGGAACGTGTATTAGATATGGCATACTAATTGCTATTAAATTAGCAGTCGTGCCAAACTTTACTGAACTTTTAGAATGTCAATTATCACAGCATGCCGCTAATTTTGAAGTAAAGTAGAAACGAGTTGAGATATACATTTGGCAAATAAGGCTAGCTAAATTTTGCTCAGTATGGCAAGCATGTTAAAGTTGAAGTAATGTCAAAAAAGACAGCAACATTCTGGACTGGCTTAAATACAGAGCTGCATCATCATGAAAGCATAAACAATTCAACAGACACCGATCCCTTACCCACTCTCTTATACTGGCCTATGTTATTGACTAAGCTATTTCAACATTATAAATATACGCCAGCATGGGCGCGCCCAGCCGAAAATTGCCAAACGGCACTTACTTATTTTAGTCGTCAGCAAAATAGACATAAACAAATGAAAAAGCAGCAAAAATGGCATAAATGACGGGGGAGCGGGGCAAAAGTAAAAGCTCCAAAACAGTCATGTTAAGCACAAAAGAAGCTCGAGTTTTTGTTTCAGCCGAAGAACTCAAAACTCAGAAAAAATTTACTATATCATATGTCACATATCACTTTTGATCTTAATCGAGTTGAATATGAATTGAATTTTGATTCTAAAATTCGATTAAAAGTGAAATACGCAACATGGCATTTTTGGGATTTTGTTAAAAAAAAACTGTTTTTTATATAATTAAATATGATATAAATATTTTATAGTCAGCCTTATAAGAGCAAGTTACAAAACACTAGAAAAAGCTTTAATGACAAAGTATAGAAATCATTAATGTTATAAAATTTCTGAATTCCGCAAAATGGCTGTAAATTGATCGAGCCGTGGTAGCAATACGGCACTTAGTGCTAATTGAAAGTCGAACTGTGAAGCCACTAAAACTTACAAAATATTATGATTGACTTTAAATTTTTGTGCCTGTATAAGAAACTCTGATCTTTAAGTGTTTACCACAAATTTACCAAATTTATTATCTGCTGGCCTCCTCCCACCAATTCGTTTCTGTTTCCACATTTTCTGTATATTAGTTTTAGGTACTAAATAAAAATCAATTCCTTGTGATAATTGCTTTTCTGTAGAATTGTCAATTGTATGCATATAATAAAGGTTCTTCACTGTCTGTAAGCACTGAGTAGAATAGATTGAAGGCATCAAATAAATGATATTAATAAAGCTTAAATGTTCAAAATCTCGGAAAAATGCCAGTTTATCGCAAGACATGGCAAACAAAAATATTTTGCATCTCTTAAATTTAATTGAACATGCCAGAAATCGTAACAGAAACCTTTCGTTTCATTGACTGAGCACTGGCGCCATTCGAAATTATCAAACAATAATAATCCGGCATGTGTCAACCACTCAATATTAACTGCATTCAATATATGGTCAGTATCCATTTAATATCGGCATTTATATGCGATACTTATTTGCCACTTAAAATGCTAGCAATTTCATAGCGAGCACCGAACTAATAATAAAATTCCATTTAACACGGAAGGATATCAATAGACAACACGTGCCTGCCAACAACAACTATTGCCAATGGCCAGACATTGCTGCTGTTGCTGTCATTGGTAATTTTTGCTGCTGCTGCTGACGGCTGCTGCTGCCAGTGCACTTTCATGGTCAAATCACTATAACAATGTCATATTATCATGGCCAAGTCTCAACTGCCAATAACGTGCTTTGCTCTGTGCATGAGTGGCTGTGTTTGTGTGTTTGTGTGCTTGTCTGCGTTTGTCCGTTTGTCCGTTTCCATTTGTTTGTGAACGTGATCAAAAGTTTGCACTGCGAAAATTCTTTATTCGGCATTATAATTGACGTGGTTTGAGAGAATGTGTGTGTGTGTGTGTGCGTGTTCTTGTGCGTGGCTGCGGTACGAGTCCTTGCCGTCTATATATATGTATATGTATGTATGTGCACACTTTTGCTTTGTGATAAGTATTAGTAAATATGCGCGCGTGTGTGTGTGTGTAAGCATGTGTGGGTGTCAATAATATGAATCCGTGTGTTTTTCGCATTAGCCTGCTTTTGTGCTGGTGTTTGCATTCTCTTTGCTGATTTACGCTTTTATGTCTGATTATAATAAAAGCTTGGAGATTTCATTTTTTGTGTTTGCAAAATAATCTTTCCTTATGAATGGGCGCATATACTAAATCCCTTTGAAAAGTGTACTTTGAGTTTGACTAAACTTCGAAGTTGTTATGAACAGACTCCGTGGTTTCAATGAAGCGCCTTTCTATTGCCTTAAACATTAAAATTATTTCTGTGCCGAACATAGAAAAAATAATATTTAGTCGCTAAAAAGCGCACACACAGCTGCGATCGAATTTTGGAAAGAATTCTTGAAACAAACACTTTAAGTTAGGTTAGGTTAGATTATATTGGTTCCTTAGCTAATGTCTGATGGCGAACCGTTTATGAGTCAGAGAATTATATATCGGACAGAACGCGAGAGCTTGCAGCGCTCATCATATAAGAGTTGATTGCCAGCTTTGAAGTGTGCTCTAGCGCACTAAATCATGGGGCTTCCCAGTAGAATAGGCGAGACCTACAGATGGCTAAACCGAGACACAGAATATGCTTGGAAGTTGTCTGTGTTCCGTATTAAACATTGAAAGTTCGTGTTTTTACTGCATTCACCGCATAGTCCGGACGTCCGTTTCGGTCTCTGCAAAACTTTCTTAATGGTCCAAATATTGACCAACTGAGAAGCTGCTTCGAATCAATTGACAAAGCTTTTCGCTGATTCTGCATCTAAGAAATTATAAAGCTACACGTGAAAAGATCATTAATATTTATTAGTATATAAGTACATGGATTAAAATTGATTTTCAATAAATACAATTTTTGTTCAAAAATGTTCAAATCATATAACCCTATATATATATATAAATTTCGATCATACCTGAAATGATAATGAAAATGTTCTCTCAAGCGCCCATGAGCTACACAGCTAAAGTAGTTATGTTGCAACTCAATAGCTTTATGTTAAAAGCATCATTCAAAATAATAAATTTTTTGGAGTTTCTGACCAAGAGTACAACTTGAATTGCGACAGTAATTTCCAGTTTTTAACACAATCAGTCGCATTTTCAGTTAAAGTGTTCTGCATTCCATCGCTTTCCCATTCTGTTGACTACGCATTATGCGGAAGAGCCGCGCATGTATTTGACACCAGCGCCACCACGTATAATCGCACAAATTCCAAACATGCCAAAGTAAAGTAATTTTCTACGCAAAATTACAAATGATTTCCTACATATTTTGTTCGTATGTCTGTACTTAATTAATTAATTAATTGACTGGCACAACAGCCCGTGTGAGCTTAGGCCTAGCTTTCTCGCATTAACTTGTGTGTGCTTGTTATATTTTAGCGCAAGTTAACGGGACCTATATTAACCGACTCCGAACGGTAGGAGAAGCTTTTCATGGCAAAGATTATTCTCGGAGAGTTGCCAATTCAGCGCGAGAAGTGGCGCCGCGCAAAGAAACAATTTGAAAACAAATTTTCTTTTTATTATATGTTACCGGACCGGAAGTTGAACCCAGGTCCTCCGCGTCAGCGTCCAAGCACTCCACTCAGCCACCGCGGCGCGAAAATTCATAATAATTACATTGTTTGTTGTGTCGATGAGTAACCACAATGACTTTGATTGATTGCTGCGGTTTTTGAATGGGGCAGGCGGGAAGCTGCTTTGTGGACTGGTGTTTGTGTTTTTGACATTTTTGATATTTTCAAGCATAAATCGTAAATTTGTTGACCTGCAAGTGTCAAGCGCACGCACATTATTTGGCCGAAAGCAATGTGGGCAGCTTGAACGATTTTGGGCAAATTGATTGCAACAAGTAAATTTTAAAAGTAAATCTGCAAATGGAAAGATCAATTGTGCTATTTTTAAGCAAGTGTAGGCGATAGCGCTGTCAATTCCAAGGGAATCATCAATCTGAGACCAAAATAGGCGCACACAACAAAGTATTGCAAATTCATTTCGTTTTTCAAGAAAATTTCAAGCAAATGACAATGGTTCGGAAAAAAATTATGTTTCACATACATACCTATGTTTTGATTGAAAGTTTGCTTGAAATTTTGTTCGAAACAAGTTACTAAATTTCTTTGTATTATGAATAAAAATACTCTCAAATTTCAAGTTTGGTAACATTAGAAAGCAGCAGCAGCAATATCTATGCTAGACACTTCGGGAACCGAGCGATATATAAGTTGTATGTATATATGTATGTTGCATTTGTTCGCTACGGCCTGTTTAAATTTATAAAAACCATACACAGGAAAATGAATTATTTTATAACATAATGAAGTAAACTTTTTCTGCATGATTGCCAAGCATTTTATTGAAAAAGAAAACAACGAAATATATTCAATATTAACACGAATGAAAGAAAACTGTATCATTTCCTTGTTTCAAGTGTTGTTGTTTTCATGCAACCGGATTCAAATCATCTCGATTCTAATCAAATAAATGTCTTTATTCAGTTAAATATATGCAGCTCACCAGTTGATAGCTAACCCTACTATATTTCAGCTACTTTCTACGTATCTAACTCATCTCACCTCGAAGCGCTTTTGCAATTAGTTATGGCTTGAAATTTGGTTTTGAAAATTTGAATTCAGTTGAAGACTTTTTTTTAATCTCCTGCAATTTATCTAACTTCTGAATTCGTGTCGAATGCAGCATATTATCATGTCGGTGGTCATTTTCGAACTATAATTTCTGCCATGGATTGCCCACGAGTAAAAGGCCATACCAAATATTGCAATCTGATGACAACCAAATTTCAAGCTTTCCACACATTATTTCTTGCACATGGAGACGTGCGGTTACTCAGTTTCATAGTAAGTTTAATGAAAGCTGCAATTTGGCTTGCAATTTTTATGAGAATAGTGGAAAAGTGCTTTACAGCTACAATCGTTTTATTGCAATTGCACTGAGTGGAAACTTGGAATTAAGCCATGCATAACAGCTTAAGCGTTTTCCACAAATTATAGCATACTTTGTGGCGCAACTCCTAAAATGTGCTCAATTTTCCTCAGCTTTACATTTCGAATTTGTGTGTGATTGAAATGTGAGGAAATGTGGTGGTGCACAAAACTGCAATGCACGCCCTTGCCTTGCGGTGAAGCTGCAAGCGGAAGCATCCACACACACACACACACATACACTAATATAACGTTCATGCAGAATAGCACACATACGAGCCAGCAGCTATCACTGCCATTTCATGCATCGTCTGCAACGAAAGGTCCAGCAGAATGCTGCCTTACTTCCTTCCACAGCCTCTTCCCGGCACAACTCCAAGTGCTAGTGTGCATCTCCTGCCTCCTGCTCGACAATGCGCCTTAAGTAGCAATACACAGGCGCTATAATCTTTACTTATGCTACTGCATTGCTCGGCGAAAATGCGAAATCCTTGCACACGCAAGACTTGCTGTGTTCCCCCTTGGCCCGAGCACTGCCTTATGGCAGCAATTTATTTCAGTTTGTTGCCAGTCCGACAGTTGCGTGCTAAGCTAAGCTCCGTCGACAGCAGTTCGCTTTGTCACTTTTACAATATAGACTTAAACGTTTCTTGTAAACTTTTCAGATACTTTCCGATTAAGGGACACTTTGCGGTAATCGTAACGTAAAGAAATAATTATAGCTGATAAACATTTAAAGAAGAAAAACAAGCTATATTTACTTCAACTGAGCTATAGCTGGCTCAGCTAGCTGACTTCGTTGTTCTCAAAAATCTGGCTAAAGTTCGCTTAAATAATTTGAAAAAAAAGATCACAGTGAAGTTAGAAATATTTAGAATAAGTAATAAATCATTTCTAGTAAGGGCTTAAGCATACAAGATGTGTTAATTACACTTAACTCTTATGAATTTGTTAAATATTGCTGATTTCTCAGGTATACATTCCGCATTTTAAGTATAGATATTCGTTTCCACTTTTATTTTTCAGTGTTTTTTGTGAAATTCGAAGCATTATTAATTATTATACGAAAAATAATAATACAACTAGTATCTTTTTAAAATAAAGTAGCACTAGCTTCCTGGGCCTTCGGCTAAAATCTAACAAAACAAATCGTTTTAATTATTATTTCCACCCGTGTATATTTAATAATAAAATGCTAAATACATATTCAGAGGAATTAAGTGTAGCTAAAATTCAACGATTCGTGATTTCATAGTTCATGTTTGGAGAGCAATTGATTCGATATTATTACAGTAGCGAAATTATTACCGGCCATGGATTTTTGACTTGAGTTGAAGATATGTAGAATTCCGCTCAATGGAATATCAAATTTATAAGACCTTCTTATCAAGAATCAAATTTTCCTTCTTAGACTGTTATTAAAAGCAGTCGTCGTTGGAACTAATGATCCCAAATTGTTTTCCCACACTATGAACAAGTATAGGCTGTATTTATGTTTATATAGATGTAATTACTTAACACGCATAAAATATGTATGTTAAAAAAGTAACTAGATATCTGTTTGACATGCATACATACATACGTACGTATCTACATATGTATATACACTGCAAGCAATTGTAAATACTTGCTAACGAGTAGAGTCATTAATACTCGACAAAATGAGTGAGTTGCTACACACATACTAATATAATAATATTTATGACTACACAACAAACACACACACATAATTACGTTTAAGTGCGCACACACGCACATATTTATGCTTGCATGCACGTAAGAGCAATTTTCTTTGGCTCTTCCGCTTCTTAAGTAGGGTTAAACGACTTTCTTGTTTGTGTTCAATGAACATATACTATTTCACTTGAATTATTTAATGTTTAATGATGGCCATAGTCATACTCACACATGCACACATATGCAGAAGAAGAACGGCGCACAATTACTCATGCCAGTTGAGCAATTCAATTGATTGGGTTGGTTTGTATGACTCGCTTCTCTTTACTATGCAAAATGTAGCTTATTCATAAAGTTGAAAATGGTGACAGCTCCGGGACATTTCGTTACCACTACCGGTTCAGCTGTCATGTGCTACTTAAACAGCAAGGAAGCGGAAGGCCACAAGTAAGCAGGTGAAGCCTCACTCAAAAGAAGCCGCAAATTTCCGGTGTGGAATGATGTGCTACATTTTTGCTGCAAGCTGAAAGAGAAAAGGCAAACAAGTTCACTGGTTTTAGTTTAGCTTACGCAGCCATACGCTTCCGTATCCTTGCTCCAGTTTGTGCGCCAATTACGTCAGAGAACTTTGAAAATGCATGGCCATTGCGGAATGTGCAAGCGCACAATATTAAGGGCAAGTCATATGGAACGCTTTTATGTAACGACTCCAAAATATCGTCAGCAACAGCAACGAGCTGCGCTCACTTTGAAGCAGAAGCATGTGTGTGTGTGTGGTTGCAATGCCATATAATTTCATATTCTAGATTATGTGCATGCAAATGAAACGTAGTTATTATACTCTTACATACATATGTACATGCATATGTATATCGTATGCATGTGTGAGTGTGTGCCATTGTCTCCGACTTCATTGACCGCCATCAGGCTATTAAATCTTTCCAACAACTTTGCCAGTGTACTTGCATCAAAATATATGCAAATGTGTATGCCAGGCACGTAGCTAAGATTTCATATCGGAGCGCACGTTTCGTACTAAAATTTCCGATTATTAAAGACAGAATAGTAGCAGTTTTTGCTATATTTCAACTTCAAAGTTATTGAAGCCACACAGGCTACGTTCCTGTTATAGTATGTATGTATGTATTTGTATTTAGTAGAGCACAAACTTCAGCTCATACAGAGTTGTGTTTCTATATATGTATTAGTGAAAGTTATAAACTTTTTACTATAGCAAATATTTTCAAAATAACTCGAGTATCTTGAACTTGTTCACATTTTCTATCGAAAGTTTAAAGCACACTACACTTACACTTTCATAGCAAGTCACAAAGGAGAAGCTTAACAGACAAGAGTTAGGAAAGAGTCTGCAAAATGGAAGTGACTTTAAGATGCAGTTTTAAAATACTGCCTGAATTCCAGCCGTCAAGAGCATGAACAAATAATTTTTGCTTACTAAACGTTGACTATACGCTTCGATATTAGCTTATATACATATGTATATTGTATCTTAGAAATTTTACTTATAGACACTCTCTTTATGCTATAAGCCTATGTTTGTTGTTAATGTACTTTAAAAGAGCAGTTTTGCTCTGCAAATTAAACTGAAAAATAGATCTACAAATAAAATTAACTCCAATCGTTCATTGAATTATGTCATGTCATTGCATTTTTTTGCAAGTCATATATGTGAAAGTAAAATAATTCCTCCAAACTTGAAAAGACTGTTCCACAAAACAGACAGACAAACCCGACATGCAGATAATGATGTATGCCATGAGCTAATGACTCGCTCGTTTACGTTGAACCCCTTTTGCAATCAATTCGAAGAAGCAATTATGAGGAGTAATAGTTAAAGGAGTCGGAATTATAATGGCCGTGGCCTGCAATTAACAGTAATTGAATGAGTTAATTCAATGATCAAATGTCAAGAAGTTGAGTGCCGGAGTGCGGGTAGCAATCAGAGTTGAAGAGGCAATGTTTCTATTTTTCAAGCCAAAAATATAGTTTTGAGGAAAACAAATTCGGAATGAACTAAATTTTTGTATGAACTTTACTAAATGTGCTGGAACTTAAAAGCACTGCAAAAAAGCTTAAATATGACATTCTGCTGGCTACCAAGTACTAATCTAAGCTAGGTCTAAGAATGATGGCACGGAGACATAGAAATCACTCGAGGATGGTTTGAAAAATTTGCGCAACACTGCCATTGCTAAAACTTTGAGTACATCATAATAATTATTATTGATTGAGTACATAGTACTTGAAATTTTGACTCAAGAATTATTTCAAGCTAATTAAAAAAATAAATAAATAAATTATTGGCGCAACAGCCCATACGCGCTTAGGCTTAGCTTTCTCGCATTAATTTGTGTGTGCTTGTCATATTCTAGCATAGCGGGACCTACAAATAACCGTATACGAACGGGTTGAGAAACTTATCATGGCAAAGAATACGCTCGGAGAATCACCAACTCATCGCGAGAAGCTAATTGAAAGCAACAAACAAATGAAAATGGCAAAAGTTTCATATAAATAAGCAAGACTCGTTCTTATTAACAATTGAAAAACTTGCTTTTCCTTAGTATTCTTCAATGTCTTAAATAATAAACCAAAAAAGCAGATTAAAGAAGCCATACTAAAACTTAACACGTTTGTTTTTGGTGTTTAAGATAACACCCCCGCCCCCTCTCACCATCTCAATAGCAAATATTCAGTGCCATTCTAAAAATATGCCTTTAGCCTTGAGTGTTTAATTTGCGGAATTTCAGCTATCCCCGCTTACATAAAAAAACCCACAACATGTTACCTGGCTTTACCTTTTGCATGCCTTAAATGCCTGCGCAAAACTTGCCTTTAACGAAAACAACGGAAAGTACCTTACTTTACTTATAAAAGCAGGCTTACGAAATACAAACGCGCATCTCAAAAAATTACTCAAATGCCTAAGCGCCTATGAATATGCCATATTTTCATTACTCGCTTGTCAAAGTTGCCTGAACAGCAAAAAGTTAAATGACTGCGGATGCTGTAAACTCTCGCAGGAGTCAAAAAGTAAAAGAAATATCCTGTGCACAATTATGTTCAGCTCATGTGGCATAATTTAACGCGAACCATTTAACTTCAGGTAGCTCATTCAAATTTAAGTACATACCTTCGACCTTTTGTGCGCTGCAAGCGTGTAAGCCACAGCGCCATTTTGTTTTAATAACAGCAGACGCCAGCCAGCAGCAGAACGCACAGACATCAATTCCAATCTGCGACCCGCTTGCCCTGCGTCCTTATTACTTACTCAGCCGGCCGCTCAATGAGGCAAGCTCGGTCGCCGACGAAGTGTTTTACCTTAAATCCGCTTCGCACACAGATTCATTACTTTCAACTGACAGTAATTACCTCGTCGGTGCGGTCCGGACCACTGCGTGGGCAGTTCTTTTTTGAGTGAGCAATGAAAGTATATGCATTAACTTGCTTTCACACACACGCACATGATCGTGTGAGTGTGAGTGTGAGCATGTGATTAATGGATTCGATTTTCGCTGAGAGTCCTTTCATGCGGCTTTACTCTGCTCATTCTCACTCATGCTCATACTTTGTAATTAAAAAAGTAAGAAAAACTGAAAGCCTTCAATTCGAGTTAATGTAAAGTTGATGATTTGAACTGTTAAAAGTAATTATTGTGACTGTTTGAAAGTGGCAAGCCGAAGGCAATGGATCGGCTAAAAATAAAGATGGAGCTCCTTCCCCCGAGTCTTTGGTCCAACTGCCTCAAATTTATTTGTCTTTGCTTGCTCTACCTATTAGAGCATTTAAACGGAATTGAGAAACTTTAATTTCATGCCGAAGAATGCTCTCTGAAAGTTTCTCGCAGCTCATGCCGACCGATCTAAATTTTAAGCAACATATTTCAATTATGCTTGTAAAAAAATAATGGCTGCTACAAATATGTTAGATTTTATTTGAAGCAGGGAGACAGCACAAACTGGTCTGCTAGTCAGAACAATTTTTTATATGGAACCTTCTATAGTTTCAAAAGTAGAACTAAAATAAAAATTTTATGCTTATTGTCAGAAGGGAAAATTCAGTGCGTTATCAAGTATGAGTATTATTATAGCAAAATGGCCAGCAATGTTTTTATATACTTAGTATACACATGCAAACATATCACCCAAAAAAAAACAAATCAACTTCAAAAATATATATTATCAAATACATAACACATTTGTTGAAAAGCAAGAAACCCCATAATCCTGTCGCATAATGTTAACAACGGAAACAGGACGAAATAAAGAAAACCATCCGCACGTAACACATGCACAATCCCAGCCCAACAACAATTGACACTTTTGACCGGTCCGAGAACGAAAGCTCAAAATTATTTTGAAGAAAAATTTTAGGCCCACTTCAAGCGACCTGTCTCTAAGTGAATGCTTATGATGAATTCCTCTGTGTGGGCGCTTGTGTTCGTGTGGGCTGGAACTGTGCTACGGTACGGTTGAACCTTCAGCAGCTGTGCCTTCAAACAGAAAATACTGAAATATTCTTCGCTTGCCCTTCGAAAATTAATGTGAGTAAATAGCACATTTTTCTCTGCCTAATCCTGCAGTTGTCACAGTTTCCATAAATTTTAAGTTGTTTTGACAATTCGCATTATCATTTGCTGCTTTAGTTTCCCATTTCCGAGACTGCCAGGCAGGCAGGCTGACATTCCGGGCGACAGCAACTTTGTCTTTCTTTACGATTCTATTTTACGCCGTTTGCTCGCCAATTTAAATGCAAAAGTTCGTTACTTGTTAATTCAATGCTGATAAGGGAGAACTTTGAAATATGCTAATATGTCCTCGAGATTTCAGATTTACATTACAAAGCTTGTAAAGGAAGGTGAGCGGGAGTTTTGTGCCATATCAGTGAAAGATCAGTGGGTATATTTAAATAATATGCGCAACTAAATAACTACAAGCAAGTGAATATGAAACAAGTATATTTGAAGTGAAAGAATAATGTGCATTTTTGAATATCATATTTCAATCGAAATTAAAGTTAATGAAACCAAGTGTTTTATTATATATACAATACTCTAATAAAAGCGCTCTAACTAAGTTAGACACAATTATCACTGTTAATCAATATCTTGTATGTTCAAAGTATTGCAATTTTGGATTATATAGTACAGACATCTTTCCACGAAACACACATCCGTGCCAAACAATTCAGAAATTTGACGCGGCTTTAACTCTCCATTTAAACCTTAACTCGACTTCACTGCCTGTGATGACTGTAACGTATATGCTGCGAAGTGTGAGCTCTCATTTTTTCAACCATTCACTCTCCTATGATTTCCCATTACAACCCATTGCCGCATTATGGCCTACCACAGAGCTGCTCCCAGGCGCCTCTTCTTCATCCACACGCTTGCTTAAATATGAAATAGCCTACTATGTAAGTATGTAAGAAGACATGAATGTGCCATCATTTATAGAGCACTACTACAGCTGCTGTAGACGCGGAACAACGGATGTCTCTGCCATCCTCTAAAATACGCCACCTAGCAAACAGATTTGCAAGTTTTCAGTAAAAGCAAATTTTCATGTTCACTATAATGGAATATCACCGCTATTCTAGAGTCCGTCGAAATTTGTTCATGGATTCATTTCGAATCGTATTGTTGCTATTTTCAATTCGTATTATGAACTGAGAAATTTAGATAATATTTTTAAAATTTGGTATGAAAAAGGATTCGTTAAAAATGATACGGAAAAATTTTTGTTCATCTCTTACAACGCCTTGAACGCTTGGCTGAGTGTTGGTTAATATTATTATACCAACAACAATAACAACAATTTTCGACTTTTCAAAACCAAAGTAAAATTCTTCACGTGAAGCTTGTAGAAAAAATTAATAAACTTTGCTCCAATTAAAATGGATCAAAAACGAGATATTATTTAAGTTTATGGGCAAAATTACAGAAGAAGATACAGAAGGATTGTTTGATAAATTATTAAGATATTTTTGGTGCCGACTTTGAGCAAATGGTTTCGATAAAAATACGTTAGAGGTTTTCAAATGCCGGCTTTAACTTTATTAATTGTTAGAATTTCTTCAATCAACTTCGAATAAAGATTACATATAAACTTTTAGATGATGAGCTGAGCAATAAAAAGAAGAAGTGATATAACAGCTATGCTCTTTAATAAATCGCAACAGATACGTTTGTAATAGCAGCGTAAATCACTTTCTCTCTACTTATTTCTATGCTTTAATATGACCGTATCACATTTTTATATAATAACGCGTTGTTGCCACGCACCCACACACACACCCAACCACACACAAACACACGGAAAGTTGACAAAGAAAAATCGTATACGCTTTCAAGCTCTTTATGGCAGACAAGTGGCCAACTTGTCTTGTCTGAGCACTGGTACCATGCTGGCGCTGTAATCCCATTGTCTACAGCAAGCCGAGAACCACTACATCTTCTCGTCCAGGAGCACTTCACAGCGTTGCATGTCACAAGCGTTTGCCGCAAAAGTGTAAGCACACTTGAGGCAATGCGAAACACTTCCCCACTCCTACAAAAATTTTAGCAAATTATAACAACATAAAAGAATAGCTACGATGTTGCCACTATGCATAATTGTGGCTGCCGGCATTTGCCAACACGCACATTACATAACTAAGTGCCAACTATAGCCACTTTTTTAATTCCATGAACCGAGATTATTAATGCTACACGTACACGGAAGCAGCAGACAACAAAATTCAATTATGCAGCGCATTATTTTCATCACTTAAACGAACATAATAAATTAAAATTTCATTTCATCTGAATGCTTTTGAACGAAAGTGACAGCGTATACTCATCATGTTTACAAGCGCCACGGAATTTGTATTTATTTGGCACATATCAAGTTAGAATTATGACGGCTTTATATATGTATGTATGTATATATGATATATTCCATGATTTCCTTATACTCAGCTGCTTCTATAATATTTCTTTTTTCCAATAAATTTGCTCTCTTGCATTTTTTACATAAATATTTAAGAGCACTTCACCGCATACAAATCCGCTTGTCGTACTTATGTATGCTCCCAAATCAAAGCATACACAATGCTGTCAGTCATGTTTGATACTAAATTATGGAGCATCATTGCAATGAGTGCTCCGAGCAGCTCTGCTTCCAACGCTGCTGCTGCTCCGCCTTCAAGTAGTAATTTAGAATCAGCATAAATACAACTGATGCATTTATTAAATATTTACGCTCGCATTATGGAAATCATTGTCAGTGGTTAGACCTGCCTTACATACGCACATACCAAGACTGGTGGCCTCCATTCCACTCCATTGCGATACGCATCGTCATTTTCAAATTATTGTCAAAGTATTTCCATGAAATGTTGCAATTTCAGCGCACCCTCAGCACAAAAGAAAAAGGGCCAATGTGAGCGCTCCCTCCGGCGGCGCGTTGTAGCCCCCCACTAATTTGTCGTAATTTTGCCATTTTTGCCAGCACATTGCCAGCTATTTCATGGCACAACTTCGCCCTCACATGAACAACCCAATAACAACACACGCGAAGGCAGTCTATGAGAAATGTGCCAAGGTATGACAGTCCACATTTCACAATGGCTCTGGCCCTAAGGTGGAATGCAGTGGGTCGGTCGGGCTGTTGTGTTTTGAATTTTTTTCATTTATCAGTCGGTTTTTTCGACTTTCTGACATGTTTATAGACTAAAGTGCTCCAGAGCTAAGGCACGTGTGCGTCTCATATTAATCGATTCGGCCCATTCTTGCCATTGGAAGTTCCATTCAAAGCGCATAAATTGATTTAATAAATCAAATTTTGGTTTTTGTTATCTAGTACAAATCGATTGCTTTGTTACGCTGAAATTATGCAGCGTTGTTTTATGTTTGGGAAATTTTGCTACTGGCTTTCGCAGTTCATAAAATATGCTGGGTATTTTGACTAATAAGTCTGCAACATGGGAAAAGTTGTGTGTCTTAGCCTAAATATGAGTGCATTTAACTGGCAAAATATTTCGATCAGGCTTTGTAATTGGCTCAGTAAGTTTTCTCAATGTGTCCAAGTCGCTCAAGCTTAGTGGCAAAATGTTATCTTCGGAATGAGGGTAATGAAACTTAGAGCAAAACTTGAAGGCTGGCAAGAGCAGACAAAAAGTTAATAGAGTCACTCATAAAATAAGTAGAAATTGTACATCTCGATTGTGGAATAGTCTTCCAGCGAAAGTTTTCTCACATCACTACATTATTTGCGGATTCAAGGCAAATGTACATCGGCACTACTGCACTTTTTCTTGACTACTACTTTCTACTTTCCCTCCACCTACTAACCTATAATACTTTCAAATTCAATTTTTGCTTTGTATGTATAGGGGCATATCTCCTGAGTGTTTGTATATACGAGCAACTAGAAGCAACAATCTATTGTGCCGTTCAAAACAGAATCATAAAATTTGAGCCATTTATTACTTGATTATGTTAGGTCATATAAAAATAACCGTGGTCTTTCGTTACAAGATCAGTGCACCCACAGGCAACACTAGTTATGGCTACATTTACAGAGAGAGCAATTTACCTACCCGAAAAATGCCAAAAGGTCATTAAAAATTATGGCTATACTTGATTAAAACTGATTTTCAATAAAGACTATTTTTTTCGAGTATGAATCAAAAAGAAACCCAAGAAGCTTTTTATTGACTTAACAATATTTACGAAATTAGCTCTTGGATTTAAGGTTCTTTTTATTAGTTAATTCTTTAATACAAAAATTTATTTGATTCCATAAAAATTTGTTGCACATCATTTGTAGCCATCGCGCCTTCCCGCCCTCTTTCAAACTCTTCTCCTGAAAAGTTTTATTTTCAGACCTAACCTTCTCTACAACGGAACAATCATTATACCCATAGTTCATTTTGACATGTCGAATTACAAATTGTGTACAATTCCTTGGAAGATGTGTTGATCTTATTCAAAGTTACAAACAAAGCTCAAGTCCTTCTGCAGCAATATTTAATGAAAACTGAACGATTTTTTGTCTGTTCAGACTTCACTTTAACCCACGAGTATTATTATGCTTCATCTTTTATTCTTTTTTCTCAAATTCTTATACATTCATGCTGCTCTTGCAAAATGTCTAAATTTTCGCATTTCAAATCTTTTATTTGACATTTCTTAAAAGTTCCATGTGTCTTCTCTGCATCATATTGTATTAACCTTTAAAGGGAAAAAGAATAGCGCCTTAATTTCCTGCAGTCACCACAAGTTCTCAGTCAAAATGGGCACCTCCATAAAGCCTTGTCATGCTGCTTTTGCCACAAAAATTCATTATTTCCACATGTGCTATTGTATGTGTGAGTGGTGTATTACCAAAACCAAGATATCAAATTCAGCATTATTTACTTTGACACAGCCACAGCAAATAAACCATTAACCATGGCAGTTGCCATCGCAGCCACTCACTTCACTGGCTGAAAGAGTGACACGCCATAGCTGCGGCTCATGCTGCTGCTGCTGCTGCCGCCTTTTCTGATGTCACACCACGTTTGCGATATGTTATTGATTGATATTTTTGGTGAAAACAAAATGGCAAAAATAAAACTAAACTAACAAAAGAAAAAAACACACAATTGTATGTAAACTGTGCATACACTTGTTAGTTTATGTATGTATTATCAAAATGTGCGTGTTAGCTTGCTGCTGTATGTGTGCGCTGTATCATTAATTGCCCGCACATAAATTGCCGAGACCATGCCACAGCAGCTGTTTCGAGCCATGCGCATGCAATGAAAATTCTTCCAAATTTTTGCTATTCATTTAAAAACATCGCAATTTGAACAGCCATAAACAATAATAAATATATGTATGTATGTATTTGTATAAAAGTGATCAATTCTGTTTGTAGATTGAACATTTGGAAGCAATTATATACATATATTCGCTTTGACTTATTGGAAATGGTCTACATGTTGCGCACATTTGGCCACATTTATCCGTATTTGGAATTTAATTTTATGTACAGGGTGTGTTGCTGCTGATATGCTCAGCTTTGTCAAATTTTACAGGTACATTTTTTAGGAACAGTTGAATTACTAGTACTTATTTGCGAGTTGTTGAGTGCTTCATTGCTTTCTAATATAATTCTAAAACTGAGCGAGCTTTAACAAAGAGCGATGGCTCAAATTTAAGTTCGAGGCATAAGTAAACTTGCAGACTCTGCAAGAAAATGTTCATATTCAAATAATTTTGTTCGCTATAGTTTTCTGGCGCCGCTGTGGCTCAGTGGACAAGATTCTCAGATTCTCAATCCCGTGCGGGTGGTGGCTTTAGTGGACTAAGTGGAATTCACTTCCTCGTTCTGATTAATTTTAAGCAACCAAAGGCAACGCAAAGCGTTGAAAAAGAAAACAAGAATTACAAATCCAAATAAAGGGCACGAATAGAAAGTTAGCATGTTGCGGCAACACGACATGTATCAGCTACCGCTGGCAGAGAATGGGATCCACAGCACCTAGAGGAAGCGCGCACGTACAGTCCGCTATTTGTATGAGCGACTCTTCCAAATCCACTCTAAATCCAAACTGCGATGCTTTTTCAATCTCGGAAAAGTGCAAGTGCTTGGTCGCTGATGCGGGCGGGCCTGGGTTGGAGACCGGCCGCAACACCATCTAATAAAAAAAGAATAATTCGTTTTTCAAATTGTTTCTTTGCGCGGCGCCACTTCTCACGATGAATAGGCAATTCTCTAAGAATATTCTTTGCCATGAAAAGCTTCTCAACCTGTTCGGATTCGGTTAATATATGTAGGTCCCGTTAACTAGTGCAAAATATAACAAGCACATACAAGTTATTGCGAGCATTTTTCATATTTTTACTTGATTCTAGTAAGACGGCAATAGTTTGAGTTTTTGATTTGAAATAAGTAGAACAACCGGAATCAATTCAAAAGTCGATTCCATTCGATTTTTTGATTATCAAGATTTCTGAAAGACTACATACTTCAATTTGAATAAATATGTTGAAAAATGCATGCTAACAAGGGAAATGCATATAACTTTGAAATAATTTGTATATATTAAGCATATGTGACAGTTTCAAGTTCAATTTTTCAATTTGAAAACTTTTCAAAAAATTGTTGGTATGTCGAATATGCGTGAAGAGCTTATGAACTTCAAATATTAGTGCAAACTTATTCAAATCAAAATATTAGTGCAAACTTATTCAACTTATACTAATAGATGATATAAATAAAGTTTATAAAACAAAAGCTTTCGATATTCAAATTGAGCTAACAAAAAAATCAGCAAAAAATCAGCCATCGTTGAATTGAGGAACCTTGAACAATGTAATTCACTCACAGGTTCTGCATATTCATCAACAAATGTTGAGCATTAACCTGTGAGGCAAATCTCAGGCAAACAAAGCGTAGATAATGAAGATGAATAAGTGGACACACTGCAAAAACCTGCCAACAGCATCACGAGCAAACAAAAAGCAAAAATATACGAAAAGCGAAAGGATAAAGCGTCTCGGTTCGTGCAACGAGTGCGCCGTCCAGGACATTCGCTGATAGCCTCAAAACAATTTGCCACTTACTTCTAAATGCTACCAAGTTTTGGCACAATAATCATCAAACTTGACCTAATTTAGTTTGCTACTTGCTTATTTGGAAAATTACTTTGTGAAGTAAATAGCCAATAGTCAATAAAACTATTTGCAGACAAATATTCGAAACTTCCTTATTGGCATCGAAAAGTACAACTTCGCCATTGCATGTGCTGTCGCATTCGTTAAAATTAATTGATCATCTGATTGATGAGCTACTCATCAACAGTGATAAGAAATCGCAGACAAATGAGTTAGTCGACAATTCAAATAAAGTCGACAATTGAAGGACTTCATTTGCTAAGAATGAATGAAAGTGCCACAATATGTTGTTGTTGTTGTTGCTATTTGTAGCATATGCATCGATGGTGTGGTGATGAAGCTAGCTGAGCCAACACAGCCAAGATTGAAGGTTCAATAGCCGCTTGACACTTGAGATGGTGACTTCAGACAAATGATTTTTGGTGCTTACTAAAACAATGCATATTTGTTTAGCTGGAAAAAGGATAATGAACCGTCTGTGTTGTTGTTGTTGCACGTCAAGCTTCATGCGCCTTTGATTCAAATAAACATTATTAAATTTACTTATGCTTACCTTTCTGAACGCCAGCTCATTTAAGCACATCAGTGAGCAGTTGTTATTATTTACAAAAGCAACAACATTTGCAAAGGACTTTATATTTTTCAATCTTTAAAGCATTTAATGTCACATTAACATTTTTGTGGTGGCCAGATGACGCGTACAAAAGACAGCACGTATTTGTGACTTTAAGGATTTAAGTGAGTAATGGTGAAATGCCTGCCATGTAGTGGCTGCACACACACACACGACACATACAACGGCAATTTAGTCGTGCCTTAAACGCGTTCATTATTAATCACTGGCCTTCCATGCGCTGGTTGGTGTAGGTGTGTACGAGAGCGCAGCTGATGGTAGTGTGCCAACTGAGCCAGGACTTAACGGCGGACTTAGCGGCTGCAGCTCAAAGCAGGCGTGAGGCAGCGCAATTAATTAAAAGATTTCACATTTTACAGTGGCTGCGAAAGAAAGCTGCCAGCTTTGTAGAAATTCGAATTTATTGAAAACATTTAATTTCAATTATAACATTTTATTATTGTAATATTTTAGCTTAATTGTTATACATTTTTTGCACATATACTAATTTATTAACGTTATTAATTTTGTATTTAATTTTGGTTTATTGAATTTTCTCTTAGCAAAACATCACAGTTTGAACTAAACAATTTGCCATATATATGTAGTATAAGTTGTTATTTACATAATGTTTACAAATATTTAAATTTTTTCATTATTTTTTTAAATCACATACAGTTTTTGCATACACGTCGAAATCACGTAAAGGTGCACAGCAATTTTTCGAAACCCAAACAGTTCTGTTTTGCGCACGCCGCACGTTCGCACGCCACCAAATCACAAACTGAACTGAACACAGAGCCGCCGCGGCACTCGATCGTTGCCTGGCGCGCCTGCAAAGCACAATGAAAGTGCTCCAGCGGATGTTTTATCAGTGGCTGCCACAGCAGCGCCAAAGCATGCCAAATCTCCTGGCCACGATGAGCTGACTGCTCCAGCTGCAACTCGTCTCGCCCCAAATACGTTCCACAAACAGCAGTGCAGCGGCAACACTGGCAAACGCATGTGCCAGTGATAAGCGAAGGACTTGCCAACTTCAATGTGTGTGTGTGTGTTTGTTTATCTGCGAGTGGGTGGCCAGAAAATCAAATACAAAAACCGCAGACAGGAATGTTAAATGAATTTTTAAAATGTATACATGTGCGTTAGCTTAGAAAAAGATTACCTATTTTTTGGCCAAAAGATATTTAGGGAGTTCACAGTGTCTCATATCGTCATATGTCGTATTCCTCAATTTTTCAAATTGGACGGCTGTGAGCGCACCAAAATATTTGTCTGCAAATTTTGCAAAATAAAAATGTCAAAAGCCAATGAAATTGAATATGACTTTTGAAATACATAGGCTGCCGTGTTGTATTAGTCGTATTTGATTTTTGTATGGGAAAAACAAACTCATTTTTATGACTGTTGTATATTTTTATTTCAAATAACATATTCGACAAATATGAGACATGTGAATACCCTAATTGATTATTCCAATTGTATAGAGCAATTGTAGAGCAATAAAAAGCCATATACTGCTCAACCAATAAAATAATAAAATGTTGTCTAGAGAGGTTAGTTGCTTTCTCCATATACTTGCAAAAGCTAATATATAGTTTTATAAAGATATTTTTAAAACTTTTGTTTTGCAATATTCACAGAAATAACTGTACAAATAGCAAATTCCTGCCCGCAACTGACAAGCCAACTTCGCTGCTTGGCCAAGCAACAGCGAAACAGCGGCATGCAACCGGTGAAAGTGGCATGCAGTCAGTGTTGCTGCCCCGCCTACCTCACACGCCGCCCACGTAGTTACCAGCCTGGCCACTGCTCTTAAATGCGCTCTTACGTGTTCAAAGGCGCATGCTCCGCGCTTTTGTTTAAAGAGTCACTCGCTCTTGCTGTGGAAGCCATTCTTGGGGCAGTGTGCACGTGTGCTGGCAGCTGTTCGCCTGCAGCTGTTGCAAGTACTACATACAAATTGCGGCAGCATTATGGCAGAAGGAGCGGGGCACGTTGTTGAATGACGAGATTGACGTGGAAATCAGAGTGCTGCTTCCGGCAAGTTTTGTGAATGAATTTGTATGCTTCTGTGATTAGCGAGATTTCTTGGCTGTTTTATTGTTACTTCACTATATTCTCTCTCTCTCTCTCCCTCTCTTTAGCACACTTTATTTACAGCAGTCAGTCTCTTTCTCGCTTATTGGCTGGCCCACGCTTTGCTTAGTGTTCCAAGCAGTTTCTTTCTACTTTTAAATATTCACACTCTTCTTCAGATTTTCACACAAAGAACATTGCATCAAATTGAATTCTTTTGTATCTAATAAAATGCTTTTTCCACTTTGGGTTTGACTTAAATTGTAGCTTGAATTTCAATTTGATAACCACACTTCTTAAATAATAAATAAGAGATTTCCAGATTCAACTAAAAAGAGAGAGGCGTAACTGAAAAGCATGAATTTTGAGTTTAACTAATTTAAATATAACGAAATTTCAGCTTAAAGTTAGAACAGGCTCATACAAATTAAATTATTTTGGATATTTTAGGTACTTTTGAGATTGACTTCTTTGCACTTTCATAAAACAAAGTCTTTCTGCGAAACGAGAAAAACTATAAATCAAAGTAATAATAGCATATTTCATTTTAGGAAAGTAAGCTGCTATAAATGTTAACAGTATATACAATTATATAAAATTAGTATGAATAATAGAATGGAGCAATAGAATTTCTGCAATTAATTGCTTTGTCTTCACATTTGTTTCTCTGAGGAAATAATGTCTCAATGGAAAAGGACTTAATGTCAGCTTGTTATGCCTGACTAAAGAAAACGTTTCCAATAAGATTTTTAATCAACAGAACTTAAACTCATTTTGAAGTGTAGGAAAATGGTACCATTGGCAATAATTCAATAGAACCTCAACTATGATATGCCATTGAAAGCATTAATCGTCAGATTCAGCAAAGAGAATTCTCTGAACAACCCTAAAGAAAAGAACCTTCAAAATGGTAATGGAAGTGCACACAAATCAAATCAAAACTGTTTTGCAATCTTGCTACAATCTTCTGTACGTCTAGCACAAAATTCTATTAATCTTGCATACAGACACACGCATACTCGCATATAGACACACATAGACGGTAATATATATACACACACACACACTCATATGTATATCAGTTGAATACCATTAAAGAGCATGAAATGCGAATCCTGGCAAATGCTGAATTGGCTCATATTTTTCGCGAACAGTGTAAAGCAACAACTCATTCCACTAAGCAAGTGGAATGGCTAGCAAGCTGAAGATATGAGCGTGACGTCAACATACATGCATTACTGAAGTTTTAGCGGCAGTCTGCATTGTCACACATATATACACACAATCAGAGACATACACAGGCTTTGTTTTTAATTAAACGCAACTCTCTTTAATTAAACATAGCTCAGGCATTATTAATTCAAACATTGGCTGCAATCACACAATAATAATGCATGTAATCGCCATCCCGATCCGATCAAATATTTATCACTTCATTATGACACAAACGACAACTCATCAATCATTCACGAAAGCATACGTTTCGCATTAGTTCCCACGCTTTGTCCTGATAATTCGACCAAATACATGGAAAACATATGAACCCATGAAACACTTTGGGCCAGTGGGCGAAAGCTCCAGTGCAGACAAAATGAATCTAAGAATTTCGTGAAGTGAGTATAAAAATGGGAAAGAAATATGAAATACTTTCGGAGTAGAGAAAAGTTGAGGAGGAGAAATCAACAAAATTAATGGAATGAAATAGGAATAAGATAAAAGGGAAATTTATTAAAGATAATTTTAATAATTATTTAACACGTTGACTGACAACTACGATTTATCTCGTCGTTCCTTAATAAGATTAAATCAAATTGGCTTTGTTAAACAGAATCCTAAAAGGCTTCATGGCAGTCAGCTTGTTAAAATTAATAGAAAAGAAAAAAGTTAAGAAAAGAAGGAAAAAGGAAAGAAAAGAAAAATCAAAAAAATAAAAGAAAAGAAAGGAAGAGAAAAAAGATAAAAGAGAATAGAAAGGAAATAGGAAAACGGATTTTATATTACAACAAATTGTTATTCGGGATTATATAGGAAAAACACTTCTTCTTCTTCCTGATTGATCAATAACAACCCGTTACCGGGTTACGAACTGAAGAAGAGCTTCTTTTCCGGCGTATAAAATAATTGACTTAAAAATTGTTTACGTCTGAAATGAGCGCCACTTTCTAAAATAATATCACCAATTTTTGCTTTTTTATTTAAAAAGGCATTTTTAAATATTCGAGGAAAATCGCGTCAATGTGCTCCTCTACAGCGAGCATCAGTACTCTAGGCTTATAACCTGTTGTAAAAATACACCAAATTTACAACGGAGCGCATCTCTCTCTCTCACTCTCTCAATCTCTCTTGAAGTCTCTGCAAATTATAAATGGAAATCAACACTCAAAGCTTAACATGAAAAGTATTGGCAGGAGTTAATTAAGCGCTTTAGCGACGTTAATGAATGTCGCTAAATAAATAAAATCAAATGAGCATTCGTTTCGAATAATAAATACAGATACCATAATTAGCTTATCTTTCAAGCAGAAATGCCTACAGTCAAAGAACTTTTGGCATTAAGCATTAGGCAATAAAAATTATAATAAAAGAGCGCAGTGACAGCAAGATTTATATGAACAAGGTTGACTGAATTCAAGAGTTGAATGGCCGATTTCAAACAAATCAAATATTCTTGCAAAAAATTTCGAACTTGCTGACGGAGCAGTGAAAACTGAACGAAATAACGATTGAAGCAAAAAAAGCAGCCGCTGTTTAAGACAAGCAAAAGCAACTATAAATTTACTAAAATTTCAATAATTTTTGCTTTACCCTAAAAGTAGATGAGAATTAAAATATAGCATTTGAAAAATGTTCACATGAAAGTGGCAATTTTTGATTGCTTGCCGCAATATAAAATAGTTAAAAGAAAATTTTAGCAGAAAGTTTGTAAGGCAAAACAAGCAGCAGATTTGCTTTGCCAGCTGCAGACCTGACAGAAAATTTTTACATATGGCTTGAACAGCTGCTTTGATATGCTAAGCTTACTTTGCCGTTTCCCTCAGCTCGACTTGCCTGTTCCAGCGCGCAGTCTTGACTACATTTCACTTTGACCACACATATACATATTTTTGCGTAATTACATGCAGTACATACATATGCATACATACATACACATACAAGACATACACATACATGACATACATACATAGTAAAAGGCACCATACGCGCACTTGTCAAATCGTGGGCGTTGCAAAAGAGCATGCCAAAAGGCAATAAGCTAATAAAAAAATATATTGTAAATCATCAGAAACTCGTATTACTTGCGTCGATACTGACACATGACGCACACATGCAAACGCACACTCATAAATGCACATGTCTGCTTGATGTGGAGTATGAAAAAGTTTCATCATCTGGAAGTGCAGCGTATGGACGTGAGAATGTAGCATACAGCGTCAACATTGTGTTCTGGCAAAAGTTTTTATGAGTTAATATTCTGAAAGTAGGTACGCAGGATTCCATAAAAGAAAGTAGAACGAAACTGACTTCAAACTAAAGTTTACTACTGTGAAAGTACGATTCCATAAAAGAAAGTTTTCGCTTTAAAAACTGAAATGCAGTTATAATTTTCAAAAAAAAAACATTTAAATTCATTTTTGTATTGTACATACATTTAAATATATACACAAAAACTTGCATGTCAATTCAAAACGGTTTTCATTCCCAAACTGGCAAATGAAGAGAAGCGAGTCGAAGCATCAAGGTCAACTGAAATTTTGAACGCGTTTTTCTTAAAAACTGTGTTTTCAAACTCGGTAACCAAGATTTCTCAGAAACGGCAGAACTGACCAAACTGAAATTCCTAAACAAGCAACATACATACAAATATGTATATAGGTTTTTTTCCTGCTGATAAATATTTTCCGTTTTATTGATATTTTTAAAAATCGCCATTTTGTTAAAAATTTATATTTCGCTTATTCCTTCGATCAATTACTGGGTAATACTAACTGCATTTTACTAACGAAATCTTATTTATGTTTCCACTTTGGGCCATCCAATCCCAAGATATCGTGGTCACCGCAAGATAACATCTTTAGAGTAGCTCCTGCGGAACGAATAAAACAACTAAAAAAGTTAAAAGTGATCACAATTTGCATGTAGATTTTCATATGAATGCATTGAAACGTCTTTCCAGGAAATTTTTTTGGAAAAATCCTTTATTTTGAGTGTCCTAACTCGGTATAACCTCCTAAGTGCAGACTACCAAGTTGATTTCGTTTATGACGCAGAGTAGCTACCAAAACCCATTGAACTTAGTAACTAACTGTTTCCTGAAAATTTAAGCATTTTCTATTTCTAGTGCAAATTTCTATTTCTCTTCTCTTCAATTATAAAAAAAATCCCTTTATATGCTTTTGCAGCTTTAGGGCAGCTCTGTACAAAAAAATTTAACTACATCAGAAAATGTCAACAAAAAAGAGTAATGTCGAAAATCTGTAACTGCCAAAATCATGAGTGCTAATTGTAGTTGCCACTGCGCTGCAGTTTCTCAAAATTGTTGCTTTTGTAGTGAAGATAATGACTGGCGGCATTCCTTGTTTCAGCGAATGGCATAAATTCCCACGCATACACCTACACACACATACACACATTCCCACGCATGCATGCACTCGAGCTCCAGGACACGCATGCAAATCTTTCATTTCAAATTCATTTTGCTTTGCGAGCTCCGACATTGACCAGGCCCCAGCGACCCTTTCTACATGCATGCCACCTTGTGCGTCTTGCCTATTCCGCCACTTCAGCATACGCTGCTCGTATGCTCGTAATTGGAGCAGTTGACAGAATCAAGCTGTTTGAGATTTGCGCTTTATGCTGCTGCTATGGCTATTCCAACTAGCTCGACCGTCCGAGCCAAAACTCTATTGCCCGGTCTCTTCCATTATGGCTGCTCCGTTGCTGTGTGCGTCGGAAGTCTGTTTACAAATCAACGACGCATATTTGCCTATTTGCCACTTGCCCCACCGGACACAGGCGTGCAAATGGGCATGAGCAGTGACACAGGCACAGGATGCAAATGTGCAGGGAGCACACACAACGAAACGTATGGAGCGCCACTTGCAAGGCGTTTTGTCCTTTGCTTTCGAGCGCTGGGAAGTGATTTCCAGCATTGGTATGCGTTAAATGGATTTCACGCTGTACAGTCTCTAGTGTGCGTCCACTCCAATGCTCAGCTGTGTATGGCAGCATATCGGTATGTATGTGTGTGTGTGTGTGTGTGTGTGTGTGTGGGCGCGTGTGAAACTGCATGTTTATAAAATAGTTGGGTCCATCGGTGCGTATGTGTAATGTTTATAAATTGCTGCAACTGTATGTTGCATGAAGATTTTATCAAAGTGCTGCAGCAAAATTCATATTTGATTAAGTTTTCCAGCAAGCTGCTGCATAAATATATTCCTTTAGCGTGTGTGTACATTTGCTTATGCGTTTATTGCATTTAAAAGCATGTGTTGAAAATTTGAACATAATCGAATACTGCATTTGGGATTTTAGGCGGACAAAAAAAAATAATTGAAAAATGTTGAACCTTTGAAACTGCAACAAATGACAGCACTGTGAATGAGCTATAAGCAATTCATCCAGAAAGAAAGAGAACACGCTAAGCTCTTTCATATTGCCAGAAATATGGTACGTTGGCTTACACATATATATGTATGTATGTATGTAAAAAAAAAATGCTCGCTAAACGGTAGTCGCGTATTTTTTAAATTTATTTTCACAATTTACATTTTGCATTCAAGTAAACCCAAAAGTAATAAATTTGTAGCTTTATTCAAACATTATGTGCGCTTCTTCATTGGACGTATTGAGCGTTTTTGTAATGGTAGCATGTTTGAACTTAAATCAAAGCAGTCGGTCTCAACATTGCTTTATTTGTAGCACATAAAACCAACTCAACCAAAGCCACCGCTTTGACATTCATACAAGTCACTTCAATTTTAAATAGTACATCGAACAATGCTTCAATATAAGCCACATAGAAGCCCTCAGTTCATTTCTGTTGTACCATTGAAGTTTTCGTATGATTTGTCTGGCTGTTGTTCGAATTAGGCACCTTTGACCGAGCACGTAGCCACTTAACAATGCGACGCCATGAAGTATACCCCAAGTATTGAGCAATTTTGTGGCATCACATACAAAGTTCAAACTGAAATGGCAATAATCATGGAATGTGGCCGTTAGCCATGAAATAAAAACCCTATGCGTTATACAAACAATTAAAAAAAAAATTGAAATAAATCTTCACACCATTCCATTGAGTAGCAGCAATGCCAATAAAAATGGAAGCTGCCTACACAAAACATGCCGCTATTCTACAAAAAGAAAACCCGAGATTCGATTGAAAAATGAGCCACTCATACGCTGGCCATGTCGAGTTGAACCGCAGATTGATTGATTTAATACTTTATTAATGCGAGCAAACATGAAATGCGTGAGTGGGCGGTTGAGAGTGGGGTGGAGAGCTGAAATGAGTACCACAAGCTTAGACACACATTGTGCCAGTCGCAAACAAGGAAAACCCTTTCGAAAATTCAAGACAAGCCTAACGGAAATAAAAAAAGTGTTGTGTAGATGTGTCGCTGTGTTTTTTAGTAGGTCGAAAGCGCTCGCAAACCTCATGGTAGTGCGGGGCCCGAACCCGCTAAAACCACCTCATGTCTGGACGGATGTGTCACTGTGTGTGTTTGTGTGTGTGTGTGTGCGTCTTTACTTCACAAACAAATGAAAACTGAAACTGCTCAGCATTCTGTCAACCCAAATATTGTACAATGAAGTAGCACAAGCATCCCAGCGTTCGGAGGAATGCTTAAACGGGCAGGCGAATGAATGAATGAATGGATGCATGGATGATTTAATGGACAGACGAACGTGCATAGCGAAATAACATGAAATGAAACCATTTGAAAAAGCTGACATGTGCGGTAGAAAACTCCAACAATGTAGACGTAGCGGGCAAGTGTCGAACACTACCACAAAGACAGTTGGTATAAGCGTTGCCATAGGCTTTGGCGTTGGCGCCAACATTACACAAGCCGCTAAGCACTTCTCAGCAGGGTTGCAAATCCAAAAATTATTAAAGAGTCTAGATGATGGTTTAAAGCAAGAATCCGATAACCAATAGTGCTGTGCCACTGCTTTGATGTTGGAACCATGCTTACTTACTAGGAACATTACAGTTATATTGGGCTCTTCCACCTCCAGCGGAGATTCGGTCTTCCTCTTCTGCGCCGGCCCCGAACATTCGCATGGAAGAACTTTTTTGCTGGCGAATTGTCGTTCATACGTGCAGGATGTTTCGGAGACTGCTGCATCCGTTTGACAATGATCATGTTGTCATGATGCTAAAACCAGCATATTCTTATAACTGTTCACCAGAGTTTAAGAAAGTTAGCAAGACACCACCGCAACGTGGCATCAAAAGATTATTTTAAAATTCATCAAAAATGCTCACTATTCCAAGGACTACATGTGATTCAAATAATTGTTCTATTGACTAAAAAATTTAAGTTAGGTATGTACATATTTCAGTTTGGCAGAATTCAAAAAAATATTCGATTCATAGATCGGTTCGACAAAGAATAAAATGAAAATATGCAAATGTTGGGCAAACTTTCGATTGGATCAAAAATGTATGTTAAAAGTTTACAGTTCATGGTTAAGTTCCGCCGGAAAAATAAAGAAGCGCCTAGAGCATATCTCAGTGGAAGAAAATATGTAGGTACATATGTAAGTAAATGAGAATTGCTACACCTTAGACTTTGTTTTAAACTGTTAAATTGGTATTGCAGCCCTGCTTTCCAGCTACTTTTCGCTGGTTGTATGTGCGTGTGTGTGTGACAGACAGGCAGACTCCCGAATATTTGAAATCCATGCGACCTATGATTATTGCTTGCCTCGGTCTCACACACACACTTATGATTTGTACATGGAACGGCAACGCACTTTGAGCTCTTTCATCACTCAAAATTGTTGGGCGTCTGTTAGCAAGGATGAAGAAGCAGCAGCCACCAGAAGTTTTTCTGACAATTCCAGATGGCAAAAGTGTTTTAAACTGACAAGTGGATGTGAGTGAGTATGTTTGGATGCATGTGAGTGCGTGGTACATCGAACTCAATGTGCTGGCAGGGAGTCAAAAGGCCAGAGAATTGATAGATGAAAGCTGCCGCCTTTCTGAAGCACAGCTAAGTGCAACTTCTAAGCACACAACCCAGTTTGACGCTTTTTGCTGGCTGCATAAGCACAAACACACATAAAATGATCTCGCGTGCGAATTTGTGGGTTTGTGTGTGCATGCGTATGTGTATGTTTATGTAAGTGTGTGTGTGTGTGGGCGCACGGCACTAATCCAAAGTGAAAGAGTAACAAATCAAGTCGGGCGCGCCCAAGAGCTGAGCCAGCAGCGACGTCGGCTGTCATTTACACCGCAGGCATAAGCACACATCCACAGCATATTTTGCATATGTATGTATGTATAGCAGCGTGTTGTAATCCTTTGGATGCGCTGCCAAAACGGAAATTCGCCAAATTTAAGCGTTTCATGATTTTTCATACTCGCTGCTGCTCTAAGTTCACTTGTCTGCACAAGTTGTGCCAGTGTATGTGTGCTTGCTTAGTGGTTTCTGCTTGTATGCGTCTGGCTGTCTGTGTATATGTACATACATACATATATGCCTGAACATAAGACATTATGTTTGCACGTATGTGGGGAAGTTATTCATTTGCGTTATGGCGCTGTTAGCGGAAGTTGTTAAAACGCCATCAAAACCAACAGATATAATAAAAGCAACAACAACAACAACTCCAACAATACGAACGGAAGTAATTTGATTTAAATTTCACTTTAAAGTATTTGCTACTTCGCTTTGCTTCGATATCTCCACCCTTAATCTGTGTGAGAATTTCAGAATTTATGCCAGCGATACGAAAGAGATTGTCATGCGACAGGGAAATCATAAATCACAGCTCACTGCGCAGATTCATGCACACACGCCCACTTACACCCAGATGAACACACACACACACACTTACGCAACCAACAAAATGTGAGGTTTTCGCAATGAGCTGGAAGTCATTTTGGCATTCCCAAGAGCTCAAAAAGGTTTTATTTAAATCGAGTAAATTCACTCAATAATAGAAATTAGAAGTTGTAAGCAAGCCATGCTGGCGCGAAGGATTCTTTAACAGCTGATACGGATTTACGACTTACATATCATATATGTACACTGTGATAAATAAGAAGCATTGCAACATAAATATAATTTTCTGCCAAATTGTTAGCAAAAGAGGCAATGAAATCGAGTAGAAAAAGCTTGCGTAAAATTTTCATGCATTGCAATTTTAATTTCATTTAACAAAAATTACTAATAACAATTTTAAAAATCATCTACGCATACTTTCGGCAGAACAAGGCAACCAACGATATAAAAACACTTGTTCACAAACCAAAATCAAGTTGTTGCAATTTGTTAGTTATAATATTTTGCGGCAAAGATTCGGGATATTTATAAAAAATAAAAAACCTCTAGGATTGCAGATTGTATTTAGAGTAGGGATCTGGTCTCCTAGCTATCGCATCCTGAAAGGCCTATTGTGGCAGTTCTCCATCTATTTACAGATTCTCATAGATGCGCAGCCTAAAAGCGACAAAAGTACGACAAAAGCAAACGACTCTAAAGCATAATCCCGAAAAAATGCTCACTCATAGTATAAGCCGGAAACTATGCAATAGCTGTTTGAATGCTTTTTCCAGAAAAAATCTAGCGTTCCCGACTCACATATCAAGAGAATTAGATATGTTCATTTTGATTTCAAATTTTGAAAATTACCGCTGTCGATTTTTTAGCCATTTTGAGTTTACCTTTTGATTCCTCTTTGATTCGGCTTCTTCTACGAGATTCTATTTCAAGAAATAGCAATTCCAATTCGGCTTTCATGTCTTTCTAGCCAGTCACTTGCCTTGTTTGGCTTAGCTGCCGCAAAACGAACGTGCATTCCTACCGTTTCTGATTTCAAATCCGATCCCACATGGCCTCCATGCAAATCTCATGCAAATCTCAAAATGCTGATTTTACTTAAACACTAATTTGTGTCCATTTTTAGGGCTGGATCAGCACTTCGGGCCCTTACACCACAGCTGCTCCATGCCTGTGCGCCGACACTTTGTGCGCTTTGGCTTCAGCCGCACGGGCACAAATGAATATAAAATGCTGAATGGAACAGAAAAGAAAAATGCTACGCGCCATTACGGGCCATGATTTTGGCCATAAAGCAAACGTTGCTCCCAAAGCGTCGGCCTTTGCGCACCTTCTGCTGCCGCTTTCGCTTTGACCCAAAGCGGCAGCCTCGGAAATGCAGGTGACTGCCGGCGGGCGTTTGCTTTTTTAATGATGCCACCTTGCAGATGCGACTTATGGAAAATGTGCGACTGCTGCCTTTTGCCGCTTCAGGTTGCTCATTTTTATTTATTATTTGCATATTTTGGCAAGGGCCACGAGCCTCTGAAGTCAAAAGTATACGAATATGTACAAAAGTGTTGTGCGTTTTGTTGAATCCTTCGGTGGGTTGCCTTTTGCTGTGCGTCTGATGACTCCATAAAGTTTACCTTTTTTCAGGCTGCTTGTGAGAAATAACTTTGCATTTCAAAGGAGCCACACACACACTCACACTGCAGGCATTTCCAGTTGTAGGCATTCTCAGCTGTCGGCTCTTGCAGCTGGCGGCAATCAGTTCAAGCGAACATTCGTAAGATGGCTTATTCCTTCTTTCATCATGATGGTCAAAAAAGCATTAGCCATATGTCTTAGACTTTTAATCAGCTGGGTCAAAAAATTTTCAATATTAATCTACCGAAAAATTTCGATTAAAAATCTTTAAAACTTCTTTAACTTATTCTTAGGCTTACCATTCGAAGAGGTCATCATTCGAAAATAGCAGCGAATTTTCAGCTGCAGATAAATATTTCTGCGTTCAAGGTAAACTTTAATTCTATAAACTTCCTCACCGCACATTCGCATAGAAAATGGCATTAGTTAAACAATTTTGAACATTGAGCATGCACATGAGCGTATGCAGGTGGGAGCAGGGCGCGCAGCTGGTCGCTCTTTAACTGATTACTTGATAAGAAAAAATCGAACATTTCGTTTTAATACCCTACAGCTATGCTAATAGGGTATATTAATTTTGTGCGAACCTGTCTGTCTGTCTTTCTGTAGAAACAGCTGAAAAGGCCTAATTGCCAATCTTAAGCGACTTCACAAATTTTTAAAAACTAAAGCTTTGTTCAATCGAAAAAATATCGGTAATGTTTTCAAAGAAGAAATTGCTTCTATGGCAAAAATGCATTGATTTGCTGGCAGCCTGTGATATGCTATAAATTTTTTTTTTTTTATTTCAAATCATTTCTCCGATAAAAATATGGCGAATGCCAGCCTACGCCCATGAACGTGTGAAAAGCTACTTTGAGGTATCTAAGCCAATAAATTCGGCTGCGTCTTAGCACAGCAAAGTGGCAGGCGAAGCTCTTCCGATTCATGCCATCTATGGCAACAGGGAAGAGATGTGCCATACAGGATACGCTTTTATATGATTAAGATGCAAATGCGCTCGATGTGCGCCAGTTAAAGTCTTTTGCTTTCGGAGCGCTTTTAGTGGCATCTTCTATCGACAGGCAAGGCCAAGGCAATGACAGGCAAATCGCCTCAAACAAAAGATATAAAACAATGCCTTCCAATCGAAAGAAGAGCACCTTAAGCTAATGCACGTATAAAACAGGCAACTTGGTTGCCATTTATAAGCCGCAGATATTTGCAAAAGTTGCACTGTCAGTCATTTTAATACTTTTGGCGGTTTGGTGATTTCAAAAGAAATGCCATTTTCCCCGTAAGTGCACACACTTTAGCTACCGACTGCCACTACTCACTCGCTCTCGAGATTACTGTCAATTTCGATAAGCAATTCGAAATATTTCATTGCAAAGTATGGATGATTTCTGAATTGCCAGTTTACTTCTCCCCCGCTCCCTCAACTAACTGCTTATCAATCTGCCAAATGTTTTCGTTCGCTGCGCACAACGAGAAATCAATAAATCAGTCCAATGCAGCAAATAGTATATAGCCAAACATTTGCCGGTCTCGAAGCTTTTGTAGCGCCAGAACCGCAGGCGACCAGCAGCAACCATGGACCGCACGCAATTAAATCAAGCGGCTCTTTTCATTTTTCATTGCGGTGTGCTGGCGAATTGGTCAAATTAAATTAACTTGCAAAGTGGCTGATGGCTGATGGTTAATGGATGGACTGCAGCGGAATTGTACGTAGAATTGAGCTGCAACTGGCATTTCTGGTCACAGAATTAAACGCACATTTTAAGTTTAATTATTCATTTTCATTGGCATAATAAGGCAGCACTTAGTGACGGAATGGTTGAACAAAATTGTTAAACGGTGTGGCTTTTAATTTAATATAAAAGGTATGCAAAATTTTGGATGGGCTGTGGTGGGAAAAAATGTAAAAATTAAATAAAACATTAATCGCTTTGAAATGCTTTATAGGTAAATGCCACATTTCAAGGGTTTTTGCTTTCAAAATACCTTTTAAAGTTACAGTTAAAAATATTATGAGTTTTGCCACCAAAATTTAAATGAGCTGAATACTGCTGAATACGCTGCTTTCGTAAAAGTCTATGCATTTAAAAAAAATTTTTTAAGCGGAGTCTTAGGTAGATACATGATTTTACAGACTGTTGCGAAAAACTGCTTATAATTTTCCACATATTTCTGACAATTAAACAAAAGGAATGAATTAATTAAGATTGAGTGGCAATCTGCAATGTGCCATTAAAATTATTGTTATTTTGGAGAAATAAAAATACACATAACTCAAAGTAGATGGAAGGCAGGGGGATTCACTAAAAAGCTGGCAACAATAAAAACATTTCACGCCAATTTTTTGTTAGCATTTTTACGCCCAGACAGTGTAGCTCACTCAATTCGCCAAGCGTTCCGCGGCCTACTCATACCGCGGCAGCCCATAATTGCGTAGTCAGCATCTTTGTGTTGGTGTACTGCGCGACACCCACGCACATAGACTTTAAGGCACTCGAGTGTAGGCGTGCATATTTAAACCTTTATTTTCAAATTTACCCACTTTAGAACGGCATTTTTGGTGCGAGGACAAATTCAAATTGCCTTAAATGATATGCGACAGCAACAATAACATTATCTACAGCAACAACAGCAACAACAACAGACACATATAAAAACAAGCAAACAAGAAGCAGCACTTGAGAAAATTTTGTAGGCATGACTCGACGACAAAGTGACTTTATTTAAAGGTGCGTAGTCAGATGCGGATTAGCTAAGATTGAAAACCTTTTTTGAAATGTTGAAACTACTTACAGATAAATAAATTTTTACTCAGATTTTGTGTCTTCAGTCAAAAGTTCCTGTTAGGTTAGGTTAATCTGGCTGCCTAAGAAGGTCACGCATAGACCCTGTTGGGTCCTTAGCGATACCAGTTCCGCTTAGGAGTTGTCAAAGTAGTGATCTGTCAGAATTTGGGTGTTTTTCACAAATTTCCAAAGAGGCTTAATGCCTAGTTCCGAGATCTGTTCGAGCCCTGAAAAGAATGGCGCTCCTAAGCAAGTCAGACGAGTTCTAGCGATGGCGGGGCAGGAACACAGTATATGTGTATATACCTGTTAGGTTAATCATTTTATTAATTTCTAAGAATTCTGAAATAAATCTTTCGGTCAAAAGTTTCTTCTTTTTCTTCTTTTTCAAAGCAGTTTTGCAACCTACCATGGCAGATCGCTGACTACGCGCCTGCTTCTGCGTGAAAAACCTCCGAAAAATTTATTATGGCATGCATTAAGCGGCGCTGATAAGCACTTAAAACAACAATAACAAATGCAGCAGTGAACATTGATAATTAATTCCATGAAATAAATACTTAAGCTAAAAATATGTTCATTTTCCATTTTCATTGTCATTGTTGCTGTTATTATTGTTGCTGTTGCTGTTGTTGTTATGTATTTAATAAAATGCTTAACGTCGAATGTTATAAATTATTATCACATTTTCACTTTCACAGCGAAATTCACTTTCGCTTGACTGCTGCCATTCGCAATGAATGAATCGTCCGACTGACAGTGAGTTGAGGAATGCTGGGTGCCAAACCCTCTTCGCGCCCTCCCGCCTCATCGTAATTTTTCGGTTAACGTATTATCTTGCTGGCGAAAGTGCGTGGGCGTGCCAAATGTGCCTCAGGCTAATTTTCGCAATTTAAGCAGAGCTGCCCTCACCGCCCCCCCCGCGAGCAACTCAATAGCTACGTGCCTGTTGACTGTCAACGGTTTTTCAGCGCTCTGCATAAGCCAAAAATACAACAAGTCTCTTACATAAATCAACGTAAGCAAGCATTTTATCTGCCGCCTCGCATTGGCCGTAGGTATGGTTACCCCCTCTGCGAGTCCTTGCTGCCTTTTTAGCCGTTGCACAATGGCCAAAATTATTTCAACACAAATTATTATCGCAGCAAAACCTGTTGTTGACATTTTTATTGCGCTATCTCTGCAATCGCGTGCAGTGTTTTGTACTCTGTGTGTGTGCAAAATATGACGTCTGTTATTTGAAATAAATTGTCGTTTTAGTCGTCTGTCATAAGAAAATTGTGTATCCTCAATTAGAAATTTCCTGTTGTTCTTTGAATAGTTAGCAAATGTTTTCTCTTTCGAGTAGGAGGAAGGGGGTAGTAACATAAATATAGGTATATAGATTTCGTATATAGTGTGTCGCAGAAAGAAACTTTAGGAGAATAAGCAACAAACTTTTTGAAGGACTGTTATTTGTTGTATCTGCAAAAGGGGTTATAACTAAATGCAAGGAAGAATTCGATGGTTTACACAAAAACTGGCTGATATTTTGGTTGCAATTGGTTCACGAAAAATAATTTCTGAATCATTTTTAAATCATCTTCATATTTTTGTGCATTTATATTGGTAAAATTATGATTTTATTGTCGTTTAAAAGAAGAAGAAAACACGAACTCACGAAAACTATCGTTGGAACGGTAATCGTCACTCGTGCTTAGAGTCCTAGTTTCGAAAAGTACATGATAATAATGTTCTACAGAGGACCATTGTCATAAAATTCATACGTATACTATTTATAAAATAATTTTTTATCATTTCGTCTTTTACTAGTATAACAAAACATAAGCAAATCTTAATATTAATTAAAAATGTCACTGCAACCAGAAGCTCATTGTTTTTGGTTAACACTTGAAATCCTGATATGGCCCACTGTGCACTACCAACAGCCCTGCATCACGGCCAACTGCTGTTGCGCGCCACAGCCCACGCGATTCTGCATGTAATCGGGAAAGTTGCTTTGCAAGACACGCATCGTGTTCCGCTTGTAGTCGGGCACGGCGTGCGTGGCCAGCTGGCACGTGGGGCTGCGGTAGACGGGTTTGAAATTGTTCTCAATGAAGGTGGTGTTGGTGTCCCAGCGATAGACCTCGGAGTCGCCCTCGTTACGGAAGAAAATTGCCGAGCCGTTATCGGTGCCAATTATGACCATACGCGAGGGTTTCTTGCCCAAATCTGCAGCGAGAAGCGAAGAGGAAACAAAATTATAAGAAACATTTGCCAGATTCACATGACACATTCACAACATAATTGCCACCGAAAACTCACCCATAATTCTGCCATCGGCCACACCACTTCTCAGATACTCCGACTTCAGCGAGAACAGCTTATTTGTGCTGAGGTATGTGAAGTACAGCTCCGTGGAACCACAGTCGCGCCGAATCAGCGCGATGTAGAGCACGTCGCGCGAACGACAGCCCGCAGCTACGGCCTTCGGCAGCACCACACGGAAGCCACGATCGGCCTGCAGATTGTACACGATGATGGCGCGATTCGCCGCATCGCTCACATACACAAAGCAGGCGCCATCGAGCGCATAGTCTACGACCAGGTACTGCAGCCGGGAGCTGGTCGAGGTCAGACCCTCCAGCGAAATGGTCTTCAGCACCTTGCCCGTCTTCACCGACATGGCGATCACCTTGGGCGGGCATTTGCGTACGGGTGTGTCCAGCGTGTTCACAATGCCGGTGTCCAGCACCCAGAGCACCTCGTTCTGGTCCAGCACCAAATCGACGACAGACTGCAGCGCCTTGCAATTGCCCTCCTCCTGCATGTCCCAGCAGGGATAGGGCGTAAACGTGGCCACGCAGGCGCCCGGCTGCAGCGTGGTCTTCACCAGCGTCGCCGGCACACCACGCCTATAGCGCGGCAGCGCCAGGAAAACGGTGTCGCGCACAATTTGCGCACGCGTGGCAATCACGTTTTTCGAGATGTACTTGTCGGAGCTCTTGAAGAGCGACTTGGTCGATGTGCAGGGGAACTCGAACTGGCCGCCGGTCCACTGCACCACCGGCGTCGATTCCGAGCAGGACTTGTCCGGCGTCCAGAGGCCGTACTTGGTGCCCTGCGCCTGCGCGCACGTCGTCAGGCTACAGCAAATTGCCAAGGTGGCCAGCATACGGTAGCGCATGGCCATGCCGATTCGCATCGAATCCGTTGGGAACTGCAATTCACTTTTCCGTATGTCAGTCTTGCCGTACACACTTTCGCTGACCTTAGCGTATTTTCGCCGCGACTTATGTTCTGCCGGCGATCGCCTCCACTTGCGCTCTTATAACATTCGATTCCATGTCCAAAACACATTCCACGCATTGCGGACGTGCCTCGATGCGCCGCGGATTTCCAATTCACTGTCAAGGCCGGCGGCCGGCAGTCGCTCTGCTCTGCTCGCCGCGGTTCTTCCGACGGCAGCGCAGGGGGCCCGTTTCCGTGGAAGTTTGCGTGTTTGCGACGGGGCCTTGACTTTCGGTTTCGAGTGCTGCGAGAATTGACGCGATCGAATTTCGCACGCGCTTTTCCCACTGCCGGTCTGTTTTCAGCGAGCTGTATGCTTTGACAAGCATTTCGCATTTCATTTACTTCCCCAACTTCGTGGAAGTGGAATGAATTACTGTTGTAACACGTAAAAAACGAATTCATCCGCAGTCAGCTTTATTTGTCTACGGTGGAGGGAGTGGAGAGAGTGAGGGCAGCAAAATTATGCCGCAATTGAACTAAGAAGACTTCGTTCCACCAAAGCTTGTCAATTAACATATAAAAATTGGTAGTTGTGGTACAAATGTAGTAGCTCCTGCAAGACGGAAATGCCTTTATTACATGCATACATACTACAAATATTTATCAATTAATTTTTTCCGGGTCCTCATTTGGAATGTGTTTGTCAATTAGTAAAGAAAGCCGTCGATTGATGTCTTACAAATGATGCCAATCAACCTTATAAATGGCCCAATGTATATTTAGATCGTATGTTATAGATACCCAGCGGGAAAGATGCAGATATTTTAGACCAAGAGGCAGATCTTAATACTAAAAGTCGACCATAGGTAAGCACCAAAATTTAAGCTGGCCTCATACAAATTCGGCAATTGCGGACTTAAAGACTACCCTACTTTTGTTCAGCAGAAGTAGCTTTCAATGCACATACTACCCAATGATAACTGAATTCATCGAAGATGCTATTTTCATAGCAGTTACGAAAGTGTCATGATTGTACTTGAATGGCATCACTGAATGGCAGAACTAGAAATTGCAGAAACTTTCGACCACATGTTTTGAATGTTGAACCGTTAAGAGTTTCGATGCATTCTTAAATATGGGCCATTAGAGATTATGTGGCAACGGGCGCCATCTGCATCCCACTGGCATACACAAAATCGAGTTTAAGAAGATTGACCACTGCTCCCTCGTCCCTCCTGATATTAGCGATTCAATCAAAATTCACTGCTCGCACCGGAATCAACTCATCTCTAAACTGAAAAGGTCTATGGGATTGCCTGCAGGGTAGCAAAAGCAATTAAGAAACATATGCGCCACACAAATTCATAGCCAATATGCCCAGCATGCTACATATGCTACGTATGCGCTCCAAAAAGGATTCTCCATAAAAGTCAAGTGTAATTTCTTCAAATATTTTGTATACGCACATTTCTGCATTTGGCAACTGGCTTATTCAGCTGCCGGTTCTTCATTTCCCTTTCCGTTTTCCACACGCCGCTTGACGTTTTTATTACTATGCCCATCTTGCATAAGACGTCACAGCAAGTCATTAGCGTGGTGGCAACTCATTTGAGGCATCTTTGTGGCCAAATACAAGCAAACAAGAACAACAATATTCAAATCGAAATTTTATTGAACCCTATTCAAATGCTAACAAGAATTACTTTCGAACATTTCAATGTAGCCCAAATTGAAAACCAACATTGCGCAAACACACACATACACACACGCACGCACACTCTCGCACACACACATGCAGCCAGCGTCGATTTATTTTGCTTTTATCGGTTTGATTTTTATTTGTTTTTCTTTTTCAATTTCAGTTTCAGTTTGTGTGCTATTTTTTGGCACTCTCCGTTTTGCACAGCAAATTAATACTAGTTTATGTATTGGAGTCACGCGGTGCCGGCGCCATTTTGTCAGTCATGCCAGCCATACTAGTGCCGCACTTAATATACGAGGGCGACGTTGTTTCTGATTGAGTAGACATTAATTTGGTGGAACATTCTTGCACACACTCAGACTATTGCACACACACACATATGTACACATTTTTAGACAAAGAATGATTTATAACGCCCTGGGAATGCTGGGAATGCCTTCTACGAATAGCTCCACTCTCAAGCAGAACAGACATCGGCAAAATAGAGAAATTAAAGCGAAGCGCTATTTCGAAAGCCGAAATTAATTCAAGTTAGTTGTCTTCAAGCCAGCAGCCAAGCAATCATGTTAAAGTAGTAGATTTGCGTTAGTCAGCCAGTTGCATAAATACTTTGAAATTGATAAAATTATAAACTCAATCAAATTTCAAGAGAAATAAGTAAATTCAAAAATTAGAAGTATGTATTCAACTTTTTCAGACCAACCCAGAGGAAGCGCAAAATATAGCAAAACAAATCGGAAAATTTGCTTGCAGCGTTGATCTGCACTGTTCGCTCTGATGCCGGAAATTATGAATTCATTGAACCTCATTTCGCTGCCAAAATACTCAGCAGCAGTTGACATTGATAATTATGCGGGTTGGTGTAAAAACCTTGCTCTATTAAAAACACTATTTCTTATGATTTGGTTTATTGAAATAATAAATTTTTTGTGAAGTTTGATTCCAATATCTTCTCAGAAGTTATATTCTGCAAATTCCTATTACTTTTAATATTAAACAGGGTAGAAGCTGTGCTTTTACGAGTAAATGTCAAAACAAAGTTCTTAAAAGAATAGTTAGAGAGTAGGTAGTAGTTTTTTAGTACTCTTTTGGCAAAAAACCCACCTAATATATTTACATATGTACATATATCATCCTTCTGCGGATTGTCAAATTTCCTCATACATATTTACTTACTCATCTCATTTGACAAGCGGTATTCTCGTTCTTCAGATAGCTCCCATAGCTGCTGTCGTCCGTCAGAGCCATTACACTCGAAATTTAAAAATTTAATAATGCGCAATCTTTTAATCGAGTCACGCTTTACAAACTCTTAAAAATGTTATAGTGTGAGTCTATATACTTCGACAATAGCAAACGAAATTCCAACTCGTAAATATAAACTTTTGAGTTAATAAAAAGTGATTTCAATGTGCCCACGAATGGCAAAATATTATATGAAAAAAATTTCCGTAATTGTTTTTGCACGCCTGCCTGCATAAATATTTGAATTTCATGTGGGCACATGTGCGATGTGCAATATTCACGTACCTACTCGTAGAAGGGAGTAAGTGGCAAAAAACCCAGCAGGGAATATTAACTGTTCCCAAGCGACATGGCTATGCCTTACCAGGTAAGCCCATACAGCTGAAACATAAAAAGACCTCCGCATTTTTTGCGTCTGTGTGCACGAGAACTTGTGTTTGTATTTGTGGCTTAGTTCGGGAGCATATGAGCATGTATGAGTTTGTCTGTAGAACATGAAGATACTTCGTGTTCGACCACCTAATACCCGCATAGCAAATTACTTCCGCTTATGTTACTGATTTCGAACGACAGTAAAAAGGGATACAGTAAAAGGATTTTACAGCTTATTGCCTTTTCCCGCCCTGGTGTACTTTATTTTTATTGTGGCCTTTATTTAAGTAGTAACTTGGCATAAATTTACCATTATTAAGCAACCTCTTAGCAGAGTTTAAAGATGTAATAGAATGGCGCATAGTATGCCTAAAATTTAGAAAGGGTATAGACATATTATTCTCAAAATATGCCAAAAAAATGCTAAATAGTAGACAAAAAGAAAAGAATAATACAAACAAATGTAAGATTTCATCAATTGCCGAATGTGTGCAACTCATTTTAACATAAAAGTACAAAACAGATTAACATAAAGTTAGAAAAGCAACTCCAAAAAAATTAATTAATATTTTAATACAAATAATTATTAAAGCCAAGGAAATTTGAGTACCTGCACCTTGCTTACCTCAAAAGTATTAAGAATTATCGGTTCACTGTCTGCATTTAAAAAAAAATAGACAAAAAAGGGAACAACAAGTTAAATTGAAAGCCCATCAAGAGAACTACCATAAACTGTCTACAAACATTTCAACAAAGTTCAACTTTTTCCAGGGCTGCTCAACAAAGTACATCATGAATTTCACCAAGTTTACAAACAGAAAAACATAGAAATACTTTGAAACAGCTGAGCAGAAAAAACGCGCTGAAGGAGGCAGTTCTCCACGTCCAGCTCTCCACATTTCACTTGCTGTAGCAACTGAAACAGCTGTTTTGCTGCGAGTTATCTAGAAACTGACACCGTTGCCTCATTTCAAGTTGGTGCTCCGTTTCCAGTGCATTGTCCCGCTGTCGTTGCGCTGAGCTGTGCCGGTAACACAATTCCAGCAACAATCGAACAACATGTCTGTCATATTGGCATGATGTCACGATGCAACGCAGCAATTTTGGGTGCTGTAGGAGCGTTAAAAGTAGCCCACTAAAAATGTCAATACTCACGAACATGCCTCTTCCCCTTCACCCTTCTCGCAAGCATATCACACTGTTTATATTGTTACCCAGCTTGTGTACTCTAAAGGCACCCTCATGTAAAATTGGAAAATTGCTTCGATTGGAAATTTCATGTTGATAGGCCCTACGTTGAAGCAGCCCCACCAAAAGCAACTAACTCAAAAGTGATAAATGCACAGAAATACACTCAGAATTTGTTTTAATAAATCGAAATATTATATAGTTGAAGCAACGCTTAGACTGTACCAAATTCATCATATATCTTTGCTTATGTAACCAACTTTAGTACCAAAATAATGAATCGACTATAGAAGGTGATCCTGCTTGGAACAGCAAGACTTCACGGGCTGATTCCTTGCTTCAATTCGTTATAAAATTCGTTTTTTTAATTACTTGCATTAGTTTCTTTGTATCTAATTTGCTTAACTAATATACATATATGTTAGGTTTAGTAAAAATAAATAAATTATTTTTGCATAAAATCGAAGGCTTTATTTTGCATGGCTAAAATTAGCCGATCTTAGTTCTTCTGGGCAATCGAAACAGTGCTTACATGATGGTCGGACTCGACGATTGTCATGATTTTATCGACATTTGCGACAATTGGCCTACCAGAGCGTGCTATGACATATATTTTCAATCACTGAAATTAAAACCTCCACTCTTAGGAATTTGTGACAACTTCCGGGCGGATTTCCTGTATTATCTTTTAAACATATATTTGGCATATATTTCTGAAGTCAACATAATTCTCACATTTTAAGGGTTCCCTGTCAGTACCGTGAATAATAATAAAAAAGGAAGTTTAATTTTTCCAAAAAAGAATTTATAACACCTTTTCTACATATGTATGTATGTACAATATGGCAATCAAGCAGCCAAAGTAAAAGTATTCCTATGACTTTTTACTGGACAAACAGTGCTTTATTATACTTTTTATAAATATTTCTGCTTCTCACAATCAACTTTTTAGTTCTTTTTGAAAAGCGGCTGAAGTCGATTTAGCCGCCTTTAGAATGGCTCCGTCGATTTAAACACCATTTTGACATGGCATCGTCAATATTGCAGCACACATCGACCCCATCGACCCCATTAAAGCGCGCCTATGTGTTGGCAACCAAGAATTGGTAATACTCGCAACAACAACAATTCCTTGCGTCACTTTTTGCACTCATTGTTTTATGATTTCGATATTATTTTATGAGTATGTATGTGTGTAATCAAAAAGTTGTAACTTCTGCGGATTTAGTGCTTTCTGTACTGCTTTCGAATGCATTGCATATTAAATTGATTATGTCTTTTTTATGAAAGCTGCTAACGAAATTATATGTATGAAGAGCGATTTGTGATGAAATTCTTGTGCCACAAATGGAATGTGGGCGAAATTATGAGTAAGCTAATTAATTGTGCCTATGCCAACTAAAAAGAAAGAGCATTTTTTGACAAATTATTTCTTTGCATGGTGCCATCCCTCGCAAAGAACTGCCAACTCTTCGAGAGCATTCTTTGCCATGAAAATCGCGCTAATGATTCACATTAGTTTATAAATGCACAAAATGCAATTATATAGGTCTTGCTCCACTGTGCGGGCGCGACCTTGTCGCAGTTCAAAGTGAACAGACTAGACTGCAATCATTGCGTGATCTCGCCGCAGAACGCACAAATACCGCTGCACTTGTCCGTGCCGGAATGAAAGTAAACAAAATGCAAGAGCTCCAAAGCCGCAACGAACAAGAAGAACATGCAGACGCTATATCTTGCCATCGCCAATTCAAGTCCAAACAGAACCCAGCTCAAATTTTATATATAAATGGAAAAACGTCTGCAATCGTTTTGCAGTCTCAACAGATGCATTGCAAGTGAAAAAAGTGTGAATCCGCCAGTTAAAAGTTATTTTATGCTTTGCGAGTATTTGAAAAAAAGACGATTAGGCGCGTGATAAGTGTAAGCTACTGTCCCTCCCACCACCATGGACAAAATGACTCAGTGCGTCCTGCTCTTCGGCCTACTGCTCGCCACACTCGCGACGCAGTTTGCTCTCAGCCGCGCCAGCGAACAAGTGCTTAATAAGTGTGAAAAGAATCCGCTGGCCGAGCTGACCTTCCAGCTCAGCGGCAGCGACCTGCGCTGGCCCTGTGACTCCACCAAGAACATTTACGTTCAGTCCGGTCGCTATATACCGCGAAATGTGATCGTGACGCGTGCGCAGCTGATGCGTGACTCCGCCTTCGTGGCACTGCCGCGCTATAAGCAGGGTGTGCCCTTCACGCTGGGCGTAGTGAATCTAAAGAAGGGCCAGTGCCTGACCAAAATCTCGCCGTATCCGTGTTGGGCCATTCAGGAGGAGGGCAACTGCCAAGCGCTGCAATCCGTCGTCGATATTGCTGTGGATCATAATGTAAGTTTCAGTAGGAAAAGCTGTCGAAAAACTTTTTTAAATAGGCTGGAATATTCAAACTCAGTCGATCTTCCATAACTCGAACTTCTATAACTCGCATTTTCTATAACTCCAACCAAATCGGCCTTTATTGAGCAAATAAATAAATTTCTATAAGTTCAAGTCTCCATAAGTTCGACTACGACCTGGTAAAGGCGGAAGTTGCACAGGAAGATTTCTGGTCTCCCCAAAAATAACTGCGAATAGCATTTTTGCAACAATTTCCTTGAGCTTCGATATAAAAGTTGTAACTTTTCAAAAACAATTTCTTTTTTGATTAAATTCAAAATATGTTTTGGCTGTTTAAACAAAGAGCTATGCAACAGTTCTACATTCTAAATGCAATGTTATTGTAAACAATTTGGTGAATATTTTTGAAATATGTCAAAATGGCGCTGCTGTTTATTTTTGACACATCGTGCTTTTGCTCTTTGCATTTCTCATATGTACATATAAACAGAGATATGTATATATGTATGTAAACTTGTCAAGGAAATGTAAATTTTATGAAATCGAAAATGTAAATTGCGAATTTTTCTTTGTTGTTATAGTTTGGCCAAAATTAGCATACAAATTAAAGTTGCTTAATAGTGCTGTGATGGCTCTAATGAAAAGACCAAGTAGAGTAGGCAATGCTTGGCATTTCTTACTGGAGATGCAGGGGCGCCTGGAGAGACTTGTCAGTTCGTAACTCAGTAACATAGTTGGTCTATTCTCACCACATCTGACTTCAGCAACTGATATCGCGACCTGGAAAAGACGCAACATTCAGCGGGTAGTGGTATCCTCGTCCTCCAGACAGCTCTTACAGATGCTGTCGTCGGTCAGGCCCATTGCACTCGAGTGTTTCGCACAGAATGCGAACTAGAAGTCTACAATCCTTACGGTCTCAAGGGACCTAAGGAATAAAGATTTTCTTTTGTCGACGGTTGGAAACGGGAATCTCATCTGTCTACATCCAGCTAGACCGACTCATCTAAGACCGTGTTGAGAAACAACCAAGTCGTTGATAGACGCTTTGACCTTGGATGATGACAGACCTTGGTCCGTAAAGTTCACCTACTGCTAGAAGCTAGTATATATATTTTTACAACAACAACAATTAATAAGATATTTTAAATAGTATTTTAAATAACAACATTGCAAAATTTTCAACAACTCACAAATGCACTTTGAATTCGCCAACTAAACAGTGCAATAGCAAATTTTAATTTCGAAATTTTCATTGAATATCAAATGCGAATTCTCATTTCGACCAAAACGCAAGAATTATCATTATTATTATGAATGCACAAACAACTGCCACACGCTGTCAGCGGAAAGCATATTAAAATTTATTAATTTCATATGGCAACATGTGCGCCACATTGTTTATAAATGTGCGATTGCACAAACAGTTCATTTCAACTTTCAACAATTCCAAAATTACCGAATACTGCAGTCAAACTGGCAAGTGGCATACGCGGAAATGTGGCGCTTGAAATGTGGCACATGTCAAGGCATGGCGCGCTTTTTGCCAACCCTACAAGAGGCAAGCTGGGCACGATTTTCGCATATTTTTTGCAATATTTAATATTGAAGTAAAAAAGAAACGAGAAAAGAAACAAACAAACACACTCATGTCAGGAGCTGGTTCCCAGTGGTTGGTACACCGCACATAATCAATTTTAAAGAAAATGTATGTTGATTGGCTGTAGGGTGCGCCATGTCTGCAACTAATTAATTTCATATTTATATTTTCTTTTTGTTTTGCAATAGAAAAGCACACATTTTCGCAATGCAATTTATACATACCCATTCTCTCTCTCTCTCTCTGTGCAGGGTCTCCTCTGGGCATTGGATGTGGGCATAGTGAACACATTGGAGCAGCCAATACGTCGTTGTGGTCCGAAAATAGTAGCCATTAATACGGCCGACAACAAAGTGGTGAAGAGCATCGACATGAGCGACTTGGTCACGGCCGACTCACGCCTACAATTCATCGTGGTAGACTACTCCAAGGATAACAAGCCTTTTGTGTAAGTTTAGTTCTCTGATTTTTTGTTACATATAGTACATTTATTTCCTAATTAAAATTGAAGCTCCTAAGGCATACAAATCATAATTAAGTTGAAAATTGTGAGAGCTCGATTCTGAACATTCGGTTACACATTGAAAATAATCAATTTGTATGCTCAATTGACTAGAGGTTGAATCGTCCAACCAAGCAAGGGCTTTTCTATCAGCTCTGCTAGTGGAGCGATGATTTAGGTAGCTTTTGTTTTGTTCCTTTTCAATCTGTTTCGTCTCCAACTTTTAAACATCATAAATTACAAAAAAAGGATACATTCACATGCCTTTCAAATATTAACAGAGAATATGTACTATTTAAAAATCTATGGGATGCATTGTATCGATTGGTTTGAAAGGGTTAATTCAATTTCTTGGCTATGAGGCTGCGTTGAAAATACAATTGAAATAATTTCTCTGTAGTGAAAAATACGCACCCGACCAGCAGAAAAACAACAACATAATTGAGAGGCCCAAACCAGCAGGCAAATTAAGGACGCAAAGAAGAAAGAATCTTTTGCAGGCACTACGAAGCAAGCAAGTGGACAAAGTTAAACGCTTTCATCGCCGGAACAGAAGTGCGCGAAGTACCGACAGCGCTTTGGAGCACAGGCAGCAACAGCAGCAGACTAACTCCGTGCTGGAGGTGCACATCAAAAGCTTGGTGCTGCCCATTTTCAGCGTGCCGTTCCAGCCGCGCGAAACCGTTGCCGACTTGAAGCGCACAATAGCGGCCAGCCAAGGATTTCCGATTGCGCAGCAAACTCTTTTCTATGCTGGCGCGGAGCTGAAGGCGCCAGAACAGTCGCTGCTGGAAGCGGGCGTGAGACAGAACGCGGTGGTGTACTTGTATCTGGAGCTGCCGCAAAGTGCGCACATGTTTTGGCGGCACGCCGATGGCAACATCGACAAGATACAAGTTTACGCTGCGGCTGAGACTGGCGAATTGCCGCAGCAGGCGCTGCAGATATGCCAGCTGCCGGCGGCAACTTGTGGCAGCCTCGACTTGTACGACTATTATGCGTTTTGCACGTACCGCCTTGCCAGAGGCACACAATTGTCAATGTGCCAGCAGCAGGAGCAGCCAAGTGCCGAAAGCAGCAGCGCCAACAACAACAAGCTGGAACTCTGCATTAGCACACTGCACACGGCACATGCAATTCCCATGACAATGCAACTTTTCAACGCTTCCCTCGCAACAAAATCATCGGCAATTGTCGCACGTCCAAAGGCAACGCCAGCGCAACAGGCCGCCGCCACAGTTGCCAGCGGCCTGAAAAACTTTGAAACAACAACAGATGGTGCAACACCAAAAACAACAGCCAGCGATAAGAAAATTCCGGCAAAAGCAATTTTCAATTTGTTGCAACAAATGAGCAGCGCTGATTTCGCCTTGATATAGTGGAACAAAGAATGCCATTTAATATCCTTGGAAACCGTTGACATGTTACAGACATGCTAAATGGCAACCCACATACACGTAGACAAATATTTGTTAATAAAAATTATTTTTTATATGATGTTACAATATGGCGATATGCATCATTTTTATGAACCGCTCTAACAACACAATCTTGCATATTTTAATAATATATATGTACTAATACATATATACATTTTTACATAACTCGAGTGCACGGAGAAATAGTTATAACTTAATGAGAAATGAGAAATCACCGATTAGACAAAAGCAACCAGAAACTTGTCTTAGTCGGAAGTAAGGACCGGCCGAATATCGAGGAAGAGTTTCTTTTATGGTCAAGCCAAATACCGCATTTTGGAAGGAAACCGAAGCAAAATCTGAGTATAACTGGCACAATTCTTTACGCATAATTTGAGGAATTTCATTTGAGCACCGCACCAGCAGTTTACAGAGCTGTATATGAGCAAATATTCGGTCGATCCTTAGTCTTAAGACATGTTACGCTTTATTTCTTATCTAAAAAGTTATATGAAAAACTTGTGCATTCTGCCAACAGTACTTTTCCATTGGCTAGTTTAATTGTAAAAAAGTAAGCGACTTTTAACGAACATGGGCGCTTATATTCATATTGCTATTATAAAATGTTTGGGAAAAAAAATAAAAACAATAATGATCCAGGCATAAAATTAACAGATTTTTTTACTTTGGAGTGGAATCTCAAAACTCAAACCAAAATATCGTTAAAAATGTATGATTCTCTCTGCTATGTATTTTGTACAGAAGCGTATAAAGTTCGCTTGTCATGTGAGTCGGTAACGCTAGAGCATTTAGGCAATAAGAAAAATTCTGAATTTCTGAAAATATGGGCGTAATTTTTTACGATATATATTGTTAATACACAAAACCTATTCTATTATATAAATGAAAAATTTTTTATTCAAATCAAAACAAAATAATGCATCAACAAACTATCTTTGTACAGTTACGTGGCAGATGCCGGCGCACGCGCCATACTCGTCTACGACATCATTGGCGCCAAATCGTATCGCATCGTATTGCCCAAGGCGACAGCGCCCACCAATGACGTGCTCTACATAGCACTGACGGCGCAACCGGACGGCACATCGAAGCTCTTCTTCACGTACCTCAGCTCGCCGCGCCTCTACTCGATCAAGGGGCAGTATCTGCGCGTGGGCCAGGGCGCCGGCTCCATTGTGGACGTCGGCCCGAAGCCGTACGGCAAGCAAATGGTGCTGCTGGGCGCCGACGGCGGCACCTCGCTCTTCTTCCGCTACAAGGGCGAGAACGACATTTACATGTGGAATTCGGAGACATGCTTTAAGGCGAGCAATCTGCAGGATGTGCAACGCGGCGGCGACTGTCGACTATCCACGCAGGTAAAATGAACTCACTGGCGTGAAGGCTTCCCATGTTCCAGATGGCAAGTCGTAGAACTAACTCCTTTGTACGTTTGTTCTTTGCAGGTGCTGCCTGGACACAAACGCTTCATGTGGGCTTTGGAGAGCAATTTCCACGACTTTATCTCGGAGCGCACCGGCTGCAATGGCGCCTCAATTGTGCTACATCCTGTTGTGCGTGAATGTGATGATTAGTGCAGAAAGGCTCTTCCGTGATATAGCAAACGTACATACATGCATTTCGTGATGAAGGATGCTCCGATGCTCCCTCAATTTCTACTCCCCTCTATGCTTATATTTCAAAAGAGGCAACCTCGTTTTTCTGATATTTTCTTCTTTTGCTTTTTTTTCGAAATATGTAGAGAAGTTTTAAATTTAACAATTTACATTATTTATTTATTATTTTACCACGCTACATAACTCTCTTTTTCCTCTCTTGTTCTTGCACTTTTTCATATAAAAACCGATTTCTCCTTAATCAGATTAGCTTCAGTTCGTTTCAAAGCATCAAATTCATTTAGAGGAAAAGCGCTTCTTCATCGAATGTTTCAGATATTTCAGTGTTTTTACTGAAGATTCTGACAAACCCCACTAACATTTCGTTTATATATAAAATATATATATATGTATGTATATGTAAGCTGAGTAGAAATGAGAACATATCCTTGCTAGCCTGAGTACTGCTGACATGAAAATTGTTATTGTTGTTTTCTGATAAGAGTGTTCCGGGCATGAGAATACGGCAGCTTGTACGAATATTAACCAATCGAGCCTAAAACCCTCTCGACTTTTACTTACGCTCTTCAGTCCTTTTAAAACTATTTCCTCTCTCTCTCTCTTTTTCTCTATTGAGTTTCCTTATACTTTGCCTTACTATCATTTTTATCGCGTACCGGAAACCCGGCCATCTAGCTACTACTCTTGACCATAACAAGTTTACATTAAATAAAAAAATTTTACAAAAAAAGAACATTTCTAAATAATTTCGTAAAAATTTTATAATTATTTTAAAATATCGGTATCTCACCTGACAATCGAACATTTTTATTTTGATATCCGAAAAATTTTAATTTTAATGGTTACGATACTTTGCCGGGAAGGCATCACTTTCAGCAAATGGACTTGTACTTTAAGCGGAAATGCTGATTCGCTAAAGTGCTTGATTTTAGGATCGACAGGCTCCCATTTCACACCTGCCATAGACAGCATTGAAATTGGCGCCGTCGGCACATTTCGCTGGCACCCATTCACCATTGCGACAAATGAAGTAGGCTTGGCAATCCGTTGCATCCGCAACCAGTTTGCTCGGCACACATGCCTCAGACTGTGTGCTGCCAGCCGTAGGGACCATGCCAGATGCATCGCCTGCAGTCGGAACGGAAACAGCAGTAGTAGAAGGACCAGCGGCAGAAGCCACATACACGCATCTATCGCCATCGAAGATTTGATTCTGCGGGCAGCGGAACAAGTTCGGGTACAGCATACTCTTGCCATTCTCGTAGTTCGCGAAGCACACATAGAAGATATTGGGCTCGCCGGGCCAGGCTGCCCTAACGCCAATTGAATCGCACTTGTATTGGGGCTCGCTGCAGATGGCGTTGGTGGTAAACAGATTGCAAGAGTTGTCGGCCACGGAGTAAGCCCAGCCGGAGGGGCAAATGTATCGCGTGTCCTGGTTCCGACTATTGCACTCGTGATAGTACTTGCAGTTGTAGGGGTCCGGATACATGCCCGGGTTCTGGCACTCGAACTTCATGCCGCCAGAGCAGGCGCTCTGTAGCGTGCAGCCTTTGGCCTGCTCGTCGCAATAGAAGTGTCGGCCCGTTTCACATTTTCCGAGCTCCAGCACATGCCATTCGCCAGCGTTCTGGGTGCAGAAAGCCAGCGTTTCACAGTCCAGACACAGAAATCTGGCATCCTGTATATCCGTGCAGGGATTCTTGGCGCTGGCGAAGGGATCTACTGCTACATATTCTATAGCAGAGCACTGATTGTTAGCCAGCAACTGGCAACACACTGAAAGCTGGTAAACGGAAAATAGATTAAAGAAAAGGAAAGAAATGTATGGAAAGGAAAAGCTTTTTCTTTTCTACATATGTATAAAGAACGCGCCAATTTCAAAGCGTACAAAATTATACGTATAAAACTCTTGGGACCTTGTGACAGTCTACATTTTGCCCATGTAGAAAATATTGATTTTTTAAATTACATATTGAGAAACCAATGAATTTCTCATATAGTATGTATGTATGTACATATGTATAACAAATAAACTGTACGGTTTTCGCTTTACGCATACACCAATTCCGACTACGTATTCGAGCTTTGGATATGTATTAACTGTGAAGGATTAAAATTAAGCTGTTGGTCGAATTTTCTGACCATGCTCATTTCACTTTTAGCTGCAAACTCGAAAAAGCTTTCATAAAAATATATTTTTTTAAAGCAATTTTTTTTTTAAATAAGAAATAAAATCCTAGCACACCGCAATCAAGAAGAATCTGCAAATCTGCATGTTGGTTTTATATTCAAAAATCTATTCAGCTGCACACAATTAAAGGTAAACCTCTTGAAGTTGAAATTGCAACTGTCTAAATACGAAGATGAATGCCAATTTATATTGTGATTTCTTGAATGTGTCACAAGCGAAAAGCCAAACTTAAAAAAAAATTACGTATCAATTTTAATTAAAAATGTCCTAAAAAATTTGTCGAATCAAATTTCCTCAGAGAGATAAAATTCATTCAACAACTTTCATTATACGACGATTGAAATCGACTAGGCAAGATTATTCCTCTCCAATTCGGGGGAATTCCTAATCATTTGCTATATGTACGAATAAAAAATGTATATGAACTTGAACTTAGTATGGAACGCAAAAATTTGCGCGAATTGATTTCTTTTATAACTAAACATTCTGCAACAAGCGTTGCATGCGTTGTATAAAATAGAAAGGTAGCAGACAATGAGTCATTCCTGACACTGTTGATAAGAAAAAGTGCCAAAATGTATACACGTTTAAAATTTTAATTATTTCTACGCACTCTCGCGACAACTTGTTAACACTTTAGGAAAAAACAGAGTGGTAACAGAAAAAGGCGTGTTAAACATCATAAGTAAAAATTTTGTTAGTGTTATTTAAAAATATAACTGTGTTGGGGGATATCAGTTAAATTTTATTTAAATAGCAGTCAAAGGAACATAATGCCTATTTGAGTGTTGGTCAGGTTTTTATAATTCAACCAATTCGATGAAGATACCGAGAAATAGCTACATAATTCTCAAACATTTGACAAAGAAAATAATCAACGAATTAGAGAACGATACTTTTGGCGTTTCAAATTTGTGCTCGTAAAAGACTTTTCATTGTACATGTTAAGAAAAGGTCAGTATCGTTAACGAGGCTGATTTGCAGAATTTCCGAGAATTTACGAGCAACGCACCCAAATTTGCTTTCGAGAAAAATTCATAATTTCAATCGAAATTTAAATTTTTCAAAAGATCGACAGCCAGAAAAATATTTGAAGTGTTTTTGAAAGAATAATTTTAATATGCATATGTATTGTATACATTTTATAGATGCTTTTACACTCGTTTTAAATTGTCGTCATTTCTTTGATTAGAATTGATTTTATATAGCAGCAAAGCAGAAATAAAATATATTAAAACTTCCTTTAAATTTACATTTTTACAATCAACTTGAAAGTTTTATTGAGAAAAATGTGTAGTCAATTTTTGCTACACTTCAGCATTGACCTGCAGTGCAGGATGAAAGTGCCGCATTGTAGTACGTCCCCGTCGGACAGTCCAAATGCCTACGCGTGCCATTCACGCCCGAACAGTAGTAGTATTTGCGGCAGTTCTCCGGATCGACCTGCAGGCCCGCCAAACTGCACGTTGTGGGTGCCGCTGGTGATGAAGTCGTGCTGGTGCTACTGATATCACCGGGATTGCTAGGTGTTGCTGCGGTCCCACTCGGAGTGCCCGTACTGCAGTAGTAGCCATCGAAGTACTCGCCATCCGCACAGCGGTACAATGTGGGGTACAGCATACGTTCTGTTTCGCTGGAGGTGGCCTTGCAAATGTAGAAAATATTGGGATTGCTGGGCCAAGCGAAGGCGTCACCCACATGCTGGCACTCGAACTGTCGCTGTTGGCAAACGGCATGCGCCAGATTCAGCGAGCACTGGCCGTTGGCCGCGTTGAAGGCCTTGTCGCCGCCGCAGTCCACGCTGGCCGCCACCAGAGTGGAGCCGACATAATAACACATGTGGTACTTCTGACAGTCGTACGGATCGGGGAAGACGCCGTGCGAGGTGCACGGGAAGTGGCCCTCGAAATTGAAGGGGTGACAGGAGCCGGTGGCATTACTGCACATGCCCAGGCGCGAATTGCAGAAGAAGCCGTTTTGCGTATCGCACATTTCGATCGGAATGTTGACCCAGCCGCTGGAGTGGCGCACGCAAGTGGACAGCAGCTCGCATGACTCACAGATGGGGCCAGGCGTCTCGCGGCCCTCGCAGTTGTTGGTCTCGCGCGGTGTGATGCGTGCGGCCGTTGCAGTCGCCGTTAGCGAGAGCAGAGTGAGCTAGATGGAAAGAGAAATGCCTTTAATTTAGATTTTTACCTTAGCTGGGAAATTGAATTCCAAGAATCTCAAATCTCTTTTCCGAAATTTTTGAATAATTTGAAAGGGAAATTTCAATTTCTGAATGCAATTTACTTATTTTCGATTTCAATATGTAATTATGTAAAATGAAATAATGTACTTCTGCTCTGTTAGTTATGATTACTCCTCAAACTTGCTGAATGTTAAAGAGACACTATGTATTTAAAAAAAATTTACTTAAAAGTATTCGATTTTACGTCAGTTTAATAATCATTAGAATATCGGAATTCCACAAAGTGAATTGTCAAGCTCGAAATTCACATTAAATCCAAAAATCCAAAAATCCAAAAATCGTTCAGGTTTGAATATTTAATGTTATGTATTTAATTTTTGGAGTTTCCTTTTTTATTGCATGTACTACTCACCACAATTATGCTTTCAATATGTTGCCACATTTTGCACAGATACCAAAAGCAAGAAACGCAGCTGCAAATATAAAAAAATATTTCTACATAAATGTTTAAATGCCATTTTTTACCAATGTTAAAGGAAGAGACAAAATCGAACTAAAAATCAAATCAATTACTCACTTCCTACACACTGGACGCTTATTGATTATTTGCTGATATCAAAAATGATTGGGTTTTCCTTCGTGCTGCCTTCAAATTGTCTCGAAAGTTTGCCTTTTGTTCAAAATACCTGTTGATCTTTCTGCACCAAAGAGTTTTTATGCTCTGAAGTGGTATTGTACGAGAAGCATCTTTAAATGTGTTTGGATGCTTTCTCATCGTTGGGGAGAGTTCGCATTTGAACGAAGTACGGAGCGGAGTGAGCGGAGTCATCATCAATATTTACACAATCTTATGAACTATTTTTCAGTGCTTCAATTGGAGTAGCACCTGCTTCATGCTGCTATCGCAGTTGCCGGCCCATTGGCTTTGTTTATCTACAGAGCCCACAATAACACAATAATGGCACAATTCAATTTACTGCAGATGCCAATAAGGGTTTGAGTGTGTTTGTGTATGCGCTTGGGCAATTCTGTTTACATCTCCAATTTTCTAGATTATTTGCAAGAGACCTTGTTTGTCTTTCGAAATGGAACAGCTCAGATTCCATTGAAATTTCATGCAAATACTGAGAGTTTCTGTAATTTCAAAGTATGCACCTTAGTTTGTTACCCAACCTGTTTACTTATTTATCGTTAAAATTGTCTTCCGAAATAAAAGATGCAAAAGAATGAAATGAAGCGCATGAAACCGACTAATATTGATTCGATGGTAGATATTAAGCCTTACCAAGGAAACTAGTTAGTTCAAGAAATGTAAAGCTACTTTTTTTGAACTTGAACATAATGGAATTGTTAAATTTATAAATAAATCTATAATGCAGAAATTTATGCTTATGTACATACATACATACGTATATGCATATGTACATATATATTTTATAACATAAAAATTCAATAAAGAAACATTTAAAATACAAAGCTATTATGTATTCTGCAAAAGATCTCAATTGTTCGCTTCACCATTTTTTATGTAAATAACTAACACAAACGCAACTTCTTTTTTATAAGCTTTATATTAACTTCACTCCAGGTTTGTATGTTTGTATGTTTGTAGTCAACTCTAGTAATCCATTTTTCACCCACTTCCCGACTACTTAGAGATCTTAAACTTTGCATACATGCCTAAACACGAGCACAATACATGAATCAATCGGATTGGACAAGAGGGCGTGGCAGCGCCCATACAAACCAAATTTTTTATCTCGATTAGCTTTGGAACTAAAAGTCGTGCAGCATTGAAATTCCGTATGCAGTCGCCTCTTGGATGCGTCGTCCCACTGGTAAAATTTTATGGGCGTAGGATAAGGGGCGTGGCACTTTTTTTTATCAACTCCAGATTTGTGTATAACTTTAGAACTACACATCACACATCAATGAAACTCGGTAGGAACTTACTACATATCCATATCCTTCTACTGAGAAAATAAGGGGGCACTGGATAAGGGGGCGTGGCACCCCCCATACAAACAAAATTTTTGATCTCGATTAGCTTTGGAACTAAAGGTCGTGCAGTATTGAAATTTCGTATGCAGTCGCCTCTTGGATGTGTTGTCCCACTGGTAAAATTTTATGGGCGTAGGATAAGGGGGCGTGGCACCCCCCATACAAACAAAATTTTTGATCTCGATTAGCTTTGGAACTAAAGGTCGTGCAGCATTGAAATTTCGTATGCAGTCGCCTCTTGGATGTGTTGTCCCACTGGTAAAATTTTATGGGCGTAGGATAAGGGGCGTGGCACTTTTTATCAACTCCAGATTTTTCGGATTTCGCCAAAACTACGTAAGAACGATTTATTTATGGGATAAATTTATCGCATGCGTAAAAAGTAGTTTTTTCGTCCAAAATGTCTGAAATGGCATGCAAATTGCCCGGAATGCGTTTCGCTGCATTCCTTAACCCTTTGGCCGTCGCGTAGAGCAGAAAAATACAAAAAATTTCAAGGATTTGCGGCCAAAAATTGCGATTTTTCCGTTTTCCGCTTACGTTTTATTTATCTTTTTATTTTTCTCACAACTGAGCGGTGCAATAAATTCATCGCATGCAATTTAATCAAAGAACAACAAGATAGAAAATCAAATCATATGTTTTCTGTCAAGCGAAGCAGCTGCAGTGTTTTGTAACAAAAATGAAAATTTTATAAAAAATGGCAAAATCTTAATAAAACTTAAAGTGTTTACTCAAAATAAATATGGAATTTCTGCACGAGGGTATCGCGCTGGGCGTGGATTTACTCATACTGGGATTGTGCATGAAAGAGTACGTGAGCTACAAAAAAAACGTGAACTATTTAAAAGTAAGTAAGAAACAGTGGAACGTCAAGCGATTGCAAGCGCCGCCGGAGGAGGCTCAGTGGAAAAGTGCTTTGTCGCGATGCAGGAATGTGATTCTATGTAATGTAATTCTCTGACTTTCCTTTAGGCAGCACCACAACTAGCCATCGATGGCGAGCTAAAGGAGTATGTGTCGCGACAGAAGGACAAGAAGGTGCCTTATGCTGTGGTACGAGGCATAGTAACGCCAATTGGCAGCCCCATGCGCAGCGTAATGTCACCCTCAGTAACAGGCGTGCTGCAGGTTATCAAACTGAGGTACTATCGAGTTCTACTGAATAACATACTATGTGCTTGACTTGAATTGTCTACAACCAAAAGTGAACACCGCGTTGCACGCGGCTTTGCCGGTTTCTGGACAGATCAGCGCAAGCTGATACATGTCGCCTCCAATGAAATGCCCTTCGAACTGCGCAACAACTCGCACAGCGTGGAAATCATAGACGCATTATCGGCCTCAATACTTGATTTGGATGTAGTCTACGACAACTACGAGCCATCTTCGTTGTCCTTTTTCGATCACATTTTCGGCTTCTTCTCTGGCGTGCGGCAGAAAGGTCTACAAACAACTGAGGAAGTGTTACGTGATGGCAGTTTTATCACTGCCATTGGTGAGCTTGAGCTGGATGGCAAAACGTTGCGCCTGCAGCCTTCGGCCGTGGGGCCGCTCGTCCTAACCACCGCCACTAAATCGACTCTGATCAAGAAGTTTGAAGAGGCAAAAACATCAATGCTGTAAGCATTACTGTATTACTAACTTTTTAATATTTTGAACTGCTCTTCTTTTTTCTGCTGATTTACATAATAGCGTTAAAGTCGTTGTCTGCGGAACAATATCCGCCGTACTGATCGGAATCATAGCGCGAAAATTGTATATGAAAAAGAAACAGGAGCGCGACGAGCGCAAAATAAAGGAAACACTAGAAAAGGAGCGTCGTGCGCGGCGTGCACGCACACGCCCACTCAACCTGACTGTCGATCAACTGTGTGTCGTCTGCTCCACGAATCCCAAAGAAGTGAGAAAACTAGTCCTTATGCCTTGCATTAGATTTGCCATTTCAAATATTTACCATTACAGATTATCATATTACCCTGTGGTCATGTATGCATTTGTGAAGATTGTTCCGAAAAAATCAAGGTCACATGTCCCGTGTGCCGTGGTAGAATTAGTACCAGAGCTGCAGCATTCATTGCTTAAAATAATTTTTGTATGAAATCACAATCAGCAATTGGTTTTCAAAAAGTGGTATGTTGCAGGAAAAATTCAATACACTTTTCCTCAAATTCCGCAAATCTCGGCAAGACGTGGTACTGAAAAGTAATCCAAGTCTCTAGTTTATTTATTCATTTGCCCCCTTACAGTAGCCAAACAATAAAAAAAAGGAACAAGGCAATTTAATGCCAGATCAAAATTGAATTATTTACACTTACGGGTTACATATATAAAATCCCCTCTTTAGCCCACTCAACAACTCATTATGCTTGCGTAATTGTTCTGATCCTTCAACATTTGTAAAAATACACGATATTTTCGATTGTGGTATTCCTTTGTGTGTGTTTGCGGTGCGACCACTGTTCCAGTGCCGCCCATAGCTTTGGATGCCTCCTACAAGTGAAAGTCCATTTAGAATTACACACCCTCTGCAGCTAAGAGTCTCACCTCCAAACTGCCGTAAACTTTAGCTGCGCATGCACCCAACATAGCCGCGCCAACCAACACCATTTCCTGTTCGTTTGGTATCACCGCTGGCAATTGGCAAACGTCGGCATGGCTCTGCACATATAGCGGATTCTTCGCCAGTCCACCACAAATGAGCAGTTCTGTGAATGGAACACGATCGTTCTTCAGCAAGTTATCGATAATATGACGTGTTCCATACTGTGGAAGAGATAAAAAAAGTACAACATATTTATTTGTTTACTTTAACGCGTTGCACAATTGTCCAACTCACCGCCAGCGCCTGCACACAAGCGAGATACAGTAAGGCCAAAGATTCCTCATCGTCGGATATGCTGAGTCCACACACCTGCCAAAGCACACATCACAACTTGCTCCGTCCATCAATACACACGACATGCTACAGAGAACTCACCATTCCTTTCAAGTTTGGATCCGCGATGGGTGAACGATTGCCATGGAAGTCCGGCCACACGTGCAGATCCGTCGTCAGTTGACAAACATCGTGCAGATTACGTGCGACAGTCATCCGCTGAAGCAACTTATTCAGATACATGTAGATATGTCTATAAGCAGTTACAAACGCAATTGGTTAATTGCAAGCGCATCTACGAGCTAGCTATGGCATACTAACTCGTCTTCGCGCAACCTTCCACTGATGTGTGTGTACTGCGGATGGCTTTTGACAACATGGTCCAGCAGTAGGCCCGTTGCACTTTGTCCACCCTCATTCAGGAAGTAATTCGGTATAATGGCGCTGCGGTAGGGACCCCAAACACCGAAGGAATGGCATGCTTCACGCGTTAAACTCATGTGGCACGTGGATGTGCCGCAAATCAACGCCAACTTACCTTGCACATCGCTCGAACACTCAGTGGCAGCGCCCACGTAATATTCTGGCCGACATCCGAACATGCCCAATGCACCCGCATGTGCATCGATCAGTGATGTGCCTACCACAGTGCCTGGCAGCAGTTGCAGCTCACTCGCCGCCTCAGCGCTTAAGCCCTGACCCACTGGCTCGCCCGGCACGCGTATATCCTTTCCAATAATCTCGAAGCCGTTGCAACACAACTCAACCAGGCCGAGCAGCTGCAAAAAATCTTCGCTCCACCGCATATTCATGGCATCATAATTCCATTTGCACACCACGGAGCACAAAGAACGCGTATCGCAGCCAGTGCTGCGCCACGTGAGGTAGTCGGGCAAATCAAATGCGCGCCACATATGCTGCCACGTCGAGAGATAAGCGTTCTCCTTTAGCCACAATAATTTCGGCATCTCCATTTCTACGGATACCTGTCCACCCACATAGTTGAGCAGATCGTGTTTAGTGGCGTTGATGGCGGCCGCCTGCTTGTGCGCGCGATGATCCATCCAAAGTATAACATTCTGCTCCGCATTGCGACTGTTGCTCACCGACAGTGGCGTGCCATTTTCGCCCAGCATAACCAAGGAACAGGTGGCATCGAATGAGATGGCCACCACTTCCTCTTTTGCTACTTTCTGCGTGACTGCCTGTTGATACCAAAGTAGAATACGATAAGTGTACAGATTTATAACATATATGTATGTACGTACATATGTATGTATAAGAAATGCTTTTTCAAATTAATCTCTTTTTTTAGAAAATGTTGGGGAAAAAACTTGCATTATAGTTTTTGTTTACTATCAAAACACACACTTGAAGGGCAAACGCTTATCAGCTTATGAGTGTGAGATTTGAAATCGCAATCAAATTAAACAACTGAGAAGGCTTTAGTCGGAGAAACTCTAGCATTAGCAAATCTGATGGAAGGCGCGCCTGCATAACTTAATATACCATATGAAAATATGTAGCTGTGTATAAATTTTTCAAACCTTTTATGTTAATAGCTAGGTTTTTCACTTCAATTGTATGTGAACGAGCTCACCTTTACACAGTGGCAAACTGCAGCCCAAATATCGTCGGAGGATTGTTCGAAGTGTTTGGGTTCCGGATTCCAAATGCGTATTGCCTTGACGCACTGCTTCAGCACCTTACCATCGGATGTGACGAGTGCGGCACGTGCACTTGTAGTACCTACATCCACGCCGACGAAGTATATTTTGGGCATAATGCGTTGCTGGTCCCTTCCCTGTTTGAACTTGGCGTATCCCAGTGGCTATTACGCGACAACTGATAATCAAATATCAAGTAAGCAATAATCAAATAGTTGAAACACAGACCCGAACAGCAATCGTTGACGATGTCTTATCAACGACGCCGGCACTTTAACTGAGTGCTTGAAGACAGATCTCTAATTACAAAATGCGTTCAACGCAAAGCGTAAACACCAAGTAGCGCTAATTTCGACAAAACTTACTCCTTTGCCTACGTTCAAGTGTCGTCTGACGTTCAGTAAGTCTACAGATCACAAGATGTGATGGAGCTATGGAACTGCACTGAAACAAATTCGCGGTAAGCGCATGTGTAGCGTGATTTCCAAAAGCCACACACAAACAGACGAAAGTTACCAAAGATTGAGTGGTCGGTTATGAATGCAAGTTTGAAATGGGCACAAAGTGTTTTTACGCAATAATAAATACTTACATATATAGGAACTTAGAAAACGTTACATTTTAAACTTCTTTGCTTATCAGAACAAATTAATTTTGAATGCTTTTCTCTCAGTTATAGAAATTCTAGATCCGGCAGAGTACTGCAGAACGGATTTCAAAATATTTTATAAATTATACTTATAATATTACTATACAATAAGACTTGTTAAACAAAGAACCAGAGAATTGTTTGTACATACATTATATTTATTACATGGCCCCCAACATGGTTTAATTTACTTCACATGCAACCCTGCGTACAATATACAAGTAGCACAGTAGCACGATATAAAATTCGCATGAAATAAATTTTAACAAATATTTATGAACAGCTGTTAATTGTTTACAAAATTGCCGCGTTTTATTTGTTGCCACGCATGTGATTGGCTTACCCGGAGAATGGTGCGAATAAAAAATCGGTAAACAAATAAAATTCTGCAATATTTAAATATAATATGCAGAAACGTCTTTTTACAGCTACATTGTGGTGCAGATAGTGCCATTCGCAGCCACAAAGGAACTGCACCTGAATGACAGCACACTGACGCGTTGTGTCCTGGGTAATTTAAAGAAATACTATGGCGTGTACGGACTGGGCATGTTGGAGTACGGCTTTCGCATCAAATACTGCAACGAGCGCACTAAAATTGCCATAATTCGTTGCCTGCATCGCGGTCATCGCTACGTCACAAGCATTTTGCCACTTATAACTTTGGTAAGTACTATAACGGCAACTTAAATCACTTGAAATCCCGACGTATGTACATACATATGCATGTATTTTTCAGATAGGCAATGTGCGCGCTAAATTTCGCACTCTCTACACGGGCGCTACTATCATGCAATGCAACAAATTCATAGTCAAACATCAGCAACAATTCCTGGATCGCGTTGTGGGTCAAATTGCCTCGGCCAAGGAGCGTCAGGATCTGATCAAAAGCGTCATGGAGTTCGATTTGGAGAAATAATGTGTAGATTATGTGATTTTTGCAACGCCATTTATTTTTAGTATATATTGCTGTTACAAAATGAATAGACTTACAAATACATATTTGTTTTAAAACAAAATAAAAACATACATATACATACATATGTACTTAAGCTATCATTACAAACTACTGTCGTTGCTTTAAGGTAAGTTTAGTAAGTGCGAATTTTACATAATTTTTGGTATGTAAAATTATGGGTATTCTAGGTAGGTATTTGCAAAAAAAAATTCTCACACTTCAATCAGAAACTTTCGACTCGTCGACCTGCCTACAAGGCCCATACTTTTACATTTGCGTTCCAGATCACGGAAGGACATTTTGTGTTTTTTGCTGTACACGTTGAGATAAATGCCAAGTACTACTATCAAGCCGGACCACAAGTATCTGCGAAATATAATTGAAATAATAATAATGGCCAATTCGGCAACAACTTAAAAGTCCAAATGCTAGACACTCACTGTAGGGTGAAGGGTTTGGCGAAGAACACAAATGAAATGGCAATGGTTACGGCTTTCCGTGCAGTTGTTACCGATGCGGCTATGGGCGCACCACTGCTCCGTACAAGCGCCAGCACAAACTGTATACCCAAGTATCCAGATAGGCTGAAGAGAAAACCATAACCAAAAGTTTCCCTGGGGTGCTGCAAAAAACGATTGATATATTCTTAAACCACAAGCTACGTTGCACACACACTCACCTCCAAGCAAAAGACCAGACCACTAAAGAAGTTTCCCGTGAGTACCATAATTACCAGTAAGTACACAAACCCCAAGCCGTAGGAATATAGCACCACTTCACTACTGGGTGCACGGTGCTCCCGCATAGCCTTCTCCTGAACATTGCCAATGGCGGCATCACACAGCAGAGCAGCTGATATCATAGCAACGCCCAGTGTGTTGAAGTTCGGCGACAGCAACGAGTCGGCCAGCGTGAACCAGGCTAAACCGACACACATTGCCGTGGCGGCCGCAAAGTCTAGCGGCCCGTAGCGCTTGCCTTGAATAAGTATGCTGCCGATCAGCACTGGAATCAGCTTGCAGCACTTAAAGATGACCTGTGTAGGATAGTTCAGATAGCCGAGGCTAGAATTGGACAGGCCCATAGTACCCAGCGTGAGCATGGCGAGTATTACGTACGTTCGCATGGGAATGCAACGTTGCAAAGGCGCGTCACCGCCTAAACGTCGCGCTTCTAATCTACGCTCAATAATACCAAAGCAAATGTAATATCCGAACTGCACCAGCGTCAAGAACCAGCCAAATGGCTTAAAGCCCTCCACCGTGAAAATGAGTTCCTGCAAATATCCATACAGCAAGTACAGCGCAAATACGCCGGCGCAACTTAACAGAAACTGAGTGGTTCTATTGTAATGGGTTAGCTCAAAACACAGAATGCGCAGCTCCGTATCTGATGCCGGTCCATTTCCTGTAGATAATTTGCGGCGTTGCTCCGGAGACGTTGCTGCAGGAGTATCTGCTTTTGCTTTGTCATCTGTGCCAGTGCCGATGTGTATAACATTATCGCCTCTTTCCATTCCAATTTAAATTCCCTTTTATTTTTACAAGTGTTTTCCAAAAACAGTTGTTTTAATTGCGCAAAAACTCTCTACCGACAACAGCTGACGGCTGATGGTGTTCACGTGTTCACACCCGTATCTGCAGCATAGAACTAATTACGCTAACATTTTTAAGCTATCTTTTTAAATTTAAAATTCATTTTTTACCCATTCCTTTTGTCAAACTGATTGTGTCAACAAAAATATGAAAAGACGATGAATTTCTTGCATGCGAGTTTTGACGTCAGAGTTGCAAAAAACTGTCTGTTGTGTAGTAAAATGACATTTCTGGATTAGGGATCCCCTTGAATTACAAAGTGCTTGGAATTAACTTTAATGCGTTTTCTCTCTCTTTCTCTCTCTCTCTCTCTCCCTATCTCTCTCAAATTTAAATCATATTAAATTACAGGACTTTAGGGGATTAATCTCAGTCCTAAATATCACTGGCATATGTATGTCGTACGTAGGCAAGGCAAAGAGGATATCCCGAACACCCTAAATTAGGAATATGTACAGAGTCTGTACTACAGACAACCATTTTCAGAGAGTATTCGTTGTCATGAGAGAAAGCATGTCAATGCCGTTCAGGATTTAAAATATGTATAAAAAAAAACAAAATTAAATTTCAGAAATCAATGTATCATTCTCGCTCTTAATTGAATCATAAATCCCAATAGTCTTATTTCAATTCACGCTTGTAATAAATATCTTACCAGGTGGCCACCATGCCCGGCGCAAATGAATATGGCGTTCCGAAAAAAGTGACAGCTGAAAATTCTACCGCAGCGTGAAAATTTATAAAATATTGGAAAAATCGTTTTAAAATATTTGTAAAGTGTATGTAATTGCAACTTAACACAAACATGGATCAACAACCACCGCCCAGAGGTACAAAGAACCAAAAAAAAGCAAAATTTGTAACTTGGAAACTTCTTTTCCGCTGCCTATTATGCTAAAAAACAATGCTAAGGAATTTGCAATTTTCTTCTCAGATGCCAGTCTGCGTAATATCATCGATAAATTGGCTGAATTCGTGGCGCGCAACGGGCCGGAGTTCGAAATGATAACCAAACAAAAGCAGCAGGGGAACCCTAAGTTCGAGTTCCTCTACGGTGGCGAGTACGCGGGATACTATCAGTATCGAGTTATCGCGGAGCAAACTTGTAAGAATACAGAGTCAAATGCCATTTTTTTCTTGACCTGCCTGCTTTTGATTAGTAGCAATTCTTGTGAACATCGTTTTTTTGAACATTTATAATCCGAAAGTTTAAATGTGCGTTGCAGTTTTGAAACAACAAGGCTCACTCTCACAGGCCCCCCCTCAGCTTACCCATCATATGCTCCATCATCAGCAGCAGCAACCACCACCTGGTTCACACTTTACACATGGTCCGTCGCATATGCATCAACACCCTCAACAATCGTCACAATCGAATCAACATGATGGCTCAGCTTTTAACATGAATCAGCCACCGCCAAGTCATACGTCATGGGGCCCAACTGCGGCACCGCACGTGCAACAAACCAATGGTGGTTCTGTGGCCGGCAATTTAACAACTCAAATCGAGGCCATTAATTTGCAACAAAACAGTCTGCGTGATCAAATTCGTCAGTCGGAGTCCAATCTCTCCGCACAGCATTCGGTAATTTGAGTTTTTATATTTTCTTATGATATTTTTTTAAAGGTCTTATAAGTTAGTTTATATGATGATTCCGACGATTCCTGTGGGGTGAAAAGTTAGTTTTCTGCTCATGATTGTTCTGTAAAATCAATATATTACATACATTTTCCAAACACTCCGCCCAAATACTATGTTCTAGAATGGTTCTATGCAATTGCATTTTTGCTCACCTTAAATGATTCAGATGAACAGTTTTGATTGGTTTAGAAGATTTTGAAATCCCCGAAATATGAAAAGGAATAATTTTGGGCCAAACCTAACATCGTATTTAGTGGAAGTTGTATTACAGTGGAGTCGGGATATAGTGAACTAATTATTGCAAGGCCTGTTCACAGTATCAAGGCTGTTCACTATATCAAGGTTGACATTTTTTGTTCAAAAACTCATTTTATTTGTTCAAAATTGACATTTGTGTATATAAGTGCAAGAGATCATTAGAATATGCACTCGACAAAAAACAAAACAAGCAATAACGTCAAGAAACAGCTGATTTTGTAGCAATCAACAGCAAAAGTACAATTTAGGGGATACCCGCTTTCGTTTCTGATTCCTTTTTCTATTTTTTCGTTCGTTTCTGCTTGAAAATGCTTTCAAAATTTGGTTCACTATTTAGAGGTTTTCGATTTTTCACTATTTAGAGTACTCCATGTAAAAATTTAGGTGTTCACTATATCGAAGTGTTCACTATACCGGGGGTTCACTATATCCCGACTCTACTGTATTTTGCGGGTGTGACATTTTATTTATACATACATACGTATTGCATATATGTAATACAAAAACTGTGTAAGTCAGATGTTTAATATGAATGTGTACAATTTTAATACCGAGAGATCGAGTGACTATTGCGTGTGTATAGTTTTGAAACTTATCCTGCAAGTAAGTATTCTATAGCATACATATTTTAAATAGAAATAAAAGTATCTAAATTTCACATTCCTTCACAGTTGAATCCAGGATGATAATGGAAGGAAAAAATCAACTCTTTGGCTGCAGTTCACTTAAAGTTTTTTTTGTAATTAAAATATATTGTAAAAATGTCTCTCTTTTAAATTCAAACTGCATTTTTGACCCCCAAGTATACTATTAACGGGAAGTTTTTTTGCTAGTTTTTATGACTTTCACAAGGCGTATGCCAAATATTACATTTATGCTTCAGTGCATACTTTTCGAGGATTGTGTTTTGTTTAAAATTGTAATCTGTTATTGGGAAAATATGGATTAATCTTGGCTGCCTTTTTGTGGCTCTTTTCTACACCAACTCTCTTTAATTTTCCTCTGATTGTTTCAAGCGAGCCAAACCCTTTTAGGACAGATGAGGTTGGGAAGTTTATTCCGCTTAAATTTCTGCCCTTGCCTTATATACATATTTGTACAATAATTAAGCAGCAACGTACAATAATTTAGTAGCTTCAATATACAATACTACTTATGCAATTATACACTGAATTTTACACGTCTACATTTAAATTTTTGCTTTGTATATTTTTAAACAAATACTTCATATGAAAACAAACAAAAAATCCCCCATTTCGCCTTGATTTTGTTGTGTGCAATTCGCACGCGAACCGTACGCACATACCCAACCAACCCAACGAAACCTTTAGGCTCTGATGGCACAACAGAACAAGCAAATCGAGGAGGCCATCGCGGCGGCCCAAAATTCTCAGCTGGAGAAGCAGGCTGACGAGAATAGCATCTTGCTGAAGGAATTCGACGGCGTGCTGCAACCCATAATCGATGCCTGCACCAAGGACAGCATATCCTCAGGTAAATAAGAATACAATAAAATACCTTCAAACATACATAGTACCTATATAGTTTGCAAAAGTTTAGTACTGATTTTGTATACCTTATGTTTCTTTTAATAAAAGTATAACACTTTTTTTATGTAATAATATATACTTAAATTTTTATCAAAATGAAGTAACGCTTTGGTATTGCAATTTTAGGCAAAAACTGGATTTTACAGCATTCATCCGACAGCGCAAAAAACAATGTCGTTTTACAATATCTTTTAAAAAAGTATGCGTCAGTTACTTGTTTTATATTTTTCACAATTTTTTATTTAATAACTAAACAGAAATTGTTCTCTTTCACACGGTCGAAAGCCATTGATGAGAGTGCTTCGCATTTCTTCCACCTTAAGATGTTGTTTAAAATTGTTCTTGCTCGTTAAAGTGTTCATTTGATAGATACTACCGATACTACCGATACTACCTACCTGGATATTTAATTTGCCAAAATGTATATTACAGTGGGTGTACGGCGCTGCTTGTGTCCTGCACGTGCTGCAATATTCAACTAGACAAAAAGAAGTGGCACTAATAACAATTAAAAAATACAAAATGTGTAGCTCAATTTAGTAAAATTTATCGAGATCCCAATAAAAGAAATTGCTTAGTAATTTTGATAGAGCAAGCTGAATCTTTCAGGATTTGTAGTAGCATGACAGACGGGCAACAAAACAAAACGAAAAATATCCTTTATTAATTTATTTTTAGGGCTTTGCTCAGCGGTTCAACATTTCAACAAAAATTGCATCTTATATATTTAGTAAATGATATACTCCATCATTGGTAAGTCAGTCGCTGCCGGAAATTCCCACCTGCACAGAGGGATTGCAATGAAAAGCGCTATCTTGGATGACGTGTGCGAGCGGGGATGTTACATGTGCAGTGTGAATCGAGGAGTGCTTGTTAAAATTTAAACTCGGTTCTTTTGTAAAATATTGTTAGTTTACCATTTTCACATGCAGCAAAATTAGCAGCATATAACTTTTTTTTAAAAAAAACGGTACAATTTAGAAAAGTTAAAAAGCAATAAATAATTTTTGCAGTTTTGGATTATAAAATTTTTCTTTTCGAAATGATAGAAACAATTATTTATTTTGTGTAAATCTAAAGATTTTAGTTTTGTAACTAATTAACGCAGCTCTCTTGATTGTGTTTCTTAACTCCCTTCTACCAGTTTGTAAATTTACATAACTGTTTCGAACGATTCCAGCTGAACAACAATACAATTTTCAAACTCTCATTTTACAAGTTTCAATAACTTTTATTTTTAACAATTTTATCGATTCAAATTTTTTTATTTATTTCGTTTTTCTCGCTTAACCTTTTCACTACAATCGGCACATTATGCGCCAGTTTTGATTAGAATATTAATGAGTTCTTCATTTCATACACAAAGCTTTTATATTTTTAACAAAAAACCATTAAAAAATATGGTAGTTAAAGGGTTAAAGCGATCTCCAAAGCAAAGTTTTCAGCAGCTGAATTGAAATATAGTTCGACTAAAGTTTGTATCTATTATTATCATGTAACATGCCTGTGAGTTACTCAACTCTAGAGCTCTGGCACTGGGAAACCCGTCTTTCGTTGCAGTCTTCCTCTGAAGAATTATCTCTTTTGTCTGCACTAAGCTCTGCACCCAAAAAAGAACTAATGTCAAAATAACGCTTTACAGTGTTCGCAAAAATGCCAACGAACTGAAGAACAGCCTGGAGAATGTGGTTATACCGATGTTTTGCAGTGCAGACTTGAGTGAGTATCCTTCCCGATTGTGCACTGGCTCTTTTAGTAAAAAGCCTTCACTATTATGGTTATTCGTTGCAGTTGCCAACAATGAACAGCGTGCCAAGCTCACAAAACTGCTCGCACTGTGGGAGTCCAAGGCGAAATTCTTCGATGCTTGTGTCATCTCGAAGCTGCAGTCGCCGGACTCGTCCATGCAAGAGTACAAAACCAATTTGCAGAACTTACACCATGAGATTGTGTCGAAGTTTACGCAGGCCACAAAGTCCACACTCGATAAGTATGCAATTACCGCTCTCAACTCTGCGCAGAGCTGCTCGCGTTGTCGTTTTCTTGTAATTTTCTTCTGCTTTTTTCTGTTTGATTGCACAGCTACCAACATCAGCACCAGATCTTTATACAGCATGCCACGCAGCAGATCACACAGCTGGAGCAGCAGAAGCAGCAGTTGGAGCAGCAAATCCTGGCGAATGTTTTGCCAGGCCCGTCGGTACATCCGCCACATGTGCATCAGCAACAGCATGTGCCTACAAGCAAAATACCGTCGCTTATGTCGCAGAAGATCGTCATGCCGGGCGCCGAGGATGACGGCGATCACATGCAACCGCCTGGGGTGGACGACGGCAACTATGCTGCAGGCGGCAATAGCATTGCAGCCAATATGTTTCAACAACAGCAAGGCAATGTGTTCGGCAGCAACGCAAGTTTCCGAGCGCCATCGCCTATTCAGCAACAACACAATCCTTTTGCGAACGACGTACTGCCTGCCGCTCCCACCGCTTCCAACTTTTTTATTCCGGATCTTTCAAAGCCCCCACCTGGCTTCATGAGCGGCGTGGCATCGCAGCTGCCGACTACGCTGCAGCAGCAATTCGCTCAATTGTCCAACATTCCGCCGGCAGCCACCGTCACCAGCGCCGATAATGGCACCAATGCTTCCACTGTGACGGTCGACATGATGGCAGTAAATGCAGCCATACAAATCATACAGCACCAACAGCAAATGGAACAACAAAAGCGTCAGCAACAACAGCAGCAGCTAGAGCTAGAGCTACCGCCTGCGCAGCAACCACAGCAGTCACTGCCACAACTTACAGCTCATTTGCAGCATGATGATGACGACGATGAAGTTCCGCCACCACCACCGCCAATTACCGAAGAGGAGAAGAAGCCTTCGGCAGCCTATTACGATTTGCCCGCTGGTTTAATGGTGCCGCTCATACGACTGGAGGACTACAATTACAAGCCCCTAGATCCGACCAACATACGGCTACCACCGCCAGCTCCACAAAGTGAACGCTTGACAAATGCACTTGCCGCCTTTTATGCGCCACCTACACACGATCGACCACGAGACACGTGCGTACCAGCTAAATTTCCCGCCTTTAACACTGTTATCAAGCGTACATAATTGCCATTTTTTCTTTGCTTATAGTGAAGGCTGGGAGAAGCTGGGCTTGTACGAGTACTACAAAGTAAAAAATGCGGCACGCAAACAAAAGGAGGAGGAAATCCAAACGGGTGTGCGCGACAAATCCCCTTCACCCAGTCCAATTGTAGTGGAAAAGACGAAACCGAAGAAGCTTAACAAACGATCTTACCGGTAAGGCGAGCACACACACACATACACCCTCCACCCAGGTCAACTTTGAATCTCATCTCTCTTCTGCAGTTCCAAAAGTCGAAGTCGCTCGAAATCACGCTCACCATATCGTTCGCGGTCACGCTCGCCGGTTCCACGGCCACGTGAAATTCGCTCCGGACGCAGTAATCGACGCAATCGCTCGCCACGCCGTTCACCTCCACGCGTTGAGCGGGAACGTGAGCGCGAGCGAGATTCTTCCAGCAGCAACAGCCGCGAGAATCGTGCTGAACGTAACAACACACGGAGAGAGCGTGAACGGTCTGTAACACCGCCGAGCTTCTTGTGAGTATCCGATTGAGGAACTTTGAGCACAAATCACCTTCCTTTCTAATGTTCATTTGCAATATTTAGTGGTAGCAACTTTGCGAAACCCAATGAATTCATAGAGGAAACCAACAAGGGCCATCAAATGCTTATGAAAATGGGTTGGGCTGGAAGCGGCACTGGTTTAGGTACGAAAAATCAGGGCATTGAGCAGCCGATACATGGTGGAGAGATACGCGATCGCAAAGACATGTACAAGGTAAGTCTCCTGACTTAAAGCACTTCTCAGCTGAACTGAAATTAATGTTTCTCCTTTCCATTGCAGGGTGTGGGCCTCAACTTGAACGATCCCTTTGAAAACTTCCGCAAGAATAAAGGCGCTGCATTCGTGCATCGCATGCGTGCACGTGACGAGAAAAGTTAGACGAGGGTTATGTAAAAAGTTTGAAGTTTTTAGCCTGATGTAAAATTATGATTAAGATTATGAAGTGACGTGGAGTCCTCTCGACAATGGAGTTTTTTTCATCAAAAAATAAAATGAAGACAAATGCATTTAAATCTAAATAACAATTTTAATTATGTTTGTGCTGAGCGCTACGCATTCACTTTATGCGCCGTGTTAGCTGCCTTCGCATTGACCTTCTCGAGTATTTGCAGCAGATTGCTGTCAGGACCACAGACAAAGGTGCGTGGGAAGTCGACGCCCTGTTTTCGTTCGTACATGTGATGCAATGTCTGCTCCCATTTAACTGGACGCACAATCTGCAATGACAAAAATTATATTAAATTTCCTATACACAGATTTTTAGTTAGACGCACCTGTTTCGGTAGCTGCCGCAGTATGTGTGATGCATTTTTATAGGGTTTGCCATCCAGATTCGAGTGGACCCGTATAAGTGGATCCATGATCTGTACTTTCTTCAGTGCCTTAGTGAATGGCTCCACGGCTGCCTCCATTAGGGGCGTATGAAAGGCGCCATTGACCAGCAGCCGCTTCATGCGACGTATCTTCAAGGCCTTCGCATTTGTTTCCAAGAATTGCAGCGCCTCAACGTTGCCGGCCACAATTTTGCTGTGCGGGTAGAGATAGTTGGATACACCGCAATAGGGCGCTTCAAGACCGCGATCAAGACACCACTGCTGCGCCTTTGCACACGCATCGCTCAAATCCGTATCTGGCGCGTAAAGCACTATCGCCATGCCGCCCGCTTTCTCGTCGCACGCCAGCTGCATGGCGTTGGCACGCACTTCCACTAGCCGCAGCGCCTTGTCAAAGGGCAGTGCTCCGGCGAACACGAGCGCAGTCAGTTCGCCCAGACTAAATCCCGCCGTTGCAATGCAACCTTCGATAGCACGTGGTCGCTCCTCGCGCAACTGCTCCAGCGTTGCAAGGGATGACACCAGCACTGCCAATTGCGCTAACTCAGTGCGAAAGAGCTTCTCGCGTGGTCCTTCGAGGCAGGTTTTCAGCAAATCATAATGCAGCACCTCGTTCGCCAATTCAAAGATGGAGCGCGCCTTGGGAAAACGCATTAGTTGTTTCGCCATGCCCACGTATTGTGTACCCTGCCCGGGGAAAAGAATTATCGAAGTGTCTTTGGGATCAACTGCGGGACGTCGCGGCCCCGTTTCGAGGTTCTGCAGCAAATTCGTAGTTTCCTGCTGCTGTACCGGTGCGTGCTCCTTGCCGGCGGCACTGCTGCTACCGCTTGAACGCCACACGCTTGGTTTGCTGCAGTGCAGCATTGTATATGGCACCAACCGCTGAAACGCGTACATTTTTTCAATTATCAGTGAAGAATTTTACCAGAAAACTAGAAAGACGCGGTAAGTGATGAATAAACGCACACACTCACTCACATCCATGCCGCAATTGTAAAAACACAGCTGATTTTACTACCCCATTCGATGATCAGTACATGACGTTTTTGAGAGTTGCTTACAACGAAACAAAGCATAAATCATCTCAGTACAATTTAAAGCTACCAGTTCTCAGATTATGAATTGATACTAGAATGTTATTTTAAAAGTTAGCAAACGATTCAAATTCGCGGTATGTAAATCAAGTCTCAAAATTTCCTATGTCTACGATGCCAGTTCACTACATTGTTTTATTTGTTTCGAATCTAGAATTAGTAAACTTAAAAAAAAAATTAAAAATTTTAATTAGGAAAAACGGTCGTATAAGAGCCAAATTTTGCTAAAAGCTATGAAAATGTATGAAAATATAGTGGCCATGTATAAAATTTACCGCCTACTTAGTGGGCGGGCCCCGCCCGTTTTTGACTAACTAAAAGATATTCCTAATAGAACTGTATATGCCGGATATTTATACTCTGGAGTGTGCACAACAGAAACGATCGGTATATTTAATTTACTTCCCCCATGGTGAGCGGACCACGCCCATTTTTGGAGAATATAAAGGTATTATCACCAGCAATGAATTGACCAAATATTGATGCTCTGAAGTGTATATTACGGAAGTTATGAGGATTTCTAGCTTACCGCCTATATAGTGGGCGGACTGCCCATTTTCTTATATGGCATGTAGGACCTATATTTAAAATTAAGAACCAAATTTCATTCGTTTAAATGCATAAGTAGTCAATTGAGAGCCATTTTACCGGAAAATTTTTGCCGCCTATATAGTGGACGGACCACGCCCATTTTTTTGTGGGACATAGAAAAACGACCCCTTAATTTGAATACCAAGTATATTTCTTTCCCATGAGTAATTAGACAAATTATAGCCATTTTACCGAAAAAAGTTCTTCTTGTAGATTTGGCTAATCTCAGAACTTAAGCTAAGTTAAGGTTCACTGTGACTGTGTACCAAATTTGGTCCAAATCGGACCACTCCTTCTTTCTCTCTTGCACCAACGGACAGCCAGACAGACAGACAGACAGACAGACAGACAGACAGACAGACAGACAGACAGACAGACAGACGGACAACCGGAAATCAACACAGAAAGTGATTCTGATCATTTCTATATACATATGTACTTATGTCTATACCTAGGACGGCTCCTTTAATGCGTTACAATTTTCGCACAAAATTATTATACCCTATTACCATAGGTGTAGGGTATAAAAACAGAGGAACCAAGCTATAGCGCGGAAGTACATATATATGTACATATGTACATAATCTCCTCGCGTGGCTACACGTCGATATCAGAACTGCACCTAAATAATCATGATACAGAGGAAAGGCATTACATATGTACTGCTCTTTGCAAAAAGAAAATTATTTCCATGATATTCGGAATTGGTTTCGTCGTCAATATAAGTTTTTCGGTTTTGGCTTTCTCCAAAAATTATATATTCGGCTTGGACTTCGGCATCGGCCATACAAGAAACTCTTCGACATTGTCAAAAAGTTGATAATCGGTCACTCACTATTGTCACTTTCAATATTTCGTGATAGTAGGGTCTCCAGCTAAGTCATTAATAGCCAGGCTAAAAGTCTTTTGATGTTTTGCTGTTACTTCATCTACATACATCACAACAACAACAACTTTGCTCTGACCATTTTTACTGTTGGCAAAACATTTTAAAATTTTTGCGAATTTTCTGCCGCAGTGTCTAAATGTCAGTTGGCATGACAATTGTATTGCTTGTTTGTTTATATTTTATTTATTCGATTGAACGTTTTATTACATAAACTCTTCATCTTTTGTAATTCTCATTGTTTTTAAAACAAATAAATTTTCTAATCGGCGCGACAAGCTCAAAATTCAACGCTCGGCTCAAATTAAAATGCTATGCGCCTCAGTTACGGACGAGTGATCGCTTTGTAGAGATGTCGCGCTCGATTCTGGACGTACAACGCGATTTCGCGCTCAGCAGCGGGTTTAGATCTGAAATTATTTGGGACTCGTAAGTAACAAATCTACATATTTTATAATAGAGTTTACTTCAACATATTCTCTTTTTTATTTCAATGGAAAAATTCTTCTAATTAATCGCATTAAAGTTTTAATTTTATGTGCTGATTACCGACATTTTGTCAAATTAAATTTTATGAATAAATATAGTTGAACTTCTCAATAACGAGTCCTTATAGCGAAATTTGATATGTAACGAGGTAATTCGTTATAGAAAACTTCTACTGTATATATTGTGCCTATGAAATAAATTTGCAAGTCCCATTAACTTGTAAAAAAATACGGGCACCCACACATGTTTACGCAAGAAAATCTCGGCTTAAGGCTTCTTTACGGCCTGTTGTGTCAATTATACACACAAAATTGTAGATTATTTAAAGCAATTTATCAGTGGCTCCAGCTTTAGTTTTTAGATCATTGTCAGTGTTTTACATTATACTTAACATTAACCGTTTTATATCTTTCAATTAAAGACTCTCAGCCGACCAGTCGCATATACTGAGCGAGAAAATCAGGAACCTCATTCCTGACTCGGCCAAAAATCAAAATGCAGTGGATAAAATGCGTAGAGTCATTTTCGAGAACGTTTGGTCGCAGAGTAAGTCAAAAGAGAAACTACACTGCCTTCCCTATTCTGACAAGAGTAATATAAGTCACAATTCCAAATTTTTTATGTAGCAATGAATTCTGACTAGAATAGGTGCATAGTTTCATGCTTATATGTATCTAATTAGAGAATAAATGTGTATAATCCTGAAACTACGCAACAGTAATTTTCAGGTTTATATGAATGATTTTCAGGTAATTAGTATTCAATAATCAGTATTAATTTATATATTCAAATTCGAATATTAATTAATCGTATATTTGAATTTCCGCAGGAAAGTACACAAATCGTAACCTACTCTCGGCCATTATTTATGTAATGGTAACAGAGAAGGGATGCGACGCTCTGTCCAAACACTCCACAGAGTTCTCTTGTCATCCGGTTTTTCGCACTAGAAAATGTCTGAGTGAGTAAACTGCAATGAAGTGGCGTCCAATTCCTGTGATTTCTTATTTAAACATGGTTTCTTTATTGCCGCAGATGCCAACAACAGCGCCGGTTGTTGCATGATCTTCATCGATGAGCACGGGCGCATATATCAGAACTGGAAGCACTATTTGCAATACAACATGCTGCCGCAGGGCACGATGATCGCACCGGCAAATGGTGTCTACACTTTCAATGGTGTGGATGAAGTTTGTATCATGTGATGCTGTAAACTGACGAGCTTTTGAGATGCGACTCCGCTACTCTTTGCGCTTTCAGGTTGAACTTGAGCAACACTCCACTCCAGCAATGGGAAAGAGCGCCAAGTTGCTCAATGCCACCGACACGATAGCCGGCGTGGGTGGCTTGGTTGCCACGGTGCCGATTGCCGCCGCCTTGGCGTTTTCAGTTGCCGGTCCCGTCATGGTGGCTGCCACAGGGATGGCTATAACTACGGCTGCATATTCGACGGTGCGCTCGGTTATGCAGCTGACAGATCGCCGTCAGCATGGACAGTCGACGGCGCTAACAGACCGCGTGGCTAGAAACAGTTGGCTTGGCGTTGCCGGCGGCGTGTTGGGCCTTGGCGCCACGGGGGCCACCAAAGCTTTGACCTTTGCCTCTGCCGCTGGACAGGAAATAACATTGGTACGTTTAAGCGAGTCGAGTCCCGGGTTTCTGACATAATATTTACTTTAATGTAACTGCATACAATTTTAATGGTTTCCCTTATGATGATGATTTAAAGTGATAGTTTTTTCAGACTAAATAGATACCCTTAAAAGCTTTGAGTTTATATAATTGATGAGTATTGAAAATATAGTGAAGTAAAAGCAAGATTCCGAAAAATGCTAAGATTTATAATGTCTTGAAACCCAGGACGGGCAAGTCCTTCTGGGGGCTGTCAAATACGTAGGCATTGTTTTCTAATATAATCTACTATGTTCTGGCCACACAATTGTTCTCCCTTGAACTCCCTACAGGCAACGAAGATCGCTGTCAATGGCATTAATGTGACTTCTATTCTGCTTTCCGGCACTGGCATTGCCAATGGAATTTACGACTTATACGTGGTAACTATATTATCAGATTGCGTGCATCGACTCGACTCGAACTTGTTTTTGTTTTTTGCGCAGAAAATCAATGACGACGAAACTGTAAGCGGCATGGACGTATTGCAGCTAGCCTCGTCTCTGGTCGTTTTCACACACTCTATTAACAATCTTCGACTGGCTTCCAAAGTGGCCACAAACAGCCGTGGTTCCTCCGTGCGTAGCGAAATAACCAGACAGATGAGGTGAAGTTTAAGACTTCGTCAAAATTATATTCCCTTTTGTAATGTTTTGGATTCACTCCGCAGAAAGATGTTCGACAAGATATCTCGTGAGACGAAAAACTTGCGCAGCTCCTCCGGGGGCCAGCTCGACATCATACGCACAGTCAATGATATTCCCTTCAAGGATGCGCTGATGAGTCTGCATCGCTTAAACTCGCATCTCGGTGGCGTTGCGGCCACCAACGAAAATGGGGCCAGTCTGCTACACAAGATTGTGCTCCATTTCAACAATGGCGACTCTGAAATGAACCTGTTGCATCTCGCCGAGGAGTTCGGCTGCAAGTTCGTGCAGCATATCAGCAATCCGAATAGTCTGCTGGACGTGCTCAATGCAATGGCCAAGTATTTGAATGACAATGTCCTCCGTTTTCTGATGAATCTCGCCAAACTGTTTATCGATCAGAATGTAGATGCCATTGACAGGATCTTAAACACATACGTCTCCACCGAGACAGTGCTCTACAAGATTCTCATGCATTGCATCACAACATATTCAGACTTCAGCCTTGAATTTTTAGAAAGTAAAACCGGTGAAATAATCAGCGAAATTGAAAAATATTTTAACTCCTTGAATCCGATCAGTTATAGAAATGCTAAGCGTTATTGTAAGACCTGTAGAGGTCATTTTTATGTTTGTTCCTTGTAATTAACTAAATTTTTAAATGTATCTCTCATTTTGCATGTACTGCTAATTGGTAAATTTAAATAAATGTGACATTTGTACGGCTAACTAAAAAAATCTTTCAAACTTTTCGCGAGCAAAGCAAAAGCTTACTATTCAAAGTTGTAGGCCTTTTAAAAAACAATTATGTATAAAAAGAGCTCAACACACTTCAATAAATATTAAGAATGTGAATCCCTCAGAATTTTGCCGATTTCGGAATTTGGGGGAGTAAGAAATTTAAATTCTAGCATCCCCAGATTTTAACAGAGATTACACGTAAAAGGAAATAAGCGCAATCTTTGAATGATATGATATATTACATTTATAATATGATAATTCGAAGATACAACAAAACAAGAAGAAATCAAAAAAGCGAAACAGAAACGTTTTCTAGACAAATGTATTTTATATACAATACATCAAACTTATAAATAAAATATAATATGTACATATTTCAAAAAACTAATGGAATGACAAATCGTAACCAGTTTTTGAAATTCGTGGTAGATTCGTTGGAAAAATTCTGAAAAATCACAAAATTTTAGCATTTGAAAACAGTTTAAATATTCCGTTATCCCTAGATTGACATCTCTTGTACGTATCGCTAATGTTTTGCAGCTGCAATAGTATAATAGATTATTAGTTGGCTAACTATTTTCAGTCAAGTTCTTGTTGGTATTGAAAGAATGAAAACCTACAGAATACTGCTTTTATTAAAATAGATTTGATCAGCCTTTTAATAAATTTAGACAGATAACGAAACTACTACATGTCAGTGCACGCTGATTGCGCTCTCTCTAGAATTTACTAAAGTCCATTTTACTAAGTTCATGCATTTCACCTATTTACATATACCAAAGACTAACTAATCGCACTTCTTTGAACAATAGAAATCACAGCATAAAATACAGACGCAACTAAAAGACTCGAAATTTAAACACATTCGAGTTGAGATATGAAAGATATACATATGTATGTATACATATAAATATAATGCAACTATATCTTCAACTAACAGAAAACTTCTATTTACGCCCATGAGCACAGATACATATGTACATATGTATGTACCCGCTGAAGTTCTCTGCTATATGTCGGGGAATTCCATATGGAGGAGGTTCCATAATGGCGACAAATGGGATAGGGGAATTCGGTTACAATTGAATTGAAGGAATAATGGATCGATTCGCATGTTAAAATATTCTCAAAAGAAATTAAAGCAAAGCGCTAGAAATTTTTGCATTGAGAGGTAATTTTTCTTCCAGCAGGATAATTTCCACATACAAATATACTCTTACTGATTACTTACTTTTGTGATTTAAATTAACCACTTTTTTCATTTATGATCGTATAACTTTAAAAATACATATGTAGTATTGTAGTTCGAAATATTGCTTTTGTTACAAGTTGCGTTAGTGACTAAATTATTATAAGAATATTCTGTGGAAAAATATATTTAAATAACGGTTCTCTCTATAACAATAAAGTATCCAATGGTACCAAATAAACATCGTCCCTTGCGTTGGAGAAATGAAATTAAATAATTGATTGGAAATAAAGTGTGACCAGAGAACGTATGTACCTACAAGGCGTCATGACGTCATGGTTTAACTCTGCCTGCTGACTTGTGCGCATTTTCTTTCGAGTGACTCAAAGTGGCGAGAATACAACCAAAGAGTATGCTATATTATTAATACTGTTTGATACGACAGCTCTCTGCTGCAATTCATTCCGTCTCGCAAACAAAAACAACGCAGTTAGCGTAGTGTGTGCACATTTAGCTTGATCAGTTTTTATACATACACATGTATGTATGTGCATACTTACATACATAAAAATAAGTTCGGGAGTCCCCTACTAACTGCAGGCTAGTTGCAAGCAACGACTCTTTAGCTGCTTATTCAGTTGCCGACATTTAGGAGAGCATTTCGCGTTTGGCAGCTCTGCAGTGAAGTTCGCTTTACGTTTACGTAAACACACGTTCATTACCTTATTGATTGTAAACGTTCTGGAAATTTCTGTTCACAACAAATAAAACAATAACAACAATGTCGCGCACAGTAGAACAGATTCAACAGGAGTTTGCCGAAAACAGCGGCTACCGGAGTGAGATCATTTGGGATTTGTAAGTACAGAACAATTTTTAGTACAGTCTTCAGCAGGCATTCAACAACTTTGTACATACATATGTACATACATATGTATGAATCTACTCACACTTAAAATAAGCAAGTATGTATATACATAAGGCACTACAAAGATCAGGTTGGCCGTCACTCCAAAGCGAAAAAGTTCTAAATAGCAACAACAAAACGCCTCAAAAATACTTAAAAGTATATTAAAATTTAAAAGAATTTTTTTTACTCTGAAACCTACAACCCAGATTGCATTAAAAAAAAATAGTCTGATCTAAAAAAATAGGAAAATAATCCAAAGTACCGCAAGTGCTTACACCGCATATCTGTGGTCATAATTCATAACCGCCTAAGTCTGTTTTAAAATTTTTATTTTTTGAGAGTAGCTTAAAGTTTCGAATTCTCACCTCAGTATACATATGTATGTATGTAAAAGCTATTAAATTTTTTATGGATAATTGGCATCCTAAAAATGATACAAACATGAAATTTTGATAGCATATAGATTTGGAAACGCTGAACACGATGGCATTAAAAACTCAATTTTGTCCTAGCTCGAGCTAGGCTTTTATGGTTTGTGGCCACTATTGCTGTGAATTACAAAAACTGCCATTTATTGTATTGAACAAATATGCGCGCACTCAGAAGAAAATGTGCATATCACTTTTATTCTTTATTACTATACATGCATAATCGATTAATGAACCTTTTCTGAAAATTATATAAAAACTTTTAAAATAACATCATGATGTGTGCCTCCGCAGATTGTCGGAGGAACAATGCGATATATTGCATGGAAAAATAAGGCAACTTATACCAGATCAGGAAAATCGACAAAATGCCGTTGAGGAGATGCGTAAGGAATTATTCGACAAGATTTGGGCACAAAGTAAGTACTCATATAATCATCTAGTGTCTGCAAATGCTTGGGTATCTTAAATTAACTTGATTGAGCTAGGTAGAAAAAAATTTTCAACTTTTCCAAGTATGTACATGGGTGTCATATTTATTGGTGCCAATAATTAGAGGTAGCTCCAGACACATTGGGAGTGCTAAACCAAATAGGGGCATCAAAAACTTATACCTACATACATACATAAATATTCGCGAAATTCGTACATAAACTTATTTTACATTCTCTATATATACATTATATGTTCAATAGATTTTATATATATTTCTAAGGAAAACGGTCACTCCCGACGTAAATCAAAATTATGTAATTTCGTTTGCGGGTCAAATTGGAATCGCATCTGCTGCCTATTTAGCAATTTCTTACCTGTTTCTTACCTTTTACCCTGATCTTATGATCATATTTTTAGGAAAGTATACAAATTGTAACTCCCTGTCATCAATCATTTATGTTTTGGTTACAAAGGAAACTGACCTGAATTATGCGCGAGAGACTAAGGAGTTCTCATGCCATCCGGTATTTCGTACTCGCAAATGCGTGAGTAAGTATACATACATACATATGTATATCGGGAGCGATATTATACTTTCAGTTATGCAATATTTTCAACTTCAATTGAACAGGTAAAAGCGACAGTTCCCAGTGCTGCATGATCTTCATCGATGAGATAGGACGTGTATATCAGAACTGGAAGGAATATTTAAGCGACAATGTTCTCCCGAAAGGTACAATGGTGGTGCCACGTCGAGGTGTTTATACCTTTAATGACCTTGGTATGGTGAATCTGGACATCTATGAAACACCAGCGAGCTCTGTTACCACACAGCTGTTGGCAAGTGCTGATACCGGTTCGGCTGTAGCAGGCTTTATGTCGGCTTGTGTGCCCATTGCCGCGTTGTTGACTATACCTGTGGCTGCTCCGGTTATGATGGGTGCGGCAGTAGTGGGCATGGCATCGGCTGGGTATGCAACGTTACGTTCGGGTTCGAATTTGGTCGATCGCAGTCAACACGAACAGTCGATTGGTTTGGAGGACCGCCAGGCACGAAACAGCTGGTTAGGCATGGTGGGTGGGATCGTGGGATTAGGAGCGTCAGGAGCAACACGCGCTTTGTCTACGGCTGCAGCAGCTGGCAGTGAAATATCAGTCGTGAGTACACTGGAGATATTTCCAGTGATCGCTCACAAATATTTATAAATGGCTGGGCTTCTCCTCGTAGGTCACTGAGCTGGTGGTCAACGGCATGAACATTTCGTCGATTGTACTCTCCGGAACCGGTGTAGCTAATGGAATTTTGGACATGTTTCTGGTAGGTGTATGCCGTCGTCAACGACTTCCGTTTAACGTTATTTCCCTACCAGAAATATAGAGACGATGAGGATATTTCATTGCTGGACTTTGTGCAACTGTCGGCCTCCCTGGTGCTCTTTACGCATTCCGTTAACAATTTCCGATTGGCGTCGAATATAGTTAACAGCTCGCGCAACGGAACGATTCAGGCCTATCGCAAGGAATTAAGCAATCGCCAACGGTAGTAGTCACGATGATTTTTGAAATAGAAGCAGACTGTATACGTTTTTTACAGGCGCATGTTTGACAAAATGTCGAAGGAAACCATTCGCATACGCGGGGAATCACGAGGAAAAATCGATATCATACGTAATGTGAACGATATTCCATCTAAACAATATCTTAACGATTTGTATAAGGTTAATAGGCAACTAAATGAGCAGAACGTGCGCCCTGCCTTTGGTGGCCAAGGCGAGGGCGTCCTCCTCAACAACGAAATGCCCGTGAACACGCAAGAGCTACGTAACAATTTAGACATTTTAGGCCAAGTGACGCAACCCATACCAGCGACTTACAACGAGTCGGTTGATGGAGCCAATGGCAATCGCCAGGTGCGCTCGGCCAGACTGTTGTTCGGAAATCCCAGAATGCCAACAATTTTAGATGAAGAAACACATCAGAGCGGAGGCGACGGCAGCAATCCACCCGAATTTTCTGCACGGGATATAAGTCTCGCAACTATTCACCTCGGGGGGAGTGTCGTTATTGCACTCAGTGAATTTAGTCATCGAATTTTCGACCATATCGTCAATGGAGACAGCTTTGAAACTGTCGTCACTTCCATAGCTGATTTCTATGGTGCAGATGGCGTTCGCTTTTTCATGAAACAGGCAATTGTCTTCATCGAAACCCAGATGAAAGAAATTCACAAAGTGCTTGGGACGTACATTTCTTCCGAATGTGTGTTGTACCGCATGATGGTGCACACACTGAAGACGTACACCGACAGGTCGATAGAGCTCCTCGAAAGCAAAGCGCAAGAAATTCTGGCAGCAGTGAAAGCATTCTTTCTCGCGCTCAATCCAAACAACACTAGCAACTTGTCGACGAAGTGTAATCATTGTGTGGGCTATTTCACTATCTGCAATCTTTGATTCTTCTAAAAAAAAAGTAACAGGCAGCTCTCTGTGTTACCGACTTTCACAAACATTCACAACCTGACATTTGATTATAATGATTTCATAATGATCAATTTAATCTAGATTAATGTAGCAGGGAGGTATTGAAAATCTATTTTCCGACAAGTTTTTTATTAGCGGAGGAAAAGGAAATTTGTTGTTATTTTTAAAAGTAAATGCATAAGTTTTACTGTATCGATAAAAGCACAAACAATGTATTTATAAAAAAAAAGTTAATGCACAAGAATCAGTAGTAAATTTAATCTAGGTGGCAGCGAAATGAAGCCTTTATTACAGTAACTGTCCAGGGTGTTAGTAACACTTAAAAAATAATACAACATTTTAGTCATATACATATGACGCGCCCAGAGCAAAAACGACTTTTATACCTGCACAGCGCATGTGCGCAATGAGGCGAAAATTGACACTCGAAGCGTTTTTGCTCTGTGCGCGTCATATGTAGGTTTAGTGCATGGCATGGGTTTTGAACCTAGACTATAAACTTGGAACGTGCGCTGGGTTTGGAACCTGGACTCAAGCCTGTCCAATGGAAAAACCACGAGATTTGGATATAGGTAGGTAGGTTAAGTGGTCGTGTCAAGGACTTCACATAGGCCAAAAGGCCCATTGTGTTACAAGATTGGGGGAGATTTGAATATAACGACCCACAAAACTGTTGACGACCCCTGCAAACGTACTAAGGATCATAATTTACATATATGCTCCTGAGAAGTAAAGTCCCTCAAAAGGGAAGATGTCTTACTGACATTACCACCATCCAGGAATTTCGAATGAACACGGCGGAGATGCTCAAAAGATGTTGCACACTACATATAAGCAGCCATGCTAAAAGAGCAAGTTCGAATGTGGATTCGCGATCAATCTGAGGCTACGCAACCTTGTCTCCCGTTTCACCCGTGCCGCGTGTAGCATGGTCGTCTGCAGAGAAGCCCTACGTCTGGTCGTGGCCCGACAACGGGTTGTTACTGAACAATCAAGAAGATGAGGAATCATTCAACCATGACTTGGCAGACATTGTTTCTTTTTAAATGGTTGAAAGGAGTATTTGAACCACCTCGACACTTGGCACAAATCATTAAGGAACGATTTGCAACAATTCAATCTCATGGGCAGATCTCTGGAAATATGTGTTTTTCTAAAGGGCATGGTAGGCCATCCCTATACGTCTATCTCTTCCCGTTTTTTTATAAAGCTTCATGCTTTTATTATTTTCCTTTCCTCACCAAACTTGAACGACAAGTTTGTGACTTTAATTTTTGGGCATTGCTTCGAATCCTCGCGCTTGTTCGTGATGAACTTTTCTAAATCATCGCATTCATTCGCATTATGTTTGAAGCCGTTTGTGTTCACTTGCGAGTGATAGCGAGTGACGAACACGCGACCCGCTGAAGTTATCTGCTGTATGCCGCATGCCTTGAATGTAGGGTATGTAATCAGCCCAACTGAAAGATATCAAAAATAGAACGTATTTTCAGTTCGGCAGTGCTGCTGCGTTAACGCTTCAGTGTTTTCATAAATCAAAGTATAAATCGGTTTTCAACCTTAAACTATTTCGATTATTATTGTGTAAAATATTGTGCGCGTACAGTTGGGCATGCCGCGAACAGTTGAACAAGTTCAGCAGGAGTTTGCTAAAAACAGCGGCTACCGCAGCGAAATCATTTGGGATTTGTAAGTACCAGTGCACCGAAAATATTGAAAGCTTTCATGCAACTCTGCATTAATCAGCGCTGGAATCGCTGTAGATCAATAGCAGCTTGTCCGTCCGATTAGAATTCGCAGAAACTTGTCCGCAGCTCATACCAGCAAAGAAAGCTTATTTGATTTAAGCTTTTCAGCTTATTGCTAAATCAAAGTTATCAACTAATTAATAGCGCTACAATAGGCAACTTTATATACGAGTATGTACATAAGTACATACACACTTTTGTTTACATCGGCATGGGCTTTAGTAAGTTCCTAGATCAAAATAGTCTGCAGTCTTCTGATTATGATTGATTGAATTGATAAATTTCGTAAATTTTTTTTTAAGATTGTCTGAGAAACAAGGCTGCATTTTAAATGAAAAAATTAAGAGACTTGTTCCGATTCAGAAAGACGAGCCGAAGAGTGTTCAGGAACAGCGTGAAACTTTATACGAAAAAGTTTGGGCTCAAAGTAAGTTACAATACGTGTATATTTTACGTTCTCAATTTAAAGTTCTAAAGGGTAAAATTTATCGTGGGCCAGAAGAAGAAGTTCGAGCATTTGAAAATATGTAACTATTTCAGAATTGGCAACCTAATAAGTTCGTTTTACATAGTACTGGTAGTAACACATTAGCGATATTCAGATGCGTATTGGCTCATATCGCCAGTCGGATTCCTTTATGATTTTAAGGATAAAATAATAAATTAAATAACATATTTATTGATTAAATAATATCTTTAACCCATTGCAAACAAGTGTGCAGTTTTTAATAGAGCAGCTTTCTGCCACAGATTACTGTGCTTTCTGCTCTCTAGCAACCACCGTACGGCAATTCAAATGTCAGTTAATTCAAATATTTGTTGTAAAATTGTTGCAATACGTTAAAACGACCCCCCTCCCCTCACTTCAAGGAAAAGTATGGTAAGTGCTATGCAGCACTTTTTAAAAGGAAACGAATTTGTCTAATTATTTAAAGGATATAAAACCAAATAAGTGATAAATATGATGTTTATGTTATAGATAAGAATGCGAAAGCAATTTTTATGATTACGAAGCATTATTTTAGAAGCGCAGTAAAGATTTATTTCAACAAAATTCTAAAAGAGCATCGGAAATATTTTCAGGAAAGTATACAAATCGCAACTCCCTGTCAGCAATTATTTATGTCTTGGTTACAAAAGAAAAAGAACTCAACCTGGCTCAAGAGGCTAAGGAGTTCTCATGCCATCCGGTGTTTCGTACGCGCAAATGCGTGAGTAAGTATACATACATATGTACATATATCGGGAGCGATATTATACTTTTAGTTGTGCAATATTTGTAATTTCAATTGAATAGCTAAAAGCGACAGTTCCGAGTGTTGCATGATCTTCATCGATGAGACCGGACGTGTGTATCAGAACTGGAGGGAGTACTTGAATAACAATGTTCTGTCGAAAGGAACCATGGTGGTGCCATGTCGAGGTGTTTATACCTTCAATGACTCTGGTCAAGTGAATCTCGACGTATTGAAAACACCAGCGAGCAGTGTTACTAAGCGGGTGCTGGCTGGTGCTGATACTGGCTCGACTATAGCAGGCTTTCTATCGGCATGTGTGCCCATTGCCGTTGTTCTTGCGGTGCCCGTGGCTGCGCCTGTGATAATGGGTGCGGCGGTAGTTGGCTTGGCATCGGCTGGGTACTCAACGATACGTTCAGGTTCGAATTTGGTCGATCGCAGTCAACACGATCAGTCGATTGGTTTGGATGATCGACTGGCACGCAACAGCTGGCTGGGTGTGGTGGGTGGCGCTGTGGGCTTAGGTGCATCAGGGGCGACACGAGCAATAGCAGCAGCTGCGACAGCTGCACCCGAAATTTCTGCGGTAACTGAATTTCGAGTTTCCTAATTTTCTAAATAAGCATGTGATTTTGAATTTCGGAATTCTCACTTGACAGACAACTGATGTGGTCCTGAGGAGTATCAAAATATCTTCGATAGTACTCTCCGGCACTGGCGTGGCAAACGGATTTCTTGACTTGATGCTGGTAAGTACACGTGTCGCTTAACTACTCTGACTTATGGATCAAAGTTTAATCGAGTGTTTATCCGAAATTCGCAATTTACATTCATATAAATTATACAAAACTCGGAAATGCAATTTGAATCTTAGTTGAGACATGCAAATTGATCGCCAGTGTAAAGATTCGGATGGTTTTTCGAGCAAAAGTTTACACAATTGCATAAAGTATGATATATGCATGTATGTTGATGCCTTACAATATTTTGGTAAAAACTAGCCAAAATATGCTCCGTTGAAAAACTTTTCCCTGGTAAGTCTTCGGTCAAACACGTTGTGCGCTTGGTCGCCATCCAAAAGCTCGGGTTACACGTTATAAGAAATAAATATTCTATATCATTTTCCACTGACTATTACATAATCTGAATCGGTCCGAAATTGTTTTTACTCTATGTATAATCCGAAAAGGAGTCTACAACCAACTATGAAAAATACAAAACCTGCGAGTTTAAAAAACTCAATAATAGAGCATAATTAAGATTTCGAATTGCTCCCTTCTTAAATTTGTGAATAAAAAATTTCTAAGAGGTTCCGCCGTAAACTTTAACCCAAAATCGGTACGGGAAGCAGTTAAGGAGGGTTAATGAAATGTTGTGAGTTTTATAGTGTTTCTACATATATATACATAGGTATAGGACGTGAGATCAAGAAATTATACAAAACTATTTCTTCAATACAGCGATATAGCGATGATGAGGACATATCAGTGCTGGACTGGATGAAACTGTCAGCTTCGCTATTGGTCTTTACGCATTCCATTACAAACTTTCGCTTGGCCTCCAGTATCGTTAACAGCGTTCGCCACGGAACGATTCAAGCATACTGCAGCGAATTTAGCAAAAGACAACAGTAAATACCAACCAGCTACTTTTTTACTGAAAATCTGCAGAACTAAATACTAATGTAAGAAATTTACGCCTCTTTCTCTTTCACAGGCGCATGTTTGACGAATTCTTTAAGAAAACCAATCGCATACGCGAAGAAACCTGCGAAAAGATCGACATCATACGCAGCGTCAATGATATACCACCAAAGCAATTCCTCAAGGAGTTGTACCAGAATAGTAAGGAGCTGCCCAGTAAGGATGCGATTGATACCTTGGATGAGGCCAGTGACTTAATGCTGGTTGCAGCAACAAAGGCTTTGGCACTGTTCCCCAACAATACGTCTACCGCAGCCAATGCTAGCCCTGAAGTTTCTACAACCAGGCTACACTTTGTCCAGCCGCAATCGTCGGCGGCTCATTCAACCGTTGGCACAACCACAACCAACAGCGAGTTAGACGACCACGAGAATCGAAAAAAGAAATATGCACATGCGACAATCGAAATCGCGGGCGGACAAAAAATAGAACTCTGCGAGTTCAGCAGCCGCATTTTCGAGCACATTATAAATGAGGAGAGTTTCGAGGATGTACTCGTCAGCACAGCGGAGTTTTGCGGCGTTAACAGCTTCCGCTTTCTTTTGCTACTGGCGCAGGCCTTCATTGACACGCGGCTGGATGAGCTGTATGCTGTGCTGAAAACGTGCATCTCCACCGAATCGGTGTTGTACTTCATAATGACGTACTGCCTGCAGACATATCCGGATCTTTCGTGCGAGTGTATCGAAAGGGACGCAGTTGACATCCTAGCAGCCGTCAATCAACACTTCCTTTCCATGAATCCCAACAATGAAGCGGACTCACAGACGAAGTGTAAGCAGTGCGGCGGCTACTTTGGCATATGCGAACTTTGATCTCGTGCTCTCATCCCGGTCTTCTTCAGTACAAGAAATTTATTCCAACGCTTTTTCTCTCTCTGCATCCTAATTAAATGTAATGTAATTTCTCTCAAAGACAAATTGCACGTAAAAACCTGGGCTAAAGAAGGCAGAGATCATCAGAGATGTAGAATCGCTCGCACTAAAGAATGAATTACATATTTTCAAAGTAAATGAAGCATAAATCAGATAAAAGTCTCATCATTAAAAAATCATTAGATATACGTGTGCGATGAAAAAACGTTAAAATTTATACTATAAATAAAAATATACAACATTTACTGAAAATGCGTTTGTTCACGCGCAAAACTTAAAACCGGAAAAACGTGTTTCTCGTGTGATAGTTTTCATAAATTTTTAAAATAATTTTTTACCTACAGGTACGAATTCCACGAATTCCGTACCGAAAGAGAACATGTCTTCAAGTTTGAGCTGGAGCGTTTTAACTTAAATGGACATTTACTTTATTTGTAGATTTTCAGATAATATATTAATATATGCTTGTATATTGGTATGTAAATAATTATGGTGGTGCTTTTTATGCAATATACATACTTTGTGGTTTTCTGAATAAAATTTGATATTCTTATCTTACACTGCAGATACACACATCGACATTCTTTGCCATGCAGACACAAAATACTCAACTCAATTTTAGGAAATAAATTTAATGTAAACTATACATATTAAGTGTCGGTGCTTTCGCGCACTCTCTCTGCTGACGAGTTAAGACGAGTAAAGTCAACACAACAAAAGAATAAATAAATAAGGGGAAGTTATTATTTGTTTTCAAAATAAAATCAAGTAAAAAAGAACTTAGAGATAATTTGAAATAGAGAAAGACATTTCGCTTTCATCTTGCAGAAGTACACACAATCGTAACCGTTCATATTGTGCATTGTGCGCAATGCATGAATTGTGTGCCAATTCAGACGCGTGACAGTTGCTGCAACAGATTACAAGGCCAGAAAGCCTCGACGCGCTCCTTGAGCAGCTGAAATGGATACGATATCCAGGTAAGTACGGTTTGTGCCAGCAGACCCATCGGTTCCGGATACTGATGGGTGAGCAAAGCCAGTAGAGCCGTGAAGGAGCACAGTCCCGCCGTGAAGAGTATGAAAAATGGCAACTCTTTTTTGGGATACACCGATACCTCATGGAACGTGGGCAGCAGCTCCCGATCGGCGCACTCAGTACACGTGGGGTAGGGATAGAAGAGATGACCCCGTTCCAACGGGTACGGCAGCATGCGGAATGTACCCTCCCAGGTGCAGTGCAGCAAGTTGAGTGCGCCCTCGACATTTTTCCAGTGCTTCAAATGGAAGAATGCATATGCCAACGCCTCGGAGTCACCACGCTTAAGTATATGTTCCGGGGGCAGAATGAGTGGCTTCGTTTCAAGCAGATACTTTGGCACGTGCGGGTTAAACTCCACGGCTCTGTGTATGGCTTCTACGGCACTCAGCTCGGCTTGGCTGAGGCCGCGCTTCGAAGCGATGTCCGGCGAGAACTTGTCCGCGACTGCTCGCGCCTTCAACAAAGCCGCCGTGTAACAAATCGTGGCAGACTTCGGCAGCGAGATGTCATCATACTTGGCAAGCACCGCCTGACAATCGGCGTACGCCTGCATCTCAAGCAGCGTTTCAATTAGGTTCTCGTGTATATTAAGCACGTTCATGATCGAAGGTATCTCCTTGGTGAGATCGCGAAACATCTTGGCTGCCTCTTTCAGTTTGCCTAGTTTGCGCGCACACATAGCCAGTCGCCGCTTAATGTAGATGAGAACGTTAGTGTCTCGTCGATGAGTGCCCTCTGCCACGGAGCCTTGATGTTGTGTCGCCTGCGATTTGCGGTAGTTCATCTCGGCAACTTTTAAAGCGGTTTTGAGTATCTTTTCCGCCTCTTGTACGGTTGTGGCCTCCTCTTCAGCCAGTAGAATATACGCGGGCGCACATTCTGTATTTAATTCAAGTGCATTGTGTGCGGATTTTATTCTCTGCACTGGATTACGTTCACGCCAGGCGGTTTGCATGATTTCGTATTCCTCCTTCCGCGCATCACCTGCACCGCGATATTGAAAATTAAAATTTCTTCTCTGTAAAAGGAATTGTTATCATTTACATTTATTACCTTCGCACGTAAAGAAAGTCTGATGATCCTGTGCACTCAGATTCATATCATAATACGTAAGCGGCTCCTTGCTGGTGGCCCAGAAGAATCGCTGGTATTCGGCACCGCGGAAAAGGTTCAGTGGATTGCGCCAGACTTTGCATTCCGGCATTTGTTGTCCACTACCAGGAGACGCTGAACCTCCTCCCGCATTACCATTAGCGCCACCAGCTACACCATTGCTACTAGCCTCTGTCTGTGAATCGCTGCCGTTGATCCAAGGACTGATATGGTTTATGGACACTTGCTCTGCGAACAAATTATGTATTAATAAAATTGTTTTCTTCTCGCGCACGTATGCAACTCACCAATAAAAGAAGTGCCGTACTTGCGAAAATACCACCACTCAAAGATCAATATAAGTCCTGAGATGAGACTCGAAGTTCCGGTGAGAGCCACGTAAAACTTTGGTGTCAATGTACTCAAAAACATCGACGAGTCCCACATCTTGAAACGCGACTTCAGTTCTCACTTCCGTCGTATCTCTGCAATTTTACTTCTCCCTTCTGTTCCTTCTTGTTTTTTTCACTTTTCTTCAACTGCTGAAATTTGCAAAAATTTCTCTAACCGTTGCGATTTCCTTTTATGTCTAAACGTTGGAGTACGTACTTACCTTTTATTAAGCGTTTTTCACAAACGAAATTAAATATTCCGTTCCCACAAATAATTTATACTTTTTTGTCCAATTTGCAATTTGTCTAAATCCTTTCAGGAGCTACCTTCTTCTTCCCTTTGCCGTTTTTAGGCAAGGCACAACGTTCGGCTCAAAAATATTGCTTGAAATTGCAAGTAGGCCGCATACTAGTCAAACTTAGAATTTCTCGGCACAAATTAGAAATAAAGGTAATTTTGTTAGGAGAAAATTATTTATTTATTAATAAATATTAACCCTATACAATAATAATGCCAAAATGGAAATATTCGGCAATAAATTCGGCTTCGGCTTCCGCTTGGGCCGCAAACTAGGTACTAGCATTCACAATAACAGAACTCGAAAACAAAATTGATAAAGGACCACAAAGAGGAAAACGCAAATGGTTGGGAACTAAGACGAGGCCGGTACTAATTTCCATTTTCCATTAGTATTTTATTTAGCACACACCCCCTGTATCTCATTGTTGGAAGTTAACTCAAACTTTCAAACCTAGAGAAAATTCGATTTCAATCAAATTTGTCCGCTTTTACACGATGCGACTCGGCCCCGGAGACACGGAAGAATGTAGGAAAGAGGGGTGAAACGACAGGGGAACGCGCAAAATCGCTCGGGCAGCGATTGTGCTGCGATTTTCTGATTTTCTGACGTTCCTCTTTATTCGTTTTCGCGCTTCGCGCTGTCGACTGTAAATTAAAACTTGAAATCGAGTGAATACGTATTGCAAATAAACTGAAAAATTTACAGAACTTTACGCATAAAAGGAAATATAAAGAATAAAATGAGCAAAGAGTGGAATAAGTGCTTTAAATGTTTACAAATTACACAAATAAAACCAGCTGCAAACTCTAGTGTCAAAATGCTCGACACCAGCGAGTCGCATTGTGTAAAAGCTATGCGCGATTTCAAAGCGGAATGCGAAAAAATCGCCGGGGCCGAGTCGCATCGTGTAAAAGCGGACTTTTTGGAGATTTAGCAATGCTATCAACCAAGTGCACCTTGCGCTATTTAGATATAGAGGGCGTTTTTTTGCCATTGAAAATTTTAAATCTACCTTTCCATTAGTACTTTCTCCCTTTCCATTAGTACTTCCGATTAGTACTTTATTTAGCACAAACCCCACCACCCACCCCCCCCCCGCAAACAAAGATATACAATAAGCAGGCCAGGGGCGTTTTCAAATTAGCTTAGCTTTTAGCAACAAAAACAACAGCTGATTGATGAAGATCACAATAGATGGAGTCCAGATACCAGAATTTCCCAGCAACCACATAATTTATGCAATGGTAATAATTGCTTTTGTTCTTTGTTCTATCTTATTTCTTATTGATTTGAGATTTAACAAAATTAATGAAATATTGTAAGCGTTATAAAAAATTTGTGTTTTATTTGCAAAAATATTTAGGTAGAATAATTCACATTTGCTGAATGCTGAAAATATGATGAAATACAATTCATTGAAAAAGGCAGACAGAGTTCAGAGTTCTGCTCAAATCCTTTGTAACTTTGAATGGCTTAAAAAATTCAGCAGAAGTTCTTAAGAAATTTATGGCACTCGATTTTCATAATTGTTTTCAGGTGTCCACAAATTGGCAAAGTTGAATAAGAGAACCGTTTTTTGAGAGTAATAAAAGAAAAATGTAATTTCCCAATTCCCAATCTGTAAAAAAAGGACATGCGAATCCGCGAATCCATGCGCGCGCGTACTACTTGACTTGCCCTTGCTTGTGGGTACAATGCATTAGCGCAGGCTGGTCCAAAATGCAGTGCGCAGATCGTTTTTTATGGTTTTATGACCACTGCTGCGCTTTTTTGTTCTTCTCTGCTTTGTTTTTTGCCACAGCCATACAAAGTGGAATTTCTCCGCTTGCGCTGCAAAAAAGGGTTATGGATGAACCATTCTTCTCCTTTTTTGGAAAGTCCGTAAATTTTCAAACGAGTAGGCAAATTAGATGCCTTTCCTGCCTCTCGTCCACGATTTCTTCGAAGAAGCTTACAGTGCCTTTTAGGCGAAAATACGGTTACTGTTTACATTTCAAAATGAGTCAAATATAAATTATACATATATGAAAATTAACGATTATTGTGCAATTTGCAAAGCATAATGAATGTAAATCTTTTAGATTAATAAAACTGCACAAAATGTTACAGTTGTCAACTTCTGCCCTTACATTTCCATCCAAATAAAACCAAAAGGAATTCCAAAGTTAAATCTTTATTGATAAAAATATTAAATACACATATCTTTAGTTATGCATTTGTAGTGACCACATTTGACATAATAAATAAGCAAAAAGATGTGCATGACATTACTTTAATAACAAATTATATGCGCTTGAAATAATTGCGCCAAAAAGAGCACAACTTTGCGTTAATATTTACTGCATATTGCAGAATTTTCGTATTAAATAAAAGGCACACACACAAAATATAGATATATAACTTCACTTCCCCGGAATTTCATCGAATGACACTTTCGGATTGTTTAATTATTTGAAAACGTACCATTTCGTACCATATCGAAAAATTTTAGCTGCGGGCACGAGATTTTGTTCTTCGACTGCAAGATTCTGCATGAAACACTAGTTGTTTCTGTTTAGCATATGAATAGTTATGCCTCCAAATATCTTATCTCTTTTCCTCTCACGTGAACATGGTACCCATTTACAATTTTGACAAATTGTGGAAAAGTGGATGATTGAAAGTGCAGGGTTGTATTGAGCGGGTAAAAACTGTGATAGCACTTAAACATGAATAATGGGCAGAAAATTGTATTATTTATAACTTAAATATTTAAATAAAATAGATTAATCACCGAAGGAGGGAAGCACTCACCCGTAAAAGCTTTTTATGCTCAGGGAGTACCTTTTTTTTTTGCTCATCAAACCGAACTAGAAGACGAACTCAACCCTATCCAAAAAAATGTTTCTTCTCAAGGTACGAAATTTATGGAAAAGGTACGTTTTTTTTAAAATGGGATACGTTTTTGGCCCAGCCCAACTCTGTTTTGTACTGACTCGTGCTCGGCACTCGTTCGTTTCGGTTCGCAGAACGCTAATATGTAAATGGTGAAGTGAACTTTCGCGAGGTGCATGAAAAAGTTTTATTTCGTCCATAAAAATTAGTAGAATTCATAAAATTTTTATGAAAAACAGTGTTATAAAGGTGCGGTGAAAAGTTGATTATAAAAATATGCAAAAATTTGCAGTAAAATAGTGGGAAGCGAGTGTGGAAAAAGTAGTTTCGTTCGGTACCCGCTGGCGAACGGAACCGGTGCGAAGGTGCGAACGAACAATTTGTGAGGCAGCGCATTTTGCATTTTCTTTTGGCTTGGTTTCCGAAGCGCCGCATACAGGCACAGAAAACTAGAAAAATACGGATATTGGAGTGCCCCGTGTACGAGTAAAAATGGCGGACGGTGTAGTATTGGATCTTTACGCTGAAGATTTAGACAAGGACTTTGCGGGGCAAATTAAGGTTAGTAGGTGGCCGAAATATATGTATGTATGTATATGTATCTTGATATAACTGGTTACGACGCAGGAAGAATTCTCCGGGGAAGGTGTTGACCTCTATGAAGATATTGGCGGGCCAGTTGATTCCGCAGTCGGAGTACCAAACAGCATCGGTGGGGGGCCTGTTGGGGACAGCAGTTCGGCATCCAGTGTAGCCGATGGACCCAGTGGCGGTTCAAACGGAGTTTACCATCAAAGTGGTGGTAGCTTGACTCCGAATCATATGGGTCGTCGCTACCAGCTCTATGTTGGAAATTTGACATGGGTAAGGACGCAGTGTATAAATTGATCGAATCTTTTATTTACATATGCATTGAAACGCTTGCAGTGGACAACCGATCAAGATATAGCTAATGCAATGCGTGACATTGGAGTAAACGATTTTCAAGAAGTAAAATTCTTTGAAAACCGTTCCAACGGGCAATCCAAGGGTTTTAGTGTTGTGTCTTTGGGTTCCGAGGGCAGTTTAAGACTTGTTTTGGATCGTCTTCCCAAGAAGGAGTTGCACGGCCAAGCACCAGTTGTTACCTATCCTACTAAGCAAGCATTAAATCAATTTGAGAGTCTGCAAAAAACGCGCCCAGTGCCACCGTCGCAGCAGAATGGACCGCCGCGCGGGCCTGCCCCACCGAATATGGGCGTTGGCGGTCCCATGCCACCGCATCCAGGTGCACAGGGTGTTCCTCCTGGACACCCGCCTCGCATGATGAATCCCAATATGCCGGGTCAGTACAGACCCCAGCATATGCCGCAAGGCCCACCCGTTGGTCCCAATGCGGGTCCACCACGCATGCAGGTAATATCAACTTGAAATTTCTTATTCGTTATTGTTATTGTCCATATGTATGTATGTATGTAATTATGGTTTTGGTTTGCTACACAGTTCGTTTGCTTCTTTTAATTACTTATTCTAAACGAAATAAAAATGAAGTGTAATTTTTCGACTTTATTGACACACATTTATTTATCTGAATTGTTCTGAATGCAAAATTATGTTTCTTGTACATTTTAGTTTAATACTGTTTTATACAAAATATTTCAGAGCAATTCTTAAAAAATATTAAGGCTGCTAAAGAAATTATATATATATATTTTGATTAACGCGCTCAACAATTTAATTATATCCGAAAATTTATTGCGTTTATGCTATTTTTAATACATACTTGAGTTCTAAACAAAAATGTATATGTACATAATTTAAGAATGCAATACAATTTCTAATATCTTGCACTTATGAATTGTACATAAAAAAGTTTACTTCCTTTATATTATTTCGAGATCTTGTTAAAATCATGTTTTGAAAAAACCAATTAATAAAGAATTTATTTTTGGAGATCTCACACTATGTTTCATATCTACCTTAATCTCTGAGTTAACACTTCATACCCACATACTTTTGCAGATTGAAATAAGATGACCTAATCTTTAAAAAAATTAAGTTGGGCAGTGAGGAAATGCAAAAAAAATTTTTTAATTTTGACTTAGTGAATACAAAATATGTAAAGTGAAATTATTCAACTCAGACTTATTGATCATACAACTTATTCTACACGTTTCTGTTTGCAATTTGTATATACATACATATGTGCATATTTATTTTTAGTCCTAAAACTATTTATTTGGTTCAAATTTCTCTTTTATTGGCATCCCTAATATATTAAAACATGTAGCATGAATCTTATATTCTAAACGTGCTGGATTTTATAAAGTATTACCAGTGAAGATACAATAATTCACTTACACACTAAATATACATACGTATTCACAAATTATTGTTCTATAATTTGTAAACTTAAAATGAAACAAACGTTACGAATATTGTTATTGTTCTATTCCATGTTTATGCCCACGCACACTACATCCCTTTTCACAAAAACAAACAACCGCCGCTTATGCACCAGGGACCAATGGTACCGCAACAAGGTCCACCGCGTTATCCCCCCAATCAAGGACAATGGACGGGTCAGCCACGACCAAACGGATCGAGGCCAGGTCCACCAAACGGACTGCCACAGCGTCCTCAAATGGTAAACATTAAAACCCCATTTTGTACGATTTATGACTTGAACTTGTAACATGTGGAATTGCTCTATGAAAAATACTTTTTATGCAACTAGTACTTATATTTGAACAATTTAATCTTGAACGAACTTTCGTGAGAATCCTGTAGATTGTAGAACCATCTATGACGTTAAACGTGTAGTTAAGAGCATTCAGATCATTCAGATAAATGCGTTTTTATTCCTTCATTCTTGCTCATTCACTACATGAAAAACGTATATGCCTCATCAATTTGGTTATAATATTGTATTGCATGTATTGTATGCTTCATTGCCAACCAGATTCTCATTGTATTGAATTTTGTGTAGTTTCAGGGACCACCAGGCGGAATGCCAATGCGCGGACCACGCCCCGACTGGAGTAGGCCTCCTATGCATGGTGGTTTTCCACCACAAGGTCCGCCTGGAGGTCCTCCACAAGGACCTCCTCTTATGCAAGGTCCTCCACGTGGACCGACTGGCGCTCCGCCGCAAATGGGTGGTCCAGGCGGGCCTCCACCTGGCGGTCCACATGGTCCAGCTGGTCCTGCACCACACGTTAATCCAGCATTCTTCAACCAGCCCGGCGGCCCACCACAACACCCCGGCGGTCCGCCAATGGGCGGGCCTCCACACGGTCCACCGGGTCCACCCCAACAAGGTATGAACATGCCGCCACAACACGGCCCACCCCCACACTTCGCACAACAGGGTGCACCACGCGGTCCTTGGCCAGGACCACCACAGGCAAAACCACAAGGTCCATTCCCCGAACAAGCAATGGGCCCGCAACTGACTGAAGTTGAGTTCGAAGAGATCATGGGCAGAAATCGCACTGTCAGCAGTTCTGCTATTGCCAGGCAAGTAGCTCTTCTCTTAATGAAAATGTTAATAATATCTACCTATAACTTTCTTTCAACAAACCAGAGCTGTTTCCGATGCCGCCGCTGGCGAATACTCGAGTGCGATTGAGACTTTAGTTACAGCCATCTCGCTCATCAAACAATCTAAAGTTGCGCACGATGAGCGCTGCAAGATATTGATTAGTTCGTTACAGGACACTTTACACGGCATCGAAACGAAAAGTTACAACCGGCGTGAGCGCTCGCGATCTCGTGACCGCACACATCGTTCACGCCCGCGTCGTGAGCGGTCGACGTCGCGCTACCGTGAAAGGTCTCGGGACAGAGAGAGGGAGCGCGAACGAGAAAGAGAGCGTGAAGCAGGGTAAGGGAGAAAGGATCTACGAGATTTTAACCTTAACTTTTACATAATTGCACATTTTTACTTTAGTTATCGTGAACGTTCTAGGAGTAGAGAACGCGAGCGTCCTATTCCAGAACACTACAGGGACGACAGGTAACTGTGTGCACATATAATAAAATATTATACATAAACCACTAATTTGCACCTAAAACCAATCACTAGCTCCAGTCGCTCAGCACGTCCACGCAAATCACCAGAACCAGTGGCAGAGGTAGTAAGTGAGCCGCCATCTTCGAAGCGCAGCTACTATGAGGAGCGATACCGTTCGTCAGATCGCGACAGAGAGCGTGAGCGCGATAGGGAACGTGAACGCGACAGGGACCGCGACAGGGAGCGGGAACGTGATCGCCGTGAAGAGCATCGCTCTAGACATTAGAGAAGTGTATCAAGCTGTTTGAAAGCAGCAATCAAACAAGCTACAACAACAAGAGAAAAATATTTTAAATCTATTCAAACTTAACAATTATATTCTTAATTATCAAACTACGGAAATTGAATGCAGATCTAACCATTTAAATTGATTTACGTACTAGCTGATACTTCCTAAAATAGTTTCTCAACACAATCTACGGCAAATATCTCTAGGAGAACAGTAGAACGCGACAACGTCTAGATGGAAAAGAGAACAACAAACAAATCACTATTGTAAGTTAGACGAAATATCAATAGGAAACACCACCACAACAACAACAATTGTAAACGAGAACCCAATGGACACCGGGAACAGTTAAAGAAAACTTCAAATCAGCTGTTTCCAACCCTTCTTATGCATATAATAGAATTCCCGTGGAATTTACGAACACAAAAAAAGGACGGCAGTTGCACCTATTCAAAAGTGGCGTAGCTAGCAAACAGCGAGAATTTCGCGGTCCTGTAATGCATGTAGGCATTTCAACAGTAATAGCAACATAAACCATGGATCAAATTCGACAGCTGTGCAGCAAATTTCCACGCGTTCAACCCAAGAAGATTGTATAATGATATTTCGGTACATTAATAAAAATATATAATTAAAGAAAAAAAAATGTTGAAAAACTTCAAATATTGTATTGTCTTTTTGTATATAAAATCCTAAGCCAATTTATGCTATTCCCTTTTATTATATATTATATATATATATATTGATGATGAATACTCTATGAAATCTGTTATTCTCACAAACACACGCCTTCATATGTCACGTTTTCCCTCACTCATCTAAAATTTGTTCCTCATTTATTTATTTATTTGTACAATTTTCTTTTTTATTTTAACTTATTTATATTTAATTTAACTAACTTCCCAGTATAGTTTCCACTAACACTAGATCTAGATTTGTATTCTTCATATTAATATTCAATGTGCCCCTACCGTTTGCTTGATGTTCATTAAGATTTTTTATTGAAAATTTAAAATTGTATCACGTTATTTCTTCGCAATGAAGAAAAGTTGAAGACCTTGTAACTTAAAAATTTTAAAGATAATCTAATGTACAACGAATTTTCGAACATTCTTTAAATTCACATGTACCTCAGGGCTAATGTTTTAAAATGTTCTTGCTATGACAACACACTAAAAACCACTTCATATATTGTTTAATTTGTGTATGTCATCTTAAAGAAAGAGCTCTTTCTAATAGCGTACTCCACTCCCATTGTTCATGGATAGGTGTTTTCCGTAGAAGTAATTATGCATTTGACATTAACAAGAATTGATAACAATTAATCCGGGTAAACTTTATACCTAGAGTGACTTGTATGCAACAGTTAACTTCTGACATAAGTTTATAAAATTGTAAGGCCTCATGCTGAATTATAGTAAGATGACACGATTACTTTTATTTATTTTGAATGTACACCTTTTCTAATCTTTCTTTATTTTCACATATTTTTGGACTTTGTCTTACTATTTACATATATATATCTGTGGTCATATGCAATAACGACTTAAGTCGACTTAAGACGAAATTGAGTTGACGTTACCACTGTATTCCTGACGTTGATGCGCATATTTTGTTCAAACCCCGGTATCTGTACCCATCTCAGAAAAAAAGTTATTTAAAAAAAACACATGCACTTATGTACATGCACTTATGTGCATTTCAAATTTCAAATTGCATTTTCTCGAAACAGTTGTTTTCGACTTAAGTCGTTATTGCATATGACCACAGATATTTTTTTTTATTAGATCATACATTTGTGGGTGTGTGTGTGTGTGTGATTCAAAAACAAATTGTAATAACTTTCAATGCAATTTTGTCGTGCATTGTGCTGTGCATAGTTTTTGAATTTAAATTTAGAAATTTGTCAAGTGTGAATGTTACTATTTGATGATTGTATACTGGAATGCATTGAGGTGGTGTAGCGCCTCTGAATCGTATATATTTTTAAGCAATCGCGATTTTTTGTATAATTTGCTCTTAAGTTGACTTAACAACCCGAACTATATATTTAGATGGGGAAGGGAGGGCTGAAAATTGTGATACACAATAATGTGATATAATTCGTGTCGCTAGCTTCATGTGAACTGGTTTTCAATAGCGAATGATAAGGTTAAATAATGCATTAATACTGTGTTGTTTCTCAATTGTGATATAATACGTAAATGTATATCATCTGTGATAAAAAAATTATATAAATGCTAAATGACTAGCCATGATAACAAAAGGTCATGCGTGCATTTCAAAGTTTATTTTTATAGTATTGAACATATTGCCAAATTGCTTGAGCAATGGTGTTCCAATTTGACTGAAAATGATTAGTTTTTATACTTAAAGTTGTAAAATTACTCGCTGACTTAAAGTATTATTCTGGATTTCTTGTATGAATTTAATTCGATAAGACAATGTTTCTGTTTACATTCCTAGCAAAATTTTTGTAAGTAAATTTAATAGAGAATTCATTTTAATTCGAATTTGTTGTAAATTGGTAGGCATTTGGAACGTTGGTTCTTTTTACAAGTATACAAACTGCAAGTCTTAATCTATTTAAAAAAAAAACCCATCATACAATGCCGCTTATATTGCTGCGCAAATGTTTATCCCTTTTAAAGAATCCATTGGAAAAGTTTCGAGCTCGTGACTACGAAAAGAATCCGATAAAAAGTGTATTCTTTAATTCTATGGCTGCCTAATTTATGTTTAAAACCCAGATTTGAAAAATGTTAGTTGAATGAATTGATTTGAAATGTAGAATAACAGTCCGATGGCTAAAAGATAAATCGTAACTTCAATGGATTCTATAATAGGGGTGACTGATTGAAATCTGTCTACAGCCCATAAATTCTATATTTGTGATGTTCTTCAGACCAGAACGGCAAAAGTAATACAAATGCTCATTTGTAAATGTAAGTTTTTGTAATAAATATTCTGTTTTATTGAAAAGGTTTAAAATAGTTGTGAAAGCTTAAATTATTCGGAACTTTAAAATTTGGTTAACCATTTCGAATACAACTACTAGAGCTGTCAGTCATAATTTATTTCTATTAATTTCTTTTAAACAATTACTTTAACGTTTATAACTAACAGACTGTAAAAACGTGATTTAGATAAGCAGTTCTCGTCTGACATAGTGAGACTGATATAAACTTTCTGCGCTAACATGTGAAACAATTTATAAAAAAATTAACAAATTAAATACATACATATATTACATTTAAAATTTAATTTAAAACGCCTATGCTTTTCTGTTTCACAATCAGCTGACTTCGCTGGGGCGCTACTATTTTTACTACAAAGTAAGCAACACTGCTTCAGTTCCAAACTTGGCCAGCTGTCAAATTTTGCTTTATATCACACAGAAGTGTAACTGAATCAGCTGATCGAAAATATTGCACTTTTTTTGCCTCACACGTACGCTGGGTAGGCAAAGGTCCAGCTGTTTGATGTTAAAAGTTAATTGTGTTAGTGCTAGAATTTGTGACAGTATTGGTTAGCTTTATATTAACAAACTGGAAGCAAAGTCATTGCGTCGAATAACTGAGAAAACAAGATTAAACAAAGCAAGTGTTCGGAAAGAACAAGTGTTAACGAAATTAAAAGCAAATCTTGTGAAATCGAAAAATAACTTATCTAAATAGTCGGGGAACTTTTGTGTCAAATTTCAGAAAAAAACAGAAATTTTCAGTTGATAGTTTAAAGCCGTTCAAGGCATCAAAGCGACTCCTTGGAAGAGTGCAAAAATACGTACCAGTGCAATGGCGGCGACAGGTTTCAACGATAGGTTTCAACGTTTCGCGAATGGTCTGAGCGAGAAATAGTAAGTAGTAGTAGACTTGCGCGAGGTGATAAATGTCCAGAGCATGATTTACACTGGTGTTTCGAGACTTATGAGAGTGGCGGTAGCACGCCAAATGGGGAAGACTGAATATGATGCATATTGAAAATGTGACAGATCGTTATGGTGCTAAGAGATTAACTTTGAAACTATAGATAGGTGGTCAGGCTATTTGCAAATATCGATTCTATATATTCTGACAGGTGGTCTCGTCTCGGGCTTCTCTTTAATATCAATCAGACAACAGTTGCTTAACCCTCGCATAAATAGTATCCGCCTGCCAGCTATTTCAATGCATGCTATTATCTAAAGCACGGAACACTTGGTAGGCAGCGGTTAAGATTAAATTAATAATTGCTTCATTTAATCACAGGGAGACTTTGATGCATCTGATAGGCATGCAATAATAAATGTCTTCGGATTGAACTTTGCCTTGAACGCTGACGTGTACATCAACAATTGGTCCAAGTGGAAAATAAAGACTGATGTGGCTTAGCTTACGATAAACGAGTGAAGCAATTCCTATGTACTATTAATGTACTTTTTATCATAGCGATTCCCACTTAGAAATTACATAATCCTGAGACTAATCTGAGAGTGCTCCAATGCGATAAATGTTTCAATATTGCTCCGAACTTTATTAATTTAGTACTAATTTTTATGGAACCACTGTGGTCACAAGTCATAACCGCCTTAGCTGCAGTATGCATATGTATGTTCAGACATATGTACATATGTATGTATAACCTATTAGGCTTTTGTTGGATAATTGCCGTCCTAACAAAGATACAAACATAAAAATTTATAAGAAATAGATTTAGAAACGCTGAACACGATGACACTAAAAACCTAATTTACAACTAGAGTTAGCGCGTTATTGTTTGTCACCCCTGACATGTCAATAGAGAAGCGAACTTCTTTTGATTGCCAATGCGAGTTATAAAGCAATAAAAGATAATATATAAATTTCAATATATATACATAATTAATAATGCTATGCTATCAAAATATAGCTCTTTATAGCATCGAAAAATACCGATGCCAATATGTATTTATGTACTTGAAAAATTTAATACGCCAACTAGGGAATCCATAGCGAAAAAGTATTTTGAAAATTATATAGAAAAGTTTTTGTTCCAAGCAAAGCAATCGCGTATTAGGATATATTGTATATATTGCTCATATAGGGTAAAAATCCGATTTGCATTGGAACGACTGGCTTAACACAAGTGAAGTAGGGCAACTTCCATTTAGACATGTAGGTTTGTACTTGCTTTGTACCAAAACTCAATGTTTTCCTTCAATTTTGCAGTGAGCCCTTTGTTCGCCAGCACTTGGCCAAAGTCTACATGGTGCTGGGCTGTACCACGGGTGCAACTGCAGTTGGTTCCATGCTGCAGATGGTGAATGTCATTGATTTGGGCATGCTAGCTGCACTGGGTTCGCTTATACTCGTTCTGGGCCTGCACTTCTATCGCGATGATGGCAAGAATTATTACACCCGTTTGAACATGTTGTTCGCTTTTGGCTTTTGCTCGGGACAAACTTTGGGACCGCTCATGAAGTACATTGTGAGCATCAATCCAGCGATCATATTGACAGCGCTCGTGGGCACATTTGTCACGTTCGTTTCGCTCTCGCTAGCAGCGTTGTTGGCCGAGCGCGGAAAATACTTGTATCTTGGCGGACTGCTGGTTAGCGTCATCAACACGATGGCTATACTGAGTCTCTTCAACATGTTCTTTCAATCATACTTTGTGCAATTGGTAAGTGTGTAATACGACGAACGCATTAAACAATTAATAATATATTTTGTTTGGTCGTTTAGGGTCAGTTGTACATTGGCGTCTTTGTTATGGCCGCCTTCGTTGTCTTCGATACGCAAAACATTGTCGAGAAGTGTCGCATGGGCAATCGGGATGTAGTACAACACGCATTGGACCTGTTCTTTGACGTTTTAAGCATGTTCCGGCGTTTGCTCATCATTCTCACGCAAAAGGTAAATTCAGCACAGCCTAATCTATGTGCGCATATTGCTATATCCGTGGTCGCCGCATAGCTATATCCCTAACATTTTAAAATTCATTTAAACTGTTTGCCTTGGAGTCTACGCTGCGCACTAAACTAAAATACATTTTCAGCTAAAAGACCATTTGCTTTCCTAGATAACTGAAATGTCTAAAATACTAGCGAGGCAAGAATTTTGAGAAACTGTACAATAGAAATGCTAATGGTAAAACGCTCAAGAGTATGTCGAGTCCAACTGCATTAAAAATGAATTTTAAAATCAACGCTACTCTCTTCCACATGGTATTATTCGTTCTGTTATCTATTCTATTTATATTTAGCTTCATCTTCAAAACGTAAATTTCCACTAACTGCTAATTTGATTAATCTTATTATACTGCGTTTGTTACCATATTTGCGTTTATGAGTGACTTCTAATATATACATATTTTGTTAAAACTTCTTTTTACAGGAGGAACGCAAGCGCGATGAACGTCGCAAAAAACACTAAATTCAATACATCCCTCACAAAACCAGTTATCTGTGGAAACAACAAGAAGAAACAAGAGCAGAAATAGAGTTAGATTTTGCCGTAAAAGAAGTTAATAGAGGAAGTATTCATACGGTATTTTGATGATGGTTTTTCAAAGATCAAACAAACTATTTTGAATAGTACTATGTATAAATGGCTTAGATATGTAGGCCAGCAACTCTATAGGATAGATTTACTTTTTCATCGTAATCACATAAATTCTGTTATCATCTCTGTTGACAGCCGATGAGGATTTCGCACGCAGACAAGGATTAAATATATTTTTCTTTTAATTGGGTTGGATATTTTGCATTTACATTTGTATCGATCCCTTTATCTTCACAACTTCAAAAATTTTAAATTGACAAATGTTTGAATAATATTTTGAGTTAAAATTAATTCTCTGGTCACCATTACTAATTATTGAATACATATTGCTAAATATAAATTAATAAAAAAAATCATTTAAATATATGACAAATTAAAGATTTGACGAATTAAAGTGACGTAATCTCGACGTATATACTCGTATGTGGGTAAGTTTGTCTATCTCAGCCATTTTTCGGGTGGCTCTCGTGCACAATTGTGCATTAGCTTGATTTGGATATTTTGTTTATCGTTAATTTTGATGTGCATATTTAATGCAATTTAATTATGCTAAGTGCTCGCAAGCGTCTGAGGAGCTTACATGTTTGGTGCGATATATTTTAAAAGGTTCTAGGTTCTGCAACGGTGCATTAGCTCGCATACACTCGCATTGAATTATTGAAAATGACGCAACACCAGGTTACATCTTTGCTCGTGCAATTCGGTCAAGTGTTCTTTCTTTGCAAAATATTCGGAATTTATCCGTACAGTTTCAAGGCTTTTGAACGGGAACATACGTTGAAGAAATCAAAATATGGCGCATGGTTAGTGATTGGTGCCTTAATCATGGTCAGCATATTTTACAATTTGCTAATTTTCTCATTCGCCGACGAAGATCGTTCCTTAAAGGAATCCCAAAGTAAGTAACTAAATTTTACACGTTTCTTAAATATCATTTCAGAAGGTTAAATACTGTGTGTGCATGCAGATCTGGAACTATCTAAATATTTTCTTTGGTAGCATGTTTAAATAACACTAGTCAACATAACTGCTTTTCAATCTTCAACTTATATATTTGATATTTCTTAAACCCGAAAGCTTCGTACTAAAAATATTTCAGCACCATTCCAGCGATTTTCCTTTCTCCAGAAATGAGTTATCATACTCGAATTCGAAAGAAATTCCACTCTAATCTACTCCTTTCCATAAAAAGCGTTTTCTCAAAAAAAATTTTAAGTATTGAGGAACCTAATGAAAGGTTAAGCTGTTATTTCGAAAAATGAATTGTTTAAACTGAGGAGGGGAAGACTAGACTCCGTTTTTCGCCTGTAAAACCAACTTCTGCAGCGTGATTTAAAAATTATACGTTCTACTTGCGTCATAAAGGCACTCTCACCTTTGTCATTGGCCTGTTCCTTACGTACATCGGCTTGGTAATGATGGGCACCGACCAGCTGACGGCAATCAAGAATCAGAACAGTATTGGCGAGTTGTACGATCGCATACGCACTTTGGATGAGCGCCTCTACAAGGAGAACATTGTGGTGGACAATAGCGGTCTAGCGGCGCGCATACGCACGCTGATTATGCTCTGCCTCTGCTGTGAGTTCGCCATCATGGTGTCGACATATTTGGCGCTGGTAGACTATACGCACTGGATGTCGGTGCTTTGGATATTCTCGTGTTTGCCCACATTGTACAATTCGCTGGACAAGATTTGGTTTGCCGTCACGCTGTCGGCATTGAAACAGCGCTTTGCCGCCATTAACCTCGCGCTAGAGAATTTGGTGGAGTCGCATGAGAAATTCATTGACTGGCTTGCGGCTGCCAATAATGGTACAGCAGCTGTTGATGCAGATACAATTACAGCATCAGGCAAGCGCAGCCAGCATGAAAATAAACTGGGTTTTCTGTACAAGGAATTGAATGCCTTTGATGTTGGCTCGTTAAAAGGATCTGGAAAGAGTAGAATAATGCCAAGTGAGTTGAATCGGAGATGTGCCCAAAATTATTATAGTATTTTGACAAAGAAATTCTCAAACAGTCACGCACTCAATGAACTCCTTCGGCGAGGGCATCGACGCGCAACTTAAGCAAGGTCGGCGTTCAAAACGCATGATGAACATGGCGTACGAGAGTGAGCTGAATAACATTTCGAAAACGGAGGAGAAATTGAACAACATTTGTCAGCTGCACGACGAAATCTGCGAAATCGCTAAAACACTCAACGAGCTCTGGAGCTATCCGATACTGGTGCTAATGGGTTATGGTTTTCTCATATTCACGGCTCAGTTGTACTTCCTCTACTGTGCCACACAGGAGCAGGTGAGTGAATTTGATCGCATGTCGGTATGTGGCGAGCATCACTTGAGTTATGCATTTGCTTTTTGTTGTGCATTTCGTAAGGCCATACCATCGCTCTTTCGCTCGGCAAAGAACGCCATTATCACCACGGTATACCTCAGCTACACGGCTGGAAAGTGCATCTACTTGGTTTACTTGAGCTGGAAGACGTCGCTAGAGTGCAAGCGCACGGGCATCTGCATGCACAAGTGCAGCGTTGTTGTCGACAACAACACGCTCTACGAGATCGTAAGCATGCAGTGTAAAAATTGAATTTCTTTATCTGTTTGTTGGCCATGTGGCATTTGTGTACAAAATAGGTGAACCATTTGTCGTTGAAATTGTTGAATCATTCGGTGGACTTCTCTGCTTGTGGTTTTTTTTCGCTGGATATGGAAACTCTTTTTGGCGTGAGTTCATTCTTATTGTTAGCAAATACATACGATTTTGTATACCCTTCCGATCTTCTGCAGGTGTGTGGAGGCATCACTTCGTACCTTATCATTCTGATTCAGTTCAATTTGGCAGCACAACAAGCCAAAGAAGCTATACGTCTCTATAGCGGTTTCAATGACACTGCCAATCTGGTAGCAATGGCTGATGAGCCGAACGGTACAACACTGTGGGAAGCCTTCTCCAGCACGACTCTAAGCACAAGCACCACCACAGAGTATTGAATAGCTTTTTCGCAACGGATGTGTGAAAAAGAGTGCTCTTTTTGCACTCGTAATAATTACATACATATATCTATTTTTTTCTTTATACTATAAAATATACTATATATAGTATATTTTCAAAATAAATTTTAATATAAATTTTGCATATTATAAAATGTATTAAAATGCTTGCACTTAAAATTTAAAGTTTGATGTATTTTTCTGAAATGTATTTCTCCTTTTATTCACTCTTAAATTAGGCATGACAACGAATAAACTGTCGCTTTACTGCACTCGCAAAACCTCATCTTGTATTTGTTCTGTGGTTGGATTTTGTTTTAGTAACGATGAGTATGCGTGCCTGGCTTCCTGCAATGTCTCAACTAGCTGGGAAAACACATCACGTGCACCGTCATAATCTAGAATAGCTACGCAGCTTACGGGCACCTTTTTGTATAACGCATAGGCAAGTTGTCGTCGACGTAAAGAAAAGAGGTAGGGAATGCTCTGGTCATGGCACTGCGCTTTTATAGCCGCAATAGTTTCATCCAAACCAGCTGTTGAAACACAAAATGTGAGTGAGTACTGCCGTTCTAACATGACTACTGGTTTAACAAGAAGTAATAAATAATAGACTGCCCACCTTCACTTGCGCACTCTTCACAATCGGGAGCCATAATGACCAGCTTCACTTTGTTAATATGCAAGTAGTTCTGCGCTTCCCGAAAGCCCACAACGAAACGGCGATGAGCTCGCGCCTTTATCTCATTTTGAGCGTATGCACGACGCTGAAAGCGGTCCAACTCTCGCAGCAGTTTCTCTGTCAGTTGTGCTAGTTGTGGCGTGGTGCAATTATCACAGTAACTGAGTGAAAAACAAAAGCGAGTCAATTAAGTCGTTACCCATTTAGAATTCTTCAAAATACCAACTTACACACGGAACCTACGTGAGTGCACGTTGTTGGCCTTTCTATCTTCATCTGTTTTATGCGCCAGGGTAACTACTTTGAGTTTCTCTGTCACTTCGCACAATTGGCTTTTCTGTTGTGTTTGCTGACGCTTTTGCTGTCTGTAGCGCATGATGATCTTCTTCAGTCGAGAGTAATGCTTCTTTCTGCCACCCTCTCGCGTCTTTCCATGCTTCTTCACCTGCCTCAGCGGAGTGTCTATAACACGCCGTCGTAGCTGCCTACGCTTTTCACTTAAACTACACTTCGGCGGCGGCTTTGGTTTGAGAAATTGCAGAAGATCACAGGCCGCTGTTTTTCCGTGTGTTTTTTTATATTTCGAGTTTCGTATGCGGATTGTTGAGCCGGAGGCATTGTTGCTGTTTTGCTGGTGGATTTTATCAAATGTGCTGCGATCTATGACGTGCAATTTCTCTGATTGCTTCTGCTGTGACATATTCTCTGTGATATTTTCTTTATTTTTTAATAAACAAATAACATAAAGCAGCGTTGTTCCTTTGAACGATGAAACATGACAAAAACACCAGCTGGGCCAGGGCGCTGCCACTCTTTTAAATTTCGAGCAAAAATGAATCTAGGGAAATTGTGGGAAAAGTGAATAGTATATGTATAAAGGAAACTTACATATAACGATGATATTTTACACAAAAGAAGACTTAGAAAAATAAATTTCGTTGATCTTTTCGTCGAACTATATATGGTATAAGTATCCGAACAGGCGCCGCGGTCACTCAGTGGACTAATGGTAGAATTACTCTAACGGTAAGGTTAGAAATCGTGTCAGCTGACACAATCTATCTTAACCGAACACAATGTTCGCTATTACTCTGACCGGATTGAGTAGTAGAAATTTCTGCGTCGATTAGAAAACTACTGCAAAAATCGTGTCAGCTGTGAAAAGAATGTTGCCACACAAAAAATTCACTTGAAAATGAAATAGCAATAATGCTTTTCCTATGCAAGAATTTAAACGGCAACACTGGTTAAAACAAGCGAATATTTATTGGAAATATAGTCCACCTGCGCTTTCGTTTGCTTTAAATTTGTACACATCGTACATTTTACACAAACACTAAGCACATTGAGTCAATTATTTCGTCGTTTGAATTCATTTTTCACAATATATTTTGTTTGTGAACTCTGTTGCAAAAAAGTGTTGCCAGTGACCTTCGATTTTAGTTCAACAAAAGAAGTGGATTATTATTGCCGAAATAAGTTAAAAAAGTAGTACGTAATATAGAGATGTAACAATTATGATAATTCAGTGCCATAAATTTAATAAAGAATGTAAAATTTCATCTCAGAAGAAAATAAACAGTGTGTTTCTTTTGTGCACAAAACTATACGGCAGCACTAACAAAAAGAAAAGACTGACAGCTGCAATCCGTTTAGCTGTTAGAGTAACTGGGCGAATTGCTATCCGACACGATTGAATCCGACACCGCTGGGCTAATTAGACCATAAGGTCTAAGCCCACACGGCCATCAATTAATGATTATCAGAACAATAGTATCGGAACATCAGGGATACCAGGAAACAAGAATAGATATTTCACAATTTTTATTTTTGAATTTTTTCATTAAAAGATTGGTACTGTCCTTTAATTAATGCCAAAATAGAACGAGCACATACAACTATATATGTTTTTTTCCCCGATCCTATAGTCCTTAGAAATATTAAACGAACGGAACTCAAGTATTAAATTATGACAACCATCCGCTGGCATAGTGTAATAATATCAAGTGTACCAGATAGCAATGACATTCTATTGTCATACCTGATAATTGTCAAAAATATTAACCCGTTTTCAGTTTGAGTTTGCGTTTGAAGAAAAAAGTAAAAAGAAATAAATAAAAATGCCCAACTGTTGTTATTTGTGCAAAGGCACTTACGATGAACCGATGTTTTCTGTGCCTAACGATGAAGATTTGCGACGAAAATTGTCAAGAGCCTGCAATATCACCTTTTCTTCCTCAGCGCATGTTTGCGCTAACCATTTTGAGGAGATCTTAGGCTGTAAGAAAAGGAAAGAAACATGTAACACACGTGCAGTTATTAATATTTTCATTACTGAAAATAAAAATTGCTTGGTACGTAAAAATGTTGAGTAACTTTTTTGTACTAATGTCTCGGATGGGTTACGACATATAACGAAGAAGGAGAAAAGAAAATCAAAATATTTTTGGCAATTGTAAGGTTTGACAATCTATCTGGTACACTTATTTTTCCTATATTATAATATATATATATATTATTCCTCTATGTCCGCTGCTACATTTGCACATTTGCGGCTCAAAAAACTTCTCAAAATACATATGTCATATGTAAACATAGTTATGTGTAAAAATAAGTCATCACATATTAACGAACTATCTAATTTTATTGAATACGTCAATAAGTTCCATGATAAATATCCTAAACTCGAAAACTCCGTTGAATTTTCAAACTTATATCTTTGAACTCTTTCAATCGATCTAATACAAAAAGACGGTCATTTTCAAAATTCTGCCATAATTTTAAGTGATTCCCAATGTGCTGCATAACTAGAGTCTTCGCGAATTGTAGGCACGTCTTCAGCTGTTTTGGAAGCAGGGTGAGTTTGCAGCTGCTCCAAACAGTCCTCACTTGGTCTACTGGATCCAACTGTGCCAGAATGAAGCCTAGCACATTGCGTACGTTGCCTTTGAGATGTGAAGGAAAGATTCTAGACTCGGCGGATCGATCTCGTGGAAACACTATAAGAGTGGGTGTGCTGTGCATAGCAAATTCCCACGGCAGATCATTTGTTTGCGTATTGAGTCGCATGAATTTGATTCTATCAGTGTGGAGGAAAGCCGACAGTTGTATGAGTGTGTGTGCGTAGATGGTTGAAAAGGCACATGTGGATGAGTAGAGGAGCACCACACTGGTTACGTTAGGTTGATCGATAATGTTTAGCAACATTTGACGATTGAAGTCCTGCAAGTATACGGCATTCAAAGCCGAGGGTACACTCTGTAAAAAACTGCTGGACTGCCATGTAGCGATGAGATTCTGCGCGTAGTAGCTCTTTACGAACTGTAAAAAGGCATCGTAGGTGAACGGCTCCTGCATAACAAATATGCTCTCCAAACGCGGGTCCACTATGGAAATTGCGGCAACACTGCAGCAGGTATTCGATATTGAAAGCGCCCCAAGAAAGTCTTCATATTTTGCTGTATCTAAAATAACTACGGAGAGTGTGCGATTACGTGGAGATAGTGACTCCACTAGCAGCTTGTCCGCCGACTTCTTCAGAAACTTCGCAATGGCTATTCTAACTTCTGGCGTATGGTAGTGTGGTTGTTTCAAGCACGTACTGAATCTATACTGTTGCAGAAGTTTTTCAGCTGTGAAGTCATTGGCCTCGTTTGGAGCTACTGTTGCCAGCTGCAGATCAGCATAATTTGAATTATATTTCATGTTTTCAAATAAAAGATTAAGCTGTTCATTTATAAAATAGTAGTTCTGCAGATTTAGTGTAAGATAAGCATTTCGCGGACAGTGAAGTTGCTTGTGATTTGTGGTTTGGTGCATGGAATGCTTGTAACTTGTTTCCACAGCAGCAATGCGCCAAAACGCTTCGCATCTCGCAAAATGGGTGTGTGTCAGGGGGGAATGCTGCGTCATCTTTTCCATAACCGCGTAAAAATGCTGTGGGAAAGTTAAGTCGTTTGCAAAGACAACAAGTGTGGGCCCATTACGGATGCGCGCGCTTAGAGTGGCAGGAGTACTATAGCCACTGACATCACTGAAAGCGCGTTTTAACTCACTCTTCGTCCAAGATATAATTTGTCTAGCGTTCCATTTGTTGTTAATGCGACTGCTGGTGCTGCTGTCATTGAATACTTCAATTCCTTTTCTGCTTATCAATAATATCTGTGGCATTTGCACGTTCATGGCACGTAAAATATCATCAGCAGCTGCCCCTAATGCAACTGAGAAGCGATAACTCTTCTCGGGGTCTGTTTGAAGCCACTTTACAGCAGCAGCGGTAAATACACGATATTCAAAAGTTTCCGGTTGTCGAAATAAGCCCAATACGACAGCGTCACAGCGCATCGAAAGGGTTTTCAATTCTGTTTTACTATGCACACGTTCCAGTGGCTTAAACAGATTTTCCAGAAATCGTGTTAAAGCCGCGAAATTCCACTCTCCGTCGTATTGCAGTGTATTTCTCGACCATCGAACCATCAGCGTCGGCCACTTGTGAGGTAGCCCGCTGCCTACCGAATTTGGAGCCTCATGCGTGCGGCTACAATTGCACGCAAAGTGCCAACAATCCACGGCGGCAAAGTAAACATTGTCGGAGTGGTACTCAGCCAACTCAGCATATGATGATTTTGCTGTACGGCTTTCGCGGTTCCATGAGGCGTAATAGAAAACTAACGCTACTTCAGATAAGGAAGCACGCTGGCGTAAAGTTGGTACATCGCTGCCAGGGCATTCGTCGAGCACAGAAGATGTCGTGGCGTTGATTGAAAAATACGTTGCAACAGTCAATACTAATACGATGCGGCAATACATTTTATAAAAATAACTGATGTTTATGTTTTTATGTTTGCTGGCAGCTGAGCAGCTGATACTTCAGGAGGGTTGTATGCGGTGGCACTGTTCAGTGTAAAGGGGTCTTTGCAGCTCTCAAGAAAAGCGAAAACTCCATATAAAACAACGCTAACAAAATGCTCAAGAAATTTCCTTGCGTCAAAATTACTTGACCCCTATTGCAGGTCTCAAGAAATCTGCTACGAAATTTATTACTTTTTTCCAGTGGAAATGTGCATAGGGTAACTCAGGTTTTGGCAAGGAATAATGTTTGAAACATTATTACTTTAACAAGAAGAAGACTTTCAACATCTAATAACAAGCGAAAGAGGTAAGCAAAACATTAAATGTTCATTTTAGGTTGTAAATTTGCAAAATATTTTGAATTATTTTAGATTTTCAATTATCTAATCTATTATCTTATTTTCAGACATGGAAAACTCGGAAAATACACCGCGAAGTGCGCCAAAACGCCGAAAGCGCCTGTTGGGGAAAATCCGCAGAGGTTTTAGCTTGCTTGTCCCTCTCTTCCGTTTCAAATTGTTCCGCACAAAACACCAAAATTGCGGTATTTAGTGTGGACACCATATTATGCCTGAAAAATATATATAAATAATGCATTAATCAAATAATAGTAAATTTTGTGAAAACTTACCAATCTTCATTTAACGACATTTTGCTTTGATTTGCATCAGCTGTTAGCTGTCAAAATTACTTGGCCACTACTATTTTGCCTTCAAGGAATAATGCAAAATTTTTCTTGAGCGATTTCTTGAGAGCTGCAAAGACCCCTTTAAGCGGTCCATACACGGGCGAAAATTGTTACGCGAACATCGGTTCAAATACGTATTTCAATATGGAAGGTGACGCCTTTGCCGCGATATCGCTTTGATTGCGCAAAAAGATATTGAATGCGAGTAATGATAGCTTAATGCCTATTCAAGCACCAAATGCAAAATACTTTTTCATTTTGTTTCTTCATCTTTTCCTTAATTTCAAAACATCAACACACGCCTCCTGCATTTTAGAAAAATTATGTTTGTGTTTAATTTGCAAAAATATTTAGGTAGAATAATTCACATTTGCTGAATGCTGAAAATGTGATGAAATACAATTCATAGGCAGACAGAGTTCTGCTCAAATTCTTTGTAATTTTTGCAAATTATGCGTTTTTTTCCATCATAAATGCAGAATATTTTCGCGCCGAAACTTTTAATGCTTTAAAAATTTCTTTATATTCTCAAGGTATGAAAATTATGGAAAAGGTACGGTTTAAAAAAAAATTGGGTACGTTTTTATTATCGCCCAACCCAACCCTGTTCCAAAGTTGTTTCTGAACCACTTTTTATGGGGCGTTGTTTCATTTCGTTTGCTAAATAAACTTTTATTTAAATAAAAAAGTGCTATTGCAAAATAACGAATTGCTAACGAGTTTTGGAACGGACTTTTTTCTGAGCATAGCAGAAATTCTTCCAAATGGTGAGGAAATAGTGTAAATTTTTTAAAGCTCGGCTTGAATAAGGTGAAAACAGCACGCCACACCCAAAGCATCAAAGCATCCATTGGTGACACACTGTACTTGCGGCTTGCTTTTCTTATTTGATTTCTTCTCTACACATTCATTACTGAATTTCTAATTGCAGCGCAGCTAGACTGGAGGATTTTTAAGTTTGAACGCATCGCTGCTTTTTGGGATTAAATTGACTAAATGCACATAAATTGCGGCAACTTGAAAATACACGCTTCTTTTTGGCTCTTTGAGTCATTGTTCTAGTTGCGCTTAAATAACTACCAGCAATCGTTTTCACGTCGTTTCTTAACCGCCCCATCGCCGTGGGACTATGTCAACAATCGAAGAAGAACGACACGCATACGAAAAGAATCCGTACTTCACTGGTCACGTCTACGGCAATTTTTCTCCGTTTTATGTGACCATCGCCATTTGCACTGTACTTTTAGGTGCAATTATTATATTGAATATTGTGTTTTGCTGCTGTTCCAAGTATCGCCACTACTGGCTGGATAGAAACACAGGTACATATGCCATGCAGTCGCACCTGCCGATTATATTTACTATTTCAACCCCTTTTCAGGAAATCTTTGGCTAGTCTCCCTCTGGTCATCGACGCCCCACTTACAAAAGCCATTGGATTTAACTGAACTGAAGGACGCCTCATACTTTCAGCGTTCTTATGTGAGCTCAAATATCAATTGACTTAATTGAATTAAATTAGGGAACAATGCTCTAATGCTCTTTAGAGTAGCAGATCATATGCTTTATTATATGCTCTCTTAATACCTAGCTAGTTCGCTCTTGGCTTTTTGACTGCATTGGTATTTTATACCTTAATTTTTGGTTTTATAAATTCCTTTCAGCCTACTCCAAGAATCTTCAACGAAGACATCGAAGCACAAGAAGTGCCAATTCATCAATCCCAACAGCAACGTCCACCACGTCCAGAAGGCCGCGGCTTGCATCACCAGCGACAACGCGAAGAGTACGTTGAATTGCAGAAGCGCGAAAGCGACATTTAGGGCGTGTTTTTTCGCTTTATCTCCACCACACTACAGCACACCACGATAACAATGGCTTTTATTTTACTCTACCCAGCTGTAGCAGCGCTTGCTCTTTTCGTTATCGGCGTAATCATTGTAATGTTGCGCTTCGGGCCACGCCTCTGTGGCCTGCGCCATCATGCATTGCCCGACAATCATGAATGGCGCGAAGACGGCTACGAGCAAGAAATCAGCTACGCCTGAGCCATTTTCATTGTCTTAAATGCACAATAGCTTCTTATAGTAACTATATATACTGAAAATTATCTTGTGGCCACCCAACTCTATGCCCTATATTCAATATATTCTAGTAAAGTACAAATCCCACCCCTTCAATTTGAGAACATATTTGTATGTGCCTTTTCATAGCATTTAAAAGAGCCCAACTGATTAATTACCACAGATGTGTGTAACTCATATTTCAATTAAAAGAGAGATGAAGAGTTAAGTATAAGATAACGTATCCGTCCAAGTGTCTTTCAGTTGAATGCCTTAGTAATTTAAGCAAACTGTTTACACAATTTACACAATGAAAACAAATTTTATTAACGAAATGTCTTTTGTATTGCATTTAAAAAAAAATAAACTTTTGATGAATATAAATTTTACAAAAACATTTTTTCAATTGTACTACTGCAATAAAACTAAAGCTATTTGTCTACATTAATATATTTGTATTTTACAAAATAAAAATAAACTTTTACAATAAAGCTTTTAATATCAAACTATTTCGATAGATTTTCATTTAAAAAAACAGTTATAAATAAAATTTTGATAAAGCATCAGGATTATACATATTCACCAAAACAAAATCCGTTGGCAACGTTATGATTTCTTAGTTCAGCACGAATCCGAAAAATTCCATGAAAAGTAAATTTTCGTGCGATAACTTTTCATAGTCATTTTCATAATCTGCAGAAATCCGCAAAATCACAAAGTGAAATAAAAGAATGCACTTTTTATTTTATTATTTTTATTGAGTTTTTCTGCATATTTTTTTTTGTATTTAAATATAAGTCTTACTTTCAAGTACAATAATTTAAGATTACTTCATTTGCTTGACAGAGAGGACAGGTTGTTGGGTAACTTAATATTAATCATTACAAGGTTCCGTTTTGCTGTTGTGTGTGTGGGGCTTTGACAAATGTACAATAATCCTTTAAAAAGTTAGAAAATTTATTAACAATTTCATTAAGTTTACGTTGCGGAAATAGTACTTAATGAGAATTCCATGTTTCATATTCAGTTTTGCAGTAGCAGTTTGCAAACAGTCACAAGTTCTAATAATAGTAATAATAATAATAGTTTGGTGGCATTTCTGCGAAGATCAAAACCCTTAATGCTTAGTGCTGGAGGAGCTCGGGGACAAAATTAAATTTTAAACTTGCGGCTGTAGGGGCAGGCGCGGGCACGTACATAAAAAGAGGAAATCTCAAGTATTTAAAGTAGTATAACATTCAACGCATTCACCAACTTCCAAATGCAATCGCTCTGTTTTATTGCTGGGACATTTGCATTTTCGCACTGTATGCCCTCCTTTTAATTTGTATGACGCTTGTAATGCTTTTGTCTGCTCGTACGCCTGCACAGTCTTTCGTGCTGGTACAGGAGGCCAAAAACAATGCAGGGTCTCTTCATCAAAAAGCTTGTTCCGAGTGTTGCACAAACAGTTCTCTTTTGGTTCACTTCTACGCCCGGAATGATTCTTCTCATACGAAACTACCAATAATAGACAGAAAAATAAGTGAGAAGGAGTATAACGTGTGCCTCTTCTCTTGTTTTCGGCATTTTAGACATTTTATGTGGTTCCTTGTTCCTTTCAGTGTTTTTCTTAGAGTTTCCAATAGTTTTACTTTTAGTCCGCTGCTCCGCTCTTCTGTTTTGGTTTCTGTTAGGTTTTCTTTTCCATAAATATTTTTCTCTCTGTAAAAATAGATCATTTGTTCTCCTCTTTCGTTTCTCGTCTTGTATAACAATTTTTTTGTTTGCGTTTTCTTTTAAATTTTTGGGGGGAGATTACGTTTTTCAGTATTTTTTCGCTTTTTATGGTTTATTTCTCTTCGTTTTCATTTTGTTTCGTTTGAGTTTTAAAATATTAAAATTTTTTTCAAATTAATTTTTTATGGTTCAACATCAAAATCTTTTTAGCTTAACAATTAAGTTGATTTGTTTGTGTGTATGGAGGGTGCAAGGCGGTTGCTTAACAACGTAGGATTGGTCACGCTATTCGCGAAACATTCCAATATTCCACCCCCTACAAGATGTAGCGCTAAAAGCCAAGGTGGCTCTAGTCGTTGCTACTGCTATTAGCTGTTGTTTTTGTTTGTTGTTGTCGCTGTTGATAATGTTTTGCGCCTGCTTGGTGTGCTTAGGCAAGCAGCATTATGTGGCCGCATTTGCCACCAGCTCTGAAAACGCATTCTCAAGACAATTTTTAAGTTCAGCATAAGTAACAATCAAAACTGATTGCTCATCGCGTGACATTAGCTGCACCTGTGGAAACAGAGACAGAGATTTATTTAAAGAAATCAGAAGTCGACAAAAAAGACAACTTCGGACAGAATCCTATATGATTTGATGGTGTTTGGAATAAAAGTAAAGGCAATGACAGCAAGTTTTTTTAAACTACTTCTTATGTATATCATTACAAGAAGGCTTATTGTGATAAAAATCTATTTGGTTGATAGGACACTATATATAATAAAATACTTTGCATCGTTCTCTCACAATGTTTCATCAATGGATGGCCGGACCGCCTGGCCTGCACATAGTTAATATTTGATTGGCGCAACAGTTCGTGTGGGCTTGGCCTAGCTTTCTCGCATAAGCTTGTTTTATATTTTGCACAAATTAACGAATCCGAATGGGAAGTTTTTTTTGCCAAATAATTGCCAATTTATCACGAGAAATGGTGCCGCGCAAAGAAACAATTTGATAAACAAATTATCTTTTTATTAGATGTTATGAGGCCCCGGCTAAGATTTGAACCCAGGCCTCCTGCATCAGTGACCAAGCACTTGTCCACTTGTGCCAAGAGTTACAACAGAGAAAAGTCTAAACATATATAGTTGCTTAAGTAATTAACACCTTCAATAAGTTGGGAGAGGGAACTTTCAGAATTTTGATTTTGTGGATTTGGGGATGTTTCTATGTTTCTACCAACACATAAACTTACTCTTTCCAAAGAGCCGGCATCCAGTTTATTCAAAGATTGTACAATGTGTGCGTGATCTAACCATGGCCGACCATCTTCAGTGACGGAATGGAACAAATAATCACGGAATAGTTTTAGCATGTACCTATCACCAGTTTCAGACCATGTGCAGTCCAAATTGAAGCTGTAACAGTACCAAAAAGTAACAAAACATACACAACAGCAATAGGCAAATGTGCTGTACGTACTCTGGCCGCTCATTGATGCAATTCAACTTGACCAATATTCTGTAGAGACGACCATTCTCCATTTCCTTGGACAGTTCGTCTTCTTGCATATCACACTGACTCTGCAAGGCGTCCAATTGTGTGTAGAAGCGTGCACCAATCATTGGCATTAAATCGGTCACTGAGCGTCTTTGTGTCGTATTGAAGAGGTATCTACATGGCAGATAGGAGGATCAAACAAGTGAACAACTTCAAATTGCCTTGGACAAGTCCAAAGCTGATAATACATACACAATGAAGTTTCTCAAATCAGAGGAGTAGTGGCGGGAAACCATCTCAATGCTGGCTTGTATGTTGTCGCGTTGTACCGATTGTAAACATCTGCAGGCCAATGCCAACACCAGGCGACCAAGAGCTGTCAAATCCTCCTGAAATGCGAGTACATCGTAGAAAATCTTGCTGCCAGCGCATACCCAGCTAACTCACCTGTTGATGCATGTTAACCACCGCCAATGGGTTTGTCGCATTCGGATCGAATTGTGCTATATCACTCGTGCCACAGAAGCTGAAGCGTATGCGTTTGCCCGTCACAACGATTTTCGTTGGATCTATAACTCTTTTGGTAAATGGCACGAAATTTTGGAATATGAGTACATTTCTTACTCCTGCGCTACACTTAAAAATGTTGGCATACTTGCAAGCGAGCCCTGCCTGGTGTATTGCACGTAATCCGGCAGTTAATTGCATTATAATTGCCCAGATTGCAGCTTCCGGCAGCAAGGGTCCGTTGCCCGTTCGTTGCAAGTTGCTTTTATGGCTGCAAGAAGAGAAGCAAACAAGTTCAAATTAGTGCGCTTTTATAGAATAAATAAGCTTTTGCAAAATAGAGCACTAAACGTATCTCACTCATAGTTAATCAAGAAATTACTAACTTTCTTTTCAATTGATTTAATTTTTCTTGCAAAATTTTTAAAAAAGAACATACAAAAATTAATACGTAGCAGCATTAAAATGCGTGTACAATTTTAAGAAAATTTTCGGTTCCTTTGCATTTTATTGTTGGGATGAACCAATTTTCAAACATACGAATTTCGGGTGTGGTATACGACTTCTGTCTGTCGAAATCGTTTGAAACACGAACGAAACATGTTTTCGATTGATTTAAAAAGCAAGCATCATCTACTCTATCCCCCAATAGGTGTCAGCGATGCTCATCACACCCACCTGAATGGTCGCGCATCGCCTTGGAATGGATCGGTGTAGCCATTGACCTCTTGCGTCGGTGTAAAGTATTTCGTCAGCACTGTCTGCGAGCCTGGGTGATAGTCGTAAACTAATACTAAAGCTAGGATTTGTATAAGAGAGATTAAAAAATTAGTTGATTTGCATGGTCAAAGGCCGAAACAGTTGCTATCCGTTTGCCTTACAATTATCACCAAATGCTTTTGTTGTAAAGACTTCACGTAGTTGTACCACATTCGAATGTTGCAGTTTCTTCCACATTTCCACGACGGCCATGCATTTTGTAGACTGTAGACGAAAACCTGCAGATGTGCAAATGGACGCGTGCATGAATTGGGATACAATGGGGTAAATTTGACAGACTTAGTAAGAAGTAATTTTTGTTGGCAGACACTCGTGCGGGACTCACCATGCAATCTCCTGAGGCAATATTTAATGCCGGTCGTGCTGTGAGTGGCCTTGTAAGTGGACGAGGGAAGTGTCAGTTTCGCGTGCAGCGATTGCACCGGCTCCAACGGAAACAGTGTGTGATAGTTGTCCACCTCGAGTGGTAGGGCGTGTTGAGCAGCCTCTGACGAGTCGAGCATAAGATTCGATATCTCATTGCGGGCAAGAATTTCCGAGCGCTTCTCATCGGGTAGAAAGAAGGCCGTCTCCAGCTGTGTTTTCGGCTGCAGCGAAATCACATTGGACGCAGGCCCCGGGTAGACGTGTCCCGTGTAGTGCGGCGGTACTGGCGTAATGGGCTGCACCTGAGCAGATGTGGCGTGATGGGCGGCTGCTGCATCCACCACGGAATTCACCACGGAGTTGGAGTTTTGTGCGCTTTGGTTGTGATTGGCAGTCGGGTAAAAATAAATGGTGCCGCCCACATTTTCCTGCATAAAAAAGTAAGTGAACGAAATTTTAGTAAGCTATACGCACACACACACACTCTCTTATACACACCTGATGCACATTCGCTGGCAGGGTCGTTGGTATCGGGGAGGCGTGCGGCGTCATGCGTGGCGGTGATTTCTCGCCAACAGTCGGGGAGTCGGAGCTGCGCAGCAAACTGGAGCGCCCCTTTAGTGGCGTGGTGGTCATGCCCACGTACGTTTGGGCGGCAGTCGGTGGTGCAAGCTGTGTTCCGGCTGGCGCTATCGAGCCGTTCACAAGCGAGTGCTGTTGCTGCAGTTGTTTCTGTTGTTGTGCCACTGCCGCGGCGGCGGCCTTCTGTAAACCCAAAATGGAAGGTGCGCCATTCACTGATTTCGCCGCTGTGGGAGTGAGGCCGTTGACGTTGCCGCCGTTGTGGCCATTGTTCAGCATGGGCGTGTGATATGGTGAATAGAAATTGGGCGAGGAGTTGATGCGTGTTGGAATGAATTCAGGCGATTGCGGAGTTACCTACAAACAGCAAGAGACAGAGAGAGGAGACAGGGCTTTAAAAATGCTAACAGACAACACTTCGTAGAACGCTGCTGGACGCAAGAGACAAAGTCTGCGGACCAGTTTTCCAGTTTTCCGGTCCAAACGATCAAGGTTTATTAAAAATGCGTTAGCAAATAAGTAAAAGGTGCTTACAATATGAAACAATTATTTCTAGTCAGGCACTTAGTTAACTTCCAATTTCTTTTTGAAATTTTGTATTTTATTTCAAATTCACCGCCATTCCTGCAGCGATATTCTAAATTTATGCGTGCCAAAAGCGTGACGTACGCAAAAACACACACAGTCACCAAAATGATTGCAATCAAAATGCATTGAAAAATAAAGCTCAACATTAATAAAAATCAGCGTAAAAAAGTATGAATTAGTATGGGCATTCCGGTTTTCTTCCTTTCGCAAAAGGATTGGCTGGGCTGCTCAGCTAGTGAAAAATTAGCGAAAATGACAAAATGTTCATATGATAAATTTACCGGAAGCTCTCTCTCGTTTGGCAAGTGGAATGGCTTGATTTTACCTGAGACTTTTTAACTGATAATGGTGAGTCCAAGTTAAGTAGTGAAAACCCCGAGTTAAGACCGTAGGTCGGTGTGCCAACATTCTGTCGATTCTAGCAGTTTCAAATACATACAAAAACAATCACAAACAAAGGGTAGTTATTAGAAAAGTATTAAAAGTAGCTGCATTTAATAAATTGCCATCAATGATGACATACGTATGTATGTATGCATATTACTCGTACATCTGTATGCATTTCTGGACATACATATACGTATGTATGTACATATGTATGTATTTTGCTCATAAAATCGCATACAAAATTAAAAGCTCTAAAAAGTTGCATTTGTATGATATACAATTTTCCAAAAGTATGTGCAATATTGACCAGATTAGTTATTCATGTGATTAAACTTTAAGTGTGGAAAATGTAATTTGCGAATGCGCTGTGCCGCTGCCTAAAGTCTATATGTATTTACAATTTCTATAAAAATTTCAACTTGACTATTAAAATGTACGGAGAGTTTGAGTAAACTTTGCTGAAGTATGTACAATATGTAACATATATGACGCGCACAGAGCAAAAACGCAGCGAGTGTCAATTTTCGCCACATTGCGCTCATGGGCTGTGAAGTTATAAACTGCGTTTTTGCTCTGTGCGCGTCATATGTATATTGGCGCTGAAATATAAAAAATTGCTATTTAAAAAAGACTACAGCGACATTTTTCAAAATAATCATGGCTAAATTTTTGTCAGGCTCGACCGATTCTGTCAGCCATAACCAATGACAAATTTAGTCAAACCAATTTGTAAATCTACAAGCAAGTTAATAAAGGCACTATGCATACCAAAGTTGCGATAAAGAACTTTTTTCGTGAAAAGTTGCGTAAACAGAGGCTATGAGGGAAATAATTGAGCTTGTATTGCGGTTATCGAGGAGTTGCGTGTATCGAAGGTTGCGTTGAGAGAGGAAGCACTGTATTTAAAAATCATAAATATTCAGATAATGTGAAATAAAATTATATTCTTCAGCAATATTATCATGTCTCGAAATTCAATATATCTGGATTAAGGAGCAGGTGCTAATACCGTGCTAAGGGGAATTACTGTTTCATGGGTACTTTCCAGAATAATTAAATTTTCTAGTCTTTATACGTCTTTACGTTTTATAGTCACACTCATACACACACACTTTTAAATATTAATATGCGGTAATCAGGGTATGCATTAAATTGCTTCGATGAAATGCAAAAGACAACTGATAAGCGCACTTCGGAAGCGAAGCCATCAAAAAGAATATTCATAAATACCTATAAATTCAAAAAAAAAAGAGAATATGTACATGTGGTAGTATGGCACTTGAATGCAGATTTAAAAACCATGTGTTTAAGTGTGTATTTGGGGTCATGTTATTAAGAAAAATCGCACACGTGCGAAGAACAAAGAAGGCGGTTAAAATACTTGCCAACAGTTCTGCTGATAATAAACAAACAAAAATTCGGCAAACATTAAGGGCAACTACGAAAATGGGTCAAGTATATTGGAAAATTGGTAAAAAAAATTGGAGAACGTGAGTAGAGATCTGCCGCGTAGCCGGGCCGGCCCGGAACGATTTAGGTTAGTTGAGGTATGCAAAAAAAGCAGACGATGAAGGCGGTATTCTTTTTTGTTTACAAATTTACTACTTCCGTGGCGCACAAGCAAATATGCATTGTGTCAGTGTGTGGGAGGGGCGCTACTTTTTTATGTGAACGCGGAAAACTTACTCATGTCCATGAGTTGACACTTTCGCAATGCAGCAAGGGGACTGCAGCGATTACGAATACAAAATTATATACAGTGGTGAAAAATATAATAGCAACCAAAAACAAATGCCGACAAATTTTCTTATAGCTGTCAGTTAAGTTAGCTGTCAGATTATTGCGATTTTCGAATAAAAATAAACACGTGATCCTGTTTTTAATCGTTCGATTGAAAAAACTGACTGACTGACTTGAAGAACAACTGATCTGTCGTCTCCCTTTCCTTTTGTCTTTCTTGCCTACAAACTCGACTTTCAAGAAAAAGATAACTTTCTGTGTGGAAATTGGAAGTAATGAGCCATGGCATTTACTTGCGAGTTATGTACATATATGAAGCTTAGTATTATTAAGCTATGGACTATGCCTATTTTACAAATACTAAGAAAATTAGGCATTTATGTACTATGTATGTACATTTAATTTTGGTAACTAGTATTTATAACATGCATATATTTGTTGTTTGTGCTTTCTTTCATAATTCATACTGCAATATTGCCTACCATATAAGTTGCGAGTTTACTTTCTGACGGTATACCATTCGTTGGGGAATAAAAAATAGGATCCATAGCAGCTGTGTCTGAAATAGAGAAGAAAAAAAATTTTAAATAAGTTTAAATTGCCTGCAATTTGAAAAAAATATGCTCGAAAAAAGATTTTATGTTCTGTTCTATTTCTTTCTTATTTCTAAAAAATGTCCTATTTCACACGAAAGTCGTTAAAAGTCAGCAGCAGTAGTGCGAATATCTCGACGTCAGTTAACTAAAGGCATACGTAAACACGAATGAAAAATTAGACATCGAAGAATTTGAAAGACCAAGTGAAAAAAATGCGCATTTTCAGCACTGCGGCAAAATCACTCCAGCGAAAAAAGTATTAAGAGCTGCAGGCATCGAAGGATTTGATTTGTGATTGTTTATGCTATTTCAATTGTTTACGCCACTTTTGCTGATAATCAACATTTTTTTAGTATTGCCTTTGGCAAATGCGCAAAAACGAAATTTGTGCAAAATTTCTTAAGCATGAAATAAAAAGGAACTAAAATTAAAATATGTAGAAATAAATTTAAAAAACTTTAAAATTTAATTGAATTTAGTTTACGCATAATAAATATTTTGCAATTGCTTGCAAGGCAGATATGTTATTGAAATCGCAATGAAATCATTTTGGATCGAAGGTGAAATATGCAACATGAGACAGATACCTTTGTTAGGTTGGGGTGCCTACCTCGATAAGAGACACACACAGGCCACTAAGCTGCCATGTTATAACAAATGGGGGTTATACCTCTACTACTTGACACAGTTCAAGATTTCAATGAAGCCAAATTTGCTGCAATTATATTTTGGAATTTGAGTGGTCTTCCATAAGTACATATCGAGGAAATTATCGATAACTGGTCATTTCGGCATCAACGGAAAATTATCGATATATGTATGTATGTATGTACATAATCATATTTAACGTAGTAAAATGAGTGATACAAACTATACTCGTATATCGAACAAGAATGGATCGATACGATTAATTATCAGGTACTGCAAAAGTATTGAAAACGCACTCATATCGAATACAACAGTATATATAATACATATTTTCCTATTCCTATTCTTCCAGTTGGACCTTTCTGTTTTTGCTCAGTGCGGCACATGTAAAGAAATGGCATAGGACTGTCACTACATGGAAGCAGCTACAGTCTTCTCGCATGAGTGCCTATAAGAAGGTGCACTGTAAACACCTCGACCATGGTTGCTGATTTGGTACCTTGTCAGGTGGATAAAGGGGGGAGCTACAAAGCTATAAGCTCACTTTGCACGAATTTGTTGCACAGTGTGACAAATGTTTGCCCCAAACCATCTTATGTTCAACTGAAGTATATCGACAGGATTTCCGATATGTGAGCAACAAAACTGATCAACGTAAAATCACGTGTAAGATCACAACAATGAGGGCGAAGAATGGAAAAATATATACATCTGTATATATATCATAGAATCACAAACAGTAGATAATTACTTAAGGTATTGCAAGTTAATTTATAATGAAACCAAACAAATTTGTGCGCGCCGAAAAAAAGCGACTAACAAAACAGAACAACAAGTGCACGCATACATATGCGTATACGTATACATAAGTACATACTTTGATACAGACGAGTATGTGAAATGTTAAAACGTGAAAAAGCAAAACAAAATAAAAATTTTAAATAAAGAACGAGATAACAACAGCACACACACAATTCTGACGGCAATGCCATTTCACACGGATGTTGGCCTTGAAAATTTTTAGAGCTTTTCGTTTTTCGTGCACAAATAAATTAAGCAACAAAACACTTGAATTTGATTAAATTTTATATGATAAATTTTTGTCGTTTGATTTGTAGGGGTAGCAATCGATAAGAATACAAGGTGGAAAAGCTGCTCCATGAGCGACTGCCGTCTCAACAAACTCGGTACAGAGCGCGGGGAGGGCACGAAGCTGATAATAACATACATACATACATATCTCAATATTTAATGTCAAAGTATCACAGTGTGTTTGTTTATGCATTATTCATACGGAATATAAAATTTACTTAAATTTAGCTGATGTGTACGAGAACACTTCTGATGCTGTTGCTGGCTGGCAGATTGTATTTGATTTGAATATGAGGAAAAAAGCGCATACACTTACATCAAAAGCCAGTCGCAGATGGAACATGCCAATTCTGATTTGGTAGCAAATTAATACGTACTTCAGACAATTCCACAAAAAAAAACTGGCAACAGCCTTCACTGCTCCAGCGCCACTCAAGTGCACTTTGTAAATATTGCCAATCTGTTGAATTGTCTGTTGACTGCAACGTCGTTTGACACTTTTTTTCAATTGAAAATTCGCAGTGTGCACGAAAAACACAATCACAACAAACGCAAAAAAACAACAATAATAACGTATTTGTGCACTAAAGAGCTGTTGCGATAGATGCAGCATACACAGAAAAAGATGTTAGCGCGACGGAGAAGCCAGCAACGAGATCAAGACTCATGCGCAGCAAGGCACAAATTCAGATTATGTGAGCGAATTGCGTCTATGTATTTTGCCAGCTGGCATAGCAAAATAAAATAATGAAAAACCAAAACATCAAGTATGTATTTTTATATTGACACATACACACACATATATATATTTAACACGCTACTGCCCGGCTTCATGTAAACAGCTTTTTTTCTTTTGCATATAATTTCAATTTCAAGCTTACTATATTTATGCTTAACTTACGAAGAAATGTGAGCAGCAAAGGGTTAACATCGCATTACTAAAACAATAGCTTTCAAGGCGAAAATTAAATATGCACCATTTTTCCGTTTGATATAAATTTTTCACAATCGTTCTTCAATTTAAAGCAAAAATTATACAAAAATAAAAGTGAAATTTTCAATTTAAATTTATTGCATGTTATGTGCAGACGATTTCGAGCTTGAATTTCTTCAAAAATCTTGCCCTTTTTATACATATGTACATATTTATACCGTAACAAGCCGTTAAGGAACTGCTAATACATATACAATTAAATATTGTACATACAATTTAAAAACTGTTTTTCTTTTGTTTTGTTTATTGTTGGATTCTGGAGATTTAATTATGTTGTTCAGATATTAATTGAAAACCTTCAACAGGAAAGATCGCGCACACATTCACTGAGCCATACTAGTACGTCACATAGTACTAAGCAACAAAAAATATTTGCATTAGCATTTCAGGGTTAAACACGAACATTTATTAGCACAACAAAAATTTGTTGTGTGCTTGTTTTTCTTTTCGAAAATTTACGTAGACGCTATTATACATTTCATTCTACGTCATACGTTACGTCACGCACCATGAGTTGGCATTACGTTAATGCCAAATCAAAATAAATACATACACATATGTACCTACTTATATAAAAATAGTGTAGCTATACTATATATAAATAAGATGCAACGAAGTAGAAAACCACGCGATATTGAAATGCTGAGCAAAGTGTACAACGCGACGCGTTAGGCGCGTATTGGGAATCGAGCAGCTATAGCAATGAGAACGGGGAACGTGCTACGATTTCAATTACTCAACCCAAACTAAACGCTGGGCGCGCAGTGGTAAATACGGCGATCGCACACGTACTTTTGCGGCATGTTTACAACGCAGGCGGCAGGCGATACACCCAGAAAGCACTTTTCAACGCACACAGTCGAATCTCCTGAAGTGCGAGATACTCATGATGACGCTCGAAGCGAATGTAAAAGACAGACTAGGAGCAAGAGTCGGACAAACAATCAAACAGAGCAGACAGTCAGCAAAGTTGGTCTCCAGAGCAGCGTTGCCAGCTGAACACAAAAAATCAATTGAATTGAAAAAATCGAAACGGGCACAACCCGGGTTGTTTTCGTATTTGACTTTTTCGCCCTTTTCTAATGTACACATCCTTATGTACATATGTATATACCGATTTTTCATGAGCAAAATTTGCTGGTTCGTTTCCATGCTGGTAAAAACAAATGAATTTCTGATATAAATAAATCAGTCATATGTTGCAACAGCAATTAAGTCTTTTTGACATATGAGACATTTTCGAAATTTTCAATTAAAATTATAGTACTTTCAGAATATGTACAACAAACTTTTTTAAGGTTTGAGAAGTTAATTTTTCCACATATAAGCGAAAAAAATTTAAAGGTGGCAGCGCCGCTTTAGGGAGCGGCAATGGAAGAGACATGTAGGCGCAAGCATGCATCAAAAAGTGGGCGTGTTTCTTCAGAGGCGAGATTACAGCAGTTTTCAATGTACATAGCAATTGTAAACACAACACACACAACCACATGCTCGTATGTATACTTTATAAGCAACTGCACACAAAATAAACTTCACGCTCGTCTGATAAATACGGGCGCGGGATCGTGGGTACATATATGTACCTATATACATACATATGCACTCGATCGGCGTATAATTTTACTTATCGGGCTTTAATTGTTCAGTGATGTGCGCTATTGCATGATTTCTTCAAAATCACTGTGTGTGTGTGTGCACGATGTCTGTTTAATTTTGTGAGAGTGCACCACGCGATGCAATTAACACACACACACATACACGATAACGCTCGTAGCAAGGCATTTATAGAATTTCAATGACCCTTAAACAGAGTGTATGCGATTAGCATGCCGCTCGATAATCGCTTTTATTGTTGCTTTGATGTGAAGTCTAATAATATTATACTGTTTCGTACAGGTAAAATGTAATTAGGCATGTTGCCGTTTTTTACTTAATTACAATCAAATAATACAATACAATTTATAAAAACATATATAATAATTATATGATATGGATTACAAGTTCAAAGGCGCATTTGCGTAGTTAATAAAGTGAACATACAAAAAGTATTTTCTACTCATATACACACATATGGATGCACATATGAGCTGTTATTTTTGAAAGTGGAATTAAAAAAAAAAGTCCACTTTCTGCTATTGCAAGATATTTCATTGTTTACATTTCACTCTCTCAGTGTCAATACTATTAAGAGGTAAAACTTCCATCTCCCAAATAAATAGAAACAATAAGTGGATTTATACAATTTGGTTTCAACACTCTTTTACATATGTATGTATATGTAGTATGTGTTTACATGCAATTAAGTACTCGACTATCAAGATAAAAATGTGTCCAATTTATTTTTATGTTACCTGTAACCAGCAAGTAAATATGTAATTTGCTCTTTGCACAAGGTAACAAGGTGTGTATGTGTGTAAGTGCGTGCATGGGTGCGTACAGTAACTTTTGGCGTTAAAATGGAGTTCAATAATAGCTACAATGCCAGCAGGCGTTAAGCGTTGTATTTGCCAAGTTCAGACTCAGTGGATAAGTGCTCGATGCGTGCAGTTGCTTAAACGAATCCAAACCGAATCCAAATTGTCATCTACCGCGATGAAGTTGACAACTCTCCGATAGTAAAGTTTGCCTTGTTAAAAAGCTTTTAACAAAAAAAGCACAGTAAGAAGATCTCCGTTCGGACACGGCTATGGAATAAATTTGTAGGTCCCGTTAAATTGTGGTAAAACGAGCACACTCAAGTTAATGCAAGAAAACTATGTCTGAGCCTCGGTAGCACAGGCTGTTGCGCCAACCATTTATTTATTTATATTTTATATAAGTAACTAGCTCGACCCGGCATAACTCCGTTTTGCCCGCAACATTGAGCTCATCTGCAGCAGTCCCACGGGGAATCACTGACAATGTTTGTCTGAGCCTAGCTTTCTCGCTTGTCATATTTTTCCACAAATTAACGGAACCTACTTTATCGAAACCGAACGGGTTTGAGAAGCTTTTCATGGCAAAGTTTATTCTCGGAGAATTGCCAATTCACCGCGAGAAGTGGCGCCGCGCAAAGAAACAATTTGAAAACAAATTTTCTTTTTATTAGATGTTACCGGACCGGGAGATGAACCCAGGTCTTAGCACTTAGCCCACTGAGCCACCGCGGCACCGGTGTAGGTATGTACATATACCTACCTCAAAATATCTCTTGAAGCGTTTAAGCATGCTATCCACTGAGTTGAGATATGTTTTTACATTAAGGTGACCAGGCACTCTACATCGGAATGATTGTAATTAACTGGCAAATCAAAATAATTTAAATTAAATGTCAATATAAAAGCTGCAATCAAAGCTTTAGAATGAAATCGTAAACTTAAAATCGGGACTGGCAGAAAACAAATTAGCCAGAAATAAATGTACATATGTAGATGCAATAAAATGCAAACAACGTGACTTCAGGTTTTCGATACGGCGACCGCGAACCGGAGCTTGACCCGATTTCAAGCTCAAACTTGCAATCTTGCCATGAACACACATACAAGAAATGAACATGTGAAGCCTGGAAGCTAACGAGAGACAACTGCTGGCGCGTTACAGCAAAGGAGTGAAGTGGTAAGGGGGCAGTTGGAGCAAAGTAAACGGCAGCTACGACAGCGGCGCATGCGCCACAACGCCCACACTTATGTATATCGCCCATATATGTACTAATTTCCAAGAGTTGGAAGTTGAGCCTACTTCATGGGACGTCGCAGTGAGGATTGCGCTCACAAATTTTGCAAGTTTCACATTTTCACGTGTAAAAATAAAAAATGGAGAAACGTTAGCAAAGTGAATTTAAACACAAAGCAACAGTGAATAACTGAAGAGCAGGAAAATACAAAAAAAAACGCATGTGCACACTAACACAATAAAGCAAGCTTTCTAAAGTGTGACCATATGATTTAAAATCAAAACAATGCGTACGAAACTAGCGATGAGCGTTTCGATGATTTTGCACAGTGAAATCGCCGTGATTTTAAACAGTGACTGTGAGAATACCACAAGGAACCTTGCGTTAGAAAAAACCAAGTGATTCCAAAACTAGTAATAGATCCGTAGTGATTCTAAAAAAAGCATTTATGTGCCAAATTTAAATAAATAATGTAATCCGTTGCACTTATGTTTTTTTGTCACTTAAGGCTCAGTTAGTGATGACGTATCGTATTTATTCGTATCGTAAATATCTGAGATACCTATTTATATTCGAATGTTTCGATCCGAATAAATACGTCAAGAGCGAACACATGTATAGAGCTCGTGTAAAACAGGTTTTGTCTGCGATACCAATAAATACGATACGTCATCACTAACTGAACTTTTAACCTCACGCGACGCCCACGTTCTGCTTTTTTTATAAGCTTCACTCACATGCCACTGAAGAGGCAAGAGCACAGAACTTCTTTTGGCCAACGATTCCAAGCTGGGAACATTTACTTGCGTTTATTTTTTTCCCACTTTTCGAGAGTCTGTGCAATTTCGTGGAATGATATCATCTAACAAAAATATCAGTGAACTTCTTATATTGCACATGAAGTTTCAGTAACAAGGCTTGTGTATGGAAACTATATGGAAGGAAGTTCATGTGGTCAATTCTTTTTCATATTGGACAATTCGTTATACGTTCGGAATAATTCATTCTTTTAAAATTCAAACTGCACGTGAGCGAGAACGAGAAAGAACTTGTCGCTGTGATGAGAAACATTTTAATACTTTAAAGAACAGCGATTTTCCGATCACCGTGATTTGTTAGCAGTATCAGAATATTGCTCATCTCTATACGAATTGAAGTTGTGCGCCGAGTTGTTGCGATTTGCGACTTTTACTTACGCAGTTTAGCGCATGAGCGAGCAGAGCAGCAGCGGCAGTTGGCAACAGTGGCGGGGCGGACTTTTGGCGCTAGGCATAAGCAGCTTAAATTTCGCCAAGTTTTAATTGAAGCGTTTAATTATGCATAAAATTGTAAAAGTGTTTGCTAAGTTTGCATATTTCGTTGTTGTTGTTGCTTACTGCTGCATGGTGGTTTTTTGTTGTATAGCTTTTTCGAAAGTGTGGCATGAGCAAACAAAAACTTCAGCTGCTTGCCACTGCTGTTGTTGCTGCCGCTGCTGCTAAGCGCTGTTGTAATGGCGGCAACCGTGCTGAACATGCGATGGAGCGAAAGAAAAAATAATGTTGACTTTGTATGACGGATTTTCACTTTATATTGTTGACTGGGTTGACAACAACAAAATATGATATAAAATCACTGAATAGTCGTGAAAAGTATAGTATGTATAGAAACAAATTTGTGTTTTTCTAATGCAAAAAAATATGAGCAAACGGATGATGGATTTTCACTTAACAAAAGACAAGCCACTCAATTTAAAAAAAATTTATTTTTATTGAAAACGTGCTGTTAAGGATTTTACTTTTCCAAAATGTATATCGTCACAGATCACATTGCATTTCACTTTTCTACTAGGCATGAGGTTGAAATCTACATCTACGAGTATATTGCACGCTCAAGTTTCGACACATTGAAAACTTTGCATTCGATCATTCAACTGTTAAAACACTTGATATATTGTACATACATACATATGTTTATTATTGACATTAAAACTGTCAATATGAAGCATACCATTTTATTAAAAATATTCAAGTATGTACACACCTTTACTCTTCAAGCTTTTTTGGCCACATGTTGTTAGTGTGGCAATTGTGTTGCAATATTTTAAAACAAACAAAATGTTTATTATCCGTTCAATTAGATTCACTTGCAATTCAAACGCATATATAACAAATATCACAAAAACCGTCGAAAAATGATAATCGAAACTATTCTGCTTTAATAAAACCGAAAATGGATAGTGGCAAAAGCGTGCCTGAAACAGGAAACAAGCGAACAAGCGCGTCAAAAATTACGGCGAAAGCCAGAAATTTTCAAGTGATACTATAAAAAAAAAAGAGTGAAAAATTGGGGAAACTGGCACACGACGGTTGTTGGCAATATTGACAAGCGTGAAATCCAATGGGGACACACAAAGCCAGCAACAGCTGTCACTGCGGAGCAGCCGAATTAAAACGAACGCGGCGAGTGACTAACGCAAGCGTAAAGGTTGAAACGCCATCAACGGGCGAGCACAAACGGACAAACAGGGGCCACACGTCGGCGTCTGCGTCGACGACGACGGCCGATAATGGCGCGTTGGTGTTGTTATGTTCCAACAACGTACTGCGTATTGCGCACCGTGCTTACAACTTACTGCCGCTCCCCACGCACCGCCGCGTCACTGCCAACGGCGAGACAAAGTGAGGCCGCCAAGCTGCTTGGAAAAAAAGAGATACAGGCCCACAGCAGAAACAGCTGGGGCAAATACACTTGCACACGGCAATGCAAAACTACTCACACCAACAAAGCAGCGCGTTTGCGAGTATAGCTAATGCTAACGGTATAACTTGACCAGCTACTACAGCAACGATACCGCGGTTGGGTTATTGACAGCCGCACGAAACACTCCATACGAAATGAGAGATTAGACCGCGCAGAGATGCCGCGAAATGTGAACACAAAAAATGACGGAGCCACAAGACTCGATGGAACCAAGTGAAAGACAGCCAACAGAACGTGACTTTTTGAATACCATTATGTTAAAATAGGGTATCAAGATCATATTTCGAAGCACAACTGATGATTGGCCTTAGATAGTTACAAAGCTCAGCAGAACTTCGGCGAAGCTCAGCCCAATTTTGGCTATTTTTTTCAGCCCAGCTGAGTTTTGGTTTAATATATATTTAGCAGCTCAGCTGACTTTCGACCATATATTTCTGAGATCAGCTGATGTTCGGTATTATATTTACTTAATAAGCTGATTTACTTCTTTATGATTCGGAAATCAGTTGAATATCGATTGTATATCATTTAGCTTTGCTGATTTACTGCGTTAAAATTGTGAGGTAAGCTGATTTTTCGTGGTTTGTAAACTTATAAGATTTGCTGATTTTGGCTTATATGTTAACTAACTCGGTTGATTTGTGACCTTAGAACTAGCTTAACAGCTGATTTTTGGTTTTACATTTACTAGCGCAGCTGATTTGCGACTTAAAAACTTTGTCATGAGCTGACTTTCGACTTTTAATGGCTGCCCAAATGAAAAATAGAAGGAAAAGTACTGTACAAATTTTGCCATATCGTTAATCATTAATAGTATGTATGATCGAAAAATACAAATAGCGCAATTTCGCGTCAACTTCACTGCACTTACCAATTGCAACTACACCGGCGCGTTCAACAAAAACAACTATAATAATAAATGAGGTAACCCAGAAATGCAAGACTATAAAACTAGACTCGCGTGAATAGCTTGTAAATTTCGAGTGTGTTGCATACGAAAGCAATTGATATACTATTTCATAATCGATGTCAACACATTCTGATAACTTTTGCAATATGAACGCGAGCATATGAGGCGAAGTTAGAATACGACGAAGATATAAGAAAAAAAAAAACAGCTAACGATAAAGAAAATGAGAAAAATTAATTTAGTAAAAAAATATTGCTGGTAGCATAAAATAATAAGGTGCTCTTTTATACGATTATTTATAAAACACAATAAAGGGGGTCAGAAAAAGAAGGAGATGCAGAAAGAGCATACAAGCGATAGAAGTTCAAGTAACTGAATTTAAGCTGCAGCGCTACTGAAGAAAGCGAGTGCAGTTCTAAAGCATTTCACCAGCTTACAGCAATGAGAATGATACCAGAGAAAAATTTCAGAGATGTTTTATCTTTGCATATACATACATACATACATATGCATGAATGTGCACACAAATGTGGGAGCATAATAATGAAGTACGAGTCAGTTGGATAACATCATGTAGATACAACCGATTATGACATAACAGAAACTGCTGAGCTTAATGACTATTATAAAATGAAACAAGCTTTGAAACAAAACTTCAAGAAAAATCTCTTAATTTATAAACGTTTTTTAAAACATTTTTAATTGAATTTTTTTGCATTAAAGTGTGCTTATTAGAGTGGGTCAGAGTGGCGCATATCATCGTCATCACCATCAGTAACACCAATCGACTGGATGTCAGCAGACATGCTTAATCAGTCAGCTACAAAAAGTGGGGCAACAACAGCAGTAGCAAAAAAATTTACGCATAAAATTATGCCATGATACACACAATCATACTCGCATATGTATACCTACATACATACATATAAGTGTGTATTACTTACATAAAAGCCTAATTCATATAAGAAGAAAAAAAAAATTACAAGCTATTTTAGACGTGGTATAGGTACTCTGTAATGGTAGCAGTATCTATCGCAAGCGTAATCACCTGGTTGGATCTCATTTGAGTCAGCATACAAAAAAGACTACAACAATGAGGGTTGACGAAAATAACAGGACAGACGTATACTCTTCTAACGAGACCCCACACGATACGATATCAATTTTTATTTGGCCGCCAACCCAACTCTCTTTCAAAATAAAAGTTTCTAAAAGTTTAATTTCTTAACATTTTACAGTGAAAATATGTTAACGTTATGAAAGATATTTCCATAACTTAATAAAGGTAAATATAAAACATGCTGTAATGTTGTTGTTGCTATGTCGCTTACTGCAACTAATGTCGCTGCTGTGGCTTGTTGTTGGTGTCATATTTAAATGCGCTGAAGCGACATTAATGCCATACATTTGCATACATTTCTTAAGCCATTAAATAATAATGCGCTGCTGACGCGGCTTTTCAGCGATGAGAAGCTTGATATAAATTTTGCAGCAACAAAAAGGCTCAGAAATAATTCTAATTTAAAATGAAAAATTTAGATTTTAGAAACCATGTTTCAGATCTTTCAGATCCATTTAAACCAAATGGAATTGCAAGTAAAGCAAAAAAATCTTTTTTAAAAAATGCATGTATTTTTAACAAATTCTGATGCACAGCAAGGTGAAAATCCTCAAAGACAGCTCAAGCATGTATGCAAGTACATGGCTCTATGGGTGAGTACTGTATATATAGGTATACATACTATGTATGTACATATGAATGTGTATGACGCCAAAGCGTCTGCTGTGTCTTGTGAATGCGTTGCTAATTGAATTAAGAGAAATGCGCTACAAAGTGACAACAAATTAAACTAGTTGAGAGTGTAAAATACTTGAAGTGTGAAGGTTGCAACTCTCGGCTGTATGTATTTAAGTGGAGGGTATGTTTAATTGATTGTTGTCAATGGATGAAAGAATAGGATTACTGCCAGTGCCAAGTGCTACTAAATTTTAAATAGGGCTGAGATAGAAAGCAATTGAAATATGTAAGGCAAGGCAATAGCTTAATTTTGCGTGTATATCAAATGAAGAAAAGTTGAAATACAAATATTTGGAATTTTAAAATTAGATCTTAAATTTTTTGGAAAATGTATAACTGCAAAAAATAACTTAGGATATTTAACAAAAGCTGAAATTGAAGATATGTTTTTGGAATTTTAGAACTTAAAGCGTAAAATTGCAAAAAACAATTCAGAACATTTAGAAAAACTTTTCGATTTAAAGCGCATTCATATGTACCCATTGTACTATGCGCCGGGCGCCGCGGTGGCTCAGTGGTCGCTTGGTGCGGGAGGGCCTGGGGCCAACTCTCAGTCCGGCACATAACATCTAATACAAAGAGAATTTGTTTTCAAATTGTTTATTTGTGCGGCGCCAATTCTGGCGATGAATTGGAAATTCTGCGAGAATATTCTTTGTCATGAAAAGTTTCTCCACCCGTTCGGAGTCGGTTAATATAGGTCCCGTTTATTTATGAAAGCTAGGCCTAAGCCCACACGGGCTGTTGCGCCAACCAATTATTATTAGTATTATTATTATTGTACTACAACAATCAATCCCTTTCATAATTTTAAAGCTACCTGAATTGTGAATTAGCTTGAGTTGAGCTGGGCCTGGTTGCTCAACTTCATATTGCATCGATTGCCAAATAATTGTATTTGCATTTGCAATTCGAAATCCCAAAAGCTGAACACAATTTTCCTCACACAATTGTTTGCCCAATACCAAACAAGCGAACAATGAAACTCAATCGAGTGTGTTGAACATTAAGGATACATATTTAAAAGCATATCCCTATACACCAAAGTCCATCAAGTGGTTGCAATTTGCAAAACTATCTCAATTTAAAAGCTGTTGCAAGGAATCAAGCGCTGAATTGTATTAGAATGCAATACAAAAACTATGAAGCTATGCTGGCTTAAGCGTAAAGCAGTTCCGAAGAATACGAAATTCACTTAAAGGATTCAATCAGAAAATCAACTTGGGCGAGACGCAGCAGACACGGTAGGCGACACACAAGTGCAGCAGACAAAGGCAACAGCTGCAACAGATGTTGCCACTGCCAGAAACAGGAAACTTACACGCACACATACAAATGCAGTTCTTGTAGTGTGTGTGTGCGTGTTGAAAGCTATAGCTCAAATTGCAAGTGGAAGCTTGAATAAAAATCGACCAAGAGAAGAAATTACAAAGTTCGTGGTGTTTTCTGATTGTCTGGCCTCTCCTTTGAACGCATTTTCTGTTGTTTGGTTTGCCTGGTAGATTGTTGCTATTATGTTACAGTAGGAGTAAGAAGAAGCAGCAGCAGCAAATCAAGACTGCCACCACAACATATGATCAACAGGTAAAATGGAACTGAGCACGGTGCAGCAGGCAGCAGTATCAGAGGGTTTTTGTAGCGGTTTCCGGTTACTTGGACTTTGGGTGCCTGTTTACGAAAATCAGGCCAAAGCATGAGGAACGAGCCCGAGACCAACAGCGAGACAGAGACGTTTCACTCTTGTGCTTTGTTGTAAGCTGTTGGGTCCTAAACGAACTGCCGTTGCTGTTCGCTACAACGAAAACCAGTTTGGCTGAAAGAACACATAGGGTAGTGGAAAAAATCTGGCATATTTTGTGGATTGCAGCACTAAAGAGTAAAAGGAGAATACATACAATACTTTTTGTAGTTTAAAGCTGCGCAAATTCAAGAAGACATTTTGTGTAAGCTATTAAAGTCAAAATAACACAATTTTGATTACTCTGCCAAGGCTTGCAATTTACTTTGGACCAAAATCGATTTCAGTACGACTTTTATTTCAATTACGATCGTTTTCAATTTCAATCAAAAGTGAAATGTAGAAAATAGTTGTATATTTTAATGTTTGACTCTACAGCGACTGCTGAAGTCAGCATATCAATGTTCCCACTAAGCCTACTTCAGAGCATCGTTTAATATAATAAAACGCAGTCTGCTCACTCTACATTAACAGTTCAAGTTGCTGTCCGTATCTGAACCAATTAAGCTTTCACCGCTTTTTGCCGTGGTATGTCCAGTATGATCCACCTTAACCTTGAGCAACTTCTAGTTCATGGCTTAGTACAAAGTTCAGTGTCGGAATCGAGAGTCATGGATAGTCAAACAATTTCCTAGAATTATCTCTGCCATTGTTGAGCGAACAGATACCGCGAACTAAAACAATGCACGACGTTGCACATACATATGTGTAGAATTCTGATGGTGTGGTATAGCCATGTAAACAAAAAAGGCTGGCTGCACAAGAGCGCAAGGAGAAACCCGAAAAATTGTAAAAGGAGCACATTGTAAATAATAAACGCTAGCAGACAAGTAAAACCAGTCTTCAGAATCGTGCAACGTATGTATATACTTACATATGGACGAATGCACAATAATTTGGTATTTCAATGTTGAATACGAAAGGTATTTTGGGTCTAGAATACTATAAAAAATGTGTGGAATTCGAAGCAAAGCAATAAGTAGAGGTGAGAGCATGAGAAGATGACACAGCAACCAGAAAACTATAATGGCAATGAGTTGGATAATATTTTGTTGGCATGAAATAAGCGCTTGGAAAAAAATTTAAGCAGAATCGTAGCGAGAGTACTGGCCTGAAGAATAGCAGATACAACAAAGCGATGGCGAGCATTTGCTCAAGCTATAGGAACTTAGTAGCAGATTTTTTCTTTCGATTTAATTTGATCGCCAGCGCTTTGGCGTGCTTGCAGCTGAAGAATGCAGAATTTTTGCTCGAAAATGATTGACAAATTTTTGTCAATATGTATTGTGATTCAATTCGTTGAAATTTTTCTTGCAAATCCCAAAGAAAACTTACAGCGTTAGACATTTTGCAGAATGTATGATAAAATGAAAAATTCATTTGCTGACGCTGAAAACAGGTCCCACCTCTAAACGCGAAACTCGAAGTTCATGCAATAACGCCAAACGCTGCCAAGCGCAAAAATAAACCGGGCGAAATTAAATTGTTCTGTGTGTCCATCAGTTTGACAACTTAATTTAAATGAGATGACGACGACGACGACACAACTGAAAAGCCATTCTGTGTAGGTGGAAATTTAAATTTTTATGAATTTTTACCCAAATAATGGCTATTTGCTGCGAGAGCTGACAAGTTTCAATGACCTCCTATGTTGTGGAACATATAAATGGCAAGAAATGAAGGAGATAGAAGTCCGCACCTGAAAATCGTTGAGCTAGATGAAGAGCATGCTGAGGCCAGAGACCAAAGGCAATCGCACTGTAGAGAATTGACGTTTCTCATAGAGCATACTAGAATGTGCTCTTGTTTAGAATCGATCTTCATCAAACAGAGTTCTGCTACAGAGAGTGCGATGCTCTCAGCTACTTTGAGGTCGTGCAATTCCGTGGCCTCAAACTATACGATCTACATAGATAACTTGAGTTAGGATCAAATTGACTGTTTAGTACCATCGTGTTCAGCGTATCTAAATCTATTTGCTTTACATTTTTCATGTTTGTATCTTTTTTAAGACGGCAAGTATACATCAAAACTAAGTTATAGCTTTAAAGTGCTTTGCAGTGAAAATTTTAAACTTTAAACTGCTTTCCTGAAAAAATTTAAAAAACAGTCTTGAGACGGTTGACTTGTGACCACAGAATTATCTGCTCGCACCTGGTACGTTCCTTTGCAAGCATTTGATGTTCTCGTTTGCTGTTTTATTTTACTTTCAACTTTGCGAAAGCAGATCGTGAGAGCATATCCTGCTTTAAATAAGACCGATTTTGCTATTGTTGAGCTTTTTTCGCTTACCTGCTGGGAAGAAATTATTCAAGAACGTTGACATTTTTCACACAACAGTTGTGAGTTCTTGTGGTTTTATTGCTGCTGCCGTCGAAATTGTTGCTGCTGCTGTTTCTCAGCTGCTCTATCGCAGTTCGTGTGTATTTGTGCGTACTTGCGTGCGTGACCAAATCATATGAACAGACGCGAACAAGGTGAACAGAGAGAATAGAAAACGAATGCACAGATTTGTTTCTTGTTTTTGTTGTTGTTGTGGCGCTGGCGTCAACACGCACACATTCTCCGCCGCCGTGTGCACTCGCAAAGTTGGGGTTCTGTTCGCCGTAGTGTTCTCTCCTGGCTTGTTGTTGTTTTTAGCTGGCACTACTTTTGTACCTTTTATTATGCACTACGCTTTTGCTGCTACTTTTAATTCTATTCCGTCTTGTATACAAATTTTAGTTTCGTTGGTTTTTTCGCGTTTTAAAACAATTTCGAAAAATTAAGGTAAGTTTTTTGTTGGTAGAGAGAAAAAGGAAGCGAGTCGATGGATGATACTGTAAGCTGCAGAGATGAAGAAAACATCAGCATTTTATTTCGTTCGCGAATTTATAATTTAAAAATTTTGTTTTGACGAGTTTTCACTTTGTCTGTGCTCTTGCGCCAAAAAGACAAAGAAAGCAAACAGCAAGGTAGCAGAAACAGGGGGACCACGTAATATTATTTCTATGCACATAACCGCAGAGTTCAAATGCGTTCAAATTTGAAACAAAATATTAAAATTTTTGATTTTTTAAATGTTTTATGAAAAATATTAAATATTATTTGACACTTGTTGGAACCTTAGAAGTACATATTTTTTAGAACAATGTTTAACAAGTGTTTAAAATGTTTTGAGACATAGCCAACAACGAAAAAGTTGACAATAAAATGTTAAGACGAAAAGTGGAAAATAGTTACATACAGAAAAGTTGGTAAAGTTTTGTAAGCTAAGTTAGTTATACACTTGACGCCTGTAATGTGTTCCGAAATTGGCATGTTATACTCCATACTGGTCACCCTGAAGAGAACGCGTACTTATATTGGCTGCCAGCAATGTTAGCAAGTATGTATGTACATACAATTTACCACCACCAGCAGCGAAACCTGCCTGCCAGCCAGCTAGTTTCCTTTGTGGTTCTAGTTAACACACGCTTTAACGCTTCTGACTTTCTTTGACTTTTTGCCTAGCACTTTAGTTTGCGTTTTTATTTTAGACTGTATTTGCGTTTCAGTTCAGTAAGACCAAAGATCAGCACAACAGAATTCCAAGTGCGTGTTTAATTTTCCTTGCATATTTTGAAACGTCACACGCACACATACACACACACACACGTATTTACAAGTGTATGTATGTGTATATGTAAAAATTAAGTACAAAATTTGCTACTTTACTTTTTCAATTGGTACACTTTTATTTGGGGTCTTTTCCACGTTCACATTTCGGAATTGAATGTTAAGAAAACGCGCACATATTGTTGCTGTAATGAAAGTAAGCAAAATGAACATAATCGCAATTAATTGGATTTCTACTAAAATAGGTAAGCGTATCAAAACATTATTGCTAGTGGCCCCCACATTTTACTCATCCAATTCAAGGTCAAGTAACAACAACTGAACACAAAATTTCTTCTGAATTCAATATTTTCATAATTCTCATGGTCTTAAATTTCAGAAAAAAGAAAACTTAATTATTTACAGCAAGTAATTGCGCGCTTCATAGAACTCACAACGCGACAAACACTCCGTGCGGTCGCATCAAACACAGCGTACGCTTTCGTCGAGATAACACACTGAAACTGCACACAGCAAGGGATCTATCTGGAGTTCGGTGTCAAAACACAAACGCGAGGCGCCAGCAAGAAAATGAAGCACCTTCGTCGGATGGACGAGCAGACGAGCCGTGCACGAAGCAGCACAATGTTATACGTCCATCCATCCAGGCAGCAGGAATTGCAAATCAGAATCCACAAATGTCAGCCATTTCTGAGCAAAGCGAAAAAGGGGTCAGTGCATAAAAGAGTGGCACGACAGAAGTATTTCGAGCGGAATTCCTGGCGCGGATGTTGAACTCTACGCCACCAAAGTATACGCCATAAGAGGAAACTATAATATAAATTTAGAGTAGCAGCAGAAATTACAAATATTAATAATTGCAATACCAGCTTGGTATTGCTGCCAGCGTCTTGCTTTTGTTAATCTCGGAAGAGACTTCAGCCAATTGTTAACTTGCAATTAAATTGATAATCCATTTACACAAATTTCTTATGCGATACAATCCACACTTTCCACAAACAATACCAAATCGCTGTGTGGGCCATGCTCTCTTTGCTTTTCCTTTTGCATTGCCCTCCTTCGTTTGTTTGTGGTATTTTGCTCTTCGGGCTTATAATAACAGCTGAGTTGAGTTTACAGGCTCTGTCAGTTTTAATTTTATGTTATTTTTTTTTCATTGCATTGGAAATAACATAAGACGACATACGAAGTCACGAAGTACATACAAATACTGTGTAGACGTGTTGTTGTAGCTGCTATCGCCGAGTTGTGTTTATGTTTGAAGAGGCCTTTCGCTTACTGTCTGTTTTGTCTCAATTTTCTGTTTATGGTACCCCTACACATATATGTATGCGAGTTACTTGGTGCACTACGTCCTATTTCTGATGGAAAATATTTATGTGCACACACAGTGCGCAATGGCGGAAAATGTGAAGAATGAAAAACGATTTTACTTATCGAACGTTGGCTACGTACAAGCGACAACGTCGTAACTCCCTCCGGGAAAAAACAACCTGTCCCAAATTGGTCACAGAACATTTTTTTGGGGGCTAGGAACGGTGCCGGGTCGAACCCTTTTGCGTGCGTTTTTGTCCATTCTCTGCACAGTTTCTGCATAAGTGTCTTAATAAGCACTCTTTTTACCAGTCACAACTCATCCCTGTAGAGCAATTGAATCTGTTTTGCCTGTAGGGGTGGCAAGAACAACGTTGCTGTTGAATTCAGGATCGGCGCGCAATGAGCACGGAAAAAGTAGAGGCAATTTAGGACCAGTATATACATACATATGTATTTGGTGAGAGCTGCACAGCAGTTTTACTTGAACTTTAATACTTTTTGTGTGTACACCTTTATGACTTGGAATTGGCAATCAGAAACAGCTGCAAATTATGGCCTCCATGCAACTGTCAACCCCGACATCGACTGTTCTGGCTGCAGGAGAATATTCTGAACAGCTTCCACATGGGTCCTGTGTGTATATGAAATAATGAATTAGCTCAGAAACAACAAGAGCGATATATAATAAAATACATATGCAGTTATTTTATTAGATGCAGTCATGTAGTCCAAACGGCGTAAAAACAGCTTACAAAATTTATGCCAAGAAATTGATATGAACCAGAATATGTCAGCAAGCGAGTGTGTATCTTGTATGTATGAATATTACATGTATACCTGTAGACGGAAGTAATTGTTCGTACAAAAGACGAACCTGTCAACGCCAATTCCGGCTTTCGAAGTTGTCCAGCCACACTAAAGTGAACTCGAGAACAGAATGAGAGTACATATTTTGGCAGCAAAAGCAGTCGCGGGGAAATTGAAAGCAATTATTTCAAGCCACACTTGAAATAAAACAACATACTTGTTTCGTCTTTGGTTGATTATTTTTTGCTTACTCAACACCGCAGAAGTAAGACGCAATTTTTCTGTCTTCTAACCACCGGTAGAATGGGAATAAATTATCTTTCGTGCGAATAATTTGGTGGAACCGTTGAAGGCGAAGAGAGAAAGAAGCAGCAGAACATCGACCATTTTGTTGTTGCTATCAGTTGGGATGTATATCCGCTCGCAAGTAGAAAATAAACAGGGATTACCACAATGTTGCACAATAGGAAAATCAGGAAAACCACTTGGAAATTTTGCACGACCACAAGCATTATCGTATGACGGGCGATTTTTACCACGGCTCCGCCTCTTTAAGACCCAACATTTCCACACCAACAAGCCTTTGCGTATTTTCAGTTGGGAAACATTTCTGTGCTTTCGTTATTTGGCAAACATTTTGTTTTTGATGATTTTGTCACCTTTTTCATTGCCAAGTAAAAGTTCTCGGCGGTTCCTCTTTTCGCTAGCCGTTCGCATAAGGCAAACAATAACTTCGCTACATTTTCACGCTCACAAAATAGGGACACTTTCTCAATATTTACAGCATTCACTTCGCAACTAACAAATGTTTACTTTGTAGTAATATCTAACAAAATATTTACTTGTTTTTGAGGCAATTTTCGTAAATTGTCGCTGCGTCTCTACTGTTGAACAGCTGTAGCCGCCATTTTTTAAATATACCTGCAGTATCCAGTTGTCTCGCTCGCTCTTCAATTGTTTACAGAGTTGGAAATCCCCGTACTTAATCCGCTAAACATCCGCTAAACTATCATACTATTCCCCGTATTAGGACATACTATTCCATTAGTACATACTATTTCCCTCATCCCGTTGTAAAACCATTTGCTTTATTAGTACCCAATTTTTACATTAGCACCGCAGCAATTTCATGAACCTAAAGTAAAAGAGGATCGTAATCGCAAAACGTAAGCGGAAAACGGAAAAATCGCAATTTTTGCCGCAAATCCTTAAACATTTCTGTATTTTTCTGCTCTACGCGACGGCCAAGGGTTAAGGAATGCAGCGAAACGCATTCCGGGCAATTTGCATGTCATTTCAGGCAATTTGGACGCAAATACACTTTTTACGCATGCGATAAATTTATCCCACTTACGTTCGTTCCTTACGTAGTTTGGCGAAATCCGAAATCGCATGCGTTTTTTTTTTACCAATTTTGTATGAAAAAAATGTCCGTTATAATTTTGTGATTTCTCGCGTTTTTCGTTACGTCATTTCATCTGCATTACGTAGTAACAGACGAGACGGGCAAGGAAAATAGAAAGAAAATTGGAAAATTGTAAATCAGAGACAATATATATGATATATATGTCATATATGCTACAATATAATGTATAAAACTATAAAATAGAATAAAATTATAAAATTAGAATAATTATTGATTGAAATCATACAAATTAACAAATTATACTGTACTGTACTGTATAAATATTATTGGAGAAAAATAAGAATAAAATCTTGTTGGGAAAATATCGTTTTGCTACTTACTTCCACTTACAATTATTCATTTCATTGAACTAAATTACGGAAAATTTGTTGCAGGTGGAGACCTGTTTTCAACTATTATGAAACACACCTCATAAAATATTTTATGCAATTTATTTTAACAGTTTCTTGTGAAAGTTGCTGTGATGGGGTTCGTTAGAAATAACTTTGGCCAAGCGAAAACTTTTATGAAAGCGTTGTTAGTATTTTCTGAACTCTTACTAGAGATACGTCGACCTTAAATTACCAGTGAGCATGAACATCAGGAAAAATGGAACGTCGGGTTACCCCCAACAATAAAAAATGGATGCCAGAAAACTGGTGGTTAATATAAGTCCAAATTGAAAATTTCCTAAGAAGAGCAGACGAGGTGGAAAACATTTTTTAAACATAAAGATTTAACAAGATTTTGTGAATGAGACGATTTAAAAAAAATCAACTTTATTATTCGATTACATATCTTTTTCATTTCTACAACTTACATACATACAAGCATTTTTCTTAACACAAAAAATTTTATGCAAATGTACATAAATATCTACAATTATCTATTTCAATTATGTATAGTATGAAAAACTGTAATTCAAGTGAAAAATTCGAAATCCTTTTAGAATTCTTTCATGTTGTATAAACGCATTTTTGCGCTTAATGGAAACTGCATTCATCCGACTAAGGAATCAGAGGATAAATGACATGAAACTGAGCAACTCACAAAATTAAGTTTTAAAATTAAGCGCAAATTATGTATATATACGCACAAACATTACGTCGAAGTGTTTGGAATTAAAATCACAATTGGGTGTTAATTGTAATTTTTTATATACTAAAATATATGTTATGTTTATCAACTAAACAATGTTTAATGCTTTTACGCACTATCTTAACATAAATTTTCGTTCGCGAAAATTGAAATCTCTTTAAAATGCCCACATGCTTATAATTAGTGTCTACATCTGTTTGGACTAAACTAAAGGTTAGGATACCTCACTAAACTACCGTTTGAACGAATGGAAAGTGAGCGAAAATTGAGCACATTAAATTCATACAGAAAATTACAAAATTTCAATTAAACAATTACAATATTTGGCAATGTGCACACAAATCTCAATTATGTATTGCAAAATTCGAATGCACTCAATTCACGCTGCTATAAAAAGTTAAATGCTTTTAAATATGCTTCTCGAAAAATATGCTTTTGTTTGTATTTTGAGTTTTTGAGATTACTATGATTTTTCATAAATTTTCCATTGGTTTGGTTCTGCTGTTTTAATTGTAGTTGGAATTGCAGTAGAGTGTCTTGCTTTAGATTGCACAAGTTTGCACATTTTATTTCTATTGTAATGCACGTTTAAATTTGTATTTATAATTTTTCTCAGTGATACATTTTCTAGCAGTAAATTCTTGAGAAATTGAAGCAAGCTTTAAAAGTTGGTAAAATATCTCTTTATTTCTTTTTCTGAACGTGAATTTTGTCTAATTGCGTTCATTACAAAACTCAGGCAATTGTTGCAAAATCTTGCAATATTTATTTACAATTTTGGAAATTAAATTTTTTGCTTTTGTGTATGCAATTTGTTTTACAGTTTTGTATTGGAATATATGTCGTTCGCGACTGACTGTCTATATATTTCGCAGTTGAGAAATTCAATTTAACTTTACATGCTTTTTGTTTAGAATTTTGTTATTAAGATTTTTACATTTTGGCAACATTTTAGTACCCATCCCATTAGCAAAAGCAAACAGTTTCATCTTAACATAATTCAATTGGAATCACTACATACACTAACGTACTAATTATTTGTAAGTAAATTAGCTAATTACGCTAGAATGGCATGTTCATGTGTAAGCGGGAAAAAAGCTTGGAAACTATTTCGATTGGTATAAGGTTTTCTTGTGCGAAATGCAAACAATTTCCAGAGCAAAATTTCAATTGGCCAAATGCGTGGCAGCCCAGTGTTGCATTCCGCATTAGGCTTGGCGCAGAAGGCGCAAACCCGCTGAATAATTTTCTAATGATTGTGTTGCGAAATGAAGTTTCGCTGAAACTCATTTTTCAACTTTTAAGCTCATATAATGTGTGTCACTCTATTGCACTATCAAAAAAAAACAATAACAATATGCAAATAAGAAACCCTACAAGTCATTCGAAGCACTTTAGTCGAACAAATATGCAACTCTTATATCGTAATTTATTTGAATTTTTTGCTTTTTTCTTCAAATATGTTTTTTGTTTTCTTTTTGAATTTCTCATTACAACCAATTTGGAGAGGCAAAGCCAATTCATACGCTCAACAATTTCAAAATATGAAACAACATTTTCAATGCGTGCACATACACACACACACATACGAAACGAATAGGTATCGAAGTGCGATATCACTATCGCTCGTTAGCCCAGTTGGAAAACGCAGCATCGATGACAACACCATCAACGAAGTCATTAATGAGAAAACGATTGAGCGCAGTTCTACTTCCAGCAACTTTCTAACCTAACTTGTTTTCTCAGAGAGGTGAGCTAGCTTAGGTAAGTGCAATTTAAATCAACTTGTGTTTTAACAACTTACATAAATCATAGTGTAATAATATTATTACACTATGACATAAATTTTGTATGTATTTATAAAAAATATGAAACAAATGAAAACTGCAATATGCAGCTTAAGGGAATCGAGCCTTAGAAATTGAATTCTTAGGCACAGCAAACAAAATATAGGAAAAACACGAATGAGTGTAAACTTTACCTAACTTTGTAATACCACTTAACTGAAAGCCAACTCAAGTTTATTTGGCAAATTTGCATGACTATAGTTTTTTGTCAAATATGAGTATGTTGGCATAACGTCAATAAGAAAAACTGACCAATGTCATTAATGATTTATATGGGCTGTTCAGCGACGCGTCATGATTGTAATCATCGATGCATTTCAAACTGGAAAGTGCTTTTACACACACATGTATCCATGTGTGCATATATGTATGTATACGAAAGAAAACTTCATTGAAATGACGAAAACCATACGAGAAAAAAACGAAAATCTAGCGACTCTAGTCATCTGGGTCCAACCCGATTAGCTCTGCTTGCAAACGGCCCTTAGTCTTGCAGCAAATCGTTAAGCAAAATACTCTGAGCGCGATACGGAATTGTGGCGACATACCGGTCATAATGATGATCTTCCAAAATGAATTAAGCACGCCAATCCACACCACAGCGAAATTGATGAGAGTATTTTGGATAACCTCACCGGTTGCCACCTCGTACAGACGCACCGTCATCCATGGCAACCATGATATCCAGAATGCAAACACTAATGCGAATGACATCATATGACTAGGATTCGATAAATTTTCTGCCAATGCGGTTGCATATTCCTTGTCGTGAATCGGTTCGCCACTTCTGATTTTTCGCATCATTATGAAGATGTAGGCGTAATTATGTACTATGGATATAACGCTAGGACCTAAAACTAAAATTGCTAATGTAGCACTATATGCCGCCATGTTGCCCCAGTCCAGCATGCAAATGTGTGTGACATTGTTCGTGATCGGTTCGGTGTAGCCGAGTATCGGTGGACAGCAGAGCAATGCGGCCGAGATCCAGGTGAACGCCATCCAGCACTGACATCTGTCGGCGAGCAAATTCAATGTGATTAAGAATGTGTAAACATCGGGTATTTACGCTCAAGCACTCACCTCGTTTTCGTTTGTACCGTTTCGTAGCGTAACGGCTTTCTAACGGCCAAATAACGATCGACCGATATCCACATGAAGGTGTACACCGAAACGGCCCACAGTGTCACCTGTAAACAATGATGAAGAGTTTTAAAATCCAAGATATAAGAAAGAGAGAGAGAGAGCAACATTTAGAAAGAAGGACATGAAGAAAAACAAACTATTTCATGTACACTTTCCACGAATTTTATAAAAAAATAGGTACTACATATATGTATGAAAAAAAATCTTTCATAGCATAACAAACCCAAGTGAAAGCGATCTCACATACTTTCCCATAAGATCGATGCTCAGACATGAAAATGTCATTTTTTGACAAACAGGTCTATGTCCGTACTTTTCGGACTAAAACCTTTCAAACTAGTATTAAAACTACAAAAACTTTCTTACATTTTTATTCTACCCTCACGTTTTCCGTTTTCGTTAATAAAATTTCTGACACTTCTGGGAAAATTTGGAAAATTTAGAAATGTTACTGTCACTTGCATTTAATACACTATGACCTGTTGACTTTTTTTCCGCCGATCATAGTAAAAGTAACGTAGCTGACAAAAAGTGTAAAACGAGAGATAAGATATCTAAAAACAATTTAAAATTTTGTTGTTAATATGTAGATAGAGCTAAATTTTTTGGCATAATGTCAAAATTTTTTCCAAATATAGAATTAAAATTAGTATCTATATTGTAACATTAGCTTAATGTCGCATTATATAAATTTGTATTCAAATAAATTTGTTTGCATTTTATTACATACGCTGCTTTTGAATTGTTTGGCAGTTTTGTAAAACGTTGCACTTCTTAAGTACATATAAAAAATATGTTCATATCTTCAATACACAGCTATATTAAATTATGAAAATACATATATATATTATTTTCGATTTCAAAATATGATCAGCTTAAGTGCTAAAGTTTTCAATAGACCTAAAATAAATTTATTAACACTCATTCGAATATGCTGGGCCTTCCATTTTCCCGAAAACATAACAAAATTTCTAATTTATCTGAAAATATATACAATTATGTAAAGCCCAAAGTTGTTCACACACGATTTAACATATTTACAACATAGCATATTGGTAAACATGTGCATACCTCGAGATAGCCTGTGAAGCGGCATACCAAATCGCCGTACATCCATTCGCCCGTCAGTGCTGGGTACACCGAGAATGGCACTACCAGCAGACCGCATAGCAAGTCCGCTACAGCCAACGAGAGCAGGTAATAGTTGATGACTTCTGTGGGACCTGTGAGAGAGAAGTGCAAAGCATTCAGCTATTCCACTTCGAAAACTAGACTACAGAGCGCCTTCCGCATGCTTATAGCAAAATCGTATATAGACACTTTTACCTCATGGCTCCGTGAACATTTCTTCTTCTTCTCATTTCAAATTAAAAATATAACAACATCTTGTAGAACCACTGAAAATATGAAGCATACCTTTGAAATTGATATATGTAGCTATAATGACCAGATTCGAGAGTACGATGGCAACACCTAAGATGGATATGAGTACAGCCTTGGTAAGTGCCTCCACTTTGGAATTGTCCTGCAGGTAGCTCATTTCCTGCATCTTTGTAAATCCTTGAAATAATTAAAACGTTTGGCAATTGAAAAATATGAAAGATATATCTGTGGTCAAAAGCAATAACGACTTAAGTCGACTTAAGACGAAATTGAGTTGACGTTACCACTGTATTCCTGACGTTGATGCGCATATTTTGTTCAAACCCCGGTATCTGTACCCATCTCAAAAAAAAAGTTATTTAAAAAAAACACATGCACTTATGTACATGCACTTATGTATGTGCATTTCAAATTTCGAATTGCATTTTCTCAAAACAGTTGTTTTCGACTTAAGTCGTTATTGCATATGACCACAGATATTATATACATATATCTATTATGACAGTGCAGAGCCTCTTATTAATCCTCTTTCTACTGTTTTAAATACATAGTTCTGCTTGAAAAATCAATGTAATATTTTTTGCTTTATAATTTCATACTTGGACTTCATTTCATAACAGAGAGCCTTTGAATTTTTGACAAAAACCTAAGAAGTGAATAGTAGTAGTGAAGCCTATTCGCACACTGCAGAATCACTTCAATCTGGCGGCTCCTCTCCGCTTTAGAAACCAATTTGCACTTGATTGCGTTGATTCAATTATTAAATTCAATTTGAATATGCAACTAGTTCAAGTGACTTGACCATAGAAAATGGAATTCCAAATTTAAATTCAAACACGTGCAAGGCCACGCCATGTCAACTTCAAAGGTAAAACTTTAAATTCGACAAAAAATTGCCACGGTCAACATGAACTGCATACACATGCACAAAGCAAACAGGCACATTAAAGAGATGCAAGGGGCGGAAAGTACACAGCCAACCAATCAAATTGGCAAGTTCGGGCGGAAGGACAGTGGGGTAAAATGGCGTGTCTGCTGCAGAGCTACGGAAGTGCCAATGAAATTGCGAATAACATTTTTTAAACGCAGCTTTTTTATCGCTGTAATAAGTAACACGATCTGAAGGCATAAATTTTAACTGTAAATACTCCAAAAGTGTGGCAACGCGGAGTACGTATGCGTCTAACTACCCAGTACGAAATTTATGCATGGAATCGCGCTTGACTAAAGTTAACATATTTTACTCAAGGAGTATCTCTGAGTTTACAAATCCCACATATACATATGTATAGAAAATGTTAACTGCAAGTTCACATTTCATAGAAAATTTTCATAGATAATTAAAACTGCAAATTTTTATAGAAAAGTTAAGCCGCATAGTCATATAAATCATGTATATGAATATTGTTTCAAAAAATTAGTACCGAAAGTTTTGACTGAAAGTTTTTACTAAAAATATTAACTAACAATTTATATAGACAATATATAGTACTAAAAATTCGTATGGAGAATTTTAAGAGATTGGTTTGATTGACCGTTTCAAAGTGTTTTCAAATATCAATTTAGAGTTGCGAATATGCAATAAATAAATATGGAATTCAATTTATGAAAGGTTTACAATGAATTCACATTTCTTAGAAGCCTTTTTATTCTTTTTAAGAATCATCGGATCGGATAGTATCAAAATAACTCAATTTAAATGCAGAAATGTCAACCAAGTACTATGCCGGGTCATTAATGACTCGGTTCATGACAGTGGCATCAGCGCCATTATTTTCTGCTGGGCAGCTGCCATTGCTAGTGCCAGCAAAAGACAAACGACAACTCACCTTATTTCCGGTCATGACGCTTACAAAATTGATGGGCAGAAACGTGCAGCTCCTTGGCAGCTCTGCTACGTCTGCAGCTGCCTTCACTTTCACTCCGATGCGCTGCAGCTCAACGGGCCGGGCTGACGTAGTGAGGGGCACTGGTGGGTAGTTGCTGAGTGGATGCAGCGTCGTCTGCTGCTATATGCCGAAATGTCCTCAAGGCGTTATGTTTATTCAAGTGTGCGTGTGTACGTGCACAAAGTGAAAGGCAGCAAGGAAACAAAAAGAAACGCAGGCAGGACGAGAGGAGGCGAGACGACGACTCCAAGTGAGGCGCAGCACTAGTGCAACACACGCGAAGGTCGTTGAAATGTGGTCTCCTGCAGGCCGAGCGCCTTGTGTAGCTGTTTATTTTCTGCAACCACTTCGCTGCTCTCCCCCGCTCTTTTGCTTTTCGGCTTATACTCTTATGCTTGCGCTTGGATGCCAGCCAAATTGGAATTTCGTGTAGCGGCCTTCTGCTGTCCGCGAAGCCTGCTTTTCAAGCGTTTAGGTTAAGGTTAAGGATATTTATTGTTGTTGTTTTGTTTTGCGCTATTGCTGCGTTAGTAGTAGTGCATTTTTCTACTATAATTTTAGTAGTAGTTATTTCTATTATTGTTTTGTTGTTATTCGCATGCAAATTTGCAGAAGCTGGCTTCAATGTGCCGATTATTCGTTACTTTTGTTGTTTTGTATTGCAGTTGAGTGTCTGCTGCCAATTAAAAGGTTTTCTTCGGTATATGGAAAAATTTGCTGAGTATTTTTTTCTACTAAAAAGTGCGCGCTTTTGCTGCTATTTAAAAGATTTCGTAAAATGCTTATTGCTGTCTACTTTTTGTATATATGCTTTCTTTATGTTCACAACACGTTTTCAAGAGAATTTTGAAATTTAACGATAAAATTTGTAGGTTATTTTTTAATGCGTTGTCTATTTAAATTATGGCAAGTTTTTTTGCTTTTTATAGTAAAGGCTAAATCAAGTTGAACAATTTTTATTGACTTAGTTTTTATGCTATCTCGCTAATTAATGTTAAACGCCTGTTATTCTTAAACTGTTATGCTTTTGTTTTGGTTTAAAATTCTACGTATATATGTATGTATTATAATTATTTATTTAATGGAAGAGAAAGATTATTGAATGAAATTTTTGTGTGTGATTATAAAATTTTCGCCTGCTAATTTAGCAATAATTTTTATTATTATGATTATAGCACAGCGTTGTTGTTGTTGTTCCTTTTGTAGTAGTAGTGGTTTTGTTGTTGTAATTGTTGTGTTACATCATATTATTGCATTTGCTTTGACCTATTTTTTCGCATCTTTTATTTAACGTACGAAAATCGCTTAAGGCCGCAATTTTTCATCGATATTTTGCGCTTTACTTCCTTTTGCACATTTCCAAATCAAGCTGAATCCTGCTGCTGCATATCTCTTGTAAGCAGTCTGTGTGTGGTTATTGTGGTTGTTGTGGCTTTCGCTTACTTTGCCCACTACACTACGCCATTATCCAATGTTGATATTTGTTGCTATTGTTGTTGCTGTCGCTGCACAATTTGCTACTGCTGCTGAGGACGTCTCGTGGCCTGCAAGAATATAAAAGAAAGAAAGTATAGCGTTTATTCATTGGCTTTTATGTTCATCATAGGGGAAACTGCGATGGTTCGATGGTTCAGCAAGGCAAGCCCGTAGTAAACATTTTCAATATACATAGTTACTTAACATCTCATGATATTTTGTTTGGTACGATGTGCTTTATAAGACATTTATACTACAAAAAGTACAAATGACTAACAATTTGTATGCCTTTGAAAATTGAATAATTAACCCTTGGAGCTATTAGTCTACATTTTAGTTCAGTCAGTTAAATAGACATAAGCATGATCCCTTCAGGAAAGCAATAGTTAGACGGAGCTAATTAACATTAAGTCAGTAAAATAAACATAAGTAAATGCATAGTAGAGAAAATATAGTGGGAGGGTTATGAAGAACAAATTTTGCAAATATCGTTATAATTACTATAAGTACTGTTGTATCCAACCACTTCTTGAGATGAGTTTATTTTATAGTCAGTTACATAAGGTTAAGCTCCCGATAGGTGCAATTTATTTAACCACATACATATGTACATATATACAGATATATGTATAGGTACACCATCCTCAACGAAAGAAGCAACCATTCAAGTGGTATCCGCTTTGAAAATTAATGAAATAAAATTGATTTATGCTCAAAGCCGCCAACACACAAAACACACATATACATATATGTACGCATGCACACACACACACATACATATATGTATGTACATACATATATGCATGCTGTGAAGTGGAAACTTTTAATTGCTTGGTGCGATGATACATAAATTAACCTACCCTCAATAAATATATTTTCGCATACAACCTCTTGCCTCTTAATAACACACTGTGCTACTGTAAAAATTCTGCCATACAATTTTTTTCTTTTTTACATAATTCGAGAACTTTTCTCTGATAATATTTTATTATGAACGTTTTTATTAATAGTTATATGCTGTCGAAAATTTGAAAGCATCAACGCAAAAAAGTTCACGCTGACTACTTAATTTTTTTTGCAATTGCAATTTGATTACTCGAAATAGATTTACATATTTGAATTTGTTTCAAAACTATCTTAAAGAAGAAATATTGAAGAAATATTTTATAATCAATACAAGAACTCAAAACTTATATGAGAAATGAGTTATAATGAGTTTGCAAAATGCCTAAAAACACTCATTGTAAGTATCAAATGTTATATACTTTATTTGTAGCTAGTAGGTTTGAAACATACTCTTTAAGAGCAGACTGTACAACTGTCGAAAATAGAAAAAAATGCTTGGAAGGAAGTATAAAAAAAATTGTGTAGATATATACATACATATTTTCCCAATTTGATGTAAATTCACAAATGAAGTTTGGAAGGGTATATTTGCACAAATCCGAAATTAGTCAATGCGGTTTGTTATCGACCAGTCAAGAAGAGAAGAATTTTCAATGCAATAATAATATTTAAAAAAATGATGCTGTGCTGGTGCTCACAATCACGAAAATCCTTTTTTCAAGAAACGTCTATCAAAAAGAAAATACTTGAATGCTTGTATTTTTCCAAATATGAAAATGTATGGAGACATTTTTTACAAGGCTTTTACCGACTTAAACCTATTCCCTTATTAGGAGATATTGAATGAGAGCGCTTTGATTTTTGGTTCCTTTTTGTCTACGCTAAAGGACATTTTTGTTCAACAGTGTATTTGAACAATATGTAAAGCAGGGCGTTCTCCGTCATAATTGTTATCATTTGCTGTATTCTATAATTTTTCAATTACATGCTTTGGAAAAAGCCTTTCATTTTAATGTGTGAGTGTGGTTGTGTGCGTATGCCTGTGCCTGTGGCTGTGTCTGTAAGTGTAGTGGGCGATGCCGCAATTAATTAAAGCAAAGCAACGTTTATGAAGCTCATCATTAACAACACAATGGTTTTTGTATACATGTGAGTGCATGTGTGTGTGTTAAGACTGACAGCGTCTGGAAGGTGGATTCTTCAAATTGATATGATCTAAGCGCGCAGTTATGGCAACATCTTATTATAACAGCTGAGCAGACCGCCAGACGGGCAGTCGAGCGGGCCGGGGGTACAGCCCTGTAATTATGTTGTTTATAGAAAATCGATATGGGGTGCGCTCAGAGCGACTTAACTTAATTTGAAACTAGGCTAATAGTTGACTGCTATTTATAGTATACTAAGTACTTTGCACAGAGGGCGACGTTATCAGCAAATTTCATAAATGAGCTTGGCAAAAGAGATTGAGAAGGTGTGCTCTAATCCACTTATTGGCAATTGAAGGCTCTTCTTGTGCGGGGCTGGAAATTGGAAATTGGCAAAAATAGTGCGCCTTCCGAAAAAAACCAATTCCGCGCCAAACAAGCCAACACCGAAAGGAAAGAACCCCTACTTCCGTCATTTGCGACTCGATGACCATTTTCCACATCGTCGTCGATTATGAATAGGGTGTGACGGGGCCAGAAGTCAGGCGGTAAGTACACTGAGTAACCTGAGAATGAAGTTCAGTGGAGCGGGCCAACGTAGCGCGATGTAATTAATTTAACCGCACTGCGTAATGGCGGCTAATCATTGCTGCTAAGCAATCAAAAAGTCGTTAACTCGTTAAATTTGCAAAAGCGTCAGAGGAAAATTTCGACGTGGAAATAAATAGTACATGGCCCGTATAATAAGTTTTATATGAAGTAAAGTCTGTGCTTAAAGTAATTTTTTTATGGATAAAGGCGGGGGACAATGGCAAAGATCGTTAGGAATTTTGTATATCAAATATTTACGACTCTAACCTTGCTTGAATTTGAGAAGTTGGGTTGTTAAGACTTAAGCCGCTGTAGAAAGCGGACACCCAATGAGCTTGGCTTAGCTACAGTGGTGGTGCTCTAATTGGGCACTCATTAACATATGTACTTTTCACTTTGACATATTTCAGCCAACTATCGTTTTAAAATCAAAGTATCCTTTATAATTACTAAAAATTTTTTTTATCATTCGAGGTATTTGTTGATATTTTTTGATCTTATAACTGTCGCAACATCCTGTAGAATGTAACTACACATTCATTATAAAGCCGTGTCCCAACGGGAAGTTTTCTTGTTCATTATAAAGCCATGTCCCATTTTATCATGGCAAGATATACCCTTTGAGAGTTTCCAACTACATCGCGAAAGACGAATATATTCACAATACGAACTTGAATTATTATCTACATTTCTTTTTGTATATAAGTGTCTTTCTATATAAGTGTAGTTTGAGTTAAGGGAACACTCTGCTCAGATTGAGTTCGATGTATGTACATATATAGTAGATTAACATACGCATTATATATTTATATATAGATCGATGTATGCATAGCTCGAAAACAAAGCATACATTTGATCTAAGTTTCTATTTAAATGTGCAGAATTCTTGAGTAAAAATAAATACATGCTTGTGGCACACATACACATATACATATGTATATGCATACGTCTGCACAAATACTAACAGTTTTCTGTTAATTGCAAATAAACGCTTGGAACATTAAGCACAAAAGTGGGCAGTCTAAAATTGATATTAGGTTAATGGCCCTTGGTATTCTGGCATGGCCAGTAAATTTGTTGTTGTTGTTTTTGTTTTGCTGTATTTTTGTTGTTGCAGCTTGAAATTCTATAACAACAGGGAGCAGCCCTTTCGAGCTGTTAATGTGTTGCAGGCAATGCCACATTCGCCAAGCACACACGCACACATGCAAAAAAAACACACACATGCATAGAGTTGCTTGCTCGTGTCTGTCTATTAACAGTAGTTGTTGTTATTATTGTTATGTTTGCCACCGTCAGTGCAATTGCTCTGGTCACTTGGCAAGCGAACGACTGACTTTTGCTGCTCTGCAGTCACATGCATCTGCAGCTGTATATGTAAGTATGTCTCTGTGTGTGTGTGTGTGTGTGTGTGTGTGTGTGCGTTTTGCTGACATTGGCCTTGCAGCACCTAATTTGTGTCGATCATAATGGTGCCTGTAACAAACTTAATTGTGTGACTATAATTATGCACTAACTTGTATGTGTGTGTGTTGAAGATCGAAATTCAAATTCAATTTCCCGATGGTATTTTTTTTAAATGTAGCTCATTTATTTGATTTGAAGGTAAAAGGTGAACGGCATATTCGAAAGCTGAAGTCAGTTAACTATAATTCAAAATAAGAACAAGAATTGTCAATAGTCCTTATGGTTTAAAATATATTGAATAAATTAAGTAGTACAAATTATAATGCTGTCAGAGTATCAATTTTTGTAAAAGGATAATATATCAGAGTGAGTGAGAATTTTTGTAAAAGATAATATATTTAAATTCAAACAAAACTATTGTTTTGTAATATGCGTAGTAGCTCCTGCTCCGCCATCACTAGAACTCATCTGACTTGTTTAGGAGCGCCTTTCTTTTCGGGGTTCGAAAAGATCTCGTAACTAGGTACCAAGCCTCTTTGGAATTTCGTGAAACACACAAAAATTCGGTCAGATCGTTTGATCATTCCCAAACGGAATTCTAACTGGCATCGCTATGGACCCAACAGAGTCTACGCGTGGGCTTTTTTTGAGAGCCAGCTTAACATAACCTAACCTAACCTGATATGCGTTCATATTAAAAGCGAAATGTGATCTACGCTCTTCCACTGCTGTCTTACAAAAGTAAAGCGCTTCATTGCTTCCTTCTTAGCAAAATGTAGCGTTTTAACTATTGATTTTAGCTTCAATATTTTATGCTAAAAGAAATAGAGATAAAAAATACGATAGCAGCAAATGTGACATCAAATTTACCAACAACAAAAACCAAAGCATTAACTATTCCCACGGGACAACGCGGCGTATGAGCGATGTTGCGTGGCATGCCGCATATCCAGCCGCGCGGCAGCATGACTTGCACATATGACATTATTGAAATGAGCATGTGCATGTGCTTGTGCTATGCTCAATTGAGTCTAATTTTGGATTGAATATTTGTGGCGGGGGTAAAGGCACAGCACGTGGGCATAGCGTGCTTGAATCGAAAATATAGGAAAACACAAAAAAGAGTAGAGAAAATATGTAGAAGCAAGAGGAAAGAGCAATAGCAAAGCACTTGCTTTAGGTTTGCTGCTACTTATACTCGTAGCAACATAATAACACACACACATGTGCTTTTTGTTGCCTTAAATTTATTGACATTTGGAAAATTCGAACGCTTGACATAATCTCTTCAAAGAATGCCATGGTTTCAATTAACATCAAATGAAAAAATCGGAAACGTGCTCGGGAGCAAGACATTTAAAACAACATTAATCTAAGATAGCCCTTCCTTTCGATTGTCAATGAGTGCACACGTCACGTGTTCTCATGAGCTGATCGGAGGGGCTGGACAAAAGTTTTCATACATTTTCCGCTACTTAAACCTACTGGCCAAGCCAAGATGCTGACTAGCAGTCCATATTGCTTAACTTTACGCAGGAAAAAGGAATAGTTTTCATTGAAGACATATATTTAAATATTCTTAAAGAGTGGCTTGAAAAGAAATAAAAAATTCATCTTTTTCAGCATCTTTTGCATTTGTTTGTAAAACAGCAGATTTGAATTCTACACATTCAGTTTATAAAAAAGTGTCTATGCCTTAGATGCAATCGGCCAACTATATACCTTAAGATATATTCAACTGAAAAAATGTACAGCTCCATGGTCAGCATGCTCTTTCTGCTTTAAGTTGACTACTGATTGCATTATTGTTGCCAACATTACTTTGTTGCCAACATAACAACGTAATGCATAATCGAGCGCATATTTCCGCAACGCAATTTGCTGGCTAAAAGCTGAGCCGGCGCACAAAGAGCGGCAAGCGGAAGCAGGAAAGGCAATGTAAAAGGTTACTTCCGTTTTGCGCTTGCAGACAAGAGCAGCTATTTTTATATCTTGCCCTTCTGGCTGCTTCGTCTTTGGCTAAGGACTAAGGGCAGCAGCAGGCAGCTGCAGTTGCAGCAGCAGTTCAGCTGCAATTTCCAGCACATTTCATTGTGGCAATTTCAGCTCTTCTTCACTTTGCGCTGTAATATCGTTAAAATATGCTGGGCTTTGAGGCTTAAGGGCTTAAAGGCTCAAGCTGCTGTTGAAAATGTGTTGACGTTTGCCAAAGCCAAATATTATATTTGTTGTTGTTGTTGCAAGTGTCATTAATCAGCGCGTTTGCAGAAACATAAAAAATACAAAGTGGCAGTGAAAGGGAAGTGCAATATTTATGCCCAAAAATGAGCATAAGCGCAAAGAGCTTTTTATATAAATTATTAATATGTCAAAAAACAGTATACAAACATGAGCACACAAGAGCAAGAGCTGGCAGTGGCTGTCTTCTTTGTTTGTGGCATGCATGTAAAATGTTTTATGCATCCCTGGGGTTGCATTTAAATTTATTTTTTGTTGGCCTTTAGTGACTTTTTTTAATGAATTTTTTGCGCTGTTAAAGAAAAATCAATTATGAGGGCTTCTTTAATTATGTATGCGGGTTTGTGTATGTGTTTGCATGACTATAAAATATGCACTGAAAGCATGAGAGCAGCATATATTTGCAACGCCAGCAACTAGGTCAGCTGCGTAAAATTGCTGATGTGGTGGCATTGAGTGAGTTATTGCGTTGGCTTCCACAGAGCGAAACACATGCATAAATAAGCAATAGGCACACACACTCAAGTGCATGTATCTGAACATCCCAGCAAACCAAATTCGCAATATTTGTTATGCAGTCCATAGAAAAGACAGTTAACGAAGCGCGTTTTGTAGGCCAAATTCAATATTTCAAATATGACCGTCAATTCTGCGACCAGAGAGAAAACCTGCAGGAACCCCAAAACTGGCAAAATATTTTCCAAAAAATTTCAACGAATATTTTAAGCCTATTCGACACCGTGACAAAATCGAAACAATGTTGTTATTGTTTTCTGTCGAGAAATTGTTAACAGGTATGTATAATTCATCTTTTGCATTGTCAGCTAAGTTTAATTGTTATTGAAGAAACAATATCTCTTCTAGATATGTATGTATAATTTTTCTGAAATGAATTGAATTGAAAGTAGTGAAAATAGAAAAGTTGGTAATTTCTCTAGTACTGGGTTTAAATAAATTTGACTCAAATTTGATAAATTTGAGCATTACTTTAAAATATTTCGCAGTTTAATAAATTAATCTAATAGAACTAGTATCAGAATAAATGAGCTCTACTTTTTTGTTTATTTCCCTTTTCCTCTATAAAGAGCAGCTAGTAAAAAAATTTACTTCACTCAAATGGTTTGCTGACATGTTGAAAAAATTTAGATATATGCCAAAGGCTTGTAGTCGTACTTTTGTTTCTCTTTTGCCGAATCCAACAGGAAGGCATATACACCTGCCTGCCTCCAGCAGAGACATACACACACACACACTCACACAAACGTTTGCTCAAATAACACATGTGCTTAACGAGCGGCTGCTGACCATTGGCTAGCTGAGCATTGAGCCATGTTCTCTCTGCTGTCATAAATTATACTGTGTTTCGTCGTAAATTTTTCGTAGTCCGACACCTGCCAGATTCAGGCTGCCTGCACCTTTTTCATGCTTCCATTTGCAATTCACAGATTTCGAGCGTATTTTGTATTCTTTATTAATATCGTGCAAAAAGTGAAATTATGATATTTCTACCGAAAACTGGAAAACAATTCAAAATTTAAGCCAGTAACCTCTGCGTTATTGAAGAAAGGCTGCTGGAGATACGCTGCTGCCACTGACAATTAATAGGGTCATTTATATTGTTCATTGTTAGTGTAAATGAAAATGCACGCACAAAAGTACAAACCTTTTTGTATGTGCCTTTGTGTGCTTGAAAAACCAATCAACTGAGAAATTCGCAGATGATCCGAGTACAATAAAAAGTGCATACTTTTCGTATGCAAAATTTAATGCAAAGTTTATATTCATTGAAACATACGCACACCCACAAGGACCATTCAATGCTTAAGCGCATGTATGTGCGTGTGTATGTTTTTTGACAATGAGATGTGGAAATGCGTTCATTTGCATATTTGGTACTTTGCAATTTCCGAGAAGAGCCAGTTTCATTTGAAAATTGGCATTTAAATTTCGTGTGGCATATTTGGTGGGAAATTTCAATAACATTTCCGCAGAAAAGCTGCTTATCAGCTGTGTACTTCACTGAAAACTTAATGATGGCGCCTGGAAATATTACTTTTTATACCCTACACCTATGGTAATAGGGTATAATAACTTTGTGCCAAAATTGTAACGCATTAAAGGAGCCTTCCTAGGTATAGACATAAGTATATAGAAATGATCAGAAACACTTTCTCTTTTCATTTCCGGTTGTCCGTCTGTCCGTCTGTCCGTCTGTCTGTCTGTCTGTCTGTCTGTCTGTCTGTCTGTCTGCGTGTACGCAAAAAAAAGAAAGAAGGAGTTGTTCGATTTGGACCAAATTTGGTACACAGTCACAGTGAACCTCGGGTTAGGTAAAGTGTTAAAATTATTCAAATTGGTCGAAGGATACGCCCCCAATGGACCTATAAGTCCCTCTACCTCGGGTTTTTTGCGATCAAATTGCTGTAATTTGTCTAATTACTCATTGAAAAGAATAATACTTGGTATTCAAGTTAAGAGGTAGGTCTTCTATATCTCAGGAAAAAATGGGCGTGGTCCGCCCACTATATAGCCGGCAAAATTTTTTCGGTAAAATGGCTCCCAATTGACTAGTTACGAATATAAATGAATGAAATTCGGTTCCCAAATTGATATATAGGTCTTAGAAGCCATACAAGAAAATGGGCGTGGTCCGCCCACTATATAGGCGATAAACAAAAAATCCTCTTAACTTCCATAATATATACACCAGAGAGTCCAGATTTGGTTACTTCGTTCCTGGTAGGAATATCTTTTAATTCTCCAGAGATGGGCGTGGTCCGCCCACCATGGGGGCAGTAAAATAAATATGCCGATAACATCTGGTGTACACCTGTCAGAGCATCAATATTTGGCATGTATAGTCCTATTAGGTATATCTTGTAGTTAGCCAAAAATGGGCGTGGTCCGCCCACTATGTAGGTTGTAAATCAAATACGCCCACAATTTCAGTGAATTATCACCCCACTTGGGAACATGGTGTAGGGTATTACTCTGTCGGTGAAACCCGACTGATTGCTTCCTTACTTGTTTGTTACATGCTTAAAACCGTGATCTTAAAGGAGAGGATTTGACAGAATTGTATGTAAATCTTTCTGCAGAGTATGTTGTTAAAATTCTCTGAAACTTTCTCTTTACTCTAAAATGCAACGCAAATAATGTGAGGTAGGAAAAATGTGGCATTTTTGAATTTTTTGAGCGGAGATGAAAATTCAAGATGCTTGGAAGAAAGTACACAAATTTCACGCTGTAGCTTTGTATTAAATTGATTTATCCGAAAACGGTCTTTTGCACCAAACTCTACACGGCATCTTCTTTCGAAAATGTTCTAAATGTGAGGAAGAAAATATTTGGCGATTTTTGAACTTTTTGAGCAGTTCTTTCCTTAGATAAAAGCTCAAATTTCAGCCTGGACAAAGCACATAAATTTCTCTCCGTAACTTTCTAATAAGCTGACCTATCCAAAAACGTTCTTTTGCACAATGTTCTACACTATTTGTACTTTCTAAAACGCACTAAATGAGAGATTAAAAAAATTGCATATTTTGAAATATTTTAGATAGAAAATATCTACAAAATTACAATGAAATATTAAAGAAAGGCATTTGCGTATTCTGACATTCAATTTTTATTTTCTACAGCATTCTTGAACTATCGGTAAAAATTTTAGAGATGTTCAATAGGAGCACTCTGTTTTTATTGTTGTTGTTTTGGTGACGCTTTGTCGGGCTGTCAAGTATTAACTTGATGAAGTGAGCATTACACATACAAATTCTCATTAAAAAACACACTAAAACAGTGCAGCAGAGCAAGCAATGCACAAGAACAACAACAACATATCTGGATTTTTGCTGCAAGTGCTTGCACCAGCTGCACCAGTTTCCTAACGCCAAGCAGTTGAATGTGCAACAAGCACACTCACACACACATACACGAAAGAAAGCAAATTTATACATGAAATGAAAATGCCCTAGAGCTGCAAAATAGTAGTATATCCAAACTGCGCTGCGCTACACGCTCGTAAATTATTACGCAGCAAATTTGCGGGAATTCGAGAAAGTTGCGCCAATCATGAAGATGAGATGAAAGCTGCAAGTAGTTGGCATGTCTGTGCGGAGCACTTTTGCAAGTCTTTGCAATTAAAATTACGCATACGCCCCGAAGGCTCTGATGCCTTGCCGACTTTCGAAGTTTCTTCAGGGAAGTTTAATGGCAAGAATTCAAATAACTGAGCTATTTAATCACCTTATCCAACTTTATTCCCTCTATATTGCGTCAGCTAGCAGGTGTTAATTAGCCTCGTGTGCGCCAAATTAACATCCTTTTGTGTTACGGCTCGTGGCCTAATGGCATGCATTTAAATGAACTGCGCCTGTTATCTGTGCTCATGTGGGCTTGCTTTCAAGGCTGTTTCTACCAACATATTTATGCTATATAAATATACTTATATGCATGTGTGCGTGTGTGTGCATCAGCTAGTGATATATACACTATTTTGCTTGCAAGCAAAAAAGCATACGTGATTTTATCACATTTCGTTTGCGTCTGTGTGTGTGTGTGTGTGCTCTTGCCTTGCTGATTGCTGCTTATTTATTTGCTATTGATTTTTCTTTAAAAAGGCTGCCTTTCTGCTTTTCTTGTTTGCGCGCGTGGCCTTCATTGGTGGGAAAATACTCTTTGTCACGAATATTTGGCATAAAAATCGTAGATAAGTGAATTTATACGATTTCCGTTCTTGGGCAATGCCACAAAGAAACAACTTCAAATGTATTCAGACAAACTTTGGCAGGCCAGCTCGCTTGACTTTTAATCCCTTTCGGTAGAAAAATACTATTTCATTGCTTAACGACATTTGTGAATTTCATTAATTAGTTTATAAACAGGTGTTTAAGGTTTCTAACTGGTAAACTAAAATTTTATTTTTTTGCCCATAGTTGACTGTGAGCGTGTTGAGCGCTTAAGAGGCTTTAGTTTTCAGCCTATATTCAAATAAAATTCTTAACGAGTATTGGAAATGCGAGAATAATTATGCCAATTACGCCAATTTTGCGTTATGCGTCTTTCGTCTTTTCATTATCTGATGTTTCGCAAAATTTTTTATCGGAAAAGCAGAAATTGCTATGGAAGCGAAATCGTAGTAAGAACCCGCATCCAAGCCCACTCAATTTGGAAGTCTGCAAATCAAATCTATTTGAAACAAATCTAGCGGCTAAATTTAAATCAAAATTTATTGCCGTTTTCCCTTATTCAGAGAGTCACAATTCGTCTAAATCATGACCTCGCTTAGAACTATGAGCAGAAGTACAAGTATAAGCCTGAAATTATGCAACAGTTCTCATCGTAAAATTCGAAATTTAGCCCAGTAGATTTTCGAAATTAGTTTACGCAAAAATTCGTGAAAATTGATACTTTAACAAGGCAGCTGAAAAGGGAAAAGGCAATCGTAAATCTCTTTTAAATTTGTGCTGCGAAAAAAAGGGAATCAAATAGAAATTCATATCATTTTCATTACTTGCTCAAAAATCATCAGCAGTGCCAAGTTGCTACAGTTTTCTGCTAACAACGTCAAATTCCCGAAAGACATTAAAGCTTTTATATCGCCGTTTTGCATAAATAATTTCAAATAAAAGGCATTTTTATCATATGTCCGTCCGATATGGCGCAATGTCATAAAACTGTTCGCTCTTAGCCTACTTTCACTTAATGCCGCAGACTTGTTGTCGCCCACAAACACCACAAAATATATACCGCGCTCTGCCCTCCACTCCACTCTGCGCCAGCGCAAGCTTGCTTAGAATTTTTGCAAGCTTGTAGGAGGAGCGTTGATAAATGCAAATTATCTGCGGACGATTAATTATTGGACTGACTAAAGTCATGTAAATATTGTGCGAATGCGAAAGTGTGTGGATGTGTGTGTGTGTGAGTGGTGGGTGCAAACGAAATAAGTTATTGTGCGAAACAATTGTGAGAAATTGATAGTGCCGCAGTTAAATCGTCTGCGAAGAAATAGCCACCAGACAAAACAAAACATTAATTTCTCCAGCAAACTGACAGGCGGGCAATCTGATAAAAGCACATCTCTCACACACACACACACATGCATGCACTGAGCATGTAAGGCATTAAGCCATTTAAATTCGTTTCTGCACAGTGACAAGCGCAGGACATCGTTGGCGTTTTTGTGCCAACCGCCCTTTACTATCTCTATGCGCTGCTCATGCTCATGCTTAAGAAAATCCTTGCGCGTTTTAACGTTTTATTGTATAAAATGCTGTTTAATAAAATGATGCTTCGAACAGTCATTTGAACGCAATGCACTTAGCCCTGAAATCTTGACTCGAAATGGAGAACAAGTCAAGGCCAGCACCTTTGTTGTAGCTGTTGATATTCTTATCGCTGCACCTTGTCACTATTTTCACTTCGCTCGACCATTGACAATTTAACAACGTTTAAACTAATTGGAATAGTGTCTGTTTGCTTGTCAGACTGTCTGTCTGGCGTATTCCATCATTGCTGATTACGTATGGTGAATGTCAGCTTTGTGTTTGTATGCAACATGCTTGCAAACGAACTGAGCACTCGAGTCTTTTCTGCACAACGAGTAGACCCGGTATTCCGGTATAACAAAATACCGAAGTCCCGAATCATTGTCAGTTGCGAAAATATCTGCAGAAAAAACTCGAAACTCCTTTTGAGTTTCAGTACCTCGAAAAATTCAAAATTATAGAATTTTACAGAAACTTTGGCAGTCAAGAATATTTCTTAATTTTTAAAATTTAAGCTATACTTTTGCTGTGATTTTTATAATTTCTGTTGCCTATTCAATTTAAATCTTATGAGTTGATTCATTTTGTAGTTCTTTTGGACAAATTGTTTAAAGCATATCTTAGCACTTTAACTTGACCTTTGACACAATATTTTATTAGAGTAATATTTGCTGAAATCACAAAAAAGCTGTTTCATGTTTAAAGATTTTATTAGTATTCAAGAAATTTATATTTGATTTATTATATTTGTAATGGAAGTATAAGCTTTGCTGAAAGACTTGGCCTGCGAGTTTGGTTTATCAGCAGTGTAATTTATGATATCATTAATTTGTTGTGTTTGTTTCTGCATTACGAACTGTCTTACTAAGTTGCCTCTGGCCCCTCTTTCGCTCGGCTCATGCACATATTATGACACTGTTCGTTGGCAGCTGCTGAAGTTCCTAACCTCATCGCCTTGTTGCACTCAACTACATAATTCCAACGTGTCCACACATATTCTTAACCCACACACACACACATTCTCTAGCAGTTATTTCCCTGCGGAAAAAACAGACATTAATCAATATGTATGCGCATATATCAGCGATTCGATTCAATCAATTTATCAACCAATCGATACATTCTTCAGTCAAATGCGCAGACAATGCCCGACACAGAAAAGTTTCACCTTATCAACCTGAACTGGCAGCAGCAGCCATGAGGGGGGGAGTGCATGCAGGCATGTGTGCGTGTGCTAAGTGACTATTAGCTGCAATTGCAGGTGGGTGTGAGTGTGTCTGTGCGGTTGCTTGTTGGCTCATGTTTGTGTCTGGTGATGAGCACTTTTTGCGGGCACTTTGTATTGACATAGAGTTCTTTAGCGGTGACACTTGCTCAATTCACACGATGAACTCGTCCGTTGGCACTGCTTGTCAATGGCACATACACACACACACACGCGCGCATTCAAACACACATTTGTCTAAGTTAGAAGTGACTTGACTGCGCTGCTGAACAGTTTTATTAATGTTGGCTGTGTGTAGGTGTACAATGTCTGTGTGAAGCCCTTGGGGTAGTTTGTTTATTTGTATTATATGCGCTGAGAAGATAGTCACGTGCTCATGAAACGCGCATTGCCAGCTGACAAGCGTTAATTAGCGATGAGTGAGTAAGCCACGTCTTGATGTAGCCATGTGAGGGTAATTTTTGAAAGCACATCAAACGTGAATGGATAAATGTGAAACAACTGCTTTCGAGCTGTAGAGGCTATTAATTTTCTGCTCGATAGCATAGCTTTAAATTGCACAAGCGAAATGTGCGAAAAAATTGAGAAGTTGCACATTGCATCAAGCTATTCGTAAAGTAAACTTGCAACAGTGCCATATCTAAAACTGCTCTGAAGTGCATGATCATTGGAAGTGAGCATACCTTTTGAAATTTAATTAAAAATATGACCAACTGATAATGAAACTGTTAAGAATGGCATACAATTATGTATATACTATGTACATACCATTCTATAATTGCATTTTTGAGATCGGAAGAAATTAGAAGAATATTTGAAGAGATGAACAAAAAAATGAGCAATTTTTAAGTAAAAATATAGCTTTGCAAGCTTAATTGTTGTAAAGGTAAGCTTAACAGCTGAAGCTTCAAAATGGCTGTCTTACTTTAAGGCCATAGGTCAGTCAGTGAAATAAAATTTTCAATATGTTGCAAAGCAGTCTTTTACCGCTTTGCACTATTTTTTAAATTTATATATTCCCAAAAAAAATCTTTGCAACTGTAAAGAAAAGTTGTTTGCTGCTGTTTGTTATTTATTATTCTTAGCCGCCTTCGTGGGCGCCACAGCCAGAGAACGACGCGCTCGTCGACGATATTGATATTTTGGTTTATTTTGCTTTGTTGTGAGCATTTCGTTGTCAGCGAAGCTTGTCAAAATGTATTGCAGAATATTTGCGTAAAAAACACACTTCGCAGCTTAATTGTGTATACTTTGCTTTGAGAAATTTCCAAGTGTGCCTAAAGAAAAATATCATATGTGGTAGACAAGCTAATTAGGCTGACGAAGACATCGGCATTTTGGAATTTTGCAACTTATTGACAAAAAGAAATTTGAAAAATTATACAGAAAATTTGCACGCAACGAAAAATATAAATATGATATGACGCTTTTACATAAACATGCGCTAACGGCAAAGTATGAAACAAGTGTATACAATTTATAATGCTTCACAGTTGCAAGTGTGTGTGACTCGCAAACAGTGTTGCTATTTTTAGCTGCTTTTGTTTTGTTTATAGCCTGTCAAAAATATATGCTTCCAAAAAAAGAGGCAAAAAATGAATTTTCACAGCGTAACAATGAAAGTGCGATTTTTTTGTGGCTAGAACTAGAACATGAGCAGAAACTTCCGAAAAGAAGAATGAGTTTTGTATACAAAACGAAACTGTAAACTTTCTATATAGCAACATGGGATGGGCTCTTTTCGAAAACATTTTCTAAAATAATATTAATTTTGAGGGGCTCAAAATTAGAGCAATTTGGTTCAATATTTTTAAATTTGATTATCTTTTTCATTAGTGAAAACTCAACATAAGGCGGGATTTTTTCCAACCGCTATAATAACGTTTCATAATTTGAATTTTCTCAGTCTTGCAGATAGTTTGCAATTTCTGCTATGCTAAAAAAAGAAACTTTAGTAACAAAATTTGTTCAGCGACAAAAAAACTCTGCATTTATTTCTGCCAAATTTCAAAGTGAGGCGGCCACTCAAGCTTCTCTTCATGTTGGCGCTTCCCACTTCCAGCAACACAACTGCATCCTGTGAGCAGTTCCGATAACTCACTTTCTTGCAATGCCATAATTTATTTGCCTCTACCGCCAACCCGCTGCCTCAGATGCATTACACATGTGCACTTCCGTTCTGCCGCTGTTAATATGCAAAGAAGATACAAAAATCTTGCACTTGCGGTCAGCGAGCGTTCATTATTTGCGCAAAAGGTCAGCTTATACAAATCCTTTTAAGGTAACGCCTAAAAGTATGCAAGTGAAATGTGAAAGCGCGTGTGTGTGTTGTTGCTTGCATGTGTGCGACTGACATGCAATGGCACTGCGGCATGGCTTTGCATATTTCTATACGTATACAAGTTTGCATAAAATGCAAATAAAGGCGTGCACTTTGAAAAATTGTTACATTATCCTTGAATTTTTGCCGCAATAAATTATTAAAGACGCCAGCAGCTGCCGGTTCGCTGGCCTGCGTGACATGGCAAACTGTTTGCCCCTGTAGCACAAAAAATGCAACTTGGCGAAGGTGCAGCTGTGGTTTTTTTTGAAAATTCTTACAAACATTTCAATGCCGCCACTTGCACAAACACATGCCTTCGGCAATCTGGCAATGAATTTGCTACAAGTTGAGCGATTTACTTGCATGTGGGATTTAGTTGCTTATCCTTTGTGTGGCTTTGTGTAATCGATAAGCCATGGCAAAGCAACGTCTGCTGCCGAAAATGTTGCCATGGCATTTAATGCATTATTTATGCATATGTGTGTGTGTTATTATAGACAACTTTGCATGTGAGTAAGTATTTGATGGGCCTCAGATAGAGGGAGAGAGAGCAGTACTCTGAGCCAAAAGCAGCTTGCAAACAATTTTGGGAAGGTCATAATTTTTATAAATACCATGCCTTATTGCATGCCACATTTGCAGGTTATAGTCCTTGCTATAAGCGTATGCAGACATATTCTAATTTATGAGCTTCACTTGGCGGATTTTCAATTTAGCGCTTTTCTGCATTGTATAAAATAGAAAATGCATGAAATCAACTTGGTTAACTTAAAATTCGGCATACTTTTGTAAGGCACTGCAAGTATGCACAAAGTTATGTGTAAATAGTAATTTCCAGTATATAGCTTCTGGCAAATAATAAGTCTGTCTTTCATCTGTGCTGCTGCAGAGAGCATTTAACTAAAATCCATTTAAAATGTAGCTGTGGCAGATAGCAGAGCACTTTGCCCAAGGAGCACGCGACTGTTCTTGAGCGTGTTGCAGAGGCGGTAAACAAAGCAGAGCTTCTATTGGAAGCTGATGCCAATGGCGTCGGGCCAGTTGCTGCCAATGTAAACAATTCAGGCGAAGCCAATTGTAAGAGCAGCGCATTGTAAGTGTGTGTGTGTGTGTGTTTGTGTATGCACAGTATACACACATATACCAACACATGCTCAGTGTGACGTTGGCATGAATAAATTGCCAAAAAGAGATAAAAGAATGGCAGGGAAGCGAGTTTAAAGCCAACCACGGGTGGCAGCAGCACCAGCCGACTTGAAAGGAATTCAGCTTGACTCGACTCGATTGAGACGCGGCCCAAAATGGCAACATAAGAGCATGGAATGCACACAACACGGCACGGCACACTCACACAAATAGGCATGTACAAAGGGATAGGAAGCCAGAAAATATGCGCAAATATATGCCGGGACGAATAATTCATTCTGGCAGATACTAAAATTTGTGACAAAATTAAATCCCGTAGCATAAATTCAAGTTGTTAGCTAAGCCGCTGCCGCTGCCATCACCGCTGCCATTGCCGCCAGAGAGCCCGTCGCCAGGGCGCACAGCATAAGAAGCTTTTTTCAAACATTTGCACAAGGACTTTGCTAACGGCGGGGCGAGGGTTTTCAAGTTGCCAAGCAGTTGCGAAGCTTTCCTTCGCATCGCTGCTTTGCACATTCGAGCAGCCCTTCACTTTTGGCAACGGCACCGAATTTGGGCTTTTAGATTTGCTCCGCGCCAACATTTCCAAGTAGAAGAGAAGTAGTAATGCAGGAAGTGCGCCTCCCAAAAATATAAACGAGCAAGATTTGCCGTCGATGTTGCTTCTATGCTCTTTCCAACTTTCATCACAAGCCATTGCCTAACTCGACTGCCAGCAGCAGCCAGGAGAATTGATAATGGCGCAGACAGCAGGACAACGGCACAGGCGAAAAGCGAGGGAAATAAACAAAGGCGCATTTGGCGCTCAGCTCGGGGTTGCTCATGTTGCTCGGATTTGTTGAGGTAGGGTGGCTCTGCAATGTCTGAGCGGAATGGCTAAATAAAAGCCAAGGTGTGACCCGTGCCGCCCAGAGAGATACCTAATTTTTGTTGTTGTTACTTTATTTGATGAAGCTTGGAAGATTTTTGCCAGCGCACGGATGAAAATCTGCGGATTGATTTCGTTTTATGCTATGCTTTAGTCAATAATCTATTGATTTTTGTAGTAAAGAGGAGAGCTGAAGAACTGAAGGCAGAGATGGCAGATAAGATATGCAGATTAAAACTAAATTGGTGCTAAGTCAAATTAGAATAAAGTGCATACTTTGACCTTTTCTTAATGGTTCTTAAGAAGAAACAGGCACGTTTGAACGCAGATTCTGTCTAAAGATAGAACCTACAGGAGCTTTTTATGCATAATTCTACGTCCAAGCTGAGAATTTAGTGCACATTATTGCGTTTAATTATAGTCAAATGAGCATTTAATTCTCATTATGAACGCAGCATAATTTATGTAAATAAAATTCATTCTATTTTGTATTAGTAACAGTGATCAAGATATGAAAACACTCAGGAGCTGACCATATGAAATTGCCAAGCCTGCTGCTATACACTGGAGTATACTATGCCATATTTCGATTGTTTAGAAAATTGTTTTATTGATCTTACATTTTTTGTATGTTACTTACCATTTTTGCATTATAAGCTTTCTGTTTATTTGTATCGCTAATGAAGATCACAGTTGTTTTGTAGATGCTTTCTGCAGTTTCTCTGTTGCTCTTTAGCAGTTATTAACATTTTTATTGCTACAAATTGTAAGCTTTTTCAATTTATTTTTGTATTATTAAAATTTCGCCGTTGCACATTGCTGAAAATTCTGCAAGCATTATTATTATGAAATTTTATCAAATTAAATTTTATAAATATGATTTTCATGCAATCGCTTGTTCACAAAAAAAATTTTGATTTGTTAATGTTGCAAGTTGTTTACTGCTGAAATGTGGCAGGAAAGTGTTTTTTTAGTGCACGTAAAATGTTCATTGCACCCTACTGTTGTTTTTTTTACTATTCCGACTGCGACGGAAAGTGTATGTCATCATAATAAGTCATGTTCACCAGCACAAAATTATTTGTATTCTATATAACTTTTGGTATATTGTATAACAGTAAAACAAAAATGTTGATTGATTTTATGCATTGCAACAACACTTTAGCATATTAAACATGTTAATTTTAGTATGAATAAAAATAATTTCTACCAATGAAATTCCACTTGCTTATGTAGTTTTAGATTTCTGTGTTAATATCTTCTTGAAATATCTCCTTGAAGATGCTCTTAAGCAAATTTAAAATTTCTATGTAGCGCTTGAAAATATTTTAAAAATTGCTTGCAAAAGTTGTCAATAAAATGCTGCAATTTTGAATTTGCGCTTAATTTGTGCCGAATAAGACAATTATTGTTGCTACAAGCTTAAATCGCTCCACTCCATAATTGATGCTATAAGAAATGTTGCTGCTTTAATGCGCTTTGACGACGAGCAAATTTTCCTTAAACTAAGTCAGTGAAATACAACTACTTTCAAATGCTTCGCAAATATGTGGCATAAAGAAATCTTATGACATGAATGAGCAGCCTTGAATTATAGCATAAAATATATATAAATTTTAATTTAATAGTCACAAAAATTTAATGCATTTTGCATATATTGAAGATTTTTGTAAAACAGCAGAAAAGACCCTGTTAGCCCGCAATGGACATTGACAATTGCACAATCGCTTGTGAGTAGGTACTCTTCAATTGAAATTCGAGTTTTGACCAAACTCGCGCGTCGAAGTGATTTCGTAACTGGGCACGTTTGCGACTGCTACAATTGGAAGATTTTAGCTTTTGAAGTGCTACGGCTAATTGCATTTCGTAGCGCCATTGCCTTGAAAACGAGCGCACGTGCGTGGGAGCGTGGGAGCGTAGCAAGCCAAGAGCAAGACACCTGGTAATGAATATTTTCTGCTTCACATGTGAACCCCACGAAAAGAAAACAACAACCACAAGCAGAGGCCAAGCTTGTATGTTCTATCGCAAAGCAATATTCTTTGACTACGGGCGCTGCTGCTGCTGTTACGGCCTGTATTCGCTCGTGCTGACTGGCTGCCTGTGCTTCACGTGCACACGCTCGTGCGCACGTTCCTGCTCTCTTTTATCCTGTTATTCTTTTGTCCGGGACATTTGCTGCTTTTGCTCTTTCATTGTATTGCTGCTGCTGGCGAGGCTTTGGCTGCTTCTTTACCCCCAAGCAGGGAAACTATGCTCGAGCTCAATTTTACACTGGGCTGGCGCTCAACAATAAACATTTTCAATGCAATACATTTCTTCTTTGCATTTCTATCGAGTTTGCTTTTTCTAAATTTTTTTCATTAAATTTAACATTTTTCTTGCAGCTCGTAGTTTTGCACTTGCTTTTAATTTGTTATTGCTTTGCACTTCAATTAATTTGCTTTACTTTTCCACTCATTTTCAGTGCACTGACAAATTTTCTGTACCAATCACTGCCACCGCGTGCCACCGTATAACGCCGTGTCCTACGTCTTTACCGCTTCAACTCTTAACAGCAACTGAACGGGCGAGTCGCTGCTCGGTCTGCTGCTGTTAGCCGCCAGCTGTGGAAAGCTTTTAGCCTCGCTCTCGCGCTCTGCTGGCTGTTAAGCTGCTGGCGAAAACATAAACAGGCGCCTGCGCGCTGCGCTGTCAACAAATGCTAACGCAGCTTTTCTGCCATTGACCCATCCCCAACCTAGCGTCGCTCTACGCTGGCTGACTTTTCGAATTTGGCACTTCGGCCTGCAGCATGCTGGCACATGGCTTTGTTTATTTGCGCTCTTTGCTCACGGGCACTGTTGTTGTTTTCAGCTGCTAGACTTGTTTGTATTAGTGTAAGCTTTTTTATTTTAATATGCTTGGAGTTGCCACACAATTAGGCATTCTTTTATTAACAAACTGTAAAACGAGGCGTATGAGTGTTATTTAACATTTTTTCTATGCTAGCATACTTTTAGGAGCTGTGCTAAGAGAGTTTTGAGACCGAAAGGTATTTCTAAAATACTACTTAGGTTTTAAGTGAAATTCAATTTTAATTTTCTCAGGCATGAAATTTCAGTTATAAAAATTGTCTACAACAGAATTTAATCAACTTCTAACTTTTGCACAATAGTTTTTTTCAATGGTAAAAGTATTCGCAGCATGTTCTTAGCTTTAATTTTTTATGACATTCGAAGAAATTCAACACGCAAAACAAGCTAACAAAATTATTTTTTCAGACAATAATCTTCTTTTAAGTAAACTATTTACGATTTATATTTGCTTGTCGATTTTTGAGGTACAGCTTATGCTTTCTTTAAGGAAATGTCAAAAAATTGCAAACCGGTCTGCTTGACTGATACAAACAACAACAATTTGAAAAAAGTTTACATTTCAGTACATAGTTTATAAAACTGTTAGTTTCACAGCGCACAGCTGTCTGTAAGACTCTTAATAATCTAGCAACAGTCTATTATTAAGAGTTTTATACATTAAAATCATTATGGAATCTATAACATTTATAAGATATGTATGATCGGTCTTTGCTGTTAAAATGCTCTTTAAAACTGCTTTAAATTTTATTGGTATATTCGCCTGGACTCAGTTTGGACTCTTGGCGTATCAAAATGCTTATTTTTGAAACAATTATTTGCTTATAATTATTAGTATTCGAAGTATTAGTCAAAGTTTTCTAGGCGAAAACCGAAATAGCTAAGTGACTATGTCTATATAATATATACAATAGTTCTTATTAATTGTTGTTGTATAATTAGCATTTTTGTGTCCAAAACAGAAAAAGACATTTCTTATTTTTCCTATGACAAATGCTTATAATGCAAAAACAACATTTACAACAACTTATATATTCGATTCGAGCTTTTCTTCAAACTTATTCAAACAACTTAAAATTTGTAAGTCTTCAAATGACAGATTTTGCAATACCATCAGCTAAAAGGCTCTGAGTAAAAACAAATGCCTGTAAGTGAAATATGAAACCAACAAGATTTGTGCATTAGCCAAAGGCAGAAGAAATGCAACAAGGGCAACAAGCAAAAGTCAACAAGCTCGAGCGATGTCCTTGTCAGTAAATACTAGCATCTTGCTATGGCAGACAACGTCTCGCACACCTACATCAATATTCCGTATGAAATTAGTTCAAGAAGCAGCTAAAAATAGCAAATCCTTGCGGTAGCCTAAAATATGGCTGCAAGGAGAGGCTCTGCGGGAAAGGCACTTAACTGGCAACGATTTTCTGCATTGTAGTGCAAAAGTTGGCAACTTTCGCCAGATTTGATTGTCGCCCTTAGCATGTCATTGTATACAGCCCAACGGCGGACATTTAAACGCTCGATATACCCCTTCCACTTCTGCATGATCCATGCCTTTTTCGTCTGACGTCAGCAGAAATGGCAATACGAGATGTGGGACTGCTCCTGCATAACGCGTGCTTGAGCTCAGGTGAATCAGCTGAATCCGTGGAAGCGCATTCGTACTACACTTGACCTTTTGGCAAGGAGAAGGTTGTTTGCTGGGCTTCTATTGAAATTATTTTGAATCTGTGCATAATAAATGCTCAGGCAACTTTTTGGGGTTTTTGCATATGAAATTTAATTTTAAATGAATACAAAATTTGCAATATATTAAAATTTCAAAAAGGCATCAAAATAAATGGGCGTGTACAATGGTTAGTGTAGTGGTAACTTTAATTTTGATAGGAGACAGGAAGCAGTCGGAGCCGAATTGGACGTTGGCATTCGCACTAACTACTTGGGGTCTCCCGATCTGCAAAGCGACCGTAGATGGCGCCACTGCGCGTACGACGCAGCACATATGGTTTGTTGTCGTTTTTATTCTCGTTGGACCCAATATATTGACGTACGGTTTTTATTACATTCCGGAAGATCTCATGATCACGACATGCTGCGCCTGGTCGCCGGCGTTGTGGAATTCTGAAAATGCAATTGGAACCAAAATTGATATTTATTTTACCAGTTGGAAAGAAAGCATTTCTGCAAATAGTTTTAAGAAGAAAACAAAGAAAATTTTCAAAAGCAGGAAGGTCTTAACCTTTCACAATAGATGGGACATATGCTGTTGCAGTCTGGAAAATGTTTATAATTACGGCTCGGACAACATATTTCCCAGTAACAGAAGAAATAAGTTGATCGGCCAAAGCATAAGATAATATAATTATATATAAGCTGCAAAAAAGGAGCACTTTCTTTTTATAATAGAAAGAAAACTGAAGTTCTCAAAGTAAATTTCTTTCTGAAAATGAAAGAAATTAAATGCCAAAAGAAGTGTTATTTGCAAACATATTTTTCCAGAAAAGATGTTCTTGAAAATGCATAATAATCCATAATGAAATCAAGCTGCCAAAAAATGTTTTTGCCTGGAAAAAAATTAATGTGTTCTTTTGGAACTTTTTCGAAGGTGTCAAGTCTCTGCTCTTAACGTTAACATTGTAAAATAAATGTTCAAAAGGATCCACTTCGAAATTGTTGCTTGAGCTATGTATTATAAATTAACAGATGCAACACATTGGAATTTCCGCTACTTGATTCAACAAGCAGCTTTTCAACAAGAAAAACGTGGCAACAAAAAATTTCAAGTTTCAAGGGATTTTCAGAAAGAGCTTCCTCTTTCAATTATAAAGCATATCGTCCATAAAATTTTCGTAGTGGCTACGATAGTATTAGATACTTTTATGCAACTGCAGCAGCACTCACCTATCGTTGGCTCGCTGCACCTCCTGCCGCCGTCTTCTCAGCTCAAAGCGACGCTTGCAGTCGTAGAAGTAGTAGTAGATGCAACAGGCAATCAGGAAGCCCGCCATTATGTATACGAACCAGCTACAGTTTGTGAGAAAACTGTTGACGCCATGTCCAAGAAAAATTGAGAGAATGAATCACACTTCAGCCTGCAACTCGGCCAGAACACACACACACACACTTACGCCTTGAAATTTTTATTGGTGTCCAACAGAAATTTGGACACTTTATCCGTGCGTGTCAAGGCATGCCTTTCCGTGTTGCCCCACAGCATGAAGAAACGCGCCATTACTGTACGGGCTTAGATTTTTCCAGCTGCTAATTGAATTCAATTAAAATGTTCTCTTTTGTTGTTGTGGAATTTGTCGGTGTATCTCTTTGTTTGCGGTTTAGAGCAATCGATGTATAGATATGTATATATTGTATATAGAGCCGGATTTGTTGTTTGTTTGAACAATAAGGAGAATTTTCTGCGGCTTACAAAACTCAGTGTTGCTGTTATTCGAAAAGTTGTTGTTGTTGAGGACCGAAAATATGCAAAAATGAATTTAAATATACACAAACTAAATAAAGCGGAATCGGTACACAAAAAAGTTGTTAGAGCCGAAATTAAAAATTTTTTGTACTGACTTGAGCGGAAAAAATTAAATTGATTTGATAGATTTTTCTGGCGTAGCAAAGGCTGATGATTTTCGAAATATATGACAAATACGAGTAATATTTGTTGTTGGTAAATTTTGGTTTGCACAATTTTTGTGCATAATTGGGTCAATGTCGTGCCATGACTGCCAGTGAAATGGCCAAAAGAATATCATGAGGCAATAGCAGCCGATGCTGTAGCAGCAGTAGCAGCAGCAGCTCATGACGTCATTGTTGCTGTTATCCTGACAGCGCATGTTGCGCTCGTGCTAACGAAAGCTTCGGCTGCCTTGCCTTACGTGCTCACCTACTTTCGTGACGACGTTACGTGGCAAGCGAAGTAGCGACGTGTGGCAAGAGCGCCAGTGTGGCAAACTGTGTCATGTGCGGCTATTGGCAGCATATGCGGTAGTTGTTAGTTGTTGTTGCTGCTGGTCTAAGCAGCGCCTGCTACCTTTTTGTCCTCGCTAAAAGACGACAAAATTGGCACAAAAGATAAACGTCGACGTTGCGCTGCGCTGCGAGAGCATAAATGAAAATGGGCACATCACTTTACGTGTTCTACGTTAGTTTAAAGTGTCCTTCAGCAACAAATTCAAATCACTCGAATTCAATTCTATTGGGAAAAGTTCCATTGAAAGATAACAAAAGCTGGGCGCAACTTCAGCACACTTCGATTTGGAAGCCAGCTGAGCTGGAGATTCGCAACGCAATGAAGGAGACATTAACTCAAAAATAATAAAGATAGAAGGTATAGAATTCGGCTGTGACTATTAAATATGATTATGTTAAAGTTGTTAATAACAAGACCAGGATCTTCAAGAACTATAATTTATATAGCGCGCATATAGAGAGTGAAACGACGTAAAGTCTTCGGGTTTGACAAGTTATCTTACGGCTTCGCAATAACCAGCCGGAAATCGAATACTTTCCAGTTCAATTGTTCAAAATAAAACAAAGAAGAAAGTGTGTGGACGAAGTAGCTTCAGCGAAGAAGATTTTTGCGGCGGCAGTTGAAGGACGTTGCGAGAGGCTGTGCCTTCGATGGAAAGACCAAGTGATTGGCAACGCTTGGCATTTTTAGCTGAAGAAGGCGCGGGACATAGCAGAGGTGCCTCGAGAGCAATTCTGCGTCAGCACATATGAGCCCTTGTGACTTTTGCCTGAACAAGGCTCTAAAATTTAACATTGAAGACTTTTCAAAATTTTCTTTGCTTCATGTAAAAATTGATTTCTTTTTTGAAATATGAAAAAGATCACAGCACATTTGCATAGATTCAAGCTGATGAAATATGCAAGGCAGATTAAAAAAAACATTTTTATGATAAAACAAGGAAGCTTGTGTTAAAATGTTTTACACTAGCCATAAAAGCACAAACGCAACAAGCGACTGTATATGGCAAATTCAACAATGACAAATTTGGCTAATTAATTAGCAAGTAGATATCAAGGTCAAATGCTATGAAATTACTATGAATTTAGCTAATGCAGAAAATTACAAAATTACGTATGAACGTGGCAAAAGTGTTGAATTGAAAAATTCGTGCAAATGCCAGTGCTGACAATAAAAGCACACTAGAATGCAAAATGCAATTGGACTTCCGGCAGCTGACACAGCCGGCGTGGCTGGCGTGATAAGCGAACAAAGCTACGGCAAAAGCAAGCAACAACAACAAGCAACCAATTCAGCAGATGAATCGAACTTACGGAAAAACAACGAAATAATACGAAAAAAAAGCAGGCAAAAACTAAAACCAATTCAAGAAAACGTGTTTGAAAATTTGCAATGCGAGAGGAAATTATTTATTAGCAAACAAAAGCAAGTGCGAAAATTGCATGCTTGGAGGCTGCAAACGAGCCTCATCAGCCGCGTTGTTGCGATGGAATGAGTAATTGCGGTGTTGTGTCACGACTTGACGGCAGCAACGGAGCAACAGCGGCAGCATTAGCAATATTCATGCTGCTGGCTGAACGGCGTTGGCAGTGAAGCAGAGCGACTGTTGTTTTTTGTTTTTATTGAGGAATTGTTGTAACGCTGCGTAGTCCATAAATCAATTCTCGTGAAATTAAGGCAAACTTGTCGGTGCCGTTTTTGACGTCCATGGGCCGAGTGCCGTCAGGGCCTTTAATAAGATGAAGCAGACAAAGGCAGGGCGCTGTATTAAGAGCACAAGTCCTTTCTGTATTATTAAACAAGTTCAAACAGATACTTGACTACATGTAAATATTTTGTTGTTTTATTATAGAAATGACTTATAGCTCGAATGTTTTTACCATTGCAAATATTTATATATTAAATGCACTTACATAGAATCTAAAACAACAGCAAAAAAGGAGTGTAGTTTCTTGAAAAAAAATATTCCTGCAAACTTGCTTGCTACTGTTGAGCCTCTTGGGCTCCTCAAACAACTAAGAAAGGCACTGCAGCTTGTAGAAGAAACTTCTGGTATTGCATACAGTCAATTTGCCATTCGAATGATTGGAATTTGTAGCGAATTACTTGCTCATGAATGCAAGCACTTTTGCTGTAGTTTGACAGCTGAATATGACAAATAGGTTGACATGACATGCAAAAGACAATGTCGAGTATTTGACAGCTATGGCGTGTGTATGCAACCCTGCATTTGCGCCTTTGCGGCGGCAGCAAACGGAATGATACAATTCAGCGCCATAAAAAATCGATTAGCATAAAATGTGCTGAAGCCAAAGAAGTAGAGGCGGGTTGAGCGGTTCAAGAGGCACCATGTAAACGTATTTCAAAAGTCGAAAGTTTGGTAGAAAACACAAATTTTCAATTTTGTTATACATGTGTGTTGCACACACTGTGACAACAATGTAGACGGTGTCTTGCAATGCCGATAGGGCGTGTAAAGCCGAGCAGTTTAAAGTAAACAATAAAAATTGTTCAATTAAATTTTAAGCTTGAATTTGATTCTTCAACAATTCCATAAGCTTCAAAAATCTAGGTCAATCAACAATTAAAATGGAACACAGTGCCGCCGCGGTTCAGTGCTCGGTCTCTGATGCGAGGAGTCATTGGTTCAAATCCCAGCCGACTCTTACCATATAAACAAAATCTTTGCACTCGGTACCGAAATCGAAATTCAGAAATGTAAATTAAGTTTCAGATAAAAGTCGAAATGTAAAATTAAAAAAAATATCGGTATTCTTTGAAGAATTAATAAATATTCAAGCAACCGTTAATGCACTCTCGCTGCTTTGCTTACGTTACTATGTAATGACCAGGCAAGTTCCGAAAGTTTGCGTTGACCCACATTCACACGGAATCAAAGTCGAAATTGTTGTTGGTATTACAACAAAACCAAAACTACAAGCAAGCATAACAAAAACAACAATGAGACCAAACTGCGGTAAGTTGCATGCAACTTTTGAGCCATAACAGTAATAATGAGTTGCAGAAATAAAGCGCCGAAGAAGAAAAAGAAAACATAAATGAAAAAGCCAACTGCATAAGAACTTTTTGACATTCGGGTTAAGCATAACAGCAGCGCGCGTTTCATTGACAGCGCATTTGTCAGAGGCTCAGTGGCTGTGGCACATACTTTGGGCATTTGTCAGTGCGCCTGCGCCGTGTCTTGTGCCTGGACCCTTGAAAATCGCATTTACTCTGCGCTGGCACACTTTTCACAGCGGCGGCAGTTCATATTCCCCAGTCCATGCACTTCTACAAAAACAACAAGCAAGACAAGCAGCACAAAAAAAGGCCACTGCGATTTTATGTGCATTGCATGTTGCTCCACTTGGCAGTTTATGTCCGCTGCTGCTGCTGCTGTCACACCACATTCGCGGCATTGCGACCTCGCTGCTGGCACCCACCGCGCCGATTTTTACTTTTGTTTCTGCTCGTTTCTTGACCAAAATGAATTGCCACTTTTTGTGCGCGCTCAGCCGCCAGCCAACAGCCACCGGCCGTCAGCTGCCAGCCGCCGAGCAACATGTTGCCGCTTTATGTGGTTACACGCCACCGTGGCAGACATCAAGCGATTTTCGGCTGGTCATTTGAATTTTTCCAGGCACACACTGCCCTTCCTTTACCGTCCCCCCTTCACTAAATCGGTACACTTTTGGCTTATTTCTCAACATGTTGGCTATCAATTTTTATGTGACAGCGTTTTGGATTCATTTGCCGCATAACATTTTCGGACATTTATTGGCCAAAACGCGGCAAATGTTATGAGTTTGCATTTTTGTTAATATTTACGCTCATTGTTCGAACATGTGCAGCATAAAAATATAATTTAAATGTTAAAGGAAACATTTGTTCTTCAGATTATACTGTACTTTATCAAGAGCCTAAAATAAACTAACGGACTTTGAAAATTCAGTTAATAAAGTTAGTTCGCGCTGCCTCCATAATTGAAAAATTGAACATATGTTTTTGGCAAGTTGTGCCAACCTTCAAACGTCAAATATTCCGTATTTAAATAAATGCACTGTGAAACTCAAGGAAAGTTATACTAGATTTACGGCCCTATTCTTGCATTCCGTCTCAATTGATTGTGACACAATTGTGATTCGCTTTCTTGTGACGAGCTTTCTGCAACCCTATTCCTTGCCAACCGTATCACGGAAAAAGCTTTGCGAAGTTCTTTGCTGTAAAAACAGCTGTTTGTGCTTCCTCTTCTTCAAAAATAAACGAAAAATGGAAACAAAAAAAGCGGAAAGTGAGTATTTTTTGGAAATTTTCAATAATTTGGTGTTTTATCTTATTTCTTTTAATTTCTAGACATCGTAAAAATAACAGGAGGACGTAGCAGCAGCTACAGCATTTCATTAAAAGTTGCAAACAGCACCCAGAGCAGCAAGCCGGGAAAACAGCCCGATAGCGCTGCGAGCAGTGCAAAATTTGTGGGAGCAGTGGCAGAGGACCTCGAACTCCCGATATAAAGGAGTTTTAGCAGCAGGCCATACATGTGTTGTGTTTTTAAAATTGTGTAACTTCCTTTAAATTGCTGCAATAAAAAAATGTTTGCTTTTTTGCTTCAAAATTCACGTTTTGCAACAGTTGTTTTCGCTTGTGACCTCCTAATTCGACCGTCACAATTTTTGTGACAATTGATACGTTTCGAGCTTTTGATTTCTGTTCCGAATAAGGAAAAGTAAAAAATTGTGACGAAATGCTCTATTGTGACGAAATGAGTATTGTTACGGTTGCAGGAATAGAGCTGTTAAACTCAATTTGCAAATTAGATTTAAATAGCCACTGTGAAACCTGCCCTGACTCGTTTATAATTAAGCTTTGAAAAATTTCAAAATTTTAAAATACATACTAAAAATTTATGAAGTTGCCTGAACAGAAAAAATGCAGCCATACAAAAATATAAAACTCGCTGATTGTGAGCATAGTTCAAGATCCAGTTAAGCGCACAAGCCCACATAATCAACAGCAGCGTTAATGATTTAATGAATTCTTATCAAGCTGAAAATTAGAGCTGCTCATTCCAAAATGATTGTCTCATATGGCACTTGGGTGGGTGCTGCGATTAGTGAACCATGCGTGCAACTCTTCCGCACAGCGTTGCATTTCAATGATCGTTCGATTTTCTATGTTATCGAGAGAGCTTTGAGTGGTTATCAGGCCTCATTAATATTTTTACAGCAGCTCGACTGTTATGGCCTTTATAGCATTGCGGCTGCTGTGGCCGCTGGCTGCTGTCTGCTGGCTACCCGCGAACTGTCGTGGGAGTTGTTTATACACTTCATTAGATCGTCTTCGGCTGCAATTCGAACGACTATTAATTGCCTCACAATTTGGAAAATTAAAAAAAAGCCACCAGCTGCGTCAGTCAGTCAGCTCGGACAGTTTAGAGAATGTGTGCCACTGCAGCAAGCGACAGATGCGTGGGACTTATGGTCTAATGCTGTGGTGAAGACTTAAGTCTCAGGGCTTTTGGCTGACTCTAAGATCAAATGGCATTCAATAAAAAATTTAAGACAACGAAAAGAAAAGAAAATGAAAAGGAAAGGGCCATAAAATGAAAGAAAATCATAAAACAACGATATTGTGTTTTTAAACTAATTTTTTAAACAAAATACGGCATATTTTAAGCTAAAACAGCTGGCTGCGTTTTGTTGTACTTGTATATATAAACACAAGCATAATGCAGACTTGCGCTGATCAGACTGATTTGGCGTATTTTTTCGTTCAAAATTTAACCTTGTCCAAAACGAACATTTTAAAGCGTTAACTGCGAACGATTTAGATAATGAATTATTATTGACCATTTAAGCAACGGCTTAAACTTGGCTTACACATTTTTATGGCATTATTATTGACCAAATTGTGCAGCTAAAATTAATTTGGTGTAAAATTGGAGATACAATTTTGGACATCAGACTCATTCATCTAATCAAACACAGCTTTGAATAATTTGAACATACGGGTGCGGTTTAGAGGTGCCATTTGTTAGCACTTAACCCTGAATAGTAGATCATAATTTAATTTGCTTGATTTGCATTGATCTGGCTTTAATCTGAGCTACTTTGTATTGTGATGCAAAAGGAAACCCCATTGGAAAAATCGATTTGAAGAAAATGCTTCTAATTCAAAATGTTAAGTGGTACGTCTTATTCACAACCGATTTCGTTACAATTTATGTTGTATTTTTAGTACATTCTGAATATAATAATAATTAATTAATTGATTGCCGCAACAGCCCGTGTGGGATTTTTGTTTTTAATGCTAGAAAAGAGTGAGTAGAAAATAGGTTCGAAAATAAAAATTACAAAAAAAGCAAGAAAACCCGGATTTCTCGATAGATGACCCCTTATCTATGGTAACAAAGAACGCTGAAATAATTGGCCTCACATTTTGCAACATTTAATTGAACCAACATAATCTTAAATTAGTGTTTTAATTTACATGCTTAGGGAAAGTATCTAATTAAGTTGACTTTCTCTCAAAAAATTTCGAAACCTCGATTTGCATTTATTTTCCCATTGCATTACAAAGTGGGTTCATATGATCATATAAGTAATATAAAATGTATCTAGTTTAGCAATTTTTAAAATGGAGCTAAAATTGCTTTTCAGTATTACATTTTTTATATATAATTTATTGAGCTAACCTTATCCTTGAAATAGGATATATGTATAATTCACGCATAAGGCAAATCGTGCCTTAAAAAGGCATAGTCTCATTTTGACTAAAGTTTGTAGTGCAGGGTTAAGATGCTACTATTTTGCGCAACAGCTAAATCAAAGCAGTTAAAGAGTTATGATAAATGCATGAATTAATCAATTAAAATAATCATTTTAATAATTTTTCAATGCAGCAATCAAGCGAAGCAGTTCCACGTAACATAGAAGCGTCTAGAGAACAAACTATGAGCTAAAAAAAGCCCACTCAGTGCCGTACTGCCAATGGTCTGCTATGCTCGTTCAGTCTCGCCCATGTTATTTTTTGCTTTTAATTGTGCGTAGTCATTGCGCGAGCTCAGTTGAAGTGCAGAAAATTATTTAATGCGTATTTCAAGCAATTGCCGGAGGATACAAAATTGCCAGCGCTTCGTATGAAAACAAACTTCAATAATTGCCTTTTTATTAGATGCTACGAATTCTTCACAAAGCGCGTTGAAATTGCTGCCAACAGTGGCAGCCAGCAACAACTGCCTGGGCACCTACAAGCAGCCGCCTTTGAAACGGAGTTAACATTTTTTGCCGCTAGTTACGGTTTCTATTTGAAGAGCGACGCTCGAATTGAATGTGGCAGCTGCCGAAGATGAAAAAATTGCCATCACTTGGCTGTGAGGCTTTTCGTAGGAAGGCGCGCAAATCCCTGCTTCCAGAGAAACACACACACACACAAATACAAAAGCCGCTTTGTGTGATCAAATGGGTTTAAAGCAATCTGCGGCAGCTGACAATGCCGCTGTAAATTGCTTGCCGTTTACAGCTTCCAGTTGTTGCACAAATATGATAATTTATGCCGGCCGATTTGCAGGCATTGTCGTCCTTTGCACTTGTAGGAGCAGAATCGAACTGACAGATTTGTGCGCAGCATACGCGCACGCATATTGTTGGCAACAACAACAACAAAAACAACAACATGCCAGCAACAATTGCAGTAGCAGCAACACGAGTTGCTGCCTCAGCGCATGAAGTTGTTCTGCTGCGAATTGACATCTGTGCCCGTGGGAGGCATGCCATTTTTTGCTGTTGTTGTTGTTGCTGCTGCAACTAACAATAAGGCATCCATGCGAGACTTTGCTGCTGCGCTCACCATCATGTCTTTCCAATCTTGTTGCCTGTTTTGCCGTTGCTGGAAACTTTATGCATTGTGAAAGGAAAATTTGCGGAAGCTGTTGCCGATTGCTGGACTTGTGTAGAAAATGTATTCTTCTTGTTTGCTGCTTATGGCTGTTTGGTTTTCCTTTTGCAGAAATAGAAAAATAGCCCGGAAGCTTTTTAACAAGCTCTGACATTCTGCAGCTGAAGGCAGTAGAGATGCTGAGAACATTTAGGAATAATCTCTATACTTTTATATACCCTCCATAATTCTCAATGATATATGCATTTGGTTAGAAGTCTTCCAAAATGTATTCTCTATAGTCTATTGAGCCATTTCTTTATATACATATGTATATGCCGTAACGAGTTTCAATTGAGATATATCATTTATGATATGAAATGTTTGTAAATCTTTTTTCCTTTCTTTTAATGAACAATAAATAATGATGAACAAATTCAGTTGTTTATTATTTTAGTTGGATACCGCTTTCCACTCTCTTTCTCTCTTACTCTCTGAAAGTTATCTTTTAAAAAAATTATATTAGGAAACTTGTTTTGTGAAATGAATTTCGTTTCTTTAAAAAAAACGAAATTGAAAGAAGGATTCGCATTCCTATTGATAAATGCACATTTTCTTTGTATTCAAACTATCCTGGTATATACATACATATGTATGTACATACTTTCAAAAAGAGCAGCCCAAGCTTCTCAAGATAGTTCTTATGGCTAAGCTACTATTTCGGAATATTTGCTGCTATGCGTGATTCCAAAGCTAAGCTTCGCATTTGTAAAACTATAGATCTAGAACTATTCAAGCAGCAAAGTGCAAGAAATTCCAATTTCTCAGCGTATTTGCCAATTAATCCTGAAGAACTGCCGGCATGGCGATATCGCATCTTCCGCATAATGTTCCAAGTGCAATTTTATCGCAGCTAAGCACACCAAGCGGCAACACACTCGCATGCATTTGGTCTAAGCAGCATGCCACATATGCATATGTAAGTATGTATATATGCGGCAGTTGAGCGTGTGTGTGTGTGTGCGCGCGCTTGTCTATGCCGCAGTCTCGATCTCGGTTGCAGCAGCTCTCAAATTACGCCCGAAGAGGCACTTCCCATCATCACCTTGACTAATTGCTGCTTGAGATTATGCATGGGGCATTGCGTTGTTGACTTTCAAATGGAATGCACTGGAACAGCGTCACACAACGGCGGCACGCAGTGGGGGGCAGCGGCGATGGCATGGCAGCGGCAATTGCAGCTTACTTGCATGGCATGCTGCAAGTGGCAGGCGACTCGATGACTCGATTTGTTCACACACGCACACATACACATTTGTCCATATATAGACATACATGCACACACTTGCACTAGTATGTGTAAATGATGTGATATTGGATACGTTGTTGCATGTCGTTTATTGCCTGTTATACGCCCATTCGGCGCTGAGATGGCCCCCGCTACCCCCTCATTTTGTCATACTCAATAATTATGATTAAAAGCTCTTTAATGACTTATTTATGTGTAATACAATTTTTTTAATAGAAATTGACTCGTTGTAACGGGCTAACTGCTTAATGGCTGCTGCACGAAGCGTATAGTTCTCTGCGCAGTGAAAGAAGTGAGGGGCGCTGCCATTTGCGGCATGTTACCGTTATCTTTGTGGCTGGCTTGTTTGTGATCTCAGCTGCTGTTGGCGCTTAATTGCAAAATTGTGGGAGTCACAGGCAATTGAGTATGTGGTACCTCATGTCGGAGGCATGCCACAAGCCACATGCCACATGTGTGCCATGCCTTGCTACATGTGCTTTTTCATGATCAGAGGGATGAGATGAGATGAGAAAGCTTCACCTCTGATAGCTATACACAATGTTTAGGAAATTTATGAGACAAGCTAATTAGCTGGATTCCATTTTTGGCGGTTTGTTGCAATCACTCTGTGCATCTGTGCATACGAATTTCAAAGATATAATCAAGGAAGCTAATTAATATAAGGTTGGCATGCCAAGAAGGCGATGAAATTTGAATTTTTTATTCAGCCAGTTTAAAAAAAATTTACATCTATTTAATTACAAATCATGAATAAAGCAAAGCCTCACAGGGTTTTGTATTTGAAACAAAAGAATTACAAATTCAAAAGGATTATAAATTGAGCTGACAGTGAGTCGGAATAATCGAAGATTGATATCGGTTCCAAAGTCTACCATTTTTCATATTCCTTACCGTTAAATTCTGTTCTTTTTACAGTAGTAAACGAAATGAAAGTAAAGCTGACACGATCACGATCATATTTTATCTAAACCTTTATTCATTATACGAAAAATGGAATTGCTGGAAATAGCTTGAGAAGTGCAAAAAGTTCGAACAGAACCGAGCTGCGAGAACATCAACAGAGAAAGTCTGTCAGTCAAGTGAAATCTGATCAGCTAGATCGATCTCTGATTTACATATGCTTCAGAGCGGAGTGTAATAAAAGCATATGCAACAGCAACTGCGGTAAATGCACACTATATTCCAATGTAATATTCCTTTTGAAATATTTCAAATCTATTAATTCGCAATCACAAGTCAAGACTTTTCTTTAGCGAAATGAGATGGAATAATCAAGAGTAGCTAAAAAAAATTTTTGTTATTTCTTCATTGATTTTTTTAAAGATATACCACAGTTCTCTGTTTTGATCAATGGCACAGCTGTATTCAAAATACAAGTTCAAGTTTCAAGATAACAAAAATCTGTCAAACCGAAAACTCTGCAAGAATATCATACATCATTTGACCACTTAGACCACTGTCTCGCTAAGTATACCCAGCCCGGCTATGTTATCTTTTGCAGCATCATGTTGATCCACAAGAGTACAAACGGCGACTGTGCATGTTGACTTTTCAGCATGCTGTCGAACAAAAAAAAAGACACAACAAGCAAATATTTAAGTTAACCACTCAGCCAACAGCAGCAGTGTGAGCAGCAGCAGCATCGGCAATGGCGCTGCGCAAGCGTGCAATTTAAGCCCAAAAGGCCAAATAAGAAGCTGGCTTAGTAAAATAAACCAGATCGTCATAGACAACACAGAGAAGAGGTTGCTCTGGAGGCATTAAAGAGCGCAAGCACATGTTAAAATGTTGCCGCAGCAAGATCACTTCGCGATCAGCAGTCCGAACGTAGCTGCGCAGCGAGCAACAGGCTGCAAGCGAACAGCACGAACAAAGAAAGTGAACTGACAATCAGCCGAGTTGCTTGGCCCCCAAAAACACATACACACACACGAGAACGCTGAGCTGAAGCGCTACGCTCGCTTGCAGGCATGGCAGCGTATGCAGTTTGCAGCGCTGCACTTGAAGATCACGCCAAGCGGAAGCGAACCAGCACGAATGCGGCGAGCGTTTGCTTCGAACTTGTGCGAGATCGAGCAGCGCACCAAATTTCGAGACGACCCCACACTGGAGCTGGGCGGCTGCTCGGCGCGATCACTGTGCGATCGCTTTTCAGTTGTCTCGGAGCAAAGTGGCCGAACGGACGTTTAAGCTACACACTGCAGCGGCACATTTGCAGCGGCGTGTCTGGAAGACGTCTTTTCTTAGTGTTGCAATAAAAATTTGAATTTCTTTAACGAAACGATCGCACAGATCTGTCTGCTGCCTTTCAGCCATTCATTTGTTTGGCTTTGACGGTTTTTCGCGTGCTTGACGTGTGTGTGTCTTAGTTGTGCCTTATTTTCATTTTCATTTTCCGACATTTCGTTTGAGGCAAAATTTGAGCTTGTCAGCAAACGATCGTTAAGCTTAAGTGCTGTGCAAAATTTCAAATAAAAAATAAAAACCTCATAATCACAATCTGAAGTGACTGCCGGTATAATTCGGCGTATGCGGAAATCAGCCAATTGCCGCAAATAAACACGTGCAACTGTTGCAAATACACGAATTAATTGGATTCGATCGCTTGCAGTGCGAGATATTGGAATTGTTTGCATAATTATATGCTGAATTTTTTGAAGCTGTACTAAACTCGAAAAAATTACACAATATTAACTTGGCCAATTCGCATTTTGGTCTGGAATTTTTTAGTACGACAGTAATTGCACTTGAAGCAAGTTAATCTTTGAGTGAGAATTGTAAGTATGCAATATGATTTGCTGATCTAACGTTGTAAAAACGTAAGAACAAGCATAAATTAAATTTATAAAACTTTCCTGCATTCATTAAAATGTCAGTTAATTGTTGCTGATAGAAAATTAAGAGCAGCAATTACATTTTTGAAATATTCATGCACTTGCTTCTATTTGATTAAAAAATTCGCATATAAACAAGCGCAGCGATTTCATAATGAATTAATTATTCATTTATTGTTTGTTAGTTTATTATGCGAAGAAAAATCCCATCATTTGAAATGTGCACGAACACATTTTTCTGAAATTCTTGGAATGCATGTTGTAATTTAATTTAATTATGCATTCATTTTTAAGTTAAACAATGATTTCAATTCACGCATACTGAGTAAGGAAGGAATCCCCACTGATATGACGTTATCATAAATATTTCACTGTCTCATAGCTTTTATTATTCGATCGTCTATACTAACACTACAGTCGCTACTAATTGCTACTTCAATTGTTATGTTTTTATGGCTTAAGCTGCTCTCCTATTTTAAAAAAATGTATGGAAAGTCTTTGTGCCTCTAGCCAGAATAGGTACCTACATATGTAAGCTTCTTGAAATGGAACTGCAATTGTTTTCCTCTTTTTAGCTAACAATACATTTTATTAAAGTTGTTGTACTATCGGCTTCATTTAAGCGTAGGCTTAGTCTAAACATTTCCTTTATGAGCGGAGCTGTTAAAAGTTGCTGGTTTCGGCATATTATGATACCGAAACCGGAAGTGTTTTTTTCTTATTTAAAAAGTACCGTTAGATCGAGAAGTTCGGTTGAAATTGGTTGGTTCATTGCGAAAAAAATGATCGGGCTAATAAAATTTGTTGTTTTTTAGGTACTTGAGTACATGAGATCCCATCTCAAAGTAAATTGCTTCACAACTTTTGAAGCTACGCATGCATTAGCATCTGTATATTCATGCAGAACGCTCGCAATGGGCTTTTTAGATTGCATTCCTACTCCAAATACAATCTAATGAAATCTCCGAAGTATAATTTGTTCTTTATAAAACTTCCAATTTGTTGTACGGATTTCCGAAAAACTTTAAATAAGTAAACATTTTTTACAAAGCAAGCAACTTGAAATGATAAAATCTTATTTTTCTAACGCCATCTAGCTGAACTCGATCGAACTTGCCTACATACATATATACAATGCGAGATACAGATTATTAAAGCCATATGTTGGTAAAATAATGAATTCCCTTTTAATACAACTGATATTCTATGCATACATTTCTTGCTGAACTTGCTTCTTCTGAAATGTAACTGCCGATCTTTATCTCTGAAATCATTCTTCAAACATTTCACTAAGATCCCCAACCTTCAAACAATAAACTTATATACCTTTGTTTACGCCACTCACACACATGCCTGCTTGATGCTTGATGAAACAAAGGATCTTAAATTATAGACTACACCAACTTTCGTTTTCACTAAACGTTGTATAATTTTATAAAAAAAAGCCACATAACTCCTGTCGCTGCAGTAACTAATCGCGCGAAACCAGTTCCACTTAAAGTTAATATGCCAATGACTAGTGTCAACCGCTGGCGATGGCATAGCTCCGCTGCAGGTTGTCCAGCGTGCAACTACGACGCGTCGTAGCTGGTCTGAAACTAGTGCAACGAGTTCTTCAGCAGCGGCCACGGTCCGTGCGTAGGATGCCAGCGAATGATGGCATATTTCTAAAGAACAGCGGCCGCGTGTGAGCTTGCCGAAAAAGGCGACTGCAGCTAAAATTTGCATATAAATGACAAAATAAAAAAATGCAAAATGCAGTACAAAATGCAGGCGATTCCTTGCATATCGCTCAGTTTAACTCGAGAAAGACGTGAGAAAGAAATGTTCTGGTTGCTTGAGTGCGGCGTATTTTTAGCCTGCCGTAAACAGTTTACGAAATTCTTCAACCTGTTGTTTATCGCTGGCAACTTCAAATATGCGGGCAGCAGCGTTTAATGTATCTTGTAGCTGCAGGCGCAGTGCCTGCAAGTAGCCAGCACACCCAAAATTCTCCCCCTCCTCCCCCCCCCCCCCCCCCCCCCCTACCCACTGCGTTTAATTTCGCTAAAGTGAATTTCTTAATTTCTTTCACTGATCAAACGAAAAGTTTCACTTCATTGGCTTGTTTGTTGATCAACATTTTGTAATGTTTTGTTCAGCAATTTGGAATGTTTTTATTTTGTTTTGCTTTTGCAATAAAGCGCCAGCACAGTGAAGTTAATTCTTGATAAACTTGCCTGCTGTAATCTAAAGAGGCGATCTAGATTTCGTTGTGATTATAAGTGTTAAAAAAGTTCAAATTCCAACAAAATTTTAAATCGTCATATAAAAACAATTTTGATGCCATTTAAATTTAGTCAGTTATGCTATAAACAGTTTGGTCATGCATTCCTTAGTCTATCAATAGTCTGATAATTGCATTTAACTGATTTAAAACGTATAGAGCTAATAAATATTACGCAGCACGCCAGATCCTATAGATAAATAAATAAATAAATACGAATTATTAAATCATAAAATTGTCTATTATAAATAAATAAAATTCGTATATTTATTACACTTAAAAGTGTTTAATAAAGGGCTTAATGATCTGCTGCTAGCGCATCGATTAGCTTATTTTCTTCTGCTGTTGCTTTCCATTTTCGATTTAACCCACATAGCAGTAGGTAAATATATAAAAAGAAGCAGCAGAAATCGACTCCCTTCACTGTTATGCGCTATTAAGCACCAAAGTTCGTTAGCTGGTAATACATACATATCTATATTGCGCACCGATCCAAATGATGTTTAAAGCTACGCATCCATAAGGATCTATAAATAAAAGGCGAACTGTCAGAAAAGCCCTTTCAGATTACGAAGCCTACTGCAAAAGTAGAATCAAAATCAATATACATAATTAAATTAGGTGTTGTGCATAATTTTTTTACGTTCCCATGCTTTTGCATATCAGTTCATTAAATTCGATAACTGACATTAAGCTTGAAATTCTGCTCAGAAATAAGCCATGATTTATGTACTTTTTTGCTTTTGTTGCTTTTCCTTGTGCAAAGCAGATGTAAGCAAATTTTGCTCTGTTCGATTTGCTATTACAGATGAATGCTGTCGAAAACCAATATAAATTCCTTAAATTTTATCGATTAGCTATGGTGCATATGGTCACTTAACAATAGAACCGTGCATATTAATTTTGTTCTATGCATACGCTTTACATCTTTCAACGCGTGAAATATTAATTATAAATTTTATTTTCATTTTAAAATTCTTTTGTGGCCAAAGGTTCAATCAACCCTGCTTTCACACTTCACACACACACACACAGACGCACACACACACGCACACAGCTGCCCATATGCATACATAGTATATGTAGCCATGTCAGAGCATACATTCGTATCTTATCGCGTGCATCTTATTCCTTTTTGATTGATCGTAAAGATTATTTTTGCGCCTTATATATAACGAATCATTCGCTGACTTTTCATAAAATTTCTCATGAGTATCAAAACATGAGAATCAGTACAAAAATTGACATGCGTGGCGGCGTGCGGCTGGCGGCATGCTCTCAATCAATTTTTGCGCAGCATACGAAAACACACACGCGAAGAAATGTAAATAAAGCTTTTTCTACAAAAACAAATAAACAAATTTGAAGCACATCATGTAAGAAAGCGAAAATCCACATCCAAATATCAGCAAAAAATATCAAAAAATAGCCTATCTCGTAAATCTTTCCAATCCAATTAACAAATGTGCGCATTTGGTGCTTTCAATTTGCAGAAAAAAATAACAAATGTATTACTAAAACATGCCAAAAAAATTGACATATCAAATAGCAGCGCAACACTTGGCAAAATTGAGTAATTTGGCGCCCGAAATTCAAGTTTCATAGAGGCGGCTGCGCTCTTTTGGCAGCGTGTACTATGTTGTGAATGTGTAGCTCAGCTAGTACGCTGGCGTGTGCTTACACTGGCAAAAATTGCAATGGCTTACTGGAATCGCAAACACGTTCACAATTTGCTTAAATTATCATTTAATTTCGAAGAGCTTTTATTTGGCAAGATTAAAGCCCATAAGGAAAGCTTTAAAGTTTAAACAATGTCTTCAAACGGTTTGGTCGCAAACTAACTAACAAACAGAAAGTTAAGTTGAAAAAAATCTTATAAAATAGTCGAAAAGTTAAAAGTAAAATTATCAGCGATGCCACAGATTTTATGGCACTACTTCTTCTTCTTCTTGATTGGTCAGTAACCCGTTACCGGGATACAACCATACATAGGGCTTCCATTCAGGCGCTCCTGTTACGTTGACAGTGCCTAAGTAGATTTTATGGCAACTGGCTTATTTAACTTTTAACTGAACGCTTCATATTAAAAATCTTCTTCGAATAACAAACTTTGTATTTACATAAAAAAATTGAAATCACAGCAGCTAAAAAAGCGGCAACTTTTCAAAAGTATTCTTTGCCATGTCAAAGCTTCTCTAACCCATTCCTCCTCTTTTGCGGCGGCCCATTGTCTTTCGGAGCCGTGCTTTCTTTACTGTTACCGCATAGTAAATATTAATCGAGACCCATTTCTTTGAGTGTACGCACATTCATTTGAGAGCAACATGTGATAAAGTGTCTGCTGTTACAATTAGCAGAAAAAACCTCGAGCAACATGTCAAAATATTATTTGCAATTGAAAGTTTACTTACAGCTATGCTGTTGTCTTTTAAGTGATTGACATTTTGTTGGACGTGCTGAACTACTATTAAGGCCTTCATAATGCCTAGCAGCTGTCGTTAATAGAATTGATTGCAGTTAATAAAACTATGCATAAAAAAGTTGAAACTTTTATGTTGAAAAAAATGCCAGCTTATGCAAATTTCAATGGAAACTTAAATATTCTGACTTTGGTTGGAAAATATGCAAGTCCAAGTCATAGCTAGTCGCTGGAACGTTCTTGCACAGTAGCCCAAGCTGTGTGCATGCCATGTCGGGCCAACGTCTGGCACTTAATTAAATCAATATCCCGGATCAAGCTGTGATTTAGTGATGTGTGCCTGAAACGGCAGTCACGGGCACTGCGCGATGGCGCCGCGCTCAACTAACGCAACGGCGCAGTCTGTCCAGACGGCCGCTCGTTCGGGGGAGTCGTTACCAATTGGATGCGTCTCAAATTAAAGCGACGCTATCTTGTGCGTCGCTCGTCGTTCCTGTCAGCAATTTCACGTAGGCGCTCTTGATGCCATCCATGCAAATATGCATATGTACGTCCATCGACATGTTTGAATTGAAGTGGAAATTGAGTTGTTGCAGAAGTGTTCGCTGACATGGCCCTGAATGCGCGCATGCGTAATGAATGGCTGCATGGCTGAAGTCCGGCGATATGGACAATGCCATACGGCAGCTCTTATTATTTAAATTGCAATTTAATTAAACGCTTTGCTAAATCGCTTAATTTACGGCGCTGCTGTATAAACAATGCAGTGGCCGATGCTCTCAGCGCTGCTTTGCGGAAGTTCAATGCATCATGGCGAATTTGACATAAACAAACAATTGTAATTTCTTTGTTCACGCACATTTAATTGTGCTATGCACTGTGTGGCATGCAAGCCGCTGGGAATAAGCAGCGGCTTACACTTGCATACAAATGTACTTACATAGTATGTATGTCAGCGCCGGCATTTGCATTTCTCATTAAGCGCATTTGTCAGTTGGCAGTTGCCCAGCAATTATCAAGGGCGCCATTTTCTTCGTCTGCTGGTGGACATGCGAGGCTAGGCTTGCTGCACCATCAAATGTCAGCCATGACATTAAAGTTTGATTGCTGCTGACACTTGGCGCTGCAAATGCTATCAAAATAATTAAACTTGTTAGGAAAAATTAAAGCAGCCAAGTAGCGCAGCTCTTCTGAGAATATTCGGGCATGAGTTCCATTGAAATTCAAATGAGGCAGCTAGCATATGGACGCAGTTACTCATCGGTGGGGTATACTGGCGACCGCCTTGTGTGTTACACTCAAGCTAAATATGCGCAAAGTCAGCGCGCGTTTCAAATATTAAACTTGTACTGAAACAAATTTACGCTCGTGTTTAGTGAAATTTCAAAGCATTTTTTGCTGGCATCTGTTATAAAAAAGCTAATTGTTTTTAGCAGTTTAATAATACGCTGCAATGATTAAGCGCCATTTTTTGTATGCGCAAAATTTAAGCAAAATGGCTTATGTTTAGTGAATACATGCGTATGGTTTTAACAAATGGCTATTTTAATTATATAGCGCGTTTTTGTGCACAACAGCAAAATTTTAATGAAAATTGTGCAAAAATTTTGCAATAATTTCAAAAATATTTTACACATAAATTGAAAAGTTTCGTTTTTCTGCAAAAAATTTCTACTTAGAAAAATTTTACAATATTGTGTCGATATCGTTGCTTACTTACCTACAATTATAGCCATTACAAGGCTATTGCCTTCTGTGTCTTTGCAGGCGACCTCAGCCTACAGGTTCACCTTCTTCAGCCACAGACTCCAAGCTTAGATGGCGCTTTTTCAACTTGCTTCCTTCCTTCCTATCTTTATAGCATTGATAAATATTTTTCCATAAAAAATAATTGATACGAGATATTCAATACTAACTTCTGTGACTTTTGCCAGAATAGTGCTGAATAGGCGACCAGTCTTCGTAAACTGCGTAGTTGACCAAGTCATAAATGAAATGATGTTGAAAATTCTTTTAAATACATCATGTAACATTTTACTAAAATTTTTATTAGCAAACGAGTTAATACTGATTGAATTGTTATAATCGATTTCCTCACCAAAATTATGAGATGCTGCATTTGAAATTTTAAAATTCCCATAATATGAGAAAAAAATGTATATCATTAAAATGGATGCTGATATTTCTGGCAATATTCACATCCTTGCCGTTTCTTGATATGAAAAAAGCATTGTCGCCGGCATAACATTAGCATTAGAGAACATGTTCCTATGTATATACATTACCCCGATATAGAGCGGCATATTTTTGTTTGCTGGGTACTAACATTTTTACATAAGCACACTAAAGTGTAGTGTTTTTGGTAGTTTAGAAGGGGAGGTGTGATAACAATTGTGCACATATGTTACATTAATTTTGAATGGCAGTTTATTTGATTGCTTCAATTGTAATGCATGACATCATGGCGTATGTATGCCACACATTTTTCTATGGCACCCAGCAGCAATTTGGTATTCATACATTAAGCCCGCATAATACATTTATTGACTTTAAATCACTTTTAATTTGGTGAAAATTTTCACGCCTTTCATGTACTCAGAATTCAAATCTTTTGATATGCATTTCTTGAAATACCAACAATCTTGCATGGCTATCGTCTTATAATTAGCCATAATTTGTTATCAATCGTGGTTTCGATTTTGTTGTTATAATGTCATGTCAAATTTCATTTAACATTTAATATTACAAGCAGCTTGGTCAGAGTGGTCTTACTTGAGCTTTTCAAGTTCATTTCGTTTGTCAAAGGCATGTAAAGGTAAGCGGCTTATTGCCGCTAAACAAAAGCGTTTATTAAATGCTTTGTCATTGTCGCGTTTTACAAAATTTCAACAATTATCTCGATGATGCAACAAAAATTTGTGGAAAAATCTTGCCACAGCAAGATTCGATGCTGCCACTAGACAGAATTGCCATGCTTGCGTAATTGTGCCGCTGTGGCAATAGGTGAGCCATTATTTTTAATTAATTACGATTTCTGGCAAAAACCGAAATAGCTATATGACCTGCCCATGTGAGCAATAATTCTAATTCTTTGTTGTTGTACACTTAAAATTGCTTTGTTTCAGAACAGAAATAGACAACTAAGTATTGTCATTTCTCTTTGGCAAGTAAGTCCGAATAAAAACTATTCTTTCTAACATTCAAGCTGCCGAATAAACATAAACTCGTATAATATGATAGGGAGGACACACCCAAATCAGAAAGTAAACATAATGTAAAAACGAAGAAATGTTCTTACAGAAACAAAAACTGATACATTCATTTGCCTCAAGTATGTGCTCCGATGGAGCTCTCAAGTAAGGCAAAAACAATTGCATTAGACAGTGTACAATAGCAACAAACACTATGCGTTTGATATAGACAGCAGGTAACTGGGATGTTTGCCAGCGCAGAGTCGTCCAGTCCGATGGTGTGATGGTTAGCGCATTCGCTTACTACGTCATAGGTTCATGGTTCAACTCCTACGTTTCACAGACTTTACCATTAATGCTTCTATTTCGAGTAATTAGTCGTTTAGAAATTATTAGAATTCACATTAAAAGTCACTGATGAGGTTTTCTGGCAAAAACCGAAATAGCTATATGACCTGCCCATGTGAGCAATAATTCTAATTCTTTGTTGTTGTACACTTAAAATTGCTTTGTTTCAGAACAGAAATAGACAACTAAGTATTGTCATTTCTCTTTGGCAAGTAAGTCCGAATAAAAACTATTCTTTTTAATTACGATTTTTTAGAAAATCAATAAAATTATTTCATTGCATTTTCTATGTACGAGTCTGCTTTGCAAGCGCGCACGAGCCAAGCCTCTCTCGCTTGGCTAATGGAAATTAAAAAAGCATAAATTTCAAAAGACAAGTTCGCAGCAGACAATATTTGATAGCTGAAGCGGACAAAAAACGCGCCGTCTTTATGATTTATTGAAATTGAAATTGATTTTCCCAGAATGCGCCGCGTTTGCATTATTAAACCGAAATAAATCAGACTAGACTGAAAGCGACAAGGTCGCGCAGATTGGCAGCGCTAACGCAAAGAGGATATCGCAAAAATGTCAACTTATAAGCCCGCTAAAGGCTAAAGGAAGTCGCCAACACGACGACCTTGAGCAGTGGCAGACAATGGCAGCGGCACTTCAAAAGCGTCTAATGCCTCTTTTTATTTTATTAAAAAGAGCTAAATACAAAAGAGCCAATGTCAACGAAAACTGCTAAGGTGTAGCTTAACCGGAATTATGCAAAACATGATATCTGTTCATATTCATTAATATGCCTTGCCTCTTTGTATGTATCTACAAACTGCACTTTTAATCAAGTTTGTCACTGTGTGTGGCAAGACAACACGCAAGCGAAGATTAATCTGCTCCGCATGAGCAGCATGGCACATAAATCAATTCGACATAGCATAAACCTTCCAAAAAGCGCAATAAATAAATAAAGAAAAAAGCTCAAGTGACTTCACTGTGGGAAATTTTTAAAGCTAAAATATGCTTACAGATTTTATTGAACTTTATTGCTGAGACTCAAGAGAAAAAGTTCGTAAAAATAGCGAACAAGTTTTAAAAATTGTTTGCAATTTGTTAGAAATCTATTTTCAATTTTTATTAAATTTAATATTTTTAATAAATTCTAAGTTGTTGTGTTTTGGCGTTTTGGGATTGTATATTAGGAACAGAGTTAAAAATTTGTGATGCTCTTATAATCGCTGAAGTAGGCCGCTCTTCTCTACTTTCGAAGATTAATATTTATACTAAAGTAACTCTATCTATTTTGAATATTTCTTTGCAGAGCGGCAACGAAAACATCTCACAGTCGCTGCCCACTTTTACGCGCAACTCAACTCTAACTTAAAACTATCCTCCTCCGTGTATTTGAATACCAACCTCTTTAAAGAAAATCGACAAAAAATTGCCAGCTGCAAAGCGAAAAGAATGAAGAGTCTAATAAAACTAGCCATCTTTACACTTTTGATGCTCATACCAGCGCTGGCGGCCGCCACTGCGGATGCAGCCGCCACCGCCAGTCCCATCGCAGCCAGCACACAGAGGCATCACCGCCAACACCGGCAGCATCAGCAGAAACAAGCGCCGCGCTCCCAGCAGCAACAGCAACTGCGACAGCGACAGCAGCGCCGACTGGAGCACAGCAGCGAGCCTCTAGCCAAGGTCAATCAGCCGGCCGCGGAGTTGGACAGCGCTGCACAGGCGTCGATACAGCAGCGAAATGCGACGCGACTGCGCCGCCTCAGCGCGCGCGACTACTACAACAAAGTGGTGCAGCGCCGAGTGAACGCACATCGCGCAGACGGCGGCCCGGAATGGGCGTACAACTCCTACAATGTGCAGACGAGCGGCTACGGTTCAGCGGCATCGCCGCCAGTGCTGCACCGCGCCGGCAAGGGTGACGACAACACGCAGGATGTGGAATTCATTGATAGCACTAGTAACATGCATCCCGAGTGGGCGGCACCGATACCACGGCGTGGCTATGGCGCTGGCAGCACCGTCGCGCCGCCAACTGTACGCCGTGCCGCAGTGACATCCGCGCCTCCGCCGCTCGTGCCGCCGCGCAGAGGCTATGCGACCACTACGCCTCCAAGCGACAGCGAGCACATTCCACATATCACCGAGGATCCCTTCGAGACAAATAACATTGGTCGCAATTATCCAGGGGATTCCAAGGATATGGAGAGGTAAGTGACGGCGCACACATACCCTTGCACGTGTATACATATGTATATATTTAATTGATTTTTGTAAGCTGCTGAGGGCAGGGCGAGGTGTTGCTATGAAGTTACATCAATTATTTAGATTAACGCCCATTTCCTTTGCTACAATCGGCCAACATGCGGCAGGGGATGCCAAGTAACTTTTTCAGAAAGAAACTCTATTTCTCTTTAAATTCACACAAAAAAATTAAAAACTCTTTTTTGGCTTTTTCGTTTTTCTGCCTTTTTTTGTTTCCGCGGATTGGCAGGGTTACTAAGAGAGTTCGCTAGTCCACTCTATCCATAATTTCTGGTTAAATTACAGAAAGTTTATTGTCACTGGCAGGAGAAATAATGTAAGCCTTCCTAAAACAGATTTTGTATGGAAATTCCACTTCCGACAACACTTATTTTTTTACGAAATTCTTTTATAAATTGAAAAAGAGAACTAAATATTGTTAGCTTCTATTTCCTCTCTACTTTCCATTTCCGCAAAGATTTTTGAATCTCCTGCATATCAGCAATTTCTCACCACTTGGCAGCCATGCTGAACAAGAAGGCTCTACGGGCACAAGGCACAAGGTTGCTCAGGTGAACATCTGTCTGTCCGTCTGCCCGTACGCGTTTTTAATTGCAAGCCAGAAATTGAATCCCAGTCGATTGCTCACAGTTGATTGCACATTCGAGCGACGACACCAGCTGCTCTCGCTCGCCCAGTTCAAGACGCTATTAATTTTTACAGTGCTTCAATTAAAAGTCGCTACTTTATTATTTATTTATAATAAATTGCAATAGTATCATTTAATCTGCGCGCAGCCGTAAAAATTCTCTTGGTCTGCCTTTTCCAACTCGTTTCCATATAAAGAGTTTTCTTTTTCCACTAAGTCGCAAAGCTTTATTTTTATGCACAGAAACGTTTTCCATTTCAGATAAAAAAACGCACTTTATGACGCTTTTAAGATATACGCCAATTTTACGATCAATTAAATTTGAATATGTATTACATTTACAACAAGTTTATCTGTGTAGTGGTTCCCAAGCCAATGAGCAACGAGAGCGTTATGGGCGAATATGTAGTGTCAATGAAAACCAGCTCAATGGTTTTCTAATTCATGGAATTTTCGTTAGTAAGAAATTTTATTTTGGCCTTTCGGTCAGAACATAATTCATAGATGAAATCAAAAATTCGAATGAAAAAAAAAGAGCTGACCTTTTTTCATATTTACATTGCATTTGTAGAACGAAATTTTTCTCGGGCCATGTTTTTATTTTTATTCACCAAATTTTTCATAGAAATAAATTATTCTCGAACTGTGGGACATTCATAGGAAGGACATACATTTTCGTATGCCGATGGTATTTTTGAAAATTGCTTATTTTCTTGATACCCCAAATTTCGCAGATAATTATTACATACCATCTTCGTAACATATAAGTTCCCTAAGAATAATGAATGTACAAATTCCAAGAGAGATTAAATTTCTACCGTATACCTTATGACGCGCATTTAACAAAGATTGAGCTCCACTGCTGGAAGTAACTAGCTTAACACAAACACTAACACTAGTCACTAGCGTTTTGTGTCTGGGCGGCAGGAGCTTGCTGCTCAATTTGCATACGAGTACACACCTTTTTTATTCTGTTTTGCAATTTAAAAGTATTTCATTCATTTGCGCATTTAATTGCGAAATTTCTGTAGCACTAAACAGGTGAAGCTATTTTCTTCAGCAATTTCTAGTATATGTCCCGCAGCTTAAATTCCTCTCTTTGTTGCTATAAAAAACCGCTATGCTTTTCTTAACCATTGCCTGTAATTAGAGTTTCCGATACAAAGAAAAATTTTGAAGGCTTTTTTTATGTACAAGTACAATCAAAGTTTGTAAAATAAAGTGAGCAGAGCAGCGCAAAAGCACTTCACTTCCAGTTAAATTCGCAGCTTGTTTAAAATTGTTTAAGTTCAGCTGCTTCCTTCGGAGTATGTTCAGAATAAGATAAAGAAGAAGAAGAAGTGCATACAATGTGTCAAGCATACAATTTTTTCTCTGTATCATAACAGGGAGGCTAGTGGCTACGGTATGGGTTTTTAATTATTGTGAACAACATACAGTTGGAAATAGCATATTGGAAGCTCCCCTTGCTTCCCGCTACAAACTGTAGATACATATGTATGTAGCTGTATATATTTACTTTAAAGTATATATATTTTTGTACAACATTATATTGTTTTCCCAAGTGCTCAAATTCTCATGCAGTGTGGATCCCCACTTCGAAAACTGCATTATTAAAAGCTTTCTCATAATTTTGAAAAATGATTCGCAAACAACACACGGAAAAGCTCAAGGTCACCGACAATTAAAAGCAAGCGATGATTAATAAAATAAAAGAATATAAATGAAGAAAAATAAGCTGGAAAAATAGGAAAAGTATGAATGTAAATGAATGTCATATTGTGTGAAGAAATATTGTGACAAGTGACTTTTGTTCTTTGCAAAATTTTGCAAAGGATTTACCTTTAAATCTTTTATGTCTGAAAGATATTTTAAGTTATTGCAAGAGAGCTTTATGGATTGTAACACAGTTTACATTATTATACATACTTATTTTGAAACTTAGCTTGAATAGCAAACTCCGGAGTTCCTTTTTAGTTACGCGTTTTGAAAAAAATTACTTAATTTTTTATAGCTGAAAATTGTAAACGAGAAAAAATCGCTGGGAATTTATGAAAAGGTTGCTATTAATGTTAACCATTGGAAAAACTAAAATTTAAACATTTTTAAGTCTTGCAAAATACCGTTATAAATTCAGCACAAAATAGTATTTTCAATAACGAACTAAGTTATAATATACATTAATATATATATGTATGTACATACAGTCAAGTCTGTTAGACAACCCCCCAGTTCCTTTCGAAAAAGTGCACACTAGCATGCAGTCTTTTATTTTATCAACGAGAAATTTCAAAGCAGAATTTATTGCAAATTGATCAAGAAATTAGACTTTTACTAACCACATTTTATATGCTGACTCTGAAAGGGTTAAATGTCAGCTATGCATTTGCTTGTGATTTGTTCAATTTCCTCATGCGGAACAATGCAAATTACAAGATCGATGGCAAAATGCCGCCACATTGACAAGCCCCACGGACCGTCAAGCAGCCATCCAGCCAGCCTGCTCCCTTTTCGGACGCATTCGCGCTTTCATTTTTCACAATTAAAGCGCCATAAAGTGGGCAGCTCGCTTCTTTGTTCTCCTCGCCTGGCCACAAGAGTCCGCGGCTGCAAGTTTGTGCAATTGTCACTTTGACAGGCAGCGCGCACACACACTCACACACACACACACACACTGACAAACAAATCAATAACAAATGCAGGCAATTGTGCCAGAGCTGTGCGCCCAGCCCAGTTCACTTTGTGGTGAAGGGGGGCACATTTGAATGCGCTGCAAATTATGACACTCTTCTGATTTATGTGCGGGCCCAAGCTGGCAGCATGCAAGACGCACATCCATACATCATGCGCCCGGACGCTTGTGCGATATGTCGATTTATGCTAACCGCGCGGAGTTCATTTGTTTAAGCCGTACGCGGAATTGCGAAATGTATGCAAATTGACAGCAAGTTTGAAGCGCTTTGTATGCAGCAGATTTGGGCGAATTCTCGTGTATTACAGCACTTTTTTACATAAGCGTGTATAAAGTGCAGAAAACGCAATAAACTGAAGAAAATTTAGTCGTATGTAGACAATGTAGCAAGCGTAGAAAACTATGTAGAAAAGTCATATTACTAAAGCTAGATATGAACGGATTACAGTCTTTTTTGGGGGTGAAAAAATCGCAGCGGTGAAATGGTTCAGCATTTAACTCTTAAACGCTCAAGAACCGCAATTTTTATAAAAAAAATATATGTTGTCTAAAATGGTGATATAAATAAGGTTTCCTCATTGATTTTTTCGCAAACAATATTTCTTGAGAAGTTATTTGTGAAAATGTGGGTGTATCTTAAAAGATGCAATACTCTGCAAACGCTGCTAACGCTAATCTATGATTCTTTCAAAGAAATGAAAATGCTTTTCATGCCAAGAGTTTGGCTCTCCCATTGCACGCGTAGAAAATCGTGTATCATACATGCCCGCATGTAGAAAATTCGACACAACACTGGCATGGCAGTACTCATAAGAGACGGCCAAGAGGCTGCCTGAAATGACCAGGCAGAAACCACTTGAGGAGCAAGCGACTGCCGCGAAGAGCTGCGCGCGCGAAAATTGCAAATTATGCAAATGTGTTAGATCACTTGAAAATTATTATGCGCGGCGCGGCGCGGGCGCGGCTCAAGTAGCACTTTTGCTTTTGCGCGCGAGCAAGCGAGGAAGTCGTATTTCAGTTGCAGCGGCCAAAAGATTGCGGCAGCGGAGACTTGATTGGTATTTACAGACATGCTAGCAACAACAACAGCAACAACAACAACGGGCAGCCCGCATGCAACGCTGCTGCTGCAACAATTGAAAATTCACACGCTGCCGCATGCGGCAATTGCTGCCGCTGCAATCGTTGGCGCGCGAGCCGCGAGCGTGTTAATCATAGCAGCAAAGCGGCAGGCAGTGGCAATTGGCAGCAAGTGTTGCAAACGCGTTTGCATTTAATTTGATCTGATTGAGTTGCTACCGCCACATTTTGTTGTTGTTGCTGTTGCTGTGATTGATGTTTTGCTGCTGTTGCTGCTGCCGCCATGCGCGCATAACAATAAATCAATTGGCATTTGCTGCTGGTTTGTTTATTTGTTTGCTGATAGCGCGCAGCTGCATGCCACAAATGTGCGAGCTACTTGTTGCTGGCAAGTATAAGTGTTGTTGCAGCTGCTGTCCAATGCTGCCACAGGAAATTGTGCAACATTCAAATAAGCATTGCCACATTAAAAAGCGGATACCTTCGAAATTGTTTGCATTTGGGTCGAGTGCAAAATTTTGTGGAAGTGCACTTAAAATTGTTGCCAGCAACAATTGAAGATGCAGCTGCAACATGCAGCAATTGTCTGTTGCATTTAAACAGCGCCAAATAGGAGAAAAAAATCGCAAAATGCCAAAAAGGCAAAAAGGCCAAGAAAACAGCTGAATTGATCATCAATTAACGTCAAGTTGCAAGTTTGAGTTCAATTGAGTTTGTGGGTCAATTTCGACAGTGCACTTGCAGCCCGAGTCGCAGCAGCAACAAATAAAAAAACTACAACAACATTAAACGTAAATGCCAAAATGCGCGCTGGCAAATATCCACAGTACTTCAGTACTTTGGCAATTGCAAAGTTGCCATTAGCCTTGGCTTCGATGTGCCAATAAAAAACATAATTGGCCAAAAATTGGTTTTGCCAAAAAGAAAAAACAAGCAAAGAAAAAGGAAGGCAAGAACAACAAAAACAATTTAACAAAAAAGACAATGAAATAAAAAGGAACAAAAAGACAATGAAACAAAAATATAAACAAATAAAATCGAAGGCAAGAAACAAATTTAACAAAAAAAGACAATGAAATACAAAAAGGCACAAAAAGACAATAATACATACATATGTATGTAGCATATAAATACAAGTGGACCTATAAGTTCAAAAAGGCACAAAAAGGCAACGAAAAAAGGCAGAAATAAACAATAAAATAAAAAGGCACCAGAAGCAGAATTTTGTCTCCCAATTCTCCCAATATGCCTACACTAATAGATATGTACATATGTACAGTGATGTTCGAAATAGTAGGGACACATTTTCGTGATGTATTTCTCCTTTCTCGCACAAACTAGTTAAATAATTTTAACAACTATTTCGAAAGTGTCCCAATTATTTCAGGCATCACTGTATGCATCTAAACATGTTGCCCAAGGCTTGCCCGATCGCCCGTTCGCCCGTTCGCTGTCATGTTCTGCCAACGCTGGCCAGCCTTCAGCTTGTGTTGTCAGCACAAATTGCTTGTCATCGATGTGCGATAATTGCTGCACACGAGTGACGATGAATGCGCTTCGATTAAGCTCACGTACAAGCGTTTCTTTAGCTCGAGATTTGCATGAGCAGCAGGCGAGAGGCAGTCGGTCGAAAGGGTTTCAGCTGCGCCGGGCTCTTAGTCAGCCACGTACGAAGTTGACAGGCGCCAAATAGGCGCACACCCTCCTAACTTCTAACTCCGAACGCACTGCAGCCCACTCTCCCATCCTTCCCTCCACCCAACTGCTGCAACGGCCAGACAATCTCTGATCAATGCGCGCGTTCAGTTTATCAACGTCATGCAATCGCTCAGCATGTTTGTTGCAGCCTGTCGTGGCAGCTGCTCGCGCCTGATTTGCAAAGCTGCACTGCAAGCTGCTAAAAGGTTTGGCTAGCAGCTAATGCGGCGGTGCGCTTGCAATTATTAATGACGCCGCGGAACTGGTGGAAGCGGCGGCGGGGCAATGCGAGTGGCAATTTCCGTTGCTGCCAAATCTAACGTTGGTCTGGCTCAGGCAGTGGGTGCCTTTGCTGCCTTGTCAGTGGGTTTGCTGCTCTTCCTTCTTTTGCACGTAGTGTTTTTCTGCTGCTGCACGACTCGGCTGCCGCTCGGCTTGTTTCCAGCGATAAAGTTGCTCATGTTCAGCGCGCTGCATACATTTGGCCAATGTGGCTAACTGTTGCAGAGCGTCAAGCGAAGAAGAGGGCAGCACGGCAGTATTGAAGTGCACTTGCTGCAAATTATTTGTCAAGTTGTAAGAAAGTCTAGCAACATCCAACAGCAACATATGAAATTGAAATTGAAAGAGTGTGGCAACGTGAACTGAAAATCGAATTGCTTATTTCGATGCTATGAAAATGTATGTAAATTACCTTTTTCAGTTTCTTCGATATAAAAGAAAATATTAACAGTTTTCATTTTAATCTCTCTTTCGAAATTATTCAAACATAAATTTCAGTTTTTTAACTAATTTGCAAATTTTGACATGTTGGGTTCGGTCTGTAGCCTTTCTTTCAGATGTCTTATGAGCTTATTTTCTTAATTGGAATCAAATACTAATATCAATTAAGCCTCAAATTAAAACTCATAGACTGACAAAGTCACTGAGAGCACATAATACAAACTGACAATGAGTAGCAATTCTAGCTTGGTCTTGAAAACATGGTAATTGCTCACTTTAAAAAAAAATTGTGTGTAAGCAAATGTTTCGAAAAAATGCTTCAGCAAATAAGGTATTCGGTGCGAAAGGCTGAGGGCCAGCGCAGAAGGAAGAGACCAAATATCCGGTGAAGGGAACAAGTGGAAGAAGCGCCAGCTAAGCTTGGAATTAGGCTGGGGCACCTGGAGTAAGCTTAATGCGTAAGGTATTAAGGACCTGCAGCAGCTTGTGTTGCCATATAAGAGAGTACTAAGTAAATGTTTCGAGCTGCGATTTCCTTAAAGCTGATGCAATAAAAATTACAAGTTCCATTGCTGCTCTATCACTTTTTAAGCTATCGATTAAATTTTGGCATAATAAATATGTAGCCTTTAATTTTGACAACGTGGTTTTGAATTTCCATATCCGCTTTTATTGTACCAACTTTTTGCGTTGAGCGCATGGAAAACGCGTTGGCTGGGAAAATGCGCTCTAACGAAAAGCAGTTAAATGCTTGCTAATGAGTTTTTATTTTGATCTACTGGCAATGCATGTATGTAGGCGTTTACAGATATTTAGCCTGTAAGATTGTGGCAAATGACGAAGAAGGCGTGCGGTTGTACATGAACGCTTGAGCTAAAATGTGCATGAAAATACGCAAATTATTTTGCCAAAATATAAACGCTTCCTCTTGAAATATGACAGCTTTAAAAGAATTTAATATCAGAGAATGTGATAAAAAGCATAATTTGCAAAGTGCACAAGAAAAAAACTGGGTTAATGTAAGTGGCAAATATGATACGAGCTCTCACTTCGTACTCCCGCATTGGCATTCTTATACTTGAGCGCATTTACCACACACCACGGACGAACGGCCGATGCACAGAATTAAGATAAGCTCTGGCGCTGGCTGCTCTGCATACAGGCTCGTCCATGGCAGCAGCAACATTAGCAAGCGGAACAGCAACAATTATGCTGCAATATGATATCTGTGCCAATATGGCGCTAATGTAGCTACCAAGCTTAAGAGCCATACAAAGAGCTCAAGATGGCATGTATGTAGGATGAAGGCAGAGGGGAGCCTGGTAGTGCGTGACTTTTGGTTGAGATTGACGGCAGACGCAGTGTTGCAAATGCTTGACGAGTGTTCGCAAGAAACACAAAGGTGTTATATATTTTTTGGGAATGTTCGAAGGTTAAGTTTACTTGTACTTAAAACAACAAACTATTTGTATTGTATTTGAGTTGTGCTTAAAATAGTAATAAACATATAAATTTGAACAACTTTCAAGAGGCATGTGAGGTCAGCAGTCACTTGAGCTGTAGTGGAAGTTAAACGGAAGCAGATCGTGCTGAGAATTCCAGCACAGATCAAGCATAAGTGTAATTTTTGTTACTCCAGTTTATAAAACAGCGTCTCGGAATTGAAATTGAAGTTCAATTAGAATTCTATGAGTTGTAGAATGGAATCTGTGCTTATAGAAAAAGGCAATTGCGCTTCGAATTACAGAACAATTCAAACAAATCCATCCGATTTTAAGGCCATTGTCAATCGAAATCATAATTGAAAGCAGTGGAATTATTAAAAATGTTATGGCATTCAAAATCATATGCCAATATATAACAACATAATCAATCGGATGACAACATGCCAACATGGCCATAATGTTTAGCTTAGAAGCTTGTGACTTTTTTAAGCTTTAAATAAATTCGTTCCCGACTTTCTATGGATTTTTGTTCGAATTTTCTGGGCCAATTAGCTCGAACACAATTTTTATACAATTACCATGCATCGTAATAGGAATTGAAACCAACAGCTCTGGCTCGACTGTTCAACATTTTATCACCAATAAAATAATGTATTTGTGGCTATAAGATATAACAGCCTAATTAGCTCTTGAGAAATAGCTCAAGAAAAATGTGACAATATTTTTTGAGGGAACAACTGTAGTAGCCAAGTTCTTTTGACAGCTAACAGCAGATAACAAAGTTAACAAAAACATTGAAATTGAATGAAGCTGTTTTAAGTTTTTAACAAAATTTACACAGGCCTTTAAAATTTACTGAAATTGCTGTGACGCTCTTGGCGTTTCGGTGCACTTGGCGCTGTAATTTCTTTGTTTTTCAGGTCGGAAAACAAGATAAGAAATAATTTTTAAATAATTTAAAACATTTTAAAAACAACATTTAAACTTTTGCTTACCACTTTTGGTGAGTTGGCTGTCACTTTTCCTTAAGAAATAATGTTGCTGTATTTATTTCTAGCCAAAACCAGAGTTGCCCTATGCACATTTTGACTTGGAAAAAGTAGTTAATTCCGTAGCAAATTCATTAAGAGAAGTTAAATTCTTAAGCTTTTTGTTGGCGTTTTTTTATATGGAGTTTTAGCTTTTCTTGAGCTGCGTACGGACCATAAATTGGAAATTGGTGCAATCAAAAACGTGAAATATTGCATTTCATTTGTACCTAAGCATAGACAAACAACATTGTTGCTGTAAACTCACATGGCAACACAGCAAATTGTTGTTGCATTTTTATGTAAATTTCTTTAGACAATTATGAAAACAAATTTGTATTTTCTAATCCTCAAGCATTGTCGATTCTATGCATCGACAGCAAAGCAGCCACAGCCACAGCGGCAGCAGCGGCAACATTAGCATAACAATTGCTGCGCACGGCTGCGTTGCAGCTGCATATGAATGGCCAATGATGTTATTGCTGCTGCTGCTGCTGATGTGCTGGTGCGCTGCAGCTCGAAACCTGATTGCATCTGGCATGTTAATTTGATGGCGTTTTTAACTGTGTTGCACTTCATTTGAAGTTAATTTTCCTGTCGGCCAGCAGCCGCGGCAGCTTTAAGCCGCCCTAATCGCATTTCGGGCAGAACACGTTTTTATCTTAACCTTTCTTTATGACAGGACCACTGCACGTTTTCACTGGCTGCAAGCTTATTTCGAGCCGATTTAGAGCGTAGATTATATCAGCCGCGCCATTGATTATGTTGTTGAGAAGCTTGTGTAAATGAAGGCGCACACATTTACATAAACATAAACGCATACAAAAACAAAATAGCTGCAATTGCACGTCAAAGTTTCTCTTCATCTTCGAGATTTTTCTTTTGATTTTCTTAAGCTGCGCTTTGACTAATAACTTTGGTTCTTCATAAAATTAGTAAAATTGTGAATGGTACAAAATCACGAAATTGCATGGCAAGCGAAATGTTGCCGGCTCAAAGAGGCCTTAAATCAAATTCACACTGGGCTGCGCCGTCGGACGGGCGCGCTGCTTTACGAGCTTTAAGGCTCGGTTAGTGATGACGTATCGCATTTATTCGTATTGCGTAAATATCGCAGAGATAACTATTTCGTTTATGATTTCTGCGTTACAATACGTCAAGAGCGAACGCATGTATAGAGCTCGGGTGAAACAGGTTTTGTCTGCGATACGAATAAATACGATACGTCATGACTAACTGAGCCTTTAAGCGTCTTCCAACGCGCCGGTCTGCATCCAACTCGAAGCATAAATCGCGTTTGATTTTTGTGATTTGTGAGAGAATGCAGCTACACACAGAAGAATCGTTCACCTCACCTCACTTCATCTTGCCACACCACATACCAGCCCACCACACCCCACCTCACCGCACTGCGTCATATCGCATGCATTTGTGTGCATTTTTTGTGTTGCTTAAAAACATTTTCTGTATTGTATTTTATGACCTTATGCTGGCTTTTTCTTGATTTTGTTGTTGTTGTTTTAGCTTGATATCAAATTTCAGTTTGTAAAATATTTATCAACAAATTAATGCACACATAAAATATGCCATAAATTCGTTGCTGTTGTATATTAGCCTATAATAAAGAGTTTATTGTGGCGCAGCCGCGTGGCAACACGCACTGTCGGAATGTCGGCATGTCGGGAGCGTGTGTGCGCATTTGAGCAAATGTAAACATGTTGCTGGCGCGCGCTGCTTTTAAGTGTTTGTATTTTTTTCCTCAGAATTTTATCAGAAGTTAGAAGTTTACAGAAGTAAATATTTGAGACATTAAGCAGCTCATTAAAATGTTGTAAAACCACGAAGTAATATCAACAGAGTCGAGCAAGCATTAAAAGAAAAGTGATTATCTTGGCATGGTCTTCAAAATGTTGCAGCGAAAAGGGATTTTTGTTTGTGTATGACTGCATTATAATAAAGAAAAATTGTGTAAAAAATTAATATATTAAAATAAAGACTACACACAGCATTACTGGGCATGCCATGCATAAATCCTGTCTAGAAATTTCAAAGAGAAGTTTAGAAGTATGAAAAATTATTACCGAGCGCACTTTTTGCTGTTCATTTCAAAGAATTTTCAAATTTTATTCCGATTGATTGGAGTTGGCTACTTTAACATCTACGAAATAGCGTAGCCAATTCAGCTTTATTGACGACTTATCCAGAAATTGATTAATTCAAAATCATTATTTCCAATTTCGAAAATGTTAGTGCAATTTTTTGTATCCCCTTTTCTTCAATTAATGCTTTTTGTACGAAAATTAGGCAGGTTCAAGCGATTTGTGTTAACAATTTTCTATCTGCCTTACCGCTTAGGCGAAAAGCGTACTTTTTGTGACAATTGATAATTACATTGTGAGCTTTTGAATTTTGTACAGAATACGACATAGTCTCAATTGTCATAAAATACTCTTTTTAAGATGTTTGTGATGGCAATCAGAATAGTGCTGTAAGTATTAATTTTGGTAAAAAAAAAGGAGAAACAATTTTCTATGTTATTTACCCGTCGACCAAATAGTTGTACATTCAAATCTTCATAATAAGACTTCAAAGCTCAATTTTGTGCTAACTCGAGTTAGGCTGTTATGGTTTGTGGCCACTGAAAAATGGCGCTGCTCAAAACTAATTGGCTATATTCTGCCTTTCTGCCTTTAGTATGTAGATGCATGTAGCTCGGCCATGCTTCATGTATACCTTATGCAGTTTTACACGGGCACTGCGTGCTCCTCCAGCTGCCCGGCATTTTTACACAAATTGCAATTCTAATCTGATTTGTTGCATTCAATTGCAAGCTAAATGAACAAATAACCAGCGCGGATAGCAGAAGAGGCAGCTTCTAACGTGGTGGGGGGCATGCAGCATGCTGCAGTTGGGACGATTTTGCGCCATGTTGCATGCTACATGTGGCAACTGTCAGCATTTGTAGCATTTGCAATTCGTTATGCCAAATTTACATGCGCATGCTTTCTGTGCGCTTTTGTGTAGGCCAAATTTATTAAACGGGCAACATGGCGGCTGCTGCTGCCCCTCTGCCCCTCTGCCTCTGCTGTCGATTTTTTGTACGTCTTTATGGATGGCTAGCAGCCGACTCCGCGCTGCGCCGTATTCTAATGCATTTCTGTAATTTCGCTGACGCAGATCACAAATTCAAATGCAAGCGGGAATCTATCTGCGCCTGTGGCCACTTGCAGTTTGCAGACAGCTGATTTCATGTTGTTGTTGTTGTTGTGGTTGCCACTCTCACGCTTGCGCAATTTTCGCATTTCACAATTTTGTTGCACCATTTTGTGTGTGTGCAACGCTCTCGCCGTGTCTGATTTTCCGGCATTAATGCAGCTGTTCTGCTTTTTGTTGTAGTGCTTTTTAAGTGTAAATTGTTACTTCTTGTTGTCTTCTGCCAAGACGTGAATTTGCCTAGCAGAGTATTCCAAGAATTTCTGGCATATTTTTGTAATTGACATTGGCAGGCGGCGAAAGATTGGCTGAAGTTAATTCTCGAAATAGTTCTGTTCCTTAAAAGGGTTCTTAGAAAATTTACACTGCTTCGCCTCTATTAAGAGCTTCATACGTGCTTACTTCTTAGTGCTTTACAGCCATGAGCGTCCATTGACTTACCTTAACATTTGTCAGTGTATTCCAGAATAAAAATCGCAAAATTTTTCTTAAATATTTTTTAGCCAGCCTAGAGAAAATCCTGCACACGCTCTAGGCTACAGCTGAGCTTGATACTAAATTAGGGTTCTAAGAAAAGAAATTGCATTAAACTCTATAGGAAACAGCATATGACTTATCTTTTTAATACTCTTCAGCGTATTTTTATTCCAAATCCCTATATATTACCATATAAAACTTCGTTTGCTTCGACATCATAAGAATCTTATTTGTTCTACTCTTCGAGGCTTCAAAATCGTATTCTTAATAAAATTAAAACTAACTCGTTTAAATGCCAAATTATAGCTTAGTAAATAACTTAATATTTCAAGATAATAGTCGAAATGCAGGAAATTTTTTATTAAATACCTTCACACTCTATTGCGGAAAGATAGAGGTATGCTGCTTCGAATAAAGACTACCCACTGTTTGATGAAGTATTCTAAGAGCGAATTAGTTTATTGGCTGATCAACAGATGGCTACTATAAGGAACAAGGTATAGATGAAGGTCTTATCAGAGTTTGACGCAAAGTTAAGTTTCTAAAAAACATTATTTTTAGTTCTCAAATTAGGATTCCCTCAGCGTAACTTTCAAAGTTGTTTCATCTTAATAAGGCTTGACTCCGTTTAAAACTTGGTAGAGCACTACTTAGAAGTTTTTTTGATATAAAAGAAGAGCTCTATAAAAAACCAATTTATTTATACACTATATTCTGTTAAGCAAATCCTGTGCCGAAATTTGATATCGAAAATCATTTCAGTCGCTCAGACCCCAGACGATTCTGAATCTAGCAGTCGTATGATGTAGCCATGCCACACACAACTTCGAATATCGCGCCTAAGTTTTATATTTACACTTGAATTGCACATGCCGGGCAAATTTATTTGGCGAATTGTGTTGATTTTGCTGCTGGCAGTTTATCGCCTGCGCTCGCTGCTGCCTTGCAACATGCACAAATTATTATGCAATAAATACAGCAACGGCAACAGTGAAAAGCTGCGAGTGAGAGTGTGAGTGTGTGTGTGCTCCTATTTGTGGCAAGATTGAAAGCAAGAATGTTGCTGGCTGCTGCAGGAATTTTTGTGAAAATGTTGCAAGAAAATTGCGTCTTTTACGATTTTGCACTAAATGTGCCTGCATATGGCAAAAGAAGAAGAAGCAGACGGTGCATAAATTTCTGAAGTGCACACAATTTTTACGTATATACATATCTGATATGTTCTTTGTTGTTTCGTTCTAAAGGCATACAGTAGGAATTTTTTTGGAAATTGCAAGTGCCTTTTTTGTTCTACAAATTTTCTTTTAGCCAAAATTTGTCTGCAAAATTCTTATTTAATTCAATAATCAGCTAAACCTAAGTTACATTTTCAAATCATTGACTTATGTTTATTTTTTGGTTAATTAATAACAATGTAAAACTAATCTGACTGTTGAAAATCGACACTTACACATAAAATCATTTTTGCTTTTTGAGCTTATTCTCTAACATAATTTGAATGCCTTGCAATATCAACTGCAGCTCATTTGACTGTTGAAAATCAGCCTTTAAATTTTTAATAATTTCAACTTATTTTCAGACTTAATTGTAAAGCCTTTGTCTATGCATATGTCTCTGCTGAATGTTCACCAACTAAGCCTGAGTTTCGAAATTGTGTCGATTAGATTTCCCTTTTTAAAGTGAAAACAAATGATTTAAAGCAGAGCCTTTCCCGACCGTCTTATCTGCTAAGCAAAATTTATTTGTTGCAGCTACTCCTTTTGAAGAATTTCCGCATTTCAAATATTTGAAAATCTATACTTTTCTTTTAAAGCAACCAAGCCTTCACCCATTCATATCAATAATTTTCCCAATCAGTTGTATATAACAGCATGAGCAGCTCAGATTTCTTTGAATGCCCCGCTGTACAATCTTTAATACTACAAATGATTTTGTCAAACTGCGCTTGTAAATCTATAAATTCTTCAACCGCTGTCGTTTATGAGGGCTTATCCCAGATGCCAGCGCGATGTTATCTTGGGCCACATGAACAATTTACAACAGTTTACGGTTTTCGGCACTGATGAATTGTTCGCTTGAGTTGTAGTGAAGTGTAGCACACACACACACACAAACAGACAGAGACACATTGTACAACATAACTGTTGATTGATGTTTTTATAATTAAACTGCCTTTCTGTTTCATGCTTTTGAAGAAAAAAATGCTCTACAAGTTTTTCTGTTTCGAGCTCACCCTTCCATCCTGCCATGCCATCTTCTCCCTGCTGCCTCTTAAGGGAACACTGCGCTTGCATAAACATGCTTTTACATGCTTAAACATGCTTTTACGCTTCTTTAACCGTTGTGTCGATCGTAGAGCCCACGGGTACATTTGCAACTTTAATTTTCCTGTATCTTCCAAACGGTTAGTCCGATTGACCTGAAATTTCATGATATCCTCAACCATACACTTTTGCATCATGTGGAAAAGTTTCATCAAGATTGGAGCAGCAGTTCAGTCGATACAGCCCAAATTCAAGTTAGTGGAATGGCGTCGACTGCTGATGTACCCGGGTACTTGTATGAAAATTCATACAAATATATATGACAAATATATATGGCAAAGTTCACTTTATATTGCTATATCTTCCAAGCGGCTGGTCCAATCTTGATGAAACTTCGTATCATAGCTTGGAAATATGTAATTGATATTGGTGTGAAATTTCAGGTCAATTGGACCAACCGTTTGGAAAATATAACCCAGTTACTAGAAAATGTACAAGCTGATGTACAAACTGGTTGTGCAAGGGTAGGTAGGCAAGATATTCCCAAATACCCTTTTGTTCCTGTTAGTAGACGTGTTTTCCTACACATTCCAAAAAAAAAATGTTTACATTGAACAAATATTTTATGAGTTATAATTATTCGCACCAGGTACTAAAAATAGCACTATGAGCAAGAGGGGTTGATTTTCAGTTCAAATATAACGGAATTTTGCGAATGAAAATTCAATGTTAATTATTTTTCTTGGTAAAAAGGGATCAAATTACAAGGATTAAAAAAGAATTTGGAAATTGTTAAATTTTTATGGATTTTGGCAATTCCCATTTTTGGTAAAAATGGATTATTTAGGTACCAAATTTTTTTTTTCCCAAATTATGATAAAAGTTTTGTTAACTAGACAATATTTCCAAGAAATAAAAAAAAAAAAAACCAGAAAATTACAAGAATCCAGGTAGTAGTTAATATTTGTATATCAAAAGCAACTATCTGCCATACAAAACGTATGAAGTACCCGGGTACATCTACTGTCGATGTGGATAAAACCCAACAGCTGTTGACACAACGGTTAATTAATTTATCTTCATTTCGATGCATACAGCAGCACATTTCCGTCGTCCGGGCGTCCGGGCCACATTATTCTGTATTGTGCAAGTCCGTTTTTCTGCACACCACGACATCGCCCTAATTAAAGAAGACATCCCAGCTGATCCTCAGGTGGTCTTTGTGTTTAGTATCCAATTACTTTGTTCTTCATGAGCTCACGCAATCGTGTTCAACATGCTCATTTAACGCTTTGCCCTGCTTTCAAATGAAAGTGCGGGCGCTAAGGGGATTAAAGTTGGGGAATTGTGGAATGCCAACGGTATGCGTTGTGCAAGTTCTTGTAGCGGGGAAATGTAGTGCAATAAAAAGAAGCGTGCTACCGTTTTGATATTTTAGAGCAAAGTGTTTTTAGTAAAAAATTTTGTGAAACTAAGAAATTTCTTATAAAGAAAGTGAAGTGAAAAACTTAAGTGGATTAAAGTGCTTGAAAAAATGAGTGAAATGTTGTTTTGTAGCAGCACTTGTGGAAGATGTATAGGGGAGACGCATATACGGCAGCACTGGTCTAAATTAATACTTTAAAAAATTTCTTCTAAATTAAACAGAGTCGAAAGACCAAGAAATGGCGCAGTCTTTGTGAATGGCTGTACATTCCGCAGCATTTCAGCAAGTACTAAAAATTTGATAAATTTCTCAGTGAAAATTAAGTAAATAAAATTAGTATATGTAACTGCAATCATTTAATGCATTTATTTATAGCGAGAGTAATTTCTATATAGGTCGTAACTCATTAATGGTTTTTGTAGTATTTAGCTATTAGCTCTTAAGTTCAGGAAGTTTTATAAAAATCCCGTTATCCTGGCATAATAAAATTTGTTATCGAAAATTTTCTTTGTTTTGTACATATAGTGAGGAAATTCGGAAGGAAATAATGCTGTTCAAGTTCTATAGCATGACGAATTAAAACCACGATATTGCAACAAACCAGTTAAATGTCTTCTTCTTTTCCAATGCATTTTATTAATTCATGCAAATTTTTGAAGTAATATCAGACATTTGAGCTTTTGCCAGTGTTGCTCTAAATTATCGCTTTATAATTATATGCATACATACTTGCTACTTCTGTGTATAACGCTCATTTAAAATTTTTTCTATAATGGCTGGCTGCAACTCCCCCGTAAAGTTCCTATAGTGGCTAATTACTGTTTAAATTAGTGATGAAGATTTTCGTTAAATTTTCTTGACAGTTGCATTTTGTATTTTACGTAGCGAATGAGTGGAACTGAACACTATTTACTTGTATCTTATGCGCGGAGCGTTGTGCCGATTCCATTGAAAGATGCCACTAATTACAGCCTAATTACATAGAAGCATATGCAGGGGTGCGTCAGCACTCGAGCACCTTCAGCGCACAAACATAAATTTAAATATCTGAGGTCGAGTTCTGCAACGGGCATACAACCGTTAAAGGTAGCATGTATTTACCAAAAAATGTATGGCTCAACAGCGAATTAGCATTTCTTGTTGAGAGTTCTGCTGTGGCATGAACGCCTTAAAGAGTGCCTGCTGCAAAGACAAACTTCCGGGTGTGCAGCACGCAGCGGACTACGGCATTTTGTAGTGAAAATGTGGCGCAGCTACGCGCATAAACAACCACAACAACAACACCGGCTCAACTCAACTTGATTTAGGGCCGCTGAGAAGTGTTGCCGCTGAAGCAACCAGTTTGGTAGTGCAGCCAAGCCGCCAGCGGCGGCCAATGCCTTTAACTTACCTTGGCCAAATTAAGGATGCTGCCCATGACACAGCGCACACAGAACTACGCCGATACGCCGAGCTGCACAAACTTAAGTTGCAGCAATAAGCTGCATGCTACAATTACAACAACATTCAATTACGACACCGCAGCATTGCTGCCACTTGCGGCAAGTTGTTATTACGAAGCGCGAGCCCAAAAATGAAAGGCGCTGCCAGTTTCGGTGCGTTGCTCTGGCACAGTGCATCATATGAGATGCGCACGTCAGACGTAGCGCAGTTAACTTCACTGTTATTTTTCGCTGATTTGTTGAAGTGTGACGTCCTACTTCTTTTTCGAAATTTCTTTTTAAGCAAAGAAACTAAAAAGACTGCATTCAAAATGTATATAATTTGAAAATAAGATATAAAGGCCTTAATGCGTAAACTTTAATAATTTCCTGCAGACCAGAAAGAACAATTTTTGTATAAAAATTTTTATTGAAGGAAAAATGGTTATGGTTTAGTTTAAAGAAATCAATTATTTTTGCAGTAGATGGTTACCTGTTTATCTGTATCTGGCGTTCTATACGTGCAATTAAGTTACGCTAGATAGCATCAGGTTAGTTTGAGCTGCCTGCCTAAAAAGGCCACGCATAGACCCTGTTGGGTCCTAGCCAGTTAGAGTTCCGTTTAGGAATGGTCAAAGTAATGATCTGTCAGAATTTGGGTGTGTTTCACAAATTTCCAAAAGGGTTTGATACTTAAGTAGTTTCGAAACATGTTCGAGCCTTGAAAAGACAGGCGCTCCTAAACAAGTCAGACGGTTTCTAGCAATGGCGCGGCAGGTGCACAGTAAGCATTCCAAGGCCTCCCTGCTACCCGCTTCTTTGCATTTCCTGCAGCTATCTAGGTAGCATTATAAAGATAAGTTTTCGTACTAAAAAAATTTTGTGATTGCTTGACTCAGTTCGAAAATCAAGCCAGGCGGCCGAAAATGTTATTAGTATTCATGGTCCTTGGTCCTGATACTGTAACAGGCAATCATTCGCAAATTTGGTTTCGTCGATTCCGTTTCGGTAATTTTGATGTCAAACATGCATCACGCTCTGGCAGGCCAATTGTCGAAAATGCCAATAAAATAATGAAAATCATTGAGTTCCGACCGCCATCTAAGCACGGCTTTGATTGCCCAGAAGGACCTTAATCGGATCATTCTAACTATGCTAAAACAAAGCCTGCAATTTCATGCAAATATAATGGATTTCATTTAACTACACAATATTTCTTGATTTGACGCCCATAAAATTCTACAAAAATGTGCACTCGAGTTTAATAATTTTGCAAAGGAAGAAAATTCTGGTTGCTAAACGGAGTGCAGTGAAGAGGCAGCTCGAGCATTTCTTAGCATTTACTCTTTTAAAACGACTCTAAGTATGTACATACATAAGTGCAAATTTATCTGCACTCTAACCAATTTTATCAGTCATAAAATATGGCATGTCATAAATGTACTCGCAAATGTTCATGCTGTTGGCCCACAGCCGTGATTTGGGCAATGTTTTCAGCACTCATTTACAAGATTTTCACTTGCCACGCAATCTGCGCTTTAATGCCCAACAACATATGCAAAATTCACTACCGAGTGACGTGAAAAGTGAAAAATCGCATGCAATCGTTTAACAGCCGCAGAAAACGTAGGACGTAACTAACTTTAGTCATCATAATTCAGTATGAAAATTTTACTGTGATTTTTTTATGGTCGAGTGGCTGAAAATGCATTGGAACACACCTCGTCGGTCTGTTGAGTGTCCATGTATGTGTGTGTGTGTGTGTGTGTTGCAGCGCCCACAGACAGGCAGACGCCTTTCAGACAATCGTTTTTTCTTTTTTGTTCGTGCCTGCGAAGAGTGACCGTCGTTGTAGCTGCTGCTGCTGCAGTCCTGTCAACAGAAAAATTGTCAACATACACCTCTGGTTGTTGCAACAACTCCGCTCGTTATGTTGCCAGCATATGCAGATTGCAATAATGATTGTTGCACACAATGCTGCCAGTGACAGTCACATTCACGGCGCGCCGCTGCCGCAGAAACACGTTACAATTTTTCATTAGTTCCATATGCAATAAAAACATGTGCCATTTTCCAGCAACGAGCCTTAATGAAGTGGACACTAATAAATGTGCGCTTTTTCTGCTTTTGCTTTCCGCAGCGGCGCATAAAGAAATATCAGCATGACATTTTATGGGACAAGCGTTTAGCCGTAATGCCATTTCATGAATGCATGCAGTGATTAGGCCAAGTGCAGCAATAGCAAAGGCAAATTTATGGCAACGGGCCGGAGAGAGGACTGTGATTAGCTTTAAGAGTGCCTCGAAACTGGTCGGATCGACTGCTGCAAATCACGCCCACTTTGTTGTATACATAAGCGCAGTCTTTATTAGAGGGGCCCATGAAAAATGGCACATTTCCATAACCACACATTTTTTTCCTGTTGTAATTCAATTCGGCAACTATTCCTCTTACATATAAAGTCGCGCTGTATTTTTTTCTGTTATTTGCCTTTAATTCACCTTTCTTTTTCGATTGTTCAACTCTTGCAGACGCCACATATGCGTGCAACAACGCACCATCACAATGCCCGTGAAGACCACTGAAGTGTATACGCGTCCCATTTGGAAGCACGTGAACACGCCATGTCAGCCGCAGACGCATGCGAACCAGATGTGCACGCGTGTCCAACTGGTGCACGAACAGGCATTCCGGGATGTCATACGCCACAAATCGGCGCAACAGGTCACCTACGACTGTTGCGTTGGTTGGACGCGAGAGTCGCCACATGCCGAAGGCTGCATTAAGCGTAAGTTTTTATGGTGCACAGATGCAAATAACAAAAGGTGCGAAGAAACCATTTAAAGAAAGTGAAAGTATACTTCATTATGCGTGATTATTTGCTGTGGGAAATAGTGAGGATAAACATCAGCACTGTGCTAGTGTTGTCACGCACTGTGTATTCCTTGCTAAACAATTTAGCTAGAATTGGCTCGGGCCGGCTGAAATTATACTAAGTACGCTAATTTAATTATAGGGGTTCTAATCAATGTGTGCTCTATTACAGCTGTTTGCTCTACACGCTGTCAAAATGGCGGCACCTGTTCCGGTCCCGACACTTGTGCCTGTCCAAGCGGATTTAGTGGACGTTTCTGCGAGCAAGACATCAACGAGTGCAAGGAGCACAAGCCCTGCGACCAGTCCTGCATCAACACAGTCGGCTCATACTTGTGCAAGTGCCGTGACGGTTTCGTGCTGCAAGCGGATCAGCAGAGCTGTAAGAAAATAGGTGGGTCCATGCAGAAAGCAACAGAAAGTAGTTGACAATCTTCAAAATTTTCTGTATTTTTTCCATACAAAAATAAAAATCTCTCTGCTCATATTTGTTTTGTCAGATTTACACGATGATGATGCATTCGAGGCACGTGATCTGGAAAATGAAATCGAAACTGGCGATGATGTTACGGCGCGTTTGCAGAAAATCGAGCGTTCGCTGGCGAACGAGCGTGTGCACACAAACGAGCTGCAGAAAACACTGCAGTCCACTTACAGTGTAGTGGATACGCTCAAGAGCCGGCTGAGCACATTGGTAAGTGCACACTCCTCCCCTGCACAGTGCTGCAACAGACATTCACACAAATTTTTAAAACTTGCAGGAGAAGCAGCAGCAGGACTTGAATCGTTTGCAAAGCAATCTGTACGCGACCGAAACACGCACCAACAAACTGGAGGGCATGGTAAATTTGCTGATGAAATGTCGAAACGGACCGAATGCCTACTGTCCCTAGGCGGAGCAGAGTGGGCAAAAAGGATTTCGCTCGAATTATACTTAGTATATAGAGTTATAATTTCAACAGAACTGCATTTAAAAAGAAAATAACTTTATATGAAATTAGTTAGTTGCTGCTGTTTTAGCATACGTTTAAGTAATTGTGCGACTTATAGCAAGCAAAATGCCATGCCTTTTGTTTTTTTTATAGTATTTGTATGTCATTCCCAGGCCAATAGCAAATTAGTTGTGTCGTTTTATAAGAAATCATAATTTACTTGCGCAATAATATTGAGCAATAGTGGCGATTATTACAAAGCAAAAATTATGAAACTCTTTAAAAACACTGAGCAGTGCTTAAGCTACTTTCTCCTTTTAAAATAGTATTTAATGCTTTCATGTGCAAGTGTTGTAAAGATATTAATAAGAAATCATACTATTTGACTTTTATATGCTTATTTGTATGTAATTGTAAATATTTGAAATGAAAATAAAAGTTTTATATGTACGTATGTATGTGTAAAAGATCGATTGGAAGCATTTTATTCAGCACACCCCCTCCCTGATAAGAAATTACAGTTTGAAAAATGGCAAGAGCATTCGAGAGTAAATTGCATAGGAAATTGAAGAAATACAGCCCATAAAATTTTATATGGAAGACATTTTTTTTAAAATGGACTCGTTTGGACATTTGTGAAAAAGTGCAAACCAACTCCGGAATCTTGTGTGTGAAGACCGTAGGTAACTTAACGTTTCTTTCAGTGAAACAAATGCATTGTAATGCAGACGATTGCATTTTTCTTACGAACCTACTATATGATCATTACAACAATTTTCAGGCTTCGGCCTCAAGCACCAGGTCTCATCATGCTGCTTCAACATTTTCTGTTTCCAAGCTTCTGGGCTTCTTCCACTGGGCTTGATTCCTATCGTGCGCCGGCCCACGCACCTTCTTCGCTTTGAATCTACTTTTTATATATGTACATCTAATGGTGCAGTTAGACATGACTTAGTTTTAATTTCACTTGACTTAGTTTGCGTTGAAACTTAGGAGCGGTTTCACATGACATAGAAATCAGCAGTTTTTGTGTTGACAGCTGCGTTTATTTTTGAATATGCAAAAGAGAAAGTAAAAGTAAATTGAAATGACCATACATACACTATATGAAAACTTATTTCTATATTAATAATAATAGAATTTAGAAACCTATTCAGCAGATTTCTTAATTTTTTCAAACTCAAATTTTGAATTAAAAGTTAAAGTAAAAGTGTATTCATGAACACAAGATGTGTTTGTTATGCTAAAAAGTAAAATAAAATTATTATATTGAATTTTTTTGATATTTCATTCATCCTTCTCTCGTAGCATCTCCATTACCATTGCAGTGACTCGTTCCATAGCAACTGTTTGTTTTACCACGCTCATTCTGCAAATGCTAGCGGTTATCATCTGCCCAAATGATTGGACAATTGCATTTTCAGCGCGGGCTTCAGTTGCTGCGCACGACTTCTTAAACATTTCTACTGTCTCGCGGAAAAGGGTGTCTGTATCGCCATCGCTGTTGTAGGATTTGCTGGCTTTCCTTTTCATCCCTCGCCTACTAGATGATGCCTGTGAAACTGATGATGGAGGCGACGCGATAGGAAGTAGCGATAATAAATCTTCCTGTTCAAGTGAAGGTGAAGGAGAAGGCAACCGAATCATCATCGGTTGCTGTAGAACTGGAGGCGATTGTGATCGGAACGGATACTCAGGCGATGTGGATGATGAAGCAGCTGACGAAACATTCTTTAAAGCTCGGTTACTGTAATAAAAATGTGTTTATTTTGTATGTTAATAGCAATTGTAACTTGTGTAAGCTTACGGCCGGTGAGTAATGTGTTCCTTGAGGAAATCCAAGTTGTCCAGCAATGGCCAAATTCTTTCCACTAATGCTCCGCTTCCAGACGCTGCATCTAGTAGCCGACGCTCCCTCCCGTACCGATCCCGCAGCGTCGTCCACCTTCGTGCGCACTGCTCACCTGCAAAAGGAAATATTTTAACAATAAGTTGTATCGCAGTATACTGAATTTGTAAATTAGTATGCACCTGTAGAATTTAGCTCCGTTGCAATTCTCTCCCAAAGGTTTTTCTTGTGTTCATGCATCTTATATTTTGGATGATATTTGTCAAATAATTCGCTATTTGATTGAACCAAATAAATAAGCATTTCGTCGTCCATTTTCGCGAGCTTCACAATTCGTTTACAAATGAAGGTAAGGTTGCCGTTTCGTTTCACTCAATCGAAGCCACAATAAGTTTGTTGTTGTTTTGTGATGGAAATATCGACGAAAAATTACATTAAATGTTAAAAGTTCTTTTGTCTAATACGGCGTTATTTTCTATGTTTTATATCGTAGTTTTCAATCGAGTTTATTTCAATTCTGAAAACATTTACAGTGGCAAGGTTGTTTGCAGTAGGGCGATCAGCTGACGCTCTCGACGTAACAACTTTGAAACCTAAAAAGCTGCAGCACTCTAAAGCCTCGTTCACATTCGACTTTCCTCGCTTTGCTTGACAGTTCGAGATTCAACAACAAAGCGTGAAAAGTATAAGGCTTGCTACAATGAACGCTTTAACTTTGGATTTTACTGATATAATTTAAGTAGTAGTAGTTATGCTACTAAAGTTTGAAATTCGCGAGTGTCTTAATTGAAAACGCAAACGCACGAGAAAATGAAACCAACTGGAAGCGCACGAGAAAATGAAAAATATCACAAAAAATTTCAACAACTGATTGTCAAAGCACAAAAAAGTTGAGAGTTGCCCAACATTTTGCTTCGCTTCGCTTTTCTCGCGTTCTATTTAGCAAGCCTCATATAAAAGCATGTATTGAACTTATCTGTCAACGCGAAATTCCGAAGCAAAAGTCGAATGTGAACGAGGCTTAAGTTTTATAACTCACGATATGTCATGAGTAATAGAGTAATAGCATGTACAAAGTTCCAGTATCGCAAGTTGTTCCAAATCAAGCAAAGTTACTACTAAGTGATGACTATCGGACCCTAAAGGACTTTTATTTAGAGGAAACTAATTTCTAATGCCAACCAACTTCACTTTAAAAGGAAGCTGCCAGTTTGATCTCATTGAACGGCGCGAATCCTTTTTTTAAGCTACCCAACAATTTCAAAAAACTTAAATATGCCACAACAACGAAACAACATATGTAAATTAAAAATACAGTGGTTTCGATTTAACAATATTCTATTTAAAATTCATGTACCAATAATTTATACCTGGAAAAAATATTCCGTTTAGGATGGTGGCAACTCTTCGTTTAAAACCCAAATAGAAACAGCGTAGAATGCGGAATATGAAAGAAATACAGAAAATTTAACCAAAGAGAAACTGCAAAACAAAAGATAAGAGGTGGAACTGTGAAAAATTGAAAATATGCTGCTATATAAAGAAGCGAGACTTATCTAAAGATTAGAGTTCACATTCAAAAGTGCAGCTGCAATTTCGAAATACGAATCCAAAGAAATAACAAAATTTAAAGCGTGTAAATGCAAAGAACATAACTTTCACTTTACGTGGTTGAAAAATTGAACGCAGTTTAAGAGCGTAGACAGAGTGCATTTAGTTTAGTGAGAACGCATTAAAATATTAAAATGACGTCCAGTGATTTGATTCCGCTGAAACAGGCGGAAGTCGCGGTGCATCGTTTCAATGATCAAGCGGTACCACATCACTTGGGCCTGCTGAAGAATCATCGCAGCAACATTGAGAAAAGCCTGGCGCTGGGTGATTGGAATAAAATTAAAAAAGAGGAGATCAATGCGATGCGCGTTATTAAGCAAGTGAAGAATCTGTTGTTGGAAATGGACGCGCTGCGGGAAAAAGTGCGTGTGGAAGATTTGAAGCGATTCGACGCAATGATGGAAGTAGGCAAACAGAAGGCTTTCGAAGGCATGAGAGAGTACTTGGGTGAGTTAGTGCAATAAGCTTTTCCTGCAGAAGAATTCTCAATTTCGTTTACTTTCCACACAGAACTGCAGCTGAAGTCACCCACCTCTACGCTTAATTCTCTGCACTTGGACGACGATGAGCAAGGTGCAGCTCATCCACTAGCACATCCCGTCGAAATCGGCATGCACCAGCAGACGTTGCCACAAATCGAAGCCAACTTTCAGCAACAGGAACACCAACTTGCGCAGCGACAGGCCTGCTTCGAAGAGCTGGAGAATATGCAGCATGAAATCCGCGACCTCAATGGCATGTTTCACAACATGCGGGAGATAGTGCACGAGCAGTCGGCGAGTGTGCAGGTCATTGCGGACAATGCGGAAGAGGCGCTAGAGCACGTGCAAGCCGGAGAGAGTCATTTGCGGCGCGCGCTAGTCTACAAGAAAGCCATGTACCCTGTGGTGGGTGCGCTGCTGGGCACATGTGTTGGTGGCCCAATTGGTCTGTTGGCCGGCCTGAAGGCAGGCGGTTTGGCTGCTGTTGGTTGTGGCATACTCGGTTTTACTGGTGGTTCGGTGCTAAAAAGTAATCAACCGATTATGCAAGGAAACATCGAGGAGCAGCAACAGGAGCAGCCATCTGAGAATTTGGAAATGGAGAAGAAGGACGCCTGACCTTCAAACGCAGAAAATGCAGCTGCCACGCGTCAACTTGTGCGTTTGCCGCCTGGAGCCGCAACACGCTTAGACGCAATGGCACAAACGACCACTGGCGTCTTGTGCAGCGTACGAAGCTACTGTTCCATACAATAAGACAATTTCAAGTCCTACTTTTACGTGAATACAATTAAATTTAATTCAAAAATGACAACCATGTAAAACATTACTAAATATTTGTTGTTTAATACAAAGCTTTTATTTTAAGTATTTTTATACCTTGTAGTTCTGTTCACAACTTTATATAGTTTGTATTCGATGTGAGCTATTATAAGAATTTAGAACTCCAAATGTATCGCTATCCAAAGTGCAACCTGTAGCCAAATTTTAGTGCCCATTTCTTTATATTTTAACATGTGTTTAAGTATAATTTTTAGGTCGTTACTTCCTTTTGCGTTTTCGCTTTCAAAGTAAAATTGGCAGTTTCGCATTGATATTATTTACAAATTAAAACGATTCGCTTGTCTGCATGAAAAATTTTCTTACTGAGCTTAAAGTTCCCACAAGAGAAACAATATTTTTCGCAATAAAGTCAAAATATATGCAAGAACGCAGAATTTTAGTTTCATTGATTTCTTTTGCGCTATAAACAACTCATTCTAAACAAAGAAAATGGTTTCCAGTTGCAGCTAATGCAGATAAGAGTTCCCTAGGTTTCTCTTAACAATATCCGGGGAAATATCGAGTTCCATTCACAGGAACAATTTGGTTTATAAATACAAAAGCAAACAGCCAGATTTAAAGCGCGTTGTCGATTCGACAAAAATGTCTTGCACGTTGTCGAACCGACAAAAATGTCTTGCACGGCGATGTCTTCAATTCACGGCGAATACGCAATTCTATGAGAGTCTTCTTTGCCTTGGTGAAGTTTTTCAATCTCTTTAGGATACTAAATTTTTAGGTGCAAGTTAATGCGAAAAACCTTGGCCTAAGATCGTTTTCTTGCCTACTACATAGATAAATATATTTGTAATAAATAACAACTTTGCCGTTTTTGAACATAAGGTTTATTTAAATCCGATGAGTGTCTAACCAGAAAGGAGCTGAATTACGATTGAATAGTGTAGCCTTGAAAGCTAAACAAAGGAGGTGCTTATTTACTTTCTTAAACTAATAACCAACGTTTAAAGAATCGATAACAGAGCCTTTTAATGAAATGTTCTTGAACTAATTTAATTTTGTATCGATATTTGCATTACAAAATTTCAATTTATTTAAGCAATTCAAATCAAAAATAACAAATATTTGAAATTGATACTGCCTGCTGCTGTGTTGCAACAAAAACCCCCGGAGCGATGGAAAAGCATAAACTTATAAACTAACCGGCACGTTCGCACACTTCTACAGCGGCACATTCCCGGTGGTCCACGCTTGCTTGAAGCGTCGCTTCTGGGACAGCTGCTTCTTGCGTATGCGCTTCGCGGTATTTTTCGGCTTGAACCATGGTGGATATGAGCCGTGCTGGTCTTTCAAGGTTTTGCTGTTGTACACATGCTCTTTGCCGGATTTTTCATTGATCACAGTTACGCTCTGCCCTTTTTCGCGTTCCTCCAGATATTCATATTCCAGTTCCTTTTCCTCTTTCGATTTGCGTTCCTATTTTTGGCGTAAACAAAGACTTAGTTTTAAATGGAAAATCCTTGTTGGAATAGTCTGCTTACCCGCTTCAATTCTTTTGCTGTTTTCACTGTGGCCACCTCCGCGACATCTTTCATGATTTCATTGCCTTCAGCATCCAGCAGGCCGAGCGTTTTCTTGAGGCGTACCAACTCCTTCGCCTCGTAGCGCACCTTCTTTATTTTGTTCATTTCATCGCGGCGTTTTCGAGAACGATTGGAGCGGCCCATTTTGTTGAATATTTATAGAGATGTGTTGAAATTTATGAAAATAAAATAATTAGTTGCGCAGTGATGCGAAATAAACACGCGGCAGCAAAAAGAAACGTGCGAGAAAAGGAAACGTCAAAGTCAGCTGTGAACTGACAGTTGCTATTTGGTCGAGGCTGCCAGAGAGTGCAAAAATGTTTGCTTACTTTAATGCGAAACATGAACAATGTCCGCACGCCTCTGTCGGTATTTTAAGCAGAGCAGAGAAATAACATTTTTGTATAGATACCTTTTGGCGCTTAATGAATAGTTGTGTTTATTTTTTGCGCCAATTCTGAATTCAAAATTTTCAGGCAATGTAACCATTACATTAGATAAAAATACTTTAAAGGAAACATTTTTTGTTTTAAATACCTCTTTTTAATTATGAATAAAATTACATAGATTTAAACATATTTAACTAATGCTATAGTCAAATAAAACGTATCAGTTTTAATTCCTATAAGCGCACTCCAAAAATCATAAATTTTTTTTAGAAACGCGAGTGTAATTATTTCATCACTTCATCCCTTCCGTGTGTTATAGCCATAAATACAGCTCTCCATCTAATCATACCGATAATTTGCCCCGAACTTCATTTCTATCAGCGAATGTTTCCAAAATAGCATCACGTATATATTTAACTTTGACCTAGTGACAAACGCGAGGCATAGCTCCATTAACCTGCAGGGGTAATTGTGTACGTACATATTTGTATTGCGCAATTGCAAGGAAACAGGAGCAGAGTGAGAGAGAGTGAGAGGGGAGAGAAATAATTGGAATCCTTCCTAACAGTGGACATTCAATGAATTCATCCTGTTGAACTGTGCTGCTCTCAGAGCATTTTTTTAAATCCATCGATTTTACCTCCCGCACTGCACCACACGCAAACATGCAAACACACACACATGAACTTATTTCAGAATTGGTAAACATTGAGTTTACTTCAGTTCATTGTGTGATTTTCAGATTTATGCATTTTCTCATATGAAATTTGAGAATTAGGGGAACTGTAATTAAAATAAGGCACTTTTCTGTACATAAATGTGTACATGCATACTAAAAAATTTAAAATTATGGCTTATGAATTTTGATGAAAATGAAAAACATTAAAATGCGTTTTTAGAAAAAATGGTATCCAATTTTTTTCGCGAAACATGCTTCTTCTCTATCGAAGAACGCCAGTATAAAGCCGAAAAATTCGATTTAAAAAAAGTTTGTATGTATTCATAACACTTCTATTTGGTTTCTCCCAGCTTTATGTCTGGACCGCAGCTTCTGGCTCGTGTTGCTTCGCTTTGTTTGTAACCACAATGAAATCCTTTACGTTTTGTAATAATGTGCTCTGTGTGACATTTAACCCCCACAGCGCTGCATGTTGCATCTGCCAGCTTCGAAAGTGCAGTGATTAAAAATCAGAAGGCACACGACAAATTTCAATCGGCGCATCAGCAGAAAACAGCTGTTAACCTTATAAGTTGAGGTATACAAAAATATAAATGTATGTTTCATAATACATCTACAATTTTCACATACATGTGTACATGCATATTTGTAATAATTTGATGAAATTTTTTTTTGAGCATAATACATAAAAGTTTCAATTTAATTTAGTTTATCCAAAAGCGAATTAGCCTTTCTAGATTGGAACAATAACCAATTATAAAAAGTCGCCATAAGCTTTAAAAAGTGAAATTTTTGTTCAGTAAAAAAACATGCCAAATAGTAAAAAATATACGCAAAACATCTTTTCAAGTAGTAAAAAAAAGAATTTAATGAAGAAGGAATGAAAAAATTGAATAAACGTGAAGGTGGAGAACTGCAATAATCTGCATGCCAATGAATTTTTTATGACAAAAAATTGCAGACAGGGGTTTAAGTATTTTTAAAATACAAAAATTGCATAATTCTGCAGACTACATTAAAAAGAATGCATTGTTTATGACAAAACATTGGGAAAGACCACAATAAGAATAAGACCACAGGATAATTTGCTTGCTATTTCTTGAACCCTTTCCCCTAGCGCATACAAAATCCTTTCATATCAGCGAAGTGAGGGAAAAGGAACTGCTGCGGCTTCAAAAGAAATTGTACTCTTTCACAGAGAGTGAACGCACTCTTTCAGGGGAAATGCAACGACCGAAATGCAACGAAATGAACACTCCGCCATTGCCAAGAAGAGTGGGCGCAGAATGAACGCCAATATGATTTTTGTATACAAACAAAAGTCAGCTGAGAGACCTCGAAACGGCAACAAAGGCGCAAAACAAGTTTCCATCGCACTGCGCGACCGCCAAAGCGCAGAGCAAAACAGAGAATGCAAGAAAAACGATCGAAAAGTCGACAGGGAGGGGCAATTGTGTAGCTGCCAAGCAACAAAATGAACCGACGACGACGGCAACAGCAACAGCAACCACCGAGGATGAACTCCGTTTGTGAAGACATGCTGGAAACGCCACCAGCCATTCGCTCGTCGTCAGTCGAAACGTTAGGAAGTGTTCTTACACATAATTCTTCTGTAATTCTGCCTGTCTGCCTCTGCCTCTGCCAGTCGCCGTTCGCTGCTTGCTTGCACCGCTCAAAGTAACAGCAACAACTCACGAAAGAAAACATAAACACGCACACGGCACGAAAATCAAACAATCGGCGCTCGATAACTCAAAGTGAAGTAATAGCGAGTTGAAATTTTGACAATTGCCAATTCACATCGTCACATTTCGAAAGAACGACAGGAAAAATCAAATTGTGCAAAAACGCTCGAAGAAAATCGCCAAGCAGACAGCAACAATCTAATAAAAGCATAAAATCGATACGATAGAAGGCAAATCTTTGAGAGCGCAGCAAGCATTACGAATATTATACCGTCAGCACTTGCCAAACGGAAGCGGATATACAGAATTCATATAAAAACGCACACACACGCATACAAAGTCATACAAGCAGTGCGAAGAATTGCGGTAAGTGCGTTGCTGCAATTTATAAATGCATACATACATTCATACATATGTACATAAATAAGTACGCAAGTATCTGAAATCCCTGTTCAACTGGCTATAACGACCCTAAATTGCTTACGCTCAGCGCAAAAAGTTAGTAAGCGAAATTTGATTTGCATTTCTTCGCATTTTCTTAAAATTCAAGTTACAGTTAAATTTTGGCAAAAATTAAATTTTTTCACTTAGTTAAATTGTAAGTAAAACTTTTGGAAGTAAAATTTAGTTTAAAATTTTTTTTGAAGTTTCCTTAAGTATATTAACAGTTTTGACGAAAAGTAATAACAATTTGTATAGACTGTTTTAAATTTCTCATGTTAAATTTCAAATAATATTTTCGAGATTTTATACGAAAATCAAACAAATTCGTTCAAAATATAAAAGAATACCTAGTTTAAAACAGATTTCGTAAATGCGACAAATTTTTATTTCGTGAAATATTTATGCTTTATTTGCGTTTTTGAACGAATTTTCAAATACATAATTCCAAAGAAACAAGGAAAAATGCGCGAAATTTTTCTTTCATTAAAATATATGTACTTTTTTCGAATTCTTATAAATTTGCCACTGTGCTCAATAAAAAATACGACAAAACCAAAACATACGATTTTCTTGTTGATTTTTTGTTGCTTTTATTTTCATCATCATATGAAATTCAAAAAAGGTTCGCTTTAATACTAACTTTTTTGCAAAGGTTTGCTTGTTTCAAAAGTGCAGCCATGCATTGGGCACATTTCTTTGTGGTGCAACGCAGTCACACTTTCATGATTTCTTCTCTCTCTCTCAAAAAGCGCAAACAAATAAATCATTTGAAAGGCAAAACGTAAAGCGTATGCAAATGTAGCCATATTTTCAATACGTCACACTCAAAAAGCAGGGGTCTGTCAGTTGATGGGCACACATTTTGCTGAGACCATATTTTTTACGAACTTACTGGGATTTCAGAGAATTATACATATAGCATTATCTTTAATAAATATCGGTTTACAATTAAAAATGCGAGGTTTACACAGTTTACATCATGCACGTAAATATGCATATATGTAAATTCTTTTTTTTTTACCGAACTATAAAAATCTTAGTTCGCTATCGATTGCCAGCAAAACGTTTAAATCGAATTTGCAAAAACTCACAAAATCCTCTAAACTCCAATAACTCACATTCCTCACAATCCGTAAATGAACAAATTACTATAGTTTTTTTTCAATAAACTGCAGAAAAACGCTCCGTTTTCTTCATATAATTTTCCATGAATTCATTGGTATTAATAAAATTGAAATAATGTCTGGTTAAAATTTATTGGGTGTTAGATGACGAAAGCCGAAAGTGAATTTCACAAGGAAAAAAAAGTTTGCAAAAAGTGCGCGCCATTTCATTTATCGAAATCGCTGCCATTTCATCATTTGTGGAAATTAGTTGTTTGTTGGAATTCGGCATGCAAGCGTGATTAATAGCGACAAAGGAACAACAAATCGATTGGCTGCGCTCTTTTGTGTATTTTATATTTTTGAATTATGAAATTTGTGTTGGTTTCAAGTGTAACTTATCTGCAGCTTTTTTTAAGCTAACGAGAAAACGTCGAGTTATAAAAAGTGCCATTAATAGAGGAGCTGTTTGAAATGGGCTACGGGGGATACACATTTCGTATCTAGCGCTACTTTTTTGTGACAAAATTATAATGACTATTTGAAATGATTTCATAAAAGAAAAATAGCAATATCTACAAAGAATATCTTTATATCTTAGTATCTTATCTTAATAATTAAACATATTTTTGAAAATTGTTATGATCTTTACGATCTCTAGTTTATAAGGCTGTGTTCATACCGTGGAACAAACGATTTTTGTTGCTGTTGTGTAATTTATGTTTGCTTAAGTGAAGCATTACATTTTTAAATGTAAAGTCAAAATTTAAGATTCATTTGAAATAGGTACAGTGACGATTCGATAAAAGTAGTTCCACTTCAAAGCAAGAGCAAAGTGCGCAAAATTTTATGTTCGTAGGCGTCAGATGGGGCGTGCCTCTTGTTAACCAAGCATAATTTTTGACAGTTTTATATGCCAAAATGTAATAAAAAAGTTGAGAATTTTTCTCGTTTGAGGTACTTTGCTTTTTAGTGGCTGCGCTGACATTTGCTCCACCACGACAGCGAGTGATATTTCGAATGTTGTTGTTTGCCGCCGCAGGTGTTAAAAAATGTTGCAGCAGCAACGCAGCACAGCAACAACAACAACTCACAAAATAAATTTAAAAAAATCGCAACATTTGTCACTCGGAAATTGTATACGAAATTCTTGGTTTTTAGTGGCAGCGTCATAAAATCGGAAATAACATTTGACATTTATGTCTGATGGTGTCATATACAAGCAGTGACAATGTGTGTGTGTGTTCATGTTTTTGTGGCATGTGAGAAAGCCAGATGCAACGCGGCACGTGAGCCTGTTTGCTTTTGTGTTGATAGCGTGCAGCAGTGGCGCCTCACTGCTTGCCACGGCAAAGATAAGCTCGATGGCCTACTTGCCTATGTACTAAAGTTATCAAAGCCGCCATATTTGGCATCAAAATTTCGAATTGAACAATTTAGGCATGAACAATTTTGGTGGTGATTTTCGAAATACTTCGGTTTGGAATTCTATAAACACACTGACGACATTTCCTTTCAAAACTTACCAACTTATAAACTAAGTTCGACAATCCTGTGTTTAAGAATCATTTTTAGTATAGAAAATCCTGGGATTGTTGCGTGCAAAATTCAGGAACTAATTTATTTTAGCATAATTCATACAAATAAACTGAAACTTTGTGCGCCATCAGAGTCATTGATTGTCTGTATATTAGGAAAATTTTCCAAAATAATAAGAATGGAAAAAAGTTGAAAGAGAAACTTGGAAACAAGAATTGAAAAAAGTTCTTTTGAACATTTTAATTGGGAATTTTTGATAATTCTTTTCTTTTGTAAAATTTGTTTTCCTACTTTCTGTGTAAACAGATTTTTTATGACTACTATTATGACGGTAATAAAGTAATATAAAAAAAATTTCAATGGCGAAAAGAGGATTATTCAAATTTTGAATTTCAAAATTTTAAGGATTATAAATCCTATTGGCATTTTTTTGGATAAGTTTCGTAATTTTTGCCACTGGTGCGAGATTTCAGCTTTCAAGATTCATTATAGCTAGATTTAGGTGTGGCCATCATAGGAAAAACAGCCCTAGTCAGCATATAAATAAAGATACTATCGATACTTGTAGCGAATACATATGTTTCGGTACAGTTAGTTTCATAGGCACATGCTCTTATATAGCTATATACATACCTTATCATCGCAACCCGAAAAGCACACAAATAGCAGAAACAACAACAAACACGCAAAGCGCTTATAGCCAAGCTAAAATCCAAGGCATGAAACTAGCAGATAACGAATTTGTTATTTCATATCTAACAGATACATATGAAGCGGCACGATGTAAACATTTACACTGCGCTGCGCTTTTACATAAAAGATAAAAGTATACCGAATAATGTAAATTTGTATGGGCATATTCTTAAGCTCGAACTTTAGTGTCGCTGTGCTTTTATTAGCATAAAGCGAAAATGGCAGCATCAGCATAATAGGAAGAAGAAGAAAAAGCTGCTTGGATGGCAGCAACATCGGAAAAACGCAATGAGGAGCAGCAATGCCACAATATTGCTTGCACTTGCGTTCTATGCCGTCGCCAATCTGGCTTGTACTAAGCAACACAAACAAGCCAAATGCCAAAAACAACAACCAGCAACAACAACATGGTGCTATCAACATGATTGCAATGCATGATTTGCCGTCGAGCCAGTGTGACTTGCAGCCTGAAACAAAGGAATCAAATTAAGGCGCACCGCTGCCGAGGCAGAGCTGGTGGCAGAGGGGCAACAGAGGTGGTGGTATCTGATAGAGCACTGGCTGTGACTGTGGCCATGCTGTGGGAGTGCTTTCCCGCAATTACAGCTGCTCCACCTATGCCGTAGCCCTCAGTGCAACCGTCGGTCTATCTGACTCCGTGCCGTTCTGGCAGTCTGTCTGCTGGAGTCTCCTCTGCAAGTTGCAGTGGAAAAGGCGCAGGGGGAATTGCAGTAGCACCAAATATGGCTACAGTTAATGGCATAGATCGTGCAGTTAAGACTTTTGTCTAGCTGCGCAGTTCGCAGTATCTTTGCTTTGAGCACAGTGACACAAATATGTGTTTTTTTATGTCAAAAATTATATTTTCTTTCAAATATAAACTCAAGAAAAATTTATTATTACTATTCTTTATTGGCAAATAATTAATAATAAACGAAATTCAAAACTAAAAATCTTGAGCAAGATAAATTGGAATTTAAAAAATAACTTTTTTTAAAAGATGCACTATTGTATTGTATCTTGAAATCTTTGATATATGAGCCGTTTATTTTGAAAGTGGTATAAGTCCACTTTCTGTTATTGCGAGATATTTAAATGTTTACATTTCACTCTCAGTGTCACTAATATGAAGAGCTAAAACTTCCATCTCCCAAATACAAGAATCTAATTTTTTTTTTACTTTAAATTGTTTACCAATAGAAAGATCATAATAAGTTTTATCTAAAAATGCTATTATCTACATTTTTGTAAAAAATGGACTTATCCCACTTTCAAAATAAACGGCTCATATGTAAATGAGTAATTCTTCTTCTTCTGCTATTGTTTGGCTAATTTGCTTTATATGATTGGTAGAATTTACTACTCTTGTTCTCAAATTTATTACTCCTGCTCTCAAATAAAATTCATCAATTTACTTAATATTTGCATTAATAAAAAAAACGAGCGCTTATTGTTAATTTAAAATTTCAGTATACAAATTTGTAAGCAGAGGAGAAATAGTGGAAATCGTAAATACATATTGCATAATCAAATTTTGCTAACTCACGCGAGCTTGTTGTTGCACTGTGCAATTTACCAATGGTTTTACACGAAAGAAAATAAAAGTGACTGAATTTGCCGTTTGTGGAAATTTTAATCCAAAAGATTTGTAACAATTGAAATTTTACTAACAACAACACATGAACAATTCATAAGAGTTGCCAACAGTGGACGCACGCTAGCACGCACGCGATCTGAGTGTCTGTTCAATGCCGTCTTTGGCTGCTCGAGGGACGCTTGTAGTGCAATTTTCCTTGTATAAACATAACGAAGAGTGTACTAAACAATAAATTTTGATAGAGAAAATTAAAAAAACCAACACAAAAATCTATGATTGCAGGAATAATGAGTAATATGATATAATAGCTCGTTATCGATTCACAAGGGGCTAAGCTAAAGCTGGCATCAAACGGATCAGCTGTGGCTGTTGCTCTGGGCCCACAGCTAAAGACGGCACTGTGCCCGCCCGTGTGCCTGCCTGCTATTTGCGTACGTACTTGCTCGTCACGTTAGCTCTAATTAACGCATAAATCTGGTAATTAGTTTTGCGCTGCTTTGACGTGCTCCGAAATGCGCACACGAAAGCGCTGCATACAAAAAATGATTTTCATATTTTTTCACATACTTTTTCACATAATCAAATGAAGTGAGGTGAAATGTTTGAGGCATTTCGCCGCTGCTGTCCGTCTTTCTTTTGCGCTCGCTTCCGCTCTGCCGCTTTTCATGCCACTTTTTCTGCTGCTTTCATGCAACATTTATGGTAATTAGTTTTATTGTAGCCACTTTTACATGCATTTTCCTTTTTGTGCGTTTTTTTTTTCAAGTAAGCGCTGGCTCGTTTTCGAGCAAATTGACGCGGAAGGAGAGCAGCGAGAAAATGTGAATGATTACGCGGAGATTCGTTGCCAGCATAATTTCACATTTGTAAACAGTGTTGTCATGTTTATAAAAATGTTTTTTCTTGCATGCCTTTTCTATTAAAGTGTGTTTAGATGAACATGTATTTTTGTTGTTGGCATGAAGAAAGACACAAGTCATTTGGTATCCGTCAGCGTTTGAGTAGCATTTGGCAAGCAGGCAGTGCTGCCATTGGCAACTGCTCATGCAAGTCTAATAAGTATTTTCGCTAGTCTTCTTCTTTTATATACATTATTAAAAATAAATACGACAAAATGTAGAAAAAGGCAATATATTAAAACTATCTAAATATATGCATGTAATTATGTGCTTTTGTGTGTGTATCACACGGCAAATCGCTGTCGTTCCCAAGGAGACCACATTTTCAAGCTTATTGCCAAGGCTACATCCTCCCAGGCGAATTTCCCGTTGTTCACACACACACACACAGTGACAGCCGCGCAACTTACTGCCTGTCACTGTATCGATTCACTTTGACCTTAGAAAAGGTCATTTGCCCTTTTGTTGGCGTTGCCAATTTTAATGTAACAAAAATGATAAATGCCAAATTTGAGGCATTTTTCTGCCTAATGCTTGAAGTCTATAAAATACCACGAATACTTTCGCTCAAAAATAATTCAAATTAAATTATTTATAAAAACTTATTTTTTGCACAAAATGTTAACCTAATTCAAGGACATTTGCTCTTGCCACTCTCCGCATTCACAAAGCATTTCACATGTTCATTTTGTGAAAGGCAACGCAAAAATAAACACATAAATTTTTGAATACGGCATTTGAATTTTTGTAAAATTTTAGTTTTTTGCCAAATATTCGCAGCTCGTCATGTCAATATTTCAAAGAATTTCCTTCAAATAAGAGTGATGTAGCGAAAGCGTAGGTGGAAATTTTTTTTTTTTAAATTTTTGCAAAAGAAAATATTTGTTCTTTTTTTGTAAAAGTTGTTGCCCGTTTTCTTTGTTCGTGTTTAAGCATATGAAAGGCTGCAAGCATCAAGCTTTGCTTAAGACATTTTAACGAAATGTTGGGTTTTACATAAATCGTTTTGTTGTGCTAAGGTCTATAAGATCGTTATTTTATATTTCTCTTTTTTTGGTAGGGTTTTCATGTTTGCCATTGCAGAAGGCTTCGCTTTAAGAGCCCAAGTTATGACTACCACTATTGGCTATTCCTTTGAGATTATCGACTTATACGCATGCAGCTTTAGTCATTAGCGATGTCAGTTCCAGGATCCCAGAGCGCTTTCGCATGCTAATATCACAGCATTTCCAGTGTTTTTTGCACCGAGAATAATTGCTTCCTCTTTAATTGGGTTCGTTTCTATTTAACCTGATTATGCAAAAGTATAAGCCCGCATATTTATTCGATTCCGTTCGGATACACCTACAAAAAATTTATAGGTCCCGTAAGCTTGTGAAAAATAATGGAGTGAGCACTCAGAATTTAATGCGGAATGCTAAGCCGAAGCCTCGGTTGCACGGATTGTTGCGCCAATTATGTAAGCTTGAAAGTTTGCAACGCTACAGCACAGCGTTCCCGACTCACATTTCAAGCGAATTATTATATTGAATAAATTTGGTGAAGCCAGTGCACATACTACAGAATATTCCGTAGTGCGGCTCTATTGTGTAAATTTATAGGTACTCCTTCGAAAGGCATATCCATTGTTCGTTCATGTTGCTACTTCCCTGCTTGTAAATGTTGCACGCATTATGATAGGCTTTTCATAAAAATCTGTCTAAAACTTTACTGTTGAAAAACCACAAAACTGCTGTTTTCTTTTCATAGTTTTCGTTTACTCATTTAAGTGTTAAGAAAAGGGTCTGACGCATTTCGTTTGAGATTTGGCAACTGCATATGGCCAAGATTTATAGCCAATACCTCAAAACACAAACACAAAGAAATCAAGAAAAACTGAAATTTGAAAAGTGAAAGAGAAATAGAAAGAGAAGCAGGTAAAACCGATTCTATACTCGACCGAACGTCAAGTGGAAGCAGCAGATCTGGCCGAGCACAAGTGCCAATTCTGTGCAAAGGCAAGCAAGCATGAACAAGCTGCCACAAGATACAACCAGTCTGCGTCAAGAGGCAGCATTTATTTTGGCCAAGAAACAAGAGAAACGAGAAAAGTAAAAAACAAATTTAAAAAAAAGAAACATGAACCAAACATAAACACGAACAGCTGATGTAGCTGCCTGTTGGAGCCATCAGCTGAGGCGAGTCGCTAGGGATCAGTGTGTATGTTGGAGCACTAGCGAAACAAGTCTTTGTCTTGACGCCGCTTCGACAGTGTTGAATGTCGGACTGATGTAATATTGTGAAATGCTCGCTCAGCTGCATTGATCGACTGACTGGAAACTGGGAGCTGAGTGTTGCTACCTGCGCCACAGGCCACTATATCTTTTGCACTAACTAGTTTGTTAGTCATCGAAAATGATAAGCCACTGCAACATCCTCAGCTGTCTGAACAAGGTCTACTAAACTACGCACTCGGCACTACTTCAAAAACAGTGCTGTAAGACTCTCGTATCTGAGGTCTCAAACCCATGCAAAAGGCAAATTGCTGTGCACTTACTCAACAAGCCACATTTAGGGACTGAATCTGACGTTGGAGACCACAAACTATATTGCTTGCCTTTGACTTGATCATCTAATAGCAGGCAGTTCTGCTGTTGAGTTTCATTCAGACAAGCTTCTGAATTTACTGTTCCCAATTTACACACGTACACTTTTCTTTTCTAAAAGTCAAGCTCATTGGCAAGAGGGAAAAAGCGACAGAAGATGCAAGTTAGTAACTTTTTTACTGAAAGAACAAATTTTTAGTGACTTCGCAGCGTTTACAAAGCTGCCATTTTAATGAGTCTGTAAGTTGTAGAGAAAGGAAACAAGTTCTGGCTGTGCACAGAGAAGAACTCACCTATTCGTAGGTACAAATGTAATGGACAAGTGGTGCACGGGCTATGAAAACTCGTTCTGCTACAGTGCCGGAGCGGGGCCAGGGAGCTGGTCACTCTTATGTTGCTTACGTTCGTGCGCCGTCATCAGCTGATTTTGCACACGTTAATGTCAGCGCACTAACAACAAGTGAAGAACATGAGGGAAATAACAACAACAACAATAGCAAATAGAAAAAAAACAAGAAAGCACTGAAAAAAGACTGACAGACATGACTTGACAATTGAATTGTAAAAAAAAGTACACAAAATGGTATAAAAAAGTAATACAAAAGAGACTATAGAGTCTATAGTATAGACAGTTGCTGTGGCACACACACACACAATTACGAGTATGCATCATTATTACGTATACATATTATTATTATTTAATAATATACATTATACTTTCATAAGTCTTTGCGGCGATATTTTTGAGTGTGTGCGTTTCTTGGTTCTTTTCGCTAACAAAAAATCCTTTTGTGACTGCGTACAGCTCTTTTGTTGTTGTTGTTGTTTGTGCTGAAATTTAATCCTATCTAAAAATGTTTGCACACGCAATACCTTTCGTGGCATGTGCAGATAGTATGGCAAAAAGCTGACTTTTGCTTTGTGTGTGTGTGTGTGTGTGTGTGTGTGTATTAATTGGCAACATTTTCTGCCTGGCACTTGGGACTGGGATTAGCTGTTATGCCAGACAATTTATAGAAATGATACAGTTTTGTGAATTATTTTAGGTGTGGTAATCATGAAAAAGTTACGTTTTAGAAACAAGCTAATTTACAAACATTTTTCTGTGGTTGTATTGTTTGCAGACTGCCTTTTTTGCCTTTAAAATACTTTTTGTTCATTTGTTTTAGAGCATCAAAAAAACTAAAATTTAAACAGTCATCGAGACTATTTACAATTTTTGTAGACGAAATAAGCGTGCTACACATTTATGCATATATGTATGTATGTATATATATATTTATTAAGAGAGAGTGAGAGAGGGAACACTTTTTTTTAAGTTAAAAATTAAATGCTTTCATAAATACTCTTTTCTTAATTTTTAAAGCGGATTGAGTTAGAAAGAGCTATGTCTATAGGTCCAAAAAACTTACCTGTCTCCTTTTGATTCCGTCGGCACTACATTTCTCAAGCTAAAATTTTGATCAAATCAGGTTTATTAGGTATCTGATCATGCATTAGTAAATGGCTGCACATATGTCCCAAATATTACTTTTTTCAATGTTATTTAATTTAAGAGGACCCCCTTCCCTAGAAAAAAATTATTGTTCAAACACAGCTCAAAATGTTGAAAAATTTATGGACAGACGGGCAAGAAAAAGCGCTGCTGTTTACAGAAAACAACCAAAATCAAGCAAAAGACAGACGGGCAAGGAGAAATTCAATTCGAGCGCTCAAGAGTGAAGTTCTGGAACGGAACCCCTCCCCTTGTGCTCGAGTCCGACTTGCATTTGACTGCTTTTTCCAATTGTCAGTTAAGTTTCAGTTAGCACATTTATAAAATAATTTTTTTTCGTCGTATGACAATCTATCAGAATTGACAAGAATACATACATTCAGCAGATAGCTATCTGAAATTTAGCTGCCCAGTAAAGGGTTCCCTTTTTTGCTGAAAATTTCATGAAATCTTTTTTGTATGATGGCAAGCAGTTTTATAAAAAGCTTTTGCACAACTTGCTTGCAAGCAATTCAGCTACAATTTTCTTAGCCAAATTGGTTGCATTCACTGTTTGCATATATTACAGACAAAGTGTATGAAAACTTGATATGGCAATTGTCTCTGCGGCAATTTGCAGTAAAGGGCAAAGGTACCTACTCTGCCATACAACAGATGTAGCATGTCTGTACATATAGTCTGTACGCTTGCCAGCGGCGGCTTAGGCGGAATTGACATGGAACACACCTACACACACATATACATATATTTATAATATGTATATGCATGCATAGTATATCCTTAGAGCTTTATTTTTGCACAACCTTGATACTTTTGAAAGCCATGTTAACTGAGTCACATACCTACTTCGTTTTGTTTTGCGTAATATTAGCCTTTAGCACGCTGCGATAAGCTAAGAAAAAAGCTTGTAAACGTTAAGATACAATGCGCTGTATTGGATTTCCTGTTTGCAGCAGTTGGCACCGAAAGGTTCAGCTACGAAGACAACGCGACTCTTTGACATTTTATTGCGTCATAATTTTGCATATCAATTGCCTGTTGTGTACACAATTTAAATGGTGTGGAGCAACCCTTATTTAAATGCAAGGCAGATATCATACATGCTTTGTTGTGCTTAGCATTACTAGATTATACCCACCCTTCTTATGGCGCTTCTAGCATTTCTCCTAAGGGATTTCTTTAATTTTATGCAGTTACACAACAAGGTCAGTGTGTCCAACGATGTCTTTATATATTTGAGATATTTGCCATATTCCAGCTGCTTGATTATGACTCAAATTTTGTTTGCTGTCTTAAGAAATGTTAGTTCATTAACTTGGCTCAGAAAACTTTAGTGCAGTTCCAACTTAATATGAAGATTTCATAGGTTCGGTGAGATGTAGAGTGAGTGGACACCACTGGAGAGTTTTGCTGGATTAAAAACAGATTATTAATGTTTGCAAATAACCAGACAGGCTCTCTTGTGCGATGAACAACAAGCGAATATCTGCACCCTATCTCTATAATAGCTTCCATCTTTCTATTTATAGCAATTACAAAATTGCTCATGCTTTTCTAAAGAAGTAACTACGCCACTTATGTTGGTCAATTTGAAACTCCTGTCAATTGTAGCTGTTGCCTCTTACCTGTTCTACTCACCGCGCTGCTGTCCTGTTTTCGTACATATTTTTTTGTTATTATTTTCTTTTTGCTATGTCCTGGGTTATTGACTTGAAAACTTCCTGTGGCAGAGCAGCGCAGTTCGCTAGCCGAGTTCGTTGACGTGGCGGCCTCGTATTGGTGGAGTCTACGAGCACCCGTGACGAGGAGGGTTGTCACAGCAAAGGCTTTTGGGATTGCGCCGCTACGCATTATATTTTCACAAAGCGCTCTGGAGTTGGAAATTGCGTACAGGGAAATGGTATCTGGCACGGGCGCATGTGAAACTATGCGTAGCAAATTGTACACCACATACGATAGATGGCTAAAGAAATAGCCATAGAACATGCTTACATGCAGCCAAACATACTTTTACATATGTATGTAGTATTTAAAATACTAGGGTAAAAAAGCCCGTCCTACGACGGGTTCATATCATTGAGAAAAAATATCGACAAAAAATTAATTAATATACACAACATTATATACACATACATATGTGGATAATATTGCGTCAATATTGGTAGCAGATTCCGAGAATTCAGTTGAAAATCAATTTATTATATACGACATAATTTTCTGAACCGCTTTTTGCTAGAACTTGTCAGCCCCAGCGATTTCCTTATAAGCAAATCTTGCAGAAGATTTGTAAGTAAATCTTGTAGAAAAATCACAAAAAATTTCAAATGTTTTTTTTACTATAGGGTTGCTTGAATATTCATAGGTTCATTTGATAAAGTTATTCAAAAGATTTTGTTCGCATGTTTTACAAGTAGGAATTTTTATTTTAAAATATCTTTTTTGTGCTAAAAGGAAAACTTTCTGCGCGCTCTACTGTGTGCGTGTGTGTGTGCGCGCAAGGACATTTGAAAAACACAGCATTGAAAATGCGGCATGTGGGAGTGAAGGACAATCGAGGCTTTTCCCTTGAATTTTGTATGAACCCGGAAGTTAAAATTTTTGCCAAAATATAAGCATTTGCTTCCCCTCATGCTCATGCTCACTGAAATGAACACACTCAAAGGCATGTAAAAGTTATATGCGTGCGAGATTTGTTTATAAACAAATGCGTTGAAAATGAACGCGAGAAGAGAGAACGGATAAGAGAATTGAAGAAGGGAAAGGGAGTGTGCGCTTTGGTGACCACTTTTCGGTAATGGTTACTACAAATTTTGGCAATTGCCCGAGTCAAGCTGAGAGCAGCAGACAGTGAGAGAATGTAATTTTCTCGGAATATTAGTGAGATTGAGTGTGTGTGAGAAGCGGAAGAAACGCTCACAGCAAAATGAAAATGAGTATGCCATGTTGTGGATATGAGAATTGCTGCTAAACAACGACTTTGCTGTTCGCTACCTGCTTCAGCATGTATGTACATATGTGTATATGTGCAGAGTTATGCAAAGGATACTTAGTCCATTTTGCCACATTTTTTCAAATTTGGGTTCGACATATTAGATACATGTGTGTGGAAATGTACAAATGTGTGTATGTTTGTATGCTATATTGTGTGATAGTCTGGCGGTCGGACTGTCGCCACCAATATTTTCCGTTGCCCATTAACAGTGACAGGACTCCTTCTTTGATTGCCTTAGTTGCTAGTGTACATATGTATGTACTATGTATATACTTGCCATATGAAAGAAAGTCTCGCTAGCTTAAAGTAATTAGACGTCAGCAACGACGAGCGTCACTTAGCTCTTTTCTTTTGTACTCGTATTCTAAAGCAAAATGGCTAAAGTTAATTACCTTTTGACTGTTGCACTTCAAATCATAATCAAAGAAAATTATTTAACAATTCAGAACACTCATAATTATTGAAATAATTGATTTTGTAAGCATTACACTGCGATCTAAAAGGTATTGTGCTTCCTATCAAGAATTTACAACTCAATGCTCACAATAGGTCTTTCAAGCAGCGATGGCTAGAAGAAGGCATTCCCGCTTCAAATACAATCAATCCTACCAAAGGCTCTCTTTTCTAAAACATGAAATGTCTAAAATTTACTTAAAATTGTATAAAACAAGTATTTATTTTGTCTCTTACAGATATTTAATACAAACTGGGGAAAACAGGTATGTACTACAGCATAGACAAATTATATAAAATATTTTTGAAAATGCGCTTGCCATGTTCAATATGTTTTATAAGAAAAATCGTGCCGATTTTTGTGTATGCAACTTTTTCCAACCCTTTGCTTTAGTAACGTAATACTTGGTGTGCACACAAACATACATACCATACATAGTTGCATATGTATGTATTCCCACATATAAAGTGCAGTTTATTGAATTGGAAATAATGCCGCTGTCACTGAGCGTTTTCCATCGGAGCAAAGTTTCCTTTGAGTGGCGTAGCATATACTTCGTTTGATGTGTGTGTGTGTGTGTGCCGATGTTTATATGCATGTGTGTGTTTGAGTTTGGTAAAAAGGATTTGCTTTATTGAGCATATAAAAGTAGCAAACTTGACACACACATACACAGGCATACTTCCAGCTGTAGTGTATTGCGTCGAAAGCTCATTTGCCCAAAACTTTGTGTATTTGTTGGCTTGAAATTATTTGGGAATTCTTGGAAATCGCTCCATGCGCGAAAGTGTAAACAATGTGTGCCTGTCTGCCTTATCACGTATTGCGTGAAATTGCGATATGATAATTTTGACTGAAAGCTAGTTCCATTGACCCAGCGTCATGGCGACTGACGAAATTCTCGAATGCGGCTTTGTGCAGTTATCGAAAATTTCAAATTTTTTACTTGCGCTATAAATCTGAACATTTTGACACATTTCGACTCATTCATATGAAACTGAACTGCAACATGAAAAAAAAACGCTTAGAAGCACAGCAGTTCAACGCTCATGCTCACTTGAAGTTCCTCCATTCACAATATTTTCATTGCGGATGCGTTGCTGTTGTGAGACGCTCTGGCGTTGAATTTTGTTTTGAGTAGGTTTTTTTGTTTAAATATATTTCATTATTATACGGGTATCTCTTAAATGCGCAGTTAAATTGCTGCTGGCGTAGTCGTCGTATGTCGCATAGACCAATAGCAGCGGAACGTATGTATTTATGCGCGAAACTTTTCTGTGCCAGTGTGGAGCCCTCAATAACAAAGCCAACTCCATAATTTATTTCAGTGGGGCTTGTCGCCGCTCTTCGAATGCGTCTACTGCGCATTTGTCGAAGCGTCACATTGGGAGCTCGATATTGCATGCGTATTGGTTGTTGTTGTTGGTATTGTTGTTGAAATTTTAATATGCCTGAATTATCGGTCAACTTACTAAACTCTTTAGCAAAGGCTGAGGGTTGGAGTAATCGTGTTGGAGCGCACCAAACTTGAATATTATTGCTACAACTTTAAAGAGAGCCTTATAAATTTGTTATCTACCAATACGGAAAAAATGGTTTGTGCAACTCAGACGAATTCAAATATTGTAGAATAATTTAGAAATCGAACATTGCTATGAAAGAACCTATTTCAGTGCTTTAATTATAAGTTAAACTCCGATTTATGAAAAAGCTAATTTTTTTGATAAAGAATATAAATGAAATATAGCGCACCAATATTACGAATCGCAGTAAATTTGAAGCTATGATAGCTTTTAGCTAAGGAATTATTCAGTTTCTGCATATTTCAGTTCAGAAAAAAATACAGTGCTGTGCTTTGCTTTGAGCACTTCACGCACAAGGGAGACGTTTCACACTTCACATTCACTGTATTGCCAATGCATTTGGCACTCTCTCTATCTCGCTCCTTCTTTCTCTCATCACCGATTGTGTTTAGCCAAGGCACATTAACTGTTCTATCTTCTATCCTGTGCCCAAAGTAGCTCGTCAGCAGTTGACCAATCTTAATACATGCTTAGCATATGATCTCATACACCCTTAACAAAGCAGATAATATCAACAATTATGAAGAAATCTGAACTTTCAACATTTGCAAATTATATAAGAGCCGACACTTCGAAGAAAAACCCACAAAAAAGCATTTTCTGTTAAACTTACGTTGCCTCGTTGCATAAACTCTTGCACCGTGAAACCATAATTTCAATAAACAAAAGTGCTTGAACGAAATTAGATTAGATTAAAAACTGTTTGGTTGTTGTTGCTGCTGCTTACGTATGGTGTGGGCATATTTGTTTACAAAAATTTATGTAGAGATAAAAACAAGAAAACAAAACAAAAATCGAAATCAACATCAACAATCTCATTACTTTTTTTAGCTTTCGTTTTGTGTGTGTGTGTGTGTGTGTGTGTGTGTGTGCGACACTAATACGCGTTTAAGTGTATTTCAGGGCAATGACGCCAATATTTCTCATTTTATCTGAGTGCGTATGAAAGTGTTGAAGTTTGCGTACGAATGTTTTCAAAGTTTTTGCAAGCATTTGTTTACAAACAAAGACGGACAACGGTCGATGTTGCGTATGGCCGCTTGTCATATGATTTTGAACTACGCAGCATAGCTGCGCCTCTGGCGGGGTGTAAGGTTGCGATAGTAGTACAAATATATAGTGCTGGCAACTTGTGGCACATTTTTTCAAAATAAACCTATTGGAAATCAAATTTGTTTGAAATCAAAATTTTTTTATGAAAAGGTTCATGCTTAACATGAGTGCCTGACTTATGAACGGACGTGTTACAGCAGCAAGACGCTTCGTTATTTTGGACGCTGGTGTGTTTTTTAACGTGCTTTAATTAGTATGCCAATTTTGTTGCCAACAACTAAATATATGCACAAATACAGCAGACGTTATTTTTTTGGCTGTCTACTTCCAAATCGTTTGCATAATTTGCAATATTTTCGTAGCGATTATCACTTTTTTTGTTAGTTCGTTATTTGAAGTTTATGCAAAAGCAACAACCAAACGCTGCTATCAAAAATCAAGGGGTGGATTCGTTCGTCTATAAGTTTGTCTGTGCGCTTATGGCCTAAACCTGCTAATGCAACAATTTCTGCTGCCTCATTATTAACCAATGAAGTGTGCTAAAATTTGCATACATTAAAGCGAATTGCAAAAAAGTAATCATATTAAATTGGCAATTGAATTCTAAAATTCTGCAGCGTGTAGCTCAAGCACTTTTATAGTTTTCAAGTGTATCTGTTGAGTTGCTTTGAAGTGCGTTTAATGGCGCTATTTTGTTTAAGCATGCTTATCGCGCTGCTGCTGTGAGAAGTCGTTGCAAAAAATAAGCAAAATTAAACAAATGCATTGTAATTTTTTTTTGAAATTTACTTTTTTTTAAATTTGTGCTAATCTTTATTGTTTCAGAATTTGCACTTATGCCTTGTATTTTTCACCTTGAACTTGTGCGCGAGTAGCTTTTCGGCTTTTCAGCTGTTCGCTTTGATTTTGTGAAAGCTTCAATTCCTTGCACTGCTACAAGCACATGCACTTTATATAGCTATGTACCTACATGTATGGGTATATATGTATATGTATAGCGTTGATTGCTCTTGAAGTGTTTGTTTTTCTCTGCAAATTATTTTATTCATTTTTCAGCACACTTTTAACACTTTCTTTGTCTAAAAGCGGCAAATTAACAGCTGCAGATAACAAATTATGGCTCATTATTGCATAATAACTTTTTATAGAAATATATTGAAAGTTTTATTATATATAAACGTACATATGTTTATATGTATGTTCGTAGCGACATGCAAAGTGCAAGGTCCCGTTTGGTAGCAGAAAGTTTCGAAAGTTCGAAAGTTTTCTATAAATGAACTTAAATTTAAAAAAAGTTGTTTTTATGAAATTGTAAATTTCTGCTGTTAAGCTAAAAATCATATTTTCCGCATTAAATTTGGCTCATTATGACAAATTATTGCGCTAATGACGCGTGTAATTTTCTGTGCAGTTAGCCAAGTCTAGTAGCGTTTTCTCTGGCTAGCTCATTTTATATTCGATATTTGACATTGATTTTGTGCATACATATATGTATATAGTTAATGGAGTGAAATATTTGAAAATAACAAAATTAATATTTTTTTTTACTAAACTTAAAATGCTTGCCAATTTTTGCCAAATTTTAATTTTATTTCATTTATTTTAAACAGCAAATTGTTTCAGCATTTGGCTGTCAAAGAATTTTTTTTGGCACAAATTGGTTTTCAATTCTGTTATACCATAATTTTGTATTAATGAGCAGCAAATAACGGCTTTCTTTTAAAGTGTGCGAAGTCTTAAAAAAATAATATTTAAATAGAAGAGCTAGATATCTGCTTTTTTAATAAAGAGCGTCCGCATAGATGTATAGCTTCTGTTCAATATACGGAATTCAGCTTCAGCCGAATCGAAATTAACTTTTCTGCTTGTGCTGCTCTTCGGCTTCGGCCCAAAATCGATATTCGCTGCTTAGTTTTCCAACAAAACCAATAGTGACCTGAACAAGCATTAGATTCTAACTTAAGATTCTGCAGAAAACTTTAATGAAACACGAATTATCACACAATGGATTAAAATAGCCGAACAAAAAACCCATTCTAAGTCGAGTTATTCGAAATAAATTAGCGTGAGTTTCACTTATTTTGTTGCATTAAGGAAAAATAGAATAAATATAGACAAAGAGTGTCTGACATAGTATAAATATTTCTTTTTCAAAATATGTATATGTATGTGTCTATGGCATTGAAAATAGTGCAATTTTTGGAATTTGTAATTTAAACTTCAGCTTCAATTTAGTTCGAAAATGACAGGGCAAAAAGCGCTGAGTAAAAAATTATAATTGAACTTTGCACCGGAAAAAAGTGAGCGCCGCTGCTAGTGGCACAAAAGTCCATTCTAATGGCGATCGGAGCGCGCCCCTCACCTCTTGTTAGTCACGCGAGATGTGAGAGTGATGTGAGACGCTTTTTGGCGCTGCTGCAGCTGCCAGCTCGAAGCTTTCCATGCAGACTGGCCACAACAAAGCGCTGTGGGGCGAGCAGAGCAGAGCAGAATGGAGCATATGTGAAACGTTTGCTTTTAATTTTGCCTTGTTGTTGTACACGCGCAGCAGTGTATCTGCGCGCTACACAAAACGAATGTATGTCAAGCGATAAAGAAAGCGCTTGCGCGTTTCAGCAGTGCTGCCAAAAGCAGCTCGCTGCTGTTTTGCGCTCACTCTCACGCTGCTGCCGCCGTGAGTGAGCAGTGCGAGCTGAGTGTGCCTTTGTTGACAATGGGCCATCACGATCGCTCAAGCTGATCACAACATATGTATGTACATATATTCTGCGTATTTATGTTGCCCCTCTTTTTTATGGTTGTTTACTGTTGTTTATTTACGTTTTTCATGAATCTTCTGAATGTTTTTGGCCAGCAATTGTGCGATTTGTGGGTACACGTCAGCGATGGCGCACTTCGCCTTGACATTCGACGTAAAAACTTCGTGCAGAGCACACGTCAAACAGAAGACTTGGCCAGCCGCATTTAAGCAGCTAACTGCTTGCCATATACGATACAGACAGCAGTCAGTGTATTTTGTAGATACTTCTTCAGCGTGAGCACAAACATACGCTTCACACTTAAGTGTAAACTAATTTTCTTGGCATTTGCATTGCATTTCCGCGGATTGTGTATGTGTAGAAGCAGCACAAAGCAGAATCAAATAAAAGCCTTTTTGTATACAATTTACGCAGCAAAACAAACAAAAAGGTAGAACAAAACAAAAGCAACTAAAATACACGCCAGCGAGCGAGCCAAACATACAAATGCAATTGTGAGATACAAAAAGACAAAAGCAACAACAAATAAAAACCGAAGCAGCCTGAGCACAGCTGAGCGTAGTGTAGTGTAGAAGATAGCGCAAACGACATCAAAGGAAATTCAAACAAATACAGCAAAGCAGAAGACGGAAAAAAGCAACAACAACGGAAAAAAATAAAATCGAGTTACGGACCAAAAGGCAGAGCTATAGAGCGACCCAAACCGAACGTACCGAACGCGCATACACAATTGAGATACTTTTCGAAGCGATACTTTGTCGGTTCTGAAATTCAGATGCGCTTCCGTTCGATTTAGTTGGCAGTGTTGTGTCGACTTTGCAATAACCCAGCAGCGGAGTCCAGCGGAGTGTGAGCGCGCGCGTACCGAGCGAAAGAAATAACAACAACAAGAAACCTATTTCAACGTTACAAAAAATAACAAAGAAATTAATTAAGAAATTTCAAAATTTGCTGCAAATTCGTTAGCACCAAAATAGAACAACATATCATCAATTAACATAATATACCTGCTGAAAAAATAGCAACAACAACGAAGAGGTGAGGCAACTTAAAGTTGAAAGTATATAGTAGCCAAAAAAAAAAGAATTGACAGTGCAAAATTTTATAATTAACCGAAAATCAAAATGCGTTTTAAGCTGCTCTTCAGAAAGCTCAATAAAATGTGGCATTACATTTTTATTTGTGTGTGTTTAAAATTATCGACAATAATGGTTTTAACAAATGTTTAATATATAAGAAATTTAAATCACATACAAGCACTTTTCAAGGTCAGCGCTGACGTCAACAGTTCTCGGTATTTTCGAAATAATTACATAATAAATGTTTGAAATTGTGCATAAATGTTCGAAAATTTGTGGAATTTCCTTTTCTGGAATATGGTGAAATATTTCGTAATTTTGTAAAAATAGAAACTTTTTCAAAACTTGCAAATGGAAGCAGCAAAACCTAAAAGAAAATTTGTAGAGCTATATAGAGATTTTATTTGCTGCAATATTGATTAAATCTAGATATTTGCTGAGATACTAGAATTTGGAGTAGTGACAGCCTTATTCTGGCAAGAGTCACAATACTTACAAATCAATATCTAGTAACAATGAATATTTTTTATTTTGAATCAATTTATTTTACGCTTGCAAATATTACAATTGAAATGTCAAGCACTTCTGACTCTTACGTCAGCATATTTCGGTTATTTAAAAAATTCTATTTAATTTATTTAAAGAATTGAGGTATTAATTGAACTTTATACTGCTTTGATTGTTAACCTGATAATATAGAACAATAAGTTGAAAGTTTTGAAAAAGTTTAAATATTTAATAAATTTTTTTGCCTTTCAATAGAATTCAAAAATTTTGTTGCGATAAATCTTAAGATTTATTTTAATTTGCTATAATTTCATTATCTCAACTCAGAGTTCACGCAGAAAGTCATTAATTTCGAGTGTTACTTGAAATATTGTGCTTATTACCAAATTGGCTAGACAAAACTGCAAATTTGCTGATAAGCTGTCTAGCCACTTTGTCTGGCCGCTTTATCAGTTGAGCAAATAGTAGTCTATAAATGCTAGACAAACTATACTCGAGCGAGTAAGTTTTCAAAACTGATTGTAAAGGCAAATATTGAAAACACGCTTACCTTAAATAGCCTCAAAAGTAGAAGAAAGAGAGCGAAAATTTGACTATACAAGAACTTGCACTACACTAAGTGCAAAAAGTATGCACTCTTGTAAAGACGCAGAGTTTTAAAGCTAGTTAGTTTTGGCATGTCAGACATTTTCTAGTGATAAACATTTGTTGCTATTGTACATATAGCATTTCATTCTATACCGTTTCGAAATGCAATTCATTGCAAAAGAGTTACCTGATTGCTAAAGCGAGTTAATTTTGCACGATGAGTGCGAAGAAGAAATGTAGAGAAAAAATTTTAATTCATCAGACGTCTCTACATTACATTACGTTTTGAGTAATCGCTTGCGCTGTGTTCGAGTATGGCAGCTCGCGTCAGCTGACACGCTACCTTACGCTACGTTTAGAGTATCTCTGTATATCGTCACACTGCCTCTCACCCTGTTTTACCCGAGCTCTATACATGCGTTCGCTCATGACGTATTTATTCGGATCGTAACGCAGAAATTCTCATAGAAATAGGTCTCTCTCAGACATTTACGATACGATTAAATACGATACGCGGTGACTGATTGGCGCTTTACGCTCACGTTCTACTTACGTTTGTAAAGTTGTGCTAATTGAATTAGGGACGGCGCGTTTAAGCAATTACAGCTTGTAATGTTTGCCTCATTATATTTATTTACCCTTTACTGCCTTTTTTTTACAAAAGCGTCGAAATTCAAGTGCAGCAACAAACACTGTTTTTATAATTGTAGAGCGGTGTTTGAGTGGGGCGGTGGGCGGTCGGCGGCAGAGGCTGGCTGGTTAATTGTGCGCCTGTTTAATGTCAATGCAGGTTGATGCCTGGTCTGCTGATAAGACTTGGCAGTTTATTTATTAAAAAATACTAGCAATTATTTGTAAATAGTTATTGAGCATATGAGTTTAATTACTTTATTTTCCCATGCAAGCGATAATTTTGCGCTCGTGTTTATATAAACAAAAGTCCGCTGTATGAGAAAAACTCACGCTTGTATAAAAAAGTCGCTGCCCAAACGCAGCACACAAAACTTGGAGCAATGCACTAAGCGTTCAAATATAGATTTAGATACAGACATACATATATATGTATATATGCACTTAAATACACTTGAGAAAATTTGCTGCAGCATTTGATTAATTGTTAATTGTTTTCAAAATTTATTTTGCATAAGTGACAAATATTTTTGTCAATTTAACTGCAAAATTTGTAGATTTAAAATTTGACTACTTCTTTATTGCTGTTAAAATTTTATTTGCAAAAAAGCAGATATTTCTGTTAAATAAAGTGTATGTCAATAAATGACATACATAGAATTATGTTAACAGTTTACTTTGTTAATACGACAAAAGTTTTTGTTAACTTAACTAAAAATTAGTAAGACTTCAATCAAAGTTATTGCTCGGTTGTTGCTTGTGAACTTGAAAAATTTTATTTTTTTTTTCATTTTCTAAAAGTCTAAACGATTTTTTAAGGTAATGGAATTTATTTCCACTATGTTGGTTTTAAAATTTTAACTAGAAACTAGTATAATTTGAATTGCGGGTTTTTTGTTTTTGCCAAAGCAACTGAAATTTTTGTCGATTTAACTATTTCTTAGTTAAAATGAAATTTAAGTTAATACTGCAATATTTTGCCAAGTGTATTTATCAAATACAACTGCAGAGTTCTACACACATAAATAAACTTTTTTGCAATACATTTGTAGTATGTATGTATGCAAACTGCTTTTTTATTTGACAGGGAAATTTTGTTTGTTTATTTATTTTGCAAATTTCAAGCATTTATCTACAATATTTGTGTGTATATAAACGTTTTTTTGTGAACAGCTGATTCTGGTTTATTATCAAAACGACAACAATTTAGTCAAAATGCAAAAAGAGAACTTTTTCCCATTGAATTGTTTTTGTTTTGCTGCAATAAACAAGTTTGCAGCTTTGCCCAGTATTTGTGGGCGTTCTATACCCATTTATATAAGATTGTATGGTGATAAAAATTAGGAATAACATTTCTTATTTCTTTTTCTTTTGCAGGTAAGCAAATTTATTTGCAAAATATACCAAACTGTGCGCGAAGAAACTTGAGAAGAAGCAAGTTTTGCTTGTGTGTAAGTTGACATTGTTAATGTGCTGCTGCTTGTGCAGGCAGAGCAGTAGATACAATTTTCAATTTATTGCAAAAGTGATGCAATTATAAATCGATCAGAAATTATGGCACTCCATATAGAGTGAATTTGCATGTAGAAGTGCAATTAATTTCACTGTGCATGCATGCAAATTATAAACTAGTTAGACTGCATTTTGTGCTCCGCCCACTTGACCTATTATTGCCACACAATCTTATTGTGTAATTATAAATTATACAATTCCAATTGATGTAATTTTTTTACATACATACATATACATATATGTATATGAGAGCTACACATACTGTCATATTGCTATCTTGGTGTAGAAAGACTCCAAAAAAATTTTGTACAAAGGAATTCGGGCAGATCACACTCAAATACAGAAATACAGCTCGAAAATAACCGATTTATAAGTGTTTGTTAGATTTGTCCCGGAACTGGAACTATTTTAAGCTCCTTTGAAATATGATTTACCTTCCGTCTGACAATCCAGGCGTGAGTTTAGTTGTGCGAAATTAGGATCGCAGCGTGTGGACGTTGAAAAAGATACATTAAATAAGCAGAATTCGCGGAATTAAAAGATATATAATTCTTTAAGACATGCGTAACATGGCTGTGTCTCATATTCTCGACTAATGCAAAGCTAGAAACTCAGTTTAAAGCGTTGAAAAACTCAGCGTTGTCACATTTGAAATATGCTAAATGCAGATAAATCTAGACGCGCACATAAACAATGTTAGTTAATGCTTTTCTACACTTAAGTAACAATATACTCTTACTTATAATATTAACATTAACTCTGCATCTTACTACAAGTGCATTAACTTAGATAACAACAAACCGTGTTAGTAGCTCATATAATACATTTGATCGAATTAGTGTAACTTTCCATAAATAGCGCTTAATCAATTGCTTTATAATGCTTTAAAAATTCAGCGTTCGCAAGTGCTGCTCATTTAAAATAATCAAGCGCACAAACACACATTCAAATAGAGTCATATAAACACTTCATAAAGCACACAGTTAATACAGTAATAAAAGTAATAAGCGATTCACATATACATGCTCATATGCATATAACTGCATATATTGAATATATATTTTTAATGAGCAACTATTGCGCAGCTGATACTCGTATGCAATTGAAAGTTGGCCGTAATGAAAAAAAAATTGATGGCTGCGGCAGCGATAATGAAATGGTAATGCACTGCTGCGATAGGCATTCTCAAACTTTTGGAAATTGCTGATTTTTACTCTTCATATAGCAAGCAAATTTTATTGATTTTCTCATGCTCAAGAGTTGATTGTGTCAATTTGACACGTTCTTACACATTTAGGGTATTCACAGTTTCCTTCTAAAATCTGGCAACTTCAGAACGATAGTAAAATAAAACTCTGAGCGCCCCTGTTTCGTGGACCATTCTTAATTTGCCACAATCGCATTACAAATGTTTTCTAAAGCGATTATTAAGGATTTATTACTCTCGCAAAATGCAATATTCCATCAAAATGGAAGTAGTGTGTGATTATTCTCTGCGAATTCAATAAAATTTGCTTAAAGTCTGTTTCCATTTTCGCGAATAAAACAGCTGATGAGAAATGCCAGCTTATCACGAATCTTCATCTGTGTTTGGCATGTTTTTTGAACAGTATCTCGAAATTTTGGCTTTTTGTAAGAATTGCATACGATTTTCTTAGTTTTCAAATGCTTTTATACGAGCGATGTCGATAGAGAGAAATTATTTTTCGTATGATCGAGTAGTATATATATATATAGAATGAATATATTTCATCTATATAGAGGTAGTCAATTCTTTTAGCATAAGATTTCAGTATAAGAGAAAATGAATGGCTGTATGAATTTGATTATTGCAAGTGGCAAAAGAGTGTGAATAACGTTAAACTTCAAACAATTACACACACATACAAACACACAGCCACAGCCATAAATATGTATGTAGTTACAGGCGCAGTGCTCTGCCGAAGTATTGCGCCTCAGTGTACACTTCAACGTGCACAAAAGGGCGTAACCAACAAGGCTCGTGCGAAATTTGAAAGCTGCGTACAATGCACAAAAATTACGCCATTTGCGAATCTGCTTTGTTGTATTGTTTTGTATGAGTGTGTGTGCATGTGTAGCGCATGTCTGCCTGGCTGAAACTGTACGTCATGCAGTCGCATACAACGCGCAACAACATGATGGACGACGGTCTGGCGGGAATTCGTTGGACCACTCAAGCATTTGCAATTGTTTGTAAGAGAACAAAATGGTGTTCCCCGCACTCACCTCTCGCTAGTGCTGCCTACCGCAACTCATTGCACTCAATTGCATTTGTGAATTGTAACAACTAAAGTAGAATCGACACGAGAGTCCAAAGAGCGTTTAGTAAATAGAAATTGCTGACGGGCGCTGGGGTCAAGCTGTCAGTTTGTCAGTCTGTCGCGCATTTCTGACAATTGATGTCATTTGTCAGCAGCACAGGGCGCACGCGAAATGCATTGCATTGCAGCAATTGCGAAGGTGAAATTTTCGAAATTCGAAATTGCAACACGTTGCAGAAATTGCTTGAATTGCAACGATTTCTACATATGTATACTGCGCAAATGCACTTAGAAAAATTGCTTGAACTTCAAATCATATTGAATAAATTTTGATTACTTAATTAAATTTTGACGTAGTTTTTGTTAAGAGCACAGCTGTAACAAATTTTTTCGTTAAGAACTTTACGTGGCTAACAAAAATCTTAAATGCTAGCATTTACTGCTTTGTAAAAAACAGAGAGATAGAGAGTGAGATAAAGAGAGAGATGACATAAGCTGAAATGATCGATTCAAGCATGTATGCAAAGCCAAGCTTTATCAAGTGAACTTTTCCTAAGCTAAGCTAGTACAGTTAATTGTAGTTTAAACTCATTTAAACATTTGCAGCATTTGCTTAAACTCTATGCAACTTTTAAAAAAATAGCATATCTTAAATTTAAATAATTTTAACTTGTAACAAAATCAACTGAAGCTAGACTTAAGTGCTTGCCCTCGATGGCTTAAGCGCAGTACAGACAAGTTACCTAATTAGACACCCCAACCCCCCACTCCCCAAACAGCAAATAAATTTCAAATACTTTTTTGAATTTTTTTCGAGTATTTTAATAATCAAATTTTTTCACTTTCATTTATTTTAGCTTCATTTTTATGGCTAATGCTACTCATGTAACAAACTGTTTTCATTGCTCTCTAATTTTTTTGAATGTAGCAAATAATTGCTCAATTTATTTGTTGCTGCTGCCATTTCGCCAGCAGCACTCTTGTCAATTGTCACTTCGACTGTTGTTGCCGCCGCTGCGCTGCTGGGGGCGGCGACGGTGCTGCTGTTGATGCTGCTGTTTCTGAGGTTATCAGGTGGAATTGTGCACCACACTCGCTCGATTATCTGCGCTGCCGCTGAGACAATTGCACAAATAATAACAACAAAAACGCAAAAATAAAGCAAAGTGGCTGCAGCGAGTGCCAACGGGTGTGGCGGCTGCTGCTGCTCTTGGCACGCTCTCAACGCAAATGTCATTTGCCGATAAGCATCAGCAGCAAAAGCTGTTTGCACCAAATCAAGCCAGCAGCTTAATTTATTTATAAATGGCAATTTTCATTTGCTTCTTCAATTAAAATCTCAAATGCTTAGGTCTTTGCTCTCAGTCTCTAGCCTCAGTCGCTCTCAAATGCTGAAACGATGCCAAGGCGGCATTAATTAGAATGTGTGCATCAAATGTCTATATGTTTGTAGCTGAAGTGGGCACGATTTGGCAGACTAGGCAAATATACAAGCACTCGCACGGAAAAGTGCATGCATTTTAAAGTATTTGCTGTACACAAACGTGCGAAATTGCAATTCAGCTGCATTCGTGCATCTCATACAAAGGCAAACATCGAATTCTAATTATTTCAGCAAATGAAATATTCCACTTATAACATATTCATGCATATGGCTGTGTGGGTGTATATAGTTAGGGGGGTGGAGGGGTGGAGGAGGGCGGAAAGAGACAAGAAAAAGAGAAGAGAGAAAAGATCAGAGCCGATACAAATTGGCATAAATTGAAAGAAAATTGTGTACTTTTTAGATACCTACTTTCCCCTTCTAAAAAAGTTGGAATACATTTTTGAAACGAATGATTTTTTTTTGATTTATGAGAAATACAAAGTGCAAAAATTTATGACGTTCATATGGTTCAGATATTTTTGTGTGTAAGTTCACGTTATTGGGAGGTTAGGTAAAGCTAGCTGCCTAAAAAGGCCACGCATAGACCTTGTGGTCGAAGTAATTATCTGTCAGAATTTGTATGTATTTCCCAATTTCGCAAAGAGGTTTGATACCTAATTTTGAGATCTGCCCCGAAAAGACCGGCGCTTCTAAGTAAGTCAGACTAGTTCTAGCGATGGCGGGGCAGGAGCACAGTATTGGAATTTTTTTGACAACATTTTTGTGAAAAGTGTTCAAAAGATTGCATGTTTTCTAACATTTTGATACAATTTATTCCAAATCGAAGAATAATAATTATTTGACAGAAGTTCAGCCGAAAAGAGTAATTAAAGTCAAAATTCAAATCAAAAATTTAATTTTTGTTAAAACTGTACATAACGGGTGTTGAATAAAGTCCCGAATTCGCCTCATGTTATGATATAAGACAGTACTAGTACTAGTCGAAATTCCAATGCAAATAAAATATTTCTAAGCTCTTTTAAAGGTGTTCCCCCTTTCAAAAGTAATTCGCGCCATTATTGCATCAAATTTTCAATTACGTGTTAGAATTTCGGCTTTAGCACTGCGAGTATATACACCTACATATATACAGATATACATATATACATACACATATGTACATATGTATGCGCAAGTCTTTCGCCTCAGAACGGGCTGCTATTGTCAGCGTTCCACCCACACGCTGCGCAAGAGCGTAACTAATAGCTAAAGTTCATTTCGGCGGCCGCTTTGTGACTTTGACCATGAATTTAATTTTTAATTATTTTACTACGACTAATTAAATTTATAAATATCAACATAAACAATACTTTGTGGCAGTGACTGTTACTTCGTGGCTGTATAAAAAGTAACTGGCATTACTTTTGCTTTAAAGTAAAAAGACTTGCTTGGAAAGGCAATTAATTTGAGCCATTGAAATGTGAAAATAGCTGGCGAAAAGCTTTTCACTTACTCCTGTTAAGCCGACACGAACGTTTCGCGGTACTTCACTGCGTATAAGTAATATCTATTTGATGTGAGATATTTTACCGCTGCACCTTCGTTGCGTCAAAAACAATTGTTAGTTTAGTACAAAATAAAATAGCGCAATTAACTGAGTTTAAATACGGATGTATATCTTTCAAAACCGATTTCATAGCAAGTTAAATACACTCAACGCTTTTAATAGCTCGAAAACGACAACAACAACAATATGATAATAGCAGCAACACTGGCCGCAAGCAACAATTTGGCTTTTTCAGTTCATTAATTTTGCGCTGAAAGCATATAAAAAGCCATGGCTGAAAATGAAGACATGCTATACGTGCCGAAAGCCAGTTCGTATTTCGTATGTGTGGCCCAGAGCGCTTGGATTTCGGCTTTGTTCTTTTATTGATTTTTTTGCGCTGTATATCGATGCTCTGCAATGACGAGCGAGCGGTTCAACTGCGATGCGCTCATGCAACGCTTGCGAATTAACTGCGTTGGAAAGCTGAGCGGTTGAGGCAACAAAATGTGGGCTAAACCATTTTACTTGCCTTAAACGTTCAGGGGTTGGCCATATTGTGCTGTCTTAAAGACAGCAGCCAACCAAATGCGCGGCTCTTGGCTATGACTTGAAGTTGCTTCAGCTGAAATACAACAACATAGAGCGGCGATGCGCAGCTCAACTTCAATTCGCAACGGTTTTGATCATATAATTTTAGAACTTTGCAAATAAGGTCACATGCAGTCAGTGGCGTCATTAGGGCCATTGGCCCCAAACAGTTTTTGTTATTTTTTTAAAGTAACATATTTTTCTTAACTATAGAAAAACATGGATTCTGAGATCTGCAATCTTGAACGTTTTGTGCAATCATAAATGACGTATTTTCTTGATTGCATGCTGAGCTTTACCTTCGATAACGCATGATTATATCTATTTGAAAAAAAGAATTCTAAGATCGTAATTAGAGTCTGAAGAGAATTTTAGTGCCTTTTAGTTAATCTGTATGTATATTTAAGTGCAGAATGACAAATTGTCTGCACTTAAGTCGTCGAAGAAACCTTTAGCTTAGTGGCTGCAGTTTTTCGATTCTGTCAAAAATTATATATTTTGTTTGCTTTGACTTTTAAAAATTAAAAGAAACTATAGTATATGTCTGAAAACTTATATGAGTTTAAGCTACACTTAACCATTACAGCTTCTTTAGCTGAGAGCGAACCCAAGCTTAGTTTGTAATTTTTTTTTGCCCAAAAAGTACCAAATTAAATATTGCACAGCGAAAATTTAAGTAGAAAAAAAGTAATGATTTAGCTAAAACTAAATTTTTTCCGCGACTTAGCTCTACTTGGACCGCCTCTGGCCCATTGATAAGGACTGCACTGTATGCAGCCAGTGACCGAGGCACCGTTTGAGCGGGTCATAGCAGTTTTTCTGCTTTGCTTAGCCATAAAAATGACAATTTTATGTGTGCTGCTTCGCTGCGGCATGTTCTGTTGTATCTAAATGTTGCATCTAAAATGATGTGGCAGCAGCAGCAGCGGTCATGCTTGCCGCAACGGCATGGCCTAAACTGTGGCAACGCGACCAGTGGCTGACGCTGTGTGCCTGTGTGCCTGCGCGCCTCGAAGCGGCCTTAAACTTGACACAGCCGTGCCACATGTTGCCACGATGGATTTTCTCTTTTCTCTTGCCGCCGTTGCGCCATTATTAGACTCGGCTTACAGGCAGGCAGCAAAGCAGTCGGCAGCAATCGCATTTCCTTTGTCTTGCATGCGCGCTACAACAACAACAAAATTGCAAAAAAGCCACAATAAAAATAAATAATTTTGTTTAATTTTGAAATTTTTAATTCAAATTGCAAGTGCGCAGCAAAATGATTTTTTTCTAATAATACAAAAAGTTGCAACAACAAAAGGCACTGACATGCGTGATTTGCATTTTTTATACGAGTGTATTATCATTTTGCTTTGTTGTTGCCTTGCAGTTTCAGTTAATAAAGCAGCGATTTTCATTGTTTTTGATTTGTGTCCGCTCTGTTACTCATTCGTTCCGCTCTCCTCTCACCCGCCCACTGCCCACTCATCATCAACGTCAGCTGCAATTGCGATTGTACTTTGCCATTTGGCATTATTCATACTCATTTAAGTGTTTCGGCGGCAGCGGCTGCGGCAGCGGCTGCGGCAGCGGTAATTGTTGTGCGGCGCACGTTTTCAATAGACCTCGCTCTCCGCCTTGCCCCAACCTCCCAGCAAATTTGCTTTGTGGTCAATTGTGCATTGCCTTTGTTTGACTCCTCCATTTTCGCTGACCGTGATTTCCTATTTTTGCCGTTGCATTTCCATTTCGGTGTCATTAAATTTCACTGCGAGAAATTAGTTTAAATTACCGGTTTTTTTTTTGGAAAAGACAATTGGGTTTTTTTTAAATGAATTGGGTTAAAGCACAAACAAATAAGATATTATATACCTTAGTACCTTAATACCAAAAAGAAATCTTGGCTCATATTTTTCTAAAAATATTACATCAAAAGCCCACATTGCTTCCCTATTTCAGAGCTTCTCATTTGAAGCATATGTACATTCTTCTTATCTAACATCTAAGACATTGAAATTTCTGAATGTGACGTCGACTTCAATAACGCTAAAATCCAATGAACAACGATTTTACATTAAGATTGCGCCTGAGACAATTTTTTTGTAAACTTCATTGCTTGAGTATGGCTCAATGTAAAGTGGGTGGCAATATTAAGTTTCCCTTAAGTTTCTGCAAAACAATCTCATTTCTGTCAACTTTGACAGCTCAATGCTATCTTAGTTCCTAACAGCGTTCTTTTTAACCCTTAGAAGTGAAAGTCTGCTGTGACTGTTATTTTAAAATTATTTCTCATATCGACAATCCTGTTTTAATTATTGATATTTTGATAGAAGAAATATTTTCCGCTTTTTTTGTATAAATCTACTTTACAAAATTGAGACCAATTGATTCTGATTTTGCAGTTTTCAACGTTTAGCTCTTTCTCTTTCTAGCTCCTATTTATATGCAACTTTTATCTTACAACAAAGCTTTCGATCTCTTTCTTCGATATTATATAGACTATATACTAAATGTTTTGTGCTATATAAAATTGAGTCGTAATTTCAGCAATATCTCATTAAATTAAACTCATTGATATATGTATGTAGTAGTTATGTTAGAAGGGTCAGCAATATAGACTGCGCAGCTAATCAGCAGCACAAAAGCTGCTATTAGGCAGTCATACTTTCTTCGATCGAGAATAAATTAAAGCGAACAATTATAAATTTTGTGTTCTATTAAAAGCGCATAGACAATAGAAAACGCGATTGCCAGCAACATGTGCGCTCACTAGGCTGAAAGTCAAGTCAAGTCGAGCAAATTAAAGCGATCGCTTGTACCATTAACAATGCGATACCCTATTGCCACACACACACACACACACACACACACACACACACACACACACACACACACACCACGAAGTCGAGCTACTGTCAGCAGTGTAGCAACCTCATTTACACAAAGCGCTCAGCTCATCGGCAACAAAGCAGCAACAACAGCAAACGAGAATATTGCAATAAAAAGTCGTTCTTCGCTCATTTGCTAGCAACGCAGCGATCAGTCAGCAACAACAAGAACAACAACAACCACAATGTCCGTCGCTTTGTAATGCTGCAATCTATAAGCGTTTGTCTGACACTCAGAGCAGCAATAATTATAAATCAGCGGCAATGTTGCTTCAAAGCACTTGAAATTGTGTCGTATAACTTTTTTTTTATAGAATTTCATGCCAACTTCTAATGTTACATCCGTCGAGTAATACACTTCACGCTCTCTCTCTCTCTGGCCCCTATCAACAAGTTGCCAAGCCACCATACCAGTTGACAGTAATTAGAAAAAATGCATGGCTGTAATTGAAAATAGTTCTATCAAATTTATTAGCGATCTGTTGGAAAGCTAAACAAAAAGCTGTACCTACTCGTACAATCGGACTGTCTGTCAATCCCAGGATTAAAAATTTCAAGCGTGATGTTTTCCTTTCCAAGGTATATTTATGCTTAAGAAAGGATTCAAAAGTTTCTATAATAATTTTAGCAACATAGTTGCCTAATTTCAGGCCTTGTAAAATTCCTTGTAAGCCTGAAAGTATGCAACAATTTTGTAAGACTTTACTATGTGCAATTTTTTAAATCGTGCTTCAGACAACATTAGTTCAATTTTCAGATTTTAGTGCACCATATTATATTTTTTCCACAGAAAAGTTTAAAACACTAGCGTTCCCGACTCACATGTCAAGAGAATTTTTATGCTGAAAGGCGCATTATATTTTTCACCACTGTATATAACTGTAACGGGTTGTACTGACCACCGGTAACGGGTTGTAGGTACTGACCAATTATGTATGTATGCATGTACTTATATAACTGTACATCTAATATACAAATACAAATTATATAAGCAGAAGCGAATTTTGTAGATATAAAAGTGGCAAATTTTGTCGAAAAGTTTTCTTTGCAACTTTTCGAGATTTCTCATATTTCTAAATAAAATACTTTCCTCAATAAAAATTGGTTAAATTTCCCAATCAACTTTTAATAAAATTATTTCGACAGCTAAGAAATAAATTTCCTGCCGCTTCCCTTCATTTAACACTCACAATCCTCTGAAGAAATCAAGCGCTGAAATGCATGCCGCGTTGAGCTTCTTGGAAATTGCGTCGTTAATGCGATTACGCAATTGCATTTTCCACGCTGGCAGTTGCTGCCATTTTCATGCTCAATTTACAATGCGCTACGGCAGCGGGTGGCAACACCCACCGCCTGCCTGCTGCTGTGTGTGTGCAGCACCTCTGAGTTAATGTGTGTGGAGTGTGCGTGTGTAATTGCGTCAGTTTGGCACGACTCACAGACAGCTTGACGTTGTCATAGTGGAATAATATCAAGTGAACCAGATAGCTTGAAGTACCCAAGACTGTCAAAAAATTTTTTGATTTTTCTTTTCTCCTTCTTCGTTATATGTCTTAACCCATCCGAGACATTAGTACAAAAAAGGTACTCAACGTTTTTACGTACCAAGCAAGTTTTATTTTCAGTAATGAATGAAAGTATTAATAACCAGCACGTGTTTGCCATCGCTCGAGCATTGAATTACGCCACATGTTAATTCTTGAGATCTACGTAACGATACAAATAAGCTATTCATTTTGAACAATTTAAACCCCACAAAGAGAGCAGCCGTGAAGCATCTTCCGCAGATGCACCACGAGCTGAGGTTCATACTCACTTTTCACAGGTGTTTTGATTTGAAGGCAATTGTTTTGAGGGAACCGCAAATCGTCCCAATCGCCTTTTCTTACTGCCTAAGATCTCCTTCTCCTCAAAATGGTTAGCGCAAACACGCGCTGAGGATGGAAAAGTGGTATTGCATACTCTTAACCACTTTCGTCGCAAATCTTCATCGTTAGGCACAGAAAACATCGGCATCGCTGCATCGTAAGTGCTTTTGCACAAATGGCAAGAGTTCGGCATTGATATTTTTTTCTTTTTACTTTTTTCTTCAAACGAAAATCAAAACACAAACTGAAAACGGGTTAATATTTTTGACAACGCAACTGACAGTCTTGGGTACGAGAATAGAATGTCATTGCTATCTGGTTCACTTGATATAATTACACTATGGACGTTGTTAAATGGAATTTTCATTTGTTTGTGGTTTGCTGTTGCTGGCACTGTTTGTGTTTTCTTCGTGTGTGTATGTGCTCTCACAATTATTGGTAGCATTTACATGACAGCAACAAACACAAAAGCAATAATGCTAATAGTAAAATAGCAACAACAAATGGTTTAGCGTGCCACACCGTGTAACTGATGTCATATTGCGAACGATGACAGCTCATTGCCAGCGGCATTTGGCATATTTTGTTGGTGGTTTCATGTAGTTGCTGGTAAGGTTGCTCTGCGTATGGCTTTGTGTGTGTGTGTTTGCTGGTTAGTTGTTTGATTTGCATTACTTTGTCTTAATTAAAACGCCGTTCGTTTTGAGGACTTTATTATTTGCCACCTGATTAAATAACATTTGAATAAAACTATATCTAAACTTTTCATGAATCCGCCTAACAAGACACCTTCACATGAATTGTGACAGCTTTTTAAAGCTCTACAAAGCAATATGGTTGACAATTTTATGCTCCAGTGGCCAATTGCCAATGGCCTAAAACCAATCTAAACTTCTCTGCCAAGTGTGCACTCATATAAAAATGTCTACAAAAGATTGTAGCTACCAATTCTCAAAAGTAGAAATCTGTTGATAAATTAGCACATTTTTGTCATATTCACGTTAAGCGTTTGAAAATGGCTACTTACTTAAAAGAAGTTCTGCGAATTAGCTGCAATATCTTCGACATTTGGATGTGTAGTAGCCTCACAAAAGTTATTGCATTTTTTTAAAAATATATATAAGATTTTGACGCGATTATTAGTCGATATAGCAGCATATTGTTAGAGTAATTTCATGCTGTATCCATAAAAATCAAGGTACATATATAAAACGCTGGCTTAGCCTGAAGAGTGCGCTACTTTTCCGTAATACGAGTATCTATCTGTCATATAGCGCAATTCTTTTTAAATCGAGTAGTTACACATTCAGTTTTTGAAAGTTAACATTCCAAATTTTACTTAAAATTCATTTATAAATTCGAAAAAATTCATCATATACCGCAAGCATTTTTTTGTATTTGAGTACATATTAGAAATGGAAAATTCGCGATTTGTGTTATCCCTTATAAATTTCTTCAGGAAAAAGTAATGACAAGCGCTTATTCTTCACAAAACTACATTTCAATGCTAATCTGTAAACTGTCTTTTTTTTGCAGAACAGTTCTGCAAGTTGAAAATCTAGAATCGAAGGGGACTAACAAGGAAAACATACAAACAACCTCAAAGGCGCCAAAATAAGCGATCTCCCCACCCCCGGCAAAGCAAAGCGAATCGCGTACAAAAAGAAGACTGACAAGACGAGCAATTCTGACATACATAAATCACATTTCATTTGATCTCCAGCAAAAGCAATAAGAAGCACTCAGCCCCGCTTAAAGCAGCAACTCCTCTCAGCGACACATCGGCAGGCAAACAATTCGGGAGCGCCCTTAACGCCACTCATCGCTCGTATAATGTTCAGCAGCATTACTTCGTTTCTCTTTGGATCGAATCAATCTGCAACTACCGATAGTGAAGTGAATCAGAATCCGACTGGGCAGCCATCCATTGACGACGATAGCTTGCGCATTGACGCGGAGCATACGATTGAAGTGAGCTCATTGACGCCCTCCGTGGCTGGTACGACTCTTACCACTTCCGGTGCGCTCCGTCAAGGCAAACGTGGCAAGAACAGGCGCAACAGAAGCAACAAGAACAAGAAGCCAACGCCAATACCGACGATTACGAAGCTACTGACGCCGAGCGAAAGCTTTGACCAGGAAATCGACGAGGACGATTGGTTCATTGTTGAGAAGGAAGGTGAGTGAGTTGTAGCTTTAGAATAGTGAAACAGGCAAATAATTCGCAAACATTTTTACTGAGCATAAAATTCTTACTCATTGCAGCCGAAGAGGAATCGCTACCTCGCACCGACTCCGAGGAGGAGTCATCTTTAGTTGAGGTTAAGCCGAGGGCTGCTGCCGCACCGGCACCGCCCAACGTCAATCAGGCTGCACAGTTGCCGCCTACGCAGCAGCGTCGACACCCACATATCAACTCGCACTCGCTGTACAGTGGACCGCGCCCCCAACAGCAGCGCAACTACTTGCAGCGTGCACGCAACGGCGGTGAACGCGGCGCCCACTTCAGCGTCTCAACATTAAGCCCGCCCAGAAGCATTGCCAGCGCCGGCGCCGGCAGTGTTGCCAGCGTCGGTGCTGCGGCGGCCGCAGCGGCCATAGCTGATGGCGGTGTGACGCAGTCGCTGTATGTGGTGTCGTCGAATCGTGAGGCGCTCAACAACAGCGGCGGTAGCAATGCAATTGGTGCTAATGTGTCCATGGAGGAGTCATGGTTTGTGACGCCGCCGCCATGCTTCACATCCATTGGGCCCATCAATATGGAGACTTCCCCATTTGAGAATTTACTGATCGAACATCCAAGGTGAGCTGCGCTGCCCGCACACAACAACTACAAGCGACATTATAATAATCTCTCGCTCTCTCTCTCTTCACAGCATGTCAGTTTATTATAGTATTAAGACGGCCCAAGAGGCTGCCGAAACCGAAAGTTTTGTTAATCGTGATCTCGGGGCGGAGGACTCTCAACAGGGGCGTGTCGTAGCCCCACAGGCAGCAGCAGCACAAGGTGGCAGGGTATGTCTGCTCGATATGCTTAGCAGCCTTAAAGCTTATGCGTAATAATTTTCTCTCTTTGTAGATCGCACAAGCTGCGCAGGCGCGTGCTCCGGGTCCACGTATTGACCACTACACTGCCGCTCAGCTAAAGCAGGAGCTGTTGGCACGCACCAGTCAAAGGGTATATAAATCTTACTGCTTTTTCGCGCTTTTGTAGAAGTTGATAAGAGCAAAGCAGTGATGACCACAGTGACGCACTGGTGCGAAGCTTTCACGCCGATGCAAGCGCATGCACAGGCGAAGGTTTTGAATCGAAGCTGGAGCGTGTGACTAAATTTCTATAGCTCGTCTGCTACTCGTCGAGAGACAATGGGTCAAAAGGCCCCAGTGTCTGCTGGCTATGCACTACCTTACTTTAAATTTAAAAAAGCAACTATCAATTTTTTGGTCATCACTGCCTTAAGAGCTCATTCAGTGGCATCCTCTTGACTTTTGCTAAAGTTCTCGCCTATTTTTATTCTTAAACATTTTGTCTAACGCAACATCCTTTTTGCAGAGCCATGACAAGAAGCAGCGCCAGAGCTTGTGCCGCGGCGCCATGAAACGCTCGAACCAGGTGCGCGACTTCCAGAGCAAGGGCCAGCGACAGCGTCGCGCCGACATGCAACACTGCAAGGTTGTCAGCGGCGCCAACAACAACCGCAAATGCTGCTTCTAAGCTGTCTGCTGCGCAAACAGAACAACAACAATTTACGTTCGCTATTTCACCCCCCACTACGCCCCAATATATAAACTACAATACAAATACAAACACAATCACAATTTTATTATTATTATTACTAAATCTTAATAAAAAATTAAATTGAACTAAACTTTTTGAAATAATATTAACACGCAAAAAAATGCAAAAAATAACAACTTGCAATTTATTTTTGAAAACAAAACAAAACAGAACAACAAAAAAAAATGAAATAAAAACATAAAATCAAAAAATATTGATTTTAATATTAGTAGTTTTTAAATGTTCATATTATAAAATTAAAAAATTTTAAATTTAATGAAACTATTAAAATAGTCTACACACAAATAAAAGAACGAAACAAAAAAATGCATAAAACTATAAAATGTAAAAAATACAAAAATGTTGTTGTGATTTGCAACAATTTACACTTGAATCGCATAGAATATCCAATTAGAAAATTATGTAATTACGTTTTTCTTTTTATAAACTTGCATAGAACTATCGCAGCGCCCTCTGGCGCTGGCTGGCTTAACATTAATTTATTTCAAAGCTGTTGTTTGAATGTTTTTAGCGTTTGTTTTTTGTATTTAGTTGTAATGACTTCTGCTTTGAATTATAATTATTATTATTGCATTGTAAATGTTTGAGTTATGTTTTTGTATAATTGGTATGCATAATTGTATGTAGAATATGTAAGATATGCTGCAATTTGACGCGTGGCTATTTTTTGTGAAATGTGCGCATGTAAGAATAAACGAAATGAGCAAAAAGAAAAGAAATGAAAAAATATGCTTAATTCAAATTCATTTGGTTTTATTTTAGTTTGTTTGTATGCGATTTTTGTTAAAAATTAAAATTTCCGTTTGAACAACTCAAAATTTTTAGAAATCCTATTAGCAGCCCTATTCTCATGATAGTCACAAGATTTATAATTCAAAAATTTTTATCAATTGATATGAAGAAATATTTGGTCCATATCAAATTAAGACAGGATAAGATTGAGACTATAACGTCAGAATAGGGCTGCTAATGACATAAAACACGACTCTTTCTGATAGCCGGTGATATTCCAAAAGATCTACATTGTTGTAATTCTAGAAGGGTAATCATATTTTACAAACTTACATACAGCTGTAGTTTTGTAAAGGCACCAGGATGGAAAGGAAAGAGCAGCAGGGTAAAGCGTAACAATTTGAAGCAGCCAGTAACTTAACTTAAGTTGACCGGTCATACGAAAATTCTGTGTAAGCGATTACTCAAGTCGTAGTCTAACTTTTCTTCGGAAATTAAGGGAGCTCTGTCACAATAGGTCTATCAGGCTGCACTGACAAGAAGACTGAATGCCTACGACAAATTCAATCCAGAGATCTGCTTCAGCTTTCTAGGTCAAGGCTTCATGCAAACTATTTTAAGGCATGATTACACGGCCAGCAACAGTTAAGATGAAAGATAAAGAAGAGCAGATAGGCGTACTAACATGTTCCGAATTTCACTTTCGATCGAAAGCTCAATCGAAAGTGTAAAGTTGAGCAGGGTAAATATATAGTCTGCTAGAGTTAGTCGCAAATGTAATTTTATAACGAATCATAACATTGCTGTTATCTATTCTGAGGGCTTTATTGTGTATACCGTTTACTAAATGGAAAAAGAAAACAATGAAACCGGGGTTATCAATATAATTTTCCTGCTAGACCTATGAGGTTTTGAAAAAGCTTTAGAAAATTCAGCAACAAATTTTTTAAGATGATTAGAATACTTAAGTTAAATCCTTTCAAATTGCTCGAAAAGAATAACTTTCGAAACGAGCTAAAGAGTAATCCCCTTAAACTTTAATGTAAGATATTCGAAAATTGCATAATTCGAAAATTGCACATAAATTCTTTGGCGTTCCTTTGGTAATTCGAAATTTCGAAATGTTTGCAACGTCGAGCAACTCTAAAAATGTCTTGATTTTTTGGAATTTCATATTTCATGCATAATGATTCATAGCTCGGAATAGCATTGCTACCATTCGGTAGGAAATTCCGCTTTCGACGAATTGCAATATTGCAATATTCAACAAAAATCAAACGCTTTAGCTTGCTCTTATAGTAAAAGTAATTTTTACCTAAATTTTATTTAATTTTACTTAAATTTTATATTAAAAATTTTGTTCAAAAATTTAATTAATTTCGTTTTTTCATTTGGTAAATTTTCAATGCTAAATCTCAACTCAATACAACAACAATTTATATCAACTCTTTCTTCAATAGCTATCATAGAGAAAATGAATTACAGGAACAAAATGCATATTTGCATGGAATTATGTGTGTGTATGCGTGCATGCAAAAAAAAACAACCGAAAGACCATTTGGAAAGTACAAGCAATTTTGTGAAATAATGTTAAGCAAAACTTTTTCAATTTCATAGCATATCGAAAACAGAAAAAGCAAAGCAAAATCTAACAATAAGCACGCTTCAAATTCTATCAAATTGTTGAACCAAATAATTTATCATAGCCAAAGCAGCAGTGTCAGTAAAAAACTTTCGTATTACTAAAAGTTGCAGTTTAAAATCTAAAATTTTAAAAATTTACTTGCACTATTTTTACTTTTTACTTTTCTTACCATTTCTTGAACTACACTAAAGAATTACTTAAAATTGTGATGACTTAAAATTTAGACACATAAAATTCAATACATTTCGATGCCTCAAATTTGGTGACTCAAACTGCACTGCGCATATTTTAGATGCACTGAAGTTTGGCGACAATTTGAAACATGCATTCGTAAATGTATAAAATCATAATACTCGTATCTTATACGCTACATACATATGATAGTATGCAGCTATAGCCTAGTAGTGTTTGTTTAGCTTAGCCCGTGTGAAAGGAATTCGCCTGCAAGTTACCACGTGTGCGTGTGTACTAAGATTTTTCGAAGGGTATAATTGTAATTATAGGCATAATTGTAAATGTTTAACAAATGTTCATAAAAATAAAAATACATAGCAAACAAAATAATAAAAATACATAGCAAATAATTTTGGAATGGCTCTTTTTAGACGACGATTTAGACAAGAAAGCAGTTTCTTTAAAAATTGAAAAAGTAAGTTACAAATAAAGCAAGTTTTATATTGTTTTGAAATGCTTCTTTTACAAATCGAAAAAAGCCATATTTCACTTGGAATTGAAATCGATTTGAGCACAAATTCAATATTAAATTCGATCGATTTGTCTAAGCTGACGAATAAAAATTCCACTTAATAAAAAAAGTTGTGTATAGCAGCTACTGATATGATAGAAAAGAAATTATGTATGCCTGTTATAAAGAGATTTTGTGAAACTATGCAGGTAATATAGTGGAAAAAGAAAAATATCGAAAAACAGCGAGACAATTCATCGAGCCATAATAGCGATAATCACAAAGTAGGGCAATTTCTCTGGCAGAAGTCTAAGAGAGCAGATTTCCTCTGAACAACAACAAAATACATAAAGAGCTAGCTTGCATCATATGTAGCATATGTTATATATATTTCGTTATCGCTCAGAGCAAATATGCTCTTTTACCCTGCTAGCTACTTCGTGCATGCCGCAAATGTGAAGTCAGCTGTTAGCTGCCAATCGGTAGAAGCGAGAGTAAGACGCACTCGATCAAGATCTGCTGAAGAAATATGCCAAGTATACACCAGTTAACTGCCTGCTAAAGCATTTCTTAAGCAAAAGCTTCTCAAGCAACAGCTTAACAAGTATGCAAAACCTTATTCAAGTAGCAATTGATCGGGAAAAGCAACCAAAAGCTTGTAGATTAAGCAATTCCTTGCGTTTTTATTCATACAAATTTAAGCAATTGCCTGGAAATTTTATGAATTAGCAAATACTTTCTTTTTATTCATCAGCCTGCTGAAAGTTGACGATGTGCTATATAAAAATCAATTGCAAGTTGTATGTGCAGTGAGGCCCAAACTGACACAAGGTTGAACGCTTGTGCCACTTCCAAATACGCAAGGAAACAAAAAATTGCACTTTCATGATTTACACGTTTATTTTTTTGTAAACTGTCTGAACACTGAAGCAGCCTTTTGTAAACAACGCGAAGAACAACTTTGCCATTGTGGCGTCACATTGCGCATACGCCTCGTTAAACATGACACTTTTAATACTTTTTATGCTTCTTGCAACATGCAATATCCCTTCGGTGCGTCTGTCGGCGTGTCCAAATGTATTTTTTGAAGTGCCCGAAACAGTTTGTTAATTGCTTTTAATTATTTCATAGCAGGAAAAGTGCACATTAACGTGTACCGAATTGTTGTTGGAAAAACGATACATGCCAACTTGGCCACTTGCCACATGGCATACCATGCCACTGCCGCCGCCACGTACAATAAGAGCAAGCAAGCTGTAACGCTAATGACAGGAAGGCCCACAAATCAAAACAGCGAAAAGTTAATTCAACTTCAAACAGTTTTACCGTTTTGGCAGCGCAGCTGACCTTGAGCAATTACCTTTCCATAGACTTGTACTAGTAGTTATGCGATTCATTATCATTTAATTATGCGTGTTAATGAAAATTCTATATTAAGTGTACTCTGTACTTAAGCACATATGCACACAAGCGTGCAAGTGTTTGTGCATACACACAAATCAGTGACCCCGAATGGAGAGTCAACGAACTGACTGACACACTGATGCTAGAGTTACTATACTCATTTCGTCCTCTCGATGAAATAGCTGACGGTGGTTCCGGAACGATCCACCCGTACGTTTGAGAAGAGGTTCTTAGCGGGTTAAAGTCTCGCATAGACTAAGGCTTTCGATCGCTTTTGACTTTCCGTTAAAAAAACAGACACAAATTCTCTTCTTTTCATATTTTTGATTCTGTATTAATTGAAATTTTCATTATTTTCTTGTAAAATCTGCTGGGCTTGACAGCTCAGACTTTGATTTATGTCCTCACATTTTCAAGGCGTATCTTTTTCTTCTTCTATTTTCTGATGCTTTCCGCTTACAGGCGGAAGTTCTATACAAGTCACACGCATATGTGCTCCGCTCTTGACGCTTCCGCAGTCAATCCATCAATGCTATTTGCCTGTTAAGTTTGCAACATTTCAACTGTATTTTATGGCTGGTCTTTGGCAATTGAACTGGCTTGCATTGTAAGCAAAAATATCTGTTGCGCTTCCTGGTGCCTTTGTTGAGAGAGCCACATTGCCACTTGCAATAACTCTATTTCTAACTTGCAAATGTGTGAAAGACTGTTGCTTGCTTTTGTTGTCTTTTAGAGAAAAATTTGCAGCTCTTTCAAGTTCAATTCACTATGCCAGTGAGCAGAGCAACAGGTGAGTTTCTGAGATTATAATTTGCAGATTTTCATCGAAGTTGCCATAAAGTCTGCTTTGGCCAAAACGGTTTCAGCTTTCGAGTCGAATTTATATAATTTTAAGATATAAGCTTCTATAATTTTAAATTTTTCGACAAATCTGTGGTCGCGAGTCATAACCGCCTGTTTTAAAATTTTTTCAGGAGCAATTAGCAATTAGGTTTTTTCGCGCAATCCACAATTTTTGAGCGCAAAAAAATCGTTTTTCAAATGAAATAGTTCCTAATTCTTGGGTTCGTTAAGTGCTACTTATTTTGATGAAAAGCTAGAGCATATGTTGTTAAAGACATTATACCGATTCCGCGAGTGATGTCGGCTATACAATCTTTTCACGAAAATTCAAATGTCTGAAACACATTTACTGATATACTTGAGTACATTGACGGTTGTTTTTTAGTAGATGCTTTGAAAGTGCAATCCTTGAACTTGACCTCAGCTTCTCAGCTAAAATGTCAGTATGAAATTCGTGGAAGGGCATCACTGAATTTACTAAGAACCAAAATCGTAGGAATCTACTAAGACAAACTTTAGCTGTCGATATTCATCATCTTTTTTCAGGTTTATAATTTTGAGTGGTTTATGCTTTTCGAGCAATAATTTCATAAAATTTTTGAGTCAAAAAATGTATTGCTAGTAGTGCTTTGATCTTTATCTTTAATTAAAATTAAATAAATTGCAACTGCTGCATATGTATAACTTATTTCTGATTATGACTTTGATATAGCAAAATTGTTTTGAGATCGACTTTGAACTTGAACTCTGAACTTCGTTTCAATAAGCCCACACTGACGCTTCCATGGCAGCCCCTTCAATGCCATAGAGGTCAATGCATATATTTTACTATTTCCAACTATTAACTTTAGTAATCTTCTAATTCTTGATTAATTTTCTAAAGCTGCCAACACCTGTTCCACTTCAGCCAGGTTGTTAACTTCATACAGCACGCAGAAATAGTTTACGACCTCTGCTAAATAAGAATTTTCCATTTGATTGCTAGTTCCTTCCTGTAGCTTTGCTGAGCATGTACTAAAACTTAGTACCAATGGCAACAACCTCAACGTCTTTGCCGCTCTTTAGCACGCTGCTTTGGCACTAGTTCGCTTCTAAGCTGCAGCGGCGATCTTTATAAAATCGACTAATGCTGCGCTTCGTTTCACACCTGTGCGGCACGTGAAGAGCTTCGAAACGTTTTGCGGAATAAAAGTGCTTCGGCGAAGAAGTGCAGAGCAACTGTTTAAATCGTTGCAAGTTTTTGGTGTGTTAGATTCACACACACACACACACACACCAATACGCGCACATTCATATTATGCAATACTGTGCAACCGCTACGCTCGATTCTATTTGGAAAGTTGCACTTGAGTGATTTTTCGAGCTTCCAAAAAGGCACAAGTAAAACAAAAGAAAACAAAAACAAAGCAGAACAATAAAACTCAAGCCACCAAAATACGAGCATAGCGTAAAAATACAACTTAACAAGAAAAGTGCAAAATTTGCAAGAAAAAAAAATTCACAGAGGAGCAACAACAACAAGCTGCAGCAAAACCCGCCCACTTCGGCCATCGCGATCGCGCAATTATGCAAAGCGACCGTTAATTCGAAAACCATTGAAAGTGAAAACTGCTGTGCGAGCGTGCTGGTCAAGCCAAGCGGCTGCGTGTCGCACTCACACACACACACACACGCGCGCATTAGTGTGTGCTTGTCGCTGTGCCTAAGCGTGTCGGCAGACTTTTCCGCGGCAGTCAAGGTGTTAAAGCAGCCCCCATTAATTGGCACATTCGGCTCTTCGCGGTTTCGAAAATAGCGAAATAAGCGCGCCTTCGGCTACGCTTTTCGCTGTTAATCGCTTTTCGTGCCTGATTTCGTGCTGTGAATCGTGCGTCCACTTCAATTTAGAGGTCGAATTGCGTACTCTACGAGTTGTGCCTTGTTGGAGTTGTTGAATTTTTGTTTCCATACGATATTGCTTCTGCGGCTATGACTCATTGGTAAGTTGAAGCGAGCTTGATTTTGAAGCAGTTGAAAGAAAGTGCAAAAAAACTTGGAAAAGTTGTGATAAGCACGCAAATATAACTTTTTTTCAGTCTATATACTGGACACTGAGGAAGGAATTTAGAGGGCTTTTTAAATCCAATTTTTATACTTTAGTTAAATATGATTTATGCATTCTGTGCTTCAAAAATTAAGATCTTAATTATGACAATTTCAGTTTGCTTTTGCATCAAGAATTACCCCCTCGCAATTTTTTTACTCTTCTTGCATTTCTTTAGTATTTACTAGCCTAATCAAAATCCGTCCGTACTGTGTTAGATTTGATATCGGTCATTGGCTATCGATCTTATATTATAAACCCTTCAAGCATATATGTACAGCAAGAGTAAATGCATTTCTCAGCTACACATACTTTGCAAGAGAAAGAGGATTTCATACTTTCAGCTTAAAAGCGACATCTCCAGCTTTCTTAGAAATAAAGTATTTTCTCCACTGCGAGCTCTATGAACTTAAGCATATCTTTTCCACTTCAATTGCACCATTTCAATTTATAAAAAATGAATATTTTTACACTCTTTAACTTTGAGTCGCTTTAAGAACTACTTTAAATATATAAAATACTTTTTCGTTTGTTCGGCAAATAGTTTCTTCTGGCTTAAGTTTCACTTTTCCGATTTCCGATTAGCCTGATGGCCTATATAGTTTATGCCAATTTGAAAAACATGGTTTTTAGAAAGCAATTTGAATATCGGAAAAAAGCAATTTGAATATGAGAAAATGCTCTAAAACCCAACCTCACAGTGCTTTAATTCGAATTAAGTAAAAAGCTAATACAAATTTGCGCCCTAATTACATATTCTGCATTCAGCATTTAAGTATACATAATTAAATTTTGCTCTGAGAAAATGAAATCCTTTTAATTAAACATCAATTTGAACTTAAATAAGCACTTCGAAATTGGTGCTTAATGGCAAAAAGCGAAGCATATTTTTTTTCAAACCAATTTGCCTTTAAAAATTCCAAATAGAAGTGGCATTCAACTTTCAGAACATGCAGAAAAAGGAACATTTTATTTTTCAACTACATACTTCAACATTCTAATAAAAGATGTAATTACATTTCCAACTGCTTTAACATATCTTGATAATTTTTTTAAAATCATTGCTGTAAAATGCGTAAACGTTTGCTCCACTAAAACTTAACTTATTTTTATAAATGCGCTTCAGTGCGTTTGTATGTTTGAGTGTATGTATATGAATGAATAATACAGTTTTATGCCAGCACAGTAAACTACTACACACAAAAGTACCGTTGCAAAATTTCCATTATGCCACTTAAACCGTGCTCAAGGTCAGGAAACTTCAATTAAACGCAATTATGACAAGAAGTTAAAGAACTCGACATGAAAAACGAATCACGGCTAGCAAACGCCAACAACAACAACAACACACACACACACACCCACACCCACACACACACATTGCATAAGAAGTACAGATGGCAGACTGCAATCAAAAACAAATGTTAAATAATTATAACAACAATTAAGAAAACGGCTAAAGGCAACAAACCACGAGCACGCGTGGTGGTTGACGGGTTAAGCTGAAGCGGAAAATCAGCCAAGCATTTGATGCATACATGTATGCTGGCAAGAAGTGGAAGAAGAAGAGTGTTGGTAGAAGACGGTAACTCACCAAGCGTTTGCAACTAACGTGACTTTTGCTTTGATAATCTCTAAAGAAGATATCAAACTAAAAACAAAACAACAAAAGAGAAACACGAAAGCGAAATAGTTGAGATTCTATTAATTAATAAAATTATATAAAAAAAAACTTTTTAAAAATAAGCTTTAATTTATTTAATGTACTAAAAAGTAGAAAATAAATGGTTTTTAAGTCACCTGTATCTTACTATCCATAAAAGCTTGGGGCGCTCGTGTGTTCAATATTTGTCAAACAGTTACCACAATATTTTATTTAAATAATTTTTTGCAAATAGATTCTAGTAATGAAAGATATTTTGAATATGGATATTGAGCGCACAAGCTTTTATTGATAGTAAGATACAGGTGACTTAAAAACCATTTATTTTCTACTTTTTAGTACATTAAATAAATTAAAGCTTATTTTTAAAAAGTTTTTTTTTATATAATTTTATTTTCTACTTTTTAGTCTTCCATAAATTCAATTTTAGAGCTCTGAAATTTTTCACAAAAAGAATTTAAAACTTGCAGAGCAGTACACAATATTTAGGGTATTCACAGTGTTTCCTATCGTCATATGTCATATCCTCAATTTAACAAATAATACGGCAGTGATCGACCCTAATATTCGTGGCATATTTGTGACGCGTTGAGTTGTTGCTATTTTGCCAGCAGGGCGCGGCAAGTAAGTTCCTATCGTGTTTCATTGATGTGTGGTGTACCTATAATTATAAACTGAAGCCCAAGTGTGTAGTTGCTTGAAAAGTGCCACGCCCCTTGTCCTACGCCCATAAAATTTTACCAGTGGGACGAAGCATCCAAGAGGGGCCTGTATACGGAACTTCAATGCTGCACGACCTTTAGTTCCAAAGCTATTCTATATAAACGATTTGGTTTGTATGGGCGGTGCCACGCCCACTTGTCCACTGCCCGTCTTATTTTCCCAGTAGAAGGATATGGATATGTAGTAAGTTCCTACCAAATTTCATTGATGTGTGATTTGTAGTTCTAAAGTTATACACAAATCTGGAGTTTATAAAAAAGTGCCACGCCCCTTATCCTACGCCCATACAATTTTACCAGTGGGACGAGACATCCAAGAGGCGACTGCATACGAAATTTCAATGCTGCACGACCTTTAGTTCCAAAGCTAATCGAGATCAAAAATTTTGTTTGTATGGGGGGTGCCACGCCCCCTTATCCAGTGCCCGTCTTATTTTCTCAGTAGAAGGATATGGATATGTAGTAAGCTCCTACCGAGTTTCATTGATGTGTGATGTGTAGTTCTAAAGTTATACACGAATCTGGAGTTGATAAAAAAGTGCCACGCCCCTTATCCTACGCCCATACAATTTTACCAGTGGGACGACACATCCAAGAGGCGACTGCATACGAAATTTCAATGCTGCACGACCTTTAGTTCCAAAGCAAATCGAGATCAAAAATTTTGTTTGTATGGGGGGTGCCACGCCCCCTTATCCTACGCCCATAAAATTTTACCAATGGGACGACACATCCAAGAGGCGACTGCATACGAAATTTCAATGCTGCACGACCTTTAGTTCCAAAGCTAATCGAGATCAAAAATTTTGTTTGTATGGGGGTGCCACGCCCCCTTATCCAGTCACCCCTTATTTTCTCAGTAGAAGGATATTGATATGTAGTAAGTTCCTACCGAGTTTCATTGATGTGTGATGTGTAGTTCTAAAGTTATACACAAATCTGGAGTTTATAAAAAAGTGCCACGCCCCTTATCCTACGCCCATAAAATTTATTGATTCATGTATTGGGCTCTAGATTAGGCATGTATGCAAAGTTTCAGATCTCTAAGTAGTCGGGAAGTGGGTGAAAAATTGATTACTAGATTTGACGACATACATACCTGATTTGAAGTTAATATAAAGCTTATAAAAAGCGTTTACGTTGCGGTGGGCTGGTCTAGAGTTTGCTCTAGAGAAAAATTCGGAGAGTCTGTGGTGAGTTAAGAGCAGAGTTTGAGGGAGTGTGATATGCTTGTGCAGCATTAAGAGGCGCATTAGTGGCGCATTTGTGCCAATAATTAAGTCATAAACTCAAACATAGTGGCTGACTTTGACCTTGTCGAATGGACAGGATGGACAGCCGTTTGAACGAATGAACGAACGAAAAGACTAGTGCATGAAATGAAAGACAGAGTGTCGTCTAAGTATACGCAGACATGGAGCAAGTGACGCTGAATGGTTGTTGAGCCCGCCGAGCGGACGGAAGATATTTACAAGACAAGATCTAAAGTGCAGCAAGTGTAAAGATATTGCCATGTTTTATGACCACAAAACATCAAGCATATCACACACACACACACTGCGAAGTGTAACTGAACAGCAACTTTAGATTTATTTCCGTTTCCGTTTTATGTACGCGCACGTTCCACCTTCGCTGCGCTGTCGTTCTTTAACATATTTATGAGCCGCTTTTGAATTTAAGAGCGGTCACTATTTGCGGTGCTCTCAGCTCAGCTCCCTTGGCACTTTCCGTTAACGTACTCAGTCGAGTGTGGGCGGAAGCTGCTGCGGACGCACTTATGCGTCTTTTTTCTTCTTCTTGAAATCACCTAGGTAGCATTGTTCTAGGCACACAGCACGTGTTGAGTTCTTGAGTTGCCACTCAAGTGTCATATGCGTAACATGCCGTCCAATTGCAGCCATTGCAAATGTTTGATGGTCTTTTGTTGGTTTTGCAAGCAACAACAATTGCACATTTACATATGTCTTTTGTTCTTCTTTTTATAGAAAAGCATAATTTAACACTGTTTTATTATAGCTGCTAAAATGGCTTTGCTGCTCGTACGTTGATCGATGTTATTTTGTGGTCAAGCTGAAGGGCAATTCTCTATTCTAAGTAGAGCCCGACCGAACCCGAAATTTTGGCCGAGACAGAGACCGAGACCGAGCGTTCGGCCTTTTTTAATTTTCGGCCGAGACCGAGATCGAACCTTTCGAATACATATGCAAAAAAAAGAAGAAGAATTTTAATGAAAAAAAATTTATAAATTTTTAGGAAAAAATACATTTTATTATAAAAAACAATTCTTCTGAGGTATAAATACCTACATTAAGCATCTGATGTATGAAAAATCAATAAAAAGTATTATTAAAAAATTTAAATTTTGTTTAAAACTATACAATTTGTTCCTCAACTGTTCGGCTAAATACTCGGCCTTTTGTAGCCGAGACCGAACCGAGACCGAATCCGAACCTTTTGGCCGAACTGTTCGGTAACCGAGACCGAGACCGAACGTTCGGTCGGGCTCTAATTCTAAGCAAAGAATGAGTTGATCTCTAATTATAGTAAGACTCAAGCTTATGCTGGCTTAAATAAACTATAACTAAAACTAAAACTATGTCACTATAAAAAGTGGGAGCAAAATATCAAATGAAGTACAAGTCGATATTATTCTTCACTAATATTGACCTTAAAGCGGCATGCTAGCTTCTTCACTTCGGCTATATCGATGTTCCGTTCAAAAAAGCGTTTTAAAGGACACTTTTTGTGCGCTTTCTTTCCAGTTAATATATATCTGCAACCATGGAATATTGCGGACAGTGCTTCAAAGGAAATTGCTTCATACCTTTCGAAGCTACGCCTCCATGAGAATAAGCTTTGAGATTGAGATGAAATTAAACTCACAATAAGATTTTCAGGCGGCGATGACTATACACTTATTCCCTATTCCAAATACAATCTTCATTTAAATCGTCACTGAATTCTTTCTCTTTGTACTCCGTACAGGCAACTCTGTTCAATAGTAGTCTAAGAAGAAGTGTTTAAATTCTGATTCTATAGTAGAATAGCTTAAATGTTTAAATGATCTGTGAAGTATACGGGGTAGTAGAAGCAGAAGTGTTTAATTAAAGCTTTTGCTATAGATGTTAAAGATGCATTAAACACGTTAAATCAAATTTTTTGCTTGGACAAAAACTCAAAAGTGATTGAAAAAATATGGCAAAGGTTTTTGCAACAGAAATTTACATAATTTTATTTTAAATATGCTCTTGTCTGCCATATATGTACATATTTGATGTATTGGAGCTATATTTTATATAACTTATTTGCTTCTCTTTCAGATATCTTGAAATGAAAACTAGAATTTTATACAAAATGTGCAGATATCGCCAGAGGCGGAAATTAACTAAGACGCACGTTTTTGTGCCTATGCTGCTGCTACTTTTGTTGCACGTAAGTAAATTGTGTATGTATTGTTCGAAGCAAATAAAAAGTATTGTTCGCTTCTTGCGCAAATCGACGTAATTGAAAAAATAGCACGCTGTGGGTCCTGCACAGATCGCGCCAGTTGCACAGATTGACTTGGAGATTATTTTGGATTTTGACAGAATTTCTTAAGCTTTTTCCATTAACATTTTCTAATTTACATTTTAGTGTAATGTTAATAAAAACAACCTTATAATAGTATAAGCCTTTCACAGCTCGGCTTTCTTATAGAGGTTCCCTTCAGCAGCGTGCTCCAGACCTCGATTGCCATTTTAATCACTCACGAATCAAATCAAACAAGAGAAAAAGAGTAGCAAGCGAATCAACAGCTTCCGATTTAATTATCTTTACAGTTAGCAATAGATTGCATACAATACAAATCCGGTTGCTCCGCGAGAACACAACAACTATGTTGCTCGTTCGTACACGTGCAAGAGATACGTGCTGGCATGTGCGCGAGCCTGAGTGTGAGTGCGGCGCTTGGGTTAGGGCACATGAACCGTAACCATAATTGGCCAACTTGCGCATAGCGGATGCAATATTGCGTATATGATGCGATCGATTGTGCTGCTGTAGTTACTGCTGCTGCTGCTGATGAACGATGCAAGTGCGGCTTGGTAGCAGCCACCAGTAGAGCAGCTCATAGCGATCCACGCTGTGCAACGCGTGCATGTAAATTGGCAAATTCCAGAGCACACAATTTTTTAATCATTTTTCATTCAGCTTTGCTAAGCAGCAACATTCTGCTTCCCCCTCTCTGCGTATTTCAGCATTTAGCTGCCCGCTTTGGAGCTGCTCCCTTTGAGTATTTGCATGCAGATGCAGTTTCAAGCAAAGCATTCACCGGAAAACACATGTCGTTGTTTTTCGTTTGCCTTTTGCCATTGTTGTTGTTGTTGCTGCTGCTGGGTATGATGATGGCGCCGATGACGAGGCTACTATAAGTACAGACCAGTTTGCAGTTGACTGCGCGTTTTTTTGCAACAATTTTTGACCAATTTCGCAAGCTCATTTTTTTAAACTGTTTTGATTGCGTTTGTTCTTGTTGTTGCATGATTTGCAAAGCTGTATCATTTGATTTTAAATTAACAAGAAAAGGCGATTCCACAAAAAATTGTTCAGCTGCATCTAGCTTTCAAACTCCGGTATTCGGCTTCGGCCATAAAACCAGCTACTTTTCTTCGGCTTCGGCTGTAGCCAATAATCGGCTTCCGTTGGGTCTTCAGTTCTAACTGCAACAAAAGACTTAGCAAACGAACTTGCGCAAGTTGCAGTAGAGAAGTTTTAAAGTAGACAACCTTTCGGGAAAAAAAACAATAAAAATCACGCTTTTTTGAGCAATGTAAAGCAACATATTTTAGCGCAGTTTTACTGCATTTTCGCTGCCGTTTTTGCTCTTCTCCGCAACTTGCCACATCGCAGAGCACAGTGCGTACGCTAATGATGCATTGTTCTGGCTGTCAGTTCGCACTCATATCATATTTCCAATATTAATGCATCAGCAGGCGGCTGCTCTGCAATCACAACAATAACAATAAAGCAACAACAACAACAACAATTGTTGTTATGCTGCTGTTGCGTAAATTGTGCGAAGCACCGTTTGCTGTTAATTGGCTCTGCTGCAATTTCCTTACTCTCTGCACTTGCAGCTGCTGCAATTGGCCACAGCGACCAGCATGGATGCCACCACGGAGTACTCGCCGCTGAGCAAAACGACGGCTGGCACCGGCAGAAGCGTAAAAGCGAAGCTGCTGCCATCCTCCACGCTGGCAAAGGCGCAAGCGGCGGCAGCAGCGCACGCCGAGCAGGAGGAACGGGACACGCATCAAACGCTGGTGGTGCAATCATCCAAGTCCTACATCTCGGGACCGACAACGCAAGCGCCCAAGCTGCTGAAACGCGCCGGCATTGCGGCCGGTTCGAAACAGAAGGTACAAACAAAGCGCCCCTCATTTCGCTGACAGAGAAGTTTAATTTTCAAATGCTTCTTCTACTTACAGCCCAAAATCAAGCAGAATCGGAATCGCACACGCGAGGCGGAAAACAGCAAGAAGCAGCCAAATGAAGCTGTAAGACATTGACACTTGCTTTAAGAACTGCAAAATTGTGCAAACTAAAATTTTTCTTACACAGTCCGACCACATACCGGACTCCTCCGGCCATATACCCTATCGAATAGGTCGCCCTTCGTTGCCGCGTTCGGAGTATGACACTGACACTGGCGCCATCAGCAGCGACAGCGGCGCCTATCAGCCCACCGGGCCATATGATGGCGACGAGAAGTGGCAGCACGAGTACTGGAATCAGGATTACAACAAGGAACTCGGCTACAACAGCACGCGTGTGCAGCGTAAGGCGATATCTTGTAGATCCATTGTGATATGCCTACTTTTCTACTCTCTGCTTTCACTTGGCTGCGCCACAGACATTGAGGCCGAGTGTCAGGACGACTATATGAAAATACGCATTGGCTTCAATGGCTCCTTCAGTGGACTGCTCTACTCGGCAGGCTATGCCTATGATCCGGATTGCATGTACATCAATGGCTCCGGACGCGACTACTATGAGTTCTACATACAGCTGAATAGATGCGGCACGCTGGGCAAAAATGCGCTGCACGATGAAAAGCGCAAAAATCCAACGGTAGGTTGGAATCAAAATTTAGTGTTTGCTTGCAACAGAATTTCAAATGACCCTGAAAAATTTTGATTGCACTTTTTATGATTTTTGTTGCACTTACACTACAGAACTTTATGTGGAACACGGTCACCGTGCAGTACAATCCCTTGATTGAGGAGGAATACGATGAACACTTTAAGGTGACCTGCGAGTATGGATATGACTTTTGGAAGACGGTGACCTTTCCCTTTCTGGATGTGGAGTAAGTATGCTTATTCTGTTTTGCCAGCAATTTTTTACTCAAGTCTCAGTGTTTCTTCCATGCAAAGAGTGGCCACTGGCAATCCAGTGGTCTTCACTCTCAGCCCGCCCGAGTGTTATATGGAAATACAAAATGGCTACGGCATTGGGGGACCGCGTGTGACTGGGCCGGTGCGCGTCGGCGATCCGCTCACACTGATCATCTATATGCGCAGCAAATATGGTACGTCCTTGCTCATTGAAATGATTGTAATGCTATATAGACTATATAATGCTTCACTCTGCTCAGATGGCTTCGATATTGTGGTGAATGATTGCTATGCGCACAACGGCGCCAACAAACGCATACAACTGATCGACGACTTCGGCTGTCCGGTGGATGATAAATTGATCTCACGCTTTCGTGGCTCCTGGTCGGATGCGGGCGTTTTCGAAACGCAAGTGTATGCTTATATGAAAACCTTCCGCTTCACGGGCTCGCCGGCGCTGTACATTGAGTGCGATGTGCGCATGTGCCATGGTCGGTGTCCGGTAAGTTGCGCTGGCATTGTCTTTTCTAGCAAATACCAAAATGTCCTTATAATACACAGAGTCAGCCCTGCCATTGGCGGAATCTGAAAGCGGTGACCAAACGTGACATCTCCAATGCTACCGGCACTACAAAAACCACAGGCTCCAGTGTGCCCACCAATGCTGCTACAGCTGTCAACGAAAAGCCCGAGGTCTCGCTCTCCGAAAACGTCAGTCTCTTTCAGGCGCTGCGTGTGCTACAGGAGGGCGAATCCGATGCGGACGAGGTTTATCTGAAGGCGCGTCGCTTGCAGCCGTCCCTGCATCAGACTTGCCTGAAGACCACCACCTTCTCGGCGCTCACGGTCACATTCTCCTTGCTTGTGTGTGCGCTCTCGGGCGCCTTGATGCTCGCCTGCTCACGCTTGAAGCAGCGCAGCAAGAGCGCCTCCCTCTACGACACCTACATTACGCACAAGGAACAAATTGATTGAACATGCGCGTGCTACTTCGCTGCATTTTGTATATAAAATTTCAACTGGAACCAACGAGAAATTTAATAATAGTTCTTATTTTTAAAATTCAGATTTTAAGTTAGAAATACGCCGAACTCCCTGCAAAAGGAGCTCATTTTTTTTCCTAGTATTGTAGAAGAGACTTGCTTTTTAGCTTGACTAGTTTAGTTTTTTTGCTGCAGTGGTAAATAAATCTTTGAATTGAATAGAAAAAATTTTGTTTCTTTCAAAAAATTTTCGACTGGGCAAACATGGAGCTGTTCTGAATGTTTTAAAATTGTATTATATGAAAGTGATTATATCATTTAATTTTAAGCACAGCAGATTATATATTTGTTGGAAAGGTAAGCCTGTAAGCAATTCTAAATCTCTTCTCTTCTGTATACTGACAAAAAAATAATCATCCCTATCACACAATCCATCGTAAGAATGCTACGATTGATTACAAGCGCCTGCTACGATTTCTTAGAAAAAGTGATCGTACAATTCAGTTGTACGCGAAAAAAGTGCTACCAATCCCAAGAGTAAAATTTTCATTCTCGAAGACAGCTGACAAAAGTACAGTAACTAAGAAAGCCGCAACAGTTCTGCCATCACAAATAATATTCAGAATAGGTAGGCAGAATTATAGAAAAGCAATCAAATTGCCGTAAAGCTAGCTTCTCTGAACGAAATAGATTTTTCGCTTGGCATTCGACACAAATTTGAAAGCAGCTGCACTGAAACCGTCAGTTTCGTTAAGATTGAGAGTCGGATTATAGTAGAATGTACTGCCATACATTGCAGTTAATGTTAGCACTTTACGCTGTGATTCGATGCCATACAAAGACGGCACAAAATTAGAAGAAGTGCTCTGATATCGATAAAATTTTACTTGCTACTAAATTTTGACTTGTATTTGAAAATGCAAACAGCAACAGTAGTGCTAATTTCGCTTTCTTTAAGAAAAGTTTTCGATTTCTATTTCACCGGATACTACGACAAAAATACTGCGCTGTTCTTTGAATTTTTTTAATGTCAAAATAAAATGTAGCTTATTTTTAGGCTACCTACGTTAAGGTTTAAATCAGCTTATATGTTAAAGGAAAATGTTAAAGTAGATATGCTATTAACAGCACATGCCAGCAGTTAAGTTTAGTTAACATTATGTCATGTTATGTTATTAACAGCGTTTGGGCTTATGTTGGAAAAATTGCAGTGTTAGATCAGCGCTGTATTTTTATGCGGCTGCACTGTTGTTGGGTGAAAAATGTAATTTACATTTTAGGAGCATACGATTAGCTGTATGTGTGTATGTGTTGGTCGCTGGTTTAGTTGAAAGCTTCTTCATTGCAGCAGCTTCGAACTGCACACGAAAATGCAACTCCTACAGCTACACCAAAAATCTTTTCACTTTTACTGCCGCCTCAGGCCAGCGGCTGCGAGGCATTGAACAATTGAACAGGCTGCTGCCGGCCGCCAACAGCCGCCGCCATTTCGGCAAATGTCACTTGCTACATTTTAGTGTAAGAGCGCGCGTAATATTGTGCATTTAACCGCTGCCGCGTCCGCCACAAGCCAATAAACTTTGAGTGGGGCAGCAGCGCATCGGCGTTGCCACAGCCGAAGGCGTGACAATGCATGACATAATAAGGAAATAAAGTTAACTCTTTCGTTTTGCTGCAGTTTAGTTGCACGCTTTAGCGGCCGCTCAGACGCTCAAACGAGCGCAGCAGGTCTTTAGGTGTCTAAGTTGCTCAGACGCTGTTGTTGTTGTTTTTGCTATTATTATTATTATTTTTGCGCCTTTTGAGCTATTTGTTTGTCTATTGCTGTTGCTGTTGTTGGTGCTATTTGCTTGTTGTTGCAGCTGCCTGGCGCGAAGCGCCTGCAACATACTAGTGTGCAGCGTTGATGCAGGCGCTGGAGCGGGGCCACAAGCAACGCATTGTGCCTCTTTCGCTTTCTGGCGCTTTTGTGTTGTGCCTTTTGGCCGTGTGTATTTTGTAACTGCGTTTGACACAAATTTGACGCACTAATCAGTTTAGTATATGTTAATATGAGGCCTCAAATGCTGCTGGCGTTGGTCAACAGCAGTTGCCAATTGCGAATTGCTGTTAATTGTGCAATTCAGCGAGCAGCAACGAGCAAAGTGTCTGCTGAAGCTACTTGAAAGCGTCGCATGAAAATTGCTGGCAGAATGTCGTCGCGAAACTGCACAGGGTGTTTCAAAATGACAGCGTAGAAGTTTAGCCTGCAGTTGCTTAAGCAATTTACAATAAAAAAGTGCATCTGCACTTTTGTACTAGACATCATCTACGCTGATTTAGTAAAAGTCGAATCAGTTTCAGCTTTGAACGGAATTTTCGTAATATGATTTTCTCAGCAAAAATTCCAGTGCATGAAAAAAGTTTTCTACATACGCAATAAATTTCATTTAAATTACGCGTGGAAGGGCCGTAGAATAGAAATGAAATAGACATCTTTTGTATTTTCATATATTTGTTGTGTAAAATTCTATCATCAGATTTTTAATACTTAATTGACTCTGCTGAATGACAAGAGAAATATTTTCATTATGCAAATAAATAATTAATCTATCTAATAAATAATCTACTTCTTCTCTACATTTTGAATCACCCTGCATAAAATCCATTCACTTTTGCATTCGCATTAGCTGTCAAGTCTTTTGTTTGTCTTTTGCAGGTGTCAAAATGCCGCCTCTTTCAAGAGCACGCCTGCAATTGCAGAAGTTATTAAAAATTTCAATTTCTAACAAATTAATATAAATTATGCAGTAAAGCTTTGCCTGCGGTTGAAATCACAAACAAACAGACAAGCAGGTAGACAGATAGATGGGAGGACAGAGAGACAGACAGAGAGGCGACGGTTGCTCACCTTGCCAGCGGCACGTCCCAGACGAAGTCAGCGATCTTTTGTTGACTTTTACAGATGCTGCATTAGTGTACGCATAATCCGCCGAAGAAATTCAAAAGCAATCGGCGAGAAAATATGACTGATTTTTCTGTATAAATTGTTCCCCTCCGCGGACACCGCGAAATTCGCGCCAAAACTCGATGCATGCCAAGTTAATTGAAATACTAATGCGCTTGCGCAAAGAGCGGTTCATAATGAAACGCACCATTACAGATATGCATGTATGTGTGTGTGCATGTTGACCACGTTTTGTCAAGTGCTGCGTAAAACGTGTAATGATTGTGTGAGTTGCTGCTGCCAACACTTCATGTTTGCTACCTTTTCCGGAGCCTTTACTTACATGCCATTAAGATAGTTGAGAAATTAATGGCACCCTTTGGCCTCGGTTGTGAAAGGTGTCTGGTGCGAGCTCTGGCTTGATGTGGATATCAATCTAATATACGCAAGGTTTGTTTAAATTGTATTTATGAATATTTTTGAAGAATTCTGAGTGCATATATCATTTTTATGAAACATATTATAAATGTTTTAGTTTGAATTGCAGCAGAAAATTTCGAAAAAAAAATAGTGCTTGCAAGTTTCGATAGTAAAAACTTTATTCAGAATTGTTTTAGTATTTATTTCATAGCGAAATTTTCCTTCTAAACATTTGACAAAAAATTATGTTGAAAAATTTTTAAATTGACTGATCGAATTTCTATTTAAATTAAAACCATTTTTGTGATAGTGTCACTATAACTTTTTCTTGTCTTATAAATTAATAATCGCTTGATTTTAAATTTTTCATTATATTTGATTTTGGTTAACCTCATTATGCATTTAATTATAATGCTTTTTAGTGATTCCCATACAACACGTTATTTTTAGAATGTTCGCCATATCCGTTTTGACATTCCTTGAAAGACTTTTAATTGTTTGTTTAGTGATTCAGTTTCTAAATGCTGCCTGCTCTTGGGAATGCCCAACCAGCAAGCGACTTTAGCTTACATTTAAAACCTGCACATATGTATCTATACATGGGGTCTGTCGGGTCTGTCCATCATTGAGATGCCGCATCGAAGTCACGTTTTGCCATGAAATGCCAGCGAAGAAATACTAACTAAAATTGAAGAGGCTACAGGTTTTCTACTTAGCAAATTATTATGAGTGGGTGTGTGTCAAGTCACTCACGTATGTGCTGCATGCGTGTGTGTGTGTGCGTGTGTTGTTGTGTAGTTAACACAATTTCTACAATGCAGCCGACACCTTCACAGTTAAAGCCACATGCAACTGATGCCAGCAACAAAAACAGCAATACCAGCAACATCATCACCCAACAACAAACACACGCAAAAATCTCAAAAGCATTGCAAGTACCAAAAATGCGGCTGTTGCCGAGCAGCTAGCTAAAATATTAAACTTCATCATTGGGTCTCGCTGGCTCGCTGGCGACCTTAAGGCATATTTTTGCGTAATCTGCGCGTTCGTGTCTTAAGTCTTTTGTTTCGCCCTGCTTCGGCTGCGCTGCAATGCAAGAACGTCAAACTCATCATTGCTTTAAACGTTTATCTGATGAATGTAAAAAATAATTACAAATTATGAAAATTTTAAATTATGCTTGAAGTAGCTGTAAACAAGTTGAAAATATTACAGCACAACAAAGCTCATTTCCCCTTACGTGCTGAAAGATATGTATGTTATTTGAAGTTTATTTGCCTTTTGGCAAAAAATCTTTTAATTGGCATGCATAAATTTGTTAATTACTTTTGCTTTGTTTTGCAAAGAATTTTGTAGTTGTTTACTAGTTAATTAATCATTTCGATTACTTAATGAATTTATAATTTGAATATTCGTAAAGAGGATGGCTGTTTGTTATTGAAGTAATATGTGTAAAGTTATTAATTTTTGTTAATTCGATTTGAGCGCTGGCAAGGCGGCATGGTAATGATTTCGTTTTACTACCGGTTTTAGTTCCAAGAATGTTTACAATTTAATTTGTAATTAAAGATTAGTTTGGAAAAATATAAAATATAGAGAAAAACAAAGTAGGTGCTGTTTAGAGAAGCACATCAATGCTCGCTCTTCGAAGTCAAGTAGCCTGGCCAGGCTGGTCGAAGGCCAAACAAAGAGATATACAGCAGTGTAAAAAATAATAGCAACATGTTGGTTGTTTTTGAAGTCAATGTGTTGCCTTTAGACAGTCATAAAAACATTATGAAAAAAATAAGGAAAATGCTTGAAACGCTAATTAAATTTTACTCAGAATATCATTAAAAGTTGATACATTCATATGGAGAGAGAAAAACTCACTATACTTACGACATAAAGCATTTTTTTGAAATGGTTAAGAATTTGTTGTTTGGTAATATATTCACATTCCAACGGAACTTATTCAGTGCTTGAGTAAAGCTAAGGAAACTATTGTATTTCGATGATATTGCATAAAGAGGACCCTATGACAGAACTGCTTTTAAAGGCAATGCGATTCCTTCTCCAAAAGTTAATTTTTTAATACAAGAAATGTTTTTCAATTTCCTCGCGTTCTACACTATAGAAAAAATATGGCAAGCGCTTATATTCAAAATCTTCTTCCTAAACGCTATTTATAAGTTGGGTGAAAAATCATAATATAACCAAGTAAGAATTAGTGTGGATCATCAGCTACTCATTGCCTCCTCTTGAAATAGCTCTGCATTAATAGCCTCCCTATATCTACATACTATATACATCGAAATTAATATCAGATACATATGACAGTCCTTGAACTTTTTAGAGACAGTCTAATAAGTCCACACGTAATCAACATTCCATAATAACTAAAAAATCAAAATTTTTTTATATTTGCATTAACATCGCATTTATTGAGAATGTTTTGCTTCAATTTAATTGTTGCTTTTTGCTTATGTGAATTTCTGCAAAATCGAATTTTCCGCACTGTAAAGCACTTAAAAATACTACATAGCATTTATAATCAATTTTACTTTTTACTAATTTTTCATTCCTTTTCACTTGCGAACTATTTCGAAAGCTTAACGTAACAAAGTTTCTTGCTTCAAATTGCGCGTTTTTGCACTTACGATTTTTGGAGCTGTTTTCTAATAGAATTCTAATTATTAAAATTAGTAATGTATTTGTTTTTTTTTATCAAATTCCTTATTTGCACTACTTTATTATGAGTTGAAGTGTGTGTGTGTGTGTTTGGTTGCAAATTTGAATTGTCGTTTCTTGCTGTTGTGGAAGATTGAAGCATGGTTTCTTAAATGCGGGTGCTGCTGCTCCGGGAGTATTTCAACAATTTTGTGCCAATGCCTGGAAATGTGCGCTCGTTTGTGGGTTTTTAGTATTTGCACGTAATTTTATAAATTTCTTGAAAAATTGTATTGTTTAACTTTTGTTGCGCTGATGAAGTTTTGTTGTTTTGAATGGGCAATTTATTTGCCGCGATAGATTTCAATGATGCGATCCTGATCGACATACTCGAAGATGTGCGGCGCATCCATGAGAATGCCGACGGTGCCGGCCGTGGTGACAATGAAGAAAATGTACAACTGCAGGCGATCGATTACCATGGCCACATATTTCCAGTCCTCACGTGTCTGCCGTGGAGCAAATATATAGAAAATGTAAATTGGATATGGCTGCGCTCGATGCCCTCTCACCTGTATGTAGAGATCTTCATTGCGCAAATGCTCCGCTATAAACTCGACCGCTTCCGTAGCTTTGCTGGCCTCCGGCGAGAGCAGAATGGAATCCGAAGATTCACTCTCACGTCTGCACTGATCGCCCATGCCGAGCTCGGCGCCGCTGTTCACCTTGCGGTTGATTTTGCAATTGGGATGATGCAGATCGGAGAGCTCCATGACTTCCATTTTGGATTGTTTGCCGCCAATGGCGCTGAAAATGGAGGAACGACTTTATTGAAAAATTGTACAAGGATGCGCAAAGATTTGAAGCAATTGCAATTGCTTGGAAATTAAATGTAAATACTTGAAAAAATTGCTAAAAATCGAATAAAAAGCGGAAATTCGAATTTCATACCTAATGTGTTTGGGCAGCTCAGCCGGCGACCCATACGAGGGATGCGGATGAGCGGGCATGCTCATGCCGGGCATTTCCATCATCCAGCGCAGCCGTGTCTTGCGCGGACGTTTCATCAGCAGAAAAGCGGGCAGGTAATGCAGGAAGACGGTGCGTATCCACATGGGCATGCGATGTGTGCGCGGCCCGCGGAAGTTCCAATTGATAATAACAACCGTAACCAGAATGGACACGGTGTTCATGATGAAGGTGAAGAGCAGATACTTGGCAATGAGCGGCAGCACCAGTGAGGTGGGCGGCAGAATTTTGGAGACGAGCAACAGGAACACAACCAGTGACAGCAAAATGCTAATGCCCAAGGTAACCTGGCAACATTGGAAAGTAGGTACAAGTCGATAAGTTCATGCCAAAAAAGTTAAGCGGGCTCGAGTGAGCCTACCTTTTCGCCGGCCTCGGCAGGCAGATAGAACACCAGCACGCATAGGAATGAGATGAGCACGGTGGGCAGTATCAAATTCACCGTGTAGAAGAGCGTCTTGCGGCGTATGATAATGTAGAAGGTGATGTCCGTTTCAGTGGGATGATTGCTGTCGCCCTCGTACACATTCAGATAGGCGGGCACCTCGATGATGTCCCATGTGCCGGACTTCCAGTAATCCGAGAGATCTACGAAGTTCTTGTTGTTGTAGAGCGCCAGCGACACCTGATCGCCATTGAAGGTCCACGAGCCGAACTTCATGATGCACGTCTGCTGATCGAACGGAAAGTAGGTGACGTCGATGGTGCAGGAGCTCTGATAGATGGCCGGCGGCACCCAGAGCACCTCGCCGGTGGGGTAGATGAGCACGTTGGACTTGTAGCGCACCTCATAGTTGCCATCGGCGCTGTGAAGCAGCAAAACAGCATACATTATATAGGGCATTAATCAGTGGGATTGTGCAAGTGTTGTTGCGAGCAGGGAGTTTTCGTTTTCTCTGGCATTATGGCCAAGTATGTTTGGAGCGTAGTGGCGAAAACTCACTGTGGCCAACTAATAATATATATGTAATATGTATGGGAATGTAGTTAGCAGCTGCATTTACTCACTTATTGAACAACACAATATCCGGTTTCCAAACCTTATCGGGCGGCAAACGTAAAACACCGATACCGCCGTAATCAGCCTCATCCCATTGTAGCTGATAATCGTACCAAACCAAACGTAACCAAACGTTTGATTTCATAATTTGATTTTTCTCATTCTGGTATTACAAAAGTTTCAGTTTCAGTGTCAGTTTTCAAATGCAAACGATTGAGGGGGGAATTCGCAATCGTTATCGTTATTGTTATCGATATCAAAGCAAAGTAGAAGTAGAAGCAGAAGTTGTAGAAGGCATTTTGTACTCAATTTATGTATTTGTATATGTATGCTGTATGTATGTATGTATTTTATTGGGCGTAGCGTCAAGTAAATGTTGTCATAAACGTCGCCTATTTATTTACGTTAAGTACGTGAGAAAAAAATTCGAATTGAAATCAAATGTTTAACATGTTTACAAAATAAATGAAGGACTTCTGGAATCTGCTGGGGGCACTGGACTTCTGTGACTTTGTGGGCTAACGTAGCAGCGCTTTCGTTTAATGAACAAAAAACGTAATAACCGAAAGTAACGTAATGAAACATAATGTCATAGAACGTTAGAAAACTTAGGCTGACTTAAGTCGAGAGAATGTTTACTAATTGAATGGAATAAGTGAACGTTACTTAATGAAACATAATTTGAAATAATGTAAGAATAATATTGATTTACTTAAGAGAATATTCAGTAGTTTATCGTAATAGTCAGATGAAATGTAAGGAAAAAGGGGCTGTGCTTCATTATTAATTTCGCAACAAGAATGAAAGGAAGAGAATATTTTCAAATTTGTGCAAAAGTGAAAGTATAAGGAAACAAAGAAGATCTTTATTCCTAGCACCTCCAAAGCTGGTATGGAAAGAACGGGCACCAGAACAATTCGGACTCAACCAGACAGAAAATTAGCAATGAATAATGAAACAATGAAGTGTATTCCTCCGATCGATTGGCGTGAATAAAGAAACACAGCCGGCATATAAGGTTCGTTTGTTTAAGTTAACGTAAGGTTAGTTAAGTTATGTTTCGTTATGTTAGGTTATGTTTAGTATTCCGTGTTGTTATTATACAATTCAGCAAGTTGTATATGTTAGTTTTGTTAGCAGTTAAGAGTTAAATTTAGATAAAATATGCACACTTACGACATTGATTAGCTGTACGAACGCCAAACCAAATCTTACTCCAACTTTTTGTGTCATATTCTGAACGGGTCGTATGAGTTTGTTATACCCTCGAAAGAGGTCACGTACCAAGCGCTCTTCATCTTCGGATGCATTTACTAAAGATAAATAATATTCAATGTATGCAAAGAAGTTGGTTATGATACTGATAGTGACACTGATACTGCAAACGATACAATGATATAGTGTTAGGTGCTTGGCTGGGCTGGGCTGGGGTGGAGTGGAATGGGCACATTCTGTGGTCAGACCAATTCAACTAACTCGATAATAATTGCAGCAATTTTGATTTGGTGTTTTTTGCATGGTTTTTTTTTGTTGGTTTTGGAATGATGTATAGAATGATGCTTGATGAATGTGCTAATTGCTATGCTTATGCTAACACAATAGTTTTGCACTAAGACAGGCTCTCTAAGTTAGTACACTACCTAACAAGAACATATACATATATGGACATACATCTGTATGTTAAACTTCTCAGCTAGCTGGAATTTTAATTAGCATATTTGGCGTTTATTTATGAATTAATTATATTTATTTTTGAAACATAGCAAAAGAAGCTTGAAGCGTTGGAAATAAATCAAAAGTTGATTTTATGTTTCATTGTAAAGTTAAAGCTAACTGCTTTAAGACATAAATACAGGTTTATGTTTTAAAAATTTATTAACATTATTGTTCTTATGTGTTGTTGTTGTTATGCATTGCAAATGTATGCAATATGCCAGTTTTAAAATTTGCGCAAATCGATGCTCATAATTTCTATATCGGTGCAACGACAATGTCAACTAAATGATGACAATATTTTTTGATTGGAATCAAATTGAGCTGCGGCTGAGTAAACCTTGAGAGTGTTCGGCACTTCATTTAAGGATTTTTTAGATCATAATGAATTTTAAGTAGGTAACTAGTCTGCCAAGCATTGGGCTTGGAACCTGTCGGCAATATTCTGCTATTGTAGATTTATGTTATATAGGTAATGATTATTACTACCCTACTACAGTGACAAAACATGTGTTGTTGTTCCTAAAGCTTCATTACAAATTCTATCCAAGCTTGTCGACTTTCGACTTCAATTATATTGTTTGTATATCATAATCGACAGATAACAAAATTTTAGTTTGTTTATAGCATTTCTCTAGAATTTCAAAGAAACAAATCGTTATTTTGCTGGCAACAAGCGAAACCTGGTTTAATTCGTGTTGCAGACGACTTCGCCGTAGAAAAAGCTGTCATTATTATAGCCTTATACATTGCAATTTTTTATGAAGAGAGCAAGAGCCAATAACATTGTTAAATATTCTATCAATCAAATCAAAATCAAAATTTGGACTAAAACTGAATAAGTAAAATTGCATAAAATTGCATGTTCATAAGTTTGTCATATTTATTTATCTTAAGGGGTTAATCTATGCTCAAGAAATACAAATAACCTGCGAGTTATTTCTTTATAAAGACGCGCTATTCTGGCGTTGCAGTCACAATTGATTGTCACTAAAACATTTAGCATAACAGAGGAAAAAGTAGCAATTGAATTGGTACACCATATTGACTTTTGACTTTTGTGATTTTTTGTGACTGTCGTCGGAATAGCGCTGTCAGATCGAAGGACTTCCTTAGGTATATTGAACTATGCAAGTGATATGGTAAAATTCAATGTATTGAAAGATGAACTGAAATATGATGGGGCACTATGAAGGATGTTTCATAGAGATGCAAGTACGCTACGATTGAGGATGTGTGATACGGTAGGTGAGATAGAGAAGAAGAGAGCGAAAGTTGGAGTAAAATTGTGCTTAACCACGCAAGGCAGCGGGCAACAGAGTAGCGACAAGCGTAGAGACAGCGACACTATAGAAAATAACTGCAGGAATAGCAAAAAAAGTGAGCTTAAGTGAGATGGGAGGCAAAGCTAATGGAGAAGTGGGTGGAAATTTGGAAATTTTGACATTTGCTTGCGCGAGCGTAATGCGTAATCGCAATCGTTCAAATACGATTAGAGGGAGAAAGGGTTAAATAGCGCGAGCGAAAGTGTAAAAAAGCATTAGGGGAGAAAAGAGAGAGCGAGATAGGGTGAGATGCTGTAAGTAAACATTGTTGACATTCGTAGGTGGGAGTGTAACTGTGCTTGGGTGGGCAGCGCACAATTGTGTAAGATATTGTGTTGTTGGCCAGATTGTAGAATTTCAAAGTGCTGTCAGTGTGTATCTCATTTGGGAAAGTTGTGAATCTAGCAAATATTTTTTTTTTTGGCGGTGTGGGGTAGAAATGTGTGCTTTCAATTTCTGCGCTTTGTTTTTGTTTAAGCGAATTTTGATTTTAGCTTAGCTCATGTTTTTGTGCTTGGTTGGTTTTGTTGTGGATGCTTGCTGGTTTTTGAAAGTTCTGAAAATGCTCGGCGTCAGAAGGAGTATGAATTAAGATTCGGCAGTTGATACAGAAATCTGGTACACTTGGCACGTAGCAAGCTCGGCTACGGTTGCAAGATGTTAATATAAAATATAGATTTTTGTGTTTGTTGGTTGCTTCATGTTCAGAATTATTGCAAGCAATTTGTACACTTTGAATGCTTAGCAATTAAATGGATGGGTGTCAGTCTGCTGCTCCGCGCAGCTTTTCGTGTGTGGTTGGCAAAGAAGAATGTGTGACTGCAATTAATTGGGGCGCAGCATAGCTGTCAAGACCTTGCGCTACTTTCGTGCGGCGGCTAGCTTATATACATATGTAGATATATTTTTCGGGCGGGTCTATTTTGGCTTTTCAGGCAAACTTTGGCAAATTTTAAAGCTCAACTCCGCTCAAACTTTAAATATTTGTCAAAGTTTGGCTTGTGGAAATTCAGAAAAAAATCAAATCATTTCAACTACATCTCTCCCTCAAAGCAATTGCTGGCAATTGGTTATAAAACACACAATATATATAATGTATATAGTAGTTAAATAAAGTTAGCGGCGTGCGCTGGCCAGCCAACGCAACGTACCTCTGTGCACCTTGTGAACGATCAATAGCAAGGCCAGCAGGCTGCCCAGCCAGTATGCCTTGCTGTGCTCCAGTTTCATCGTAACTCGGTCGGGGCGGGGCGGGTCGGATCGGGGCTTTGCAACAATTCTGCTTTTACTTACTCGCTCCTTGTTGAATTGAACATTTTGCTATAATATTTCGTTGCTTTTTCGTTTCAATTATGCAGGCGACGCCTTTTTCACTTCGCTGCTGCTATTCTATATGCAAAGAAAATTTCAGCTTTTACACAATTCTGTTTTTCACAAGTTCAAGTGGCATGCGGAAATTAATTTGCTTTAGATTTGTTGCCTTTTGGCTTATTGCAGGCTGTTGTTACCTCTACAGCATGATGCGCTGCAATTAGTATACAATCTTTTGCAATTTGATGGCAAAATTTTAATATTTTTTATATATTTTTGCAGAAGATGCTGCTCGCAACCTATGCTGCTGACAATTTGGGTGCGGATTGAGAAGTTTGCGCTGCAGGATTCTGGATAAAATCAATTTTTCGAGATTCTGCGTTGGCCAGCCCTTTGCGTGCTGCAATTGTGTGTGTGTGTTGGCATGTGTGCGTGCTGGGCTCTGCGCAAGCGTCGAATTTGTCGGCGCTCCCGGATAATAGCGTTCATTGCGAGAAAGTGTGCAGAGAGCGTCAGCAAGAGAGAGGGAGAGAGCGCGCGTTTTATAGTGGGGAATGACCGACCCACAACAGCTGACTATGATTTGTTTATATTTGATTTGTGTTGGTTGTTGTTGTTGTTGTAATAACAACTTGCATTCAACACGTGCTTCTGCGGCAATGGAACTGCTTTGTTTACAAACACAATTCGTCGCAGTTGAAACACATTAACCCTTTATGTAATACTTTTCAGAAAACGCTTCTTCTTTTATTTTTTGCTAGATAGTACTAGTCTGCTGGGATTTGATACAGCGAATTTACGCATCAGAACCTGAGCACACTTATTCACTGAGCCACGGTGGCAAATGCACATAGCTTGAATTTTATTTGGGTGCCAAAGTAGACGAAATTTATGACAGTTAATTTAAAATTATCTAACTTCAACGAAAAAGAGATAAAGTGATTTGGCTCAGCAGGCGACTCGAAAGTTAATATCAGAGTTAAAAGCGCTTAAGACTTTGAGTCGCATACACCGTTTTCGTCGACGAAAACAAAATCCCATACATTAGCTACGAAAAATTTTCATTTTTTTTCAAAAATGGTGTATGCGACTCAAAGGTTTAAGTATGAATTTTCAAATATGTAACATGATTTCGAGATTTGTGCGAAATTTTTATGCAAGCTTCGAATTTTGACGAGCCTTTTGAACTCACTGTATCTAAATTATATGCAAGCTTCGAGTCTCCTACCTATTTGGACAAAAGGAAGTGCGCCTACGTGACTTTTTAGCCTTGGAATATTTTTTAATATGCTGTTATTTTTTCGGCACATTATGTAGAAAAATGCTGCTATAACTTGGACCAGTTTTTATATGTCTGTTATATGCTGTTGACAATGCAAAACGCCACTTTACATGCATGCACATATTTTATGATCGCCCTGCTAATTTTAACATGTGCATTAATAAAGCATTTAATTGACACCTCAAATTGAATGCCTCGAACTAAAAATATGAGCACGAAAATATCGCACACAAGATTCGTTATCCATGACATCATGGGTTTTGACAAGCTTATAAATGTAGAAGGTGACTTAATACTTAATAGAGCCTGACGTATGCTGAAGGTAGACGACCAAAAAAAAGCACAGTTGTTAAGTAAATAACAACTTTATTTTAAAATTGTGCTCATGCTTATTATGTGTATGTATGAGTGGTTGTAAATTTGAATTTTTTCGTTATATTCGCCTAAGACTTTCTCAATCAAGCCAATAAGATGACCATAAATTTGCTTAGCTTCTTGGTGCGCCCAAGTCCGGCAGCAGCGACCTTAAGCTATAAAAACTGCTTACGCCTGTAAAAAAAGAGTCGAGAAATTTCCGGCATAAATAATGTTCTTAGTTAATTAGTGTATTAAGCATGCGCAGAAATTCAGAAATTCTAATAATACGCTGGCAACCATATACTCGTGTTTTATGTTAGAAATATTTATGGTTTTTTTGCTTAATTTATGCCTCAAAAGTAGCAAATTTACAATTTAATTAAATTGCTAATAAATCTCGTGGGCAGCTGTACAAATTATGTGCTCATAGCTTACGCGGAAATGCGCGTATTTTTTAAGTACAGGCCAAAATAATTTTCGATAGCTAGTTGCTTTGTAGTGCCTTCAAGCAATATCCTTGGCAAAAATTATTGCTGTGATTCTCTGCAAAATCTCTTGGCCATCGACTGGGTAACGAGCTATTTTTTCAGACTTACTAGTGCTCCATATGAACCATGAACTGTACGAGCTCTACGACGACATTGACATAGACACTTGGCACCCTGAAGAAGCACCTAGCAGAAGCGTGGCAGAGGCGCCTGCAGAGAAGCCCTTCTTCAGATCAGCCCTTCTTCTTCTTGCCCGATAATGGCTTGTTATTGATCAGTTATTAAGAAACACAAGCTTAGTAGTGTAATTTTTGTAGATATATGACAGGGCAGGGCAGTATAGATGGAGTGGGGGGAGGGCACAGGATCCCGATTAGTTAACGAAATTTGTCTTGCAAGGACATAATATTATATTATAATGTAGCTCAAATAAAAATTGGCTAATTAAAGGATCGTTTAAATATCAAAGTGAAAATATAACGTAGTAAGAATGTGAAAAATATGAGTGATGGAAAGGTTTTTTTAAATACAAAAAGCTGTCAGCTGTCTTCGCTTGAACATAGACGTGTTACAATGTCGAACTCGGTGAACAATTGCTGCAAGTGCAAAAAAAACATTATAGAAGACTGCATAACATGCAGCTTCTGCGCTAGCTCTTTCCATAAACATTGCATTGATATTGACAATGAAATCATAATTGATTTTCTTCTAAAATTCAATAATATTGTGTACAAGTGTTCCAATTGCCTTGATGCAAATAATGGCGTTTCTGCTCAAATAACGGCTCTAACTATGAGCGTAAATGAGCTAAAAATTCAACTCAGCGAAAATTCAACCAAAATTGAAAGTGTTTTATGCTCTGCGTCAGTTAAAACTTCGCAAGACAAAAAATCAAAACAAATCTCAGAAAAAAACAGTGCACCCCGCACGGTACTAGCCCAACAAGACAATGTTAGATTTACTCGTGCCCGCGCTCGTGCTACTGCTTCGCCATCAACTGTTTCATCTGTTTCTACCTCCTCTGTTTCTGCTGTTGGAGACACGAATGCTGTGGCTTTGTCGGACGCTGCACTAGCCAATGCCGAACATTCTTCGCCTAACGATGCTCCGCTTTCTTTTGCCGCTGCTGTTAAGTCAGCTACTGCTTCAAATTCAGCTTCAATAAAACATCACCAGCTTGCTCCACCACAGTCAGCTGCTGGTATTGCTAAAGGAATGAACGATGCTTATGATGCTGCTCTAACAACAATCAACAACCGTGATGATAATTTCTGTCTTGTTCAAAACAGAAAGAAGAACAAAAACAGACAAACCAATTCCTCACGTACTTCAGAAATCTTCGGCTCCGACTCAACTTCCACATTGAATGTTATTCCTAACTACAAATGGGTGCATCTATCCAGATTTCCTGTTGATACAAATCCAGACTACATTATTAACCATATATCGGAAAAATTAAACATTTCATCAAAACAGTTTAAATGTTTCAAATTGATCAAAGATGAGGCCGACATGAGTAGCCTAGCTTACGTCAACTTCAAATTCGGTTTTCCTGCTTTTTTGCTTGACCGTATTATGGATACGTCGGCATGGCCTATGGGCATGAGAATTAAAAACTTTATCAACAAACCGCAACCAAAGAACACAAAAAACTTGGAAGGCTCTCCAGGGGTGGCGCCAACTTGATTTCTCCAGTTTCATCAAACATTTTATTTTGTTACCACAACATTGGTAAATTACCTTCATTGTGCCAATTCACAAATCTGGTTCAAAAAATGAGGTTTCAAACTATCGACCAATATGCAAAATATCAACCATTCCAAAACTGTTTGAAAAATTGGTCTACAATAGGCTAATATTTTTAATGAAGGAGGTTATATCACCGTTTCAACATGGATTTTTTCAAGGAAGGTCAACCACTACAAACTTGGCAATATTTTCTAAATATATTTTGGATAGTTTTGAAAATGGACTTCAATGTGACGTTATTTTCACCGATTTTTCAAAAGCTTTCGACAGAGTTCACCACAAATTGCTTATAAAGAAACTTGAAAAAATTGGATTGCATTCAAATTTTTTGAGATGGTTTGAATCGTACCTTATAGGTCGGACACAGTATGTTCGAATTAACAATGTACTGTCAGACGCGGTAAAGGTTTCCTCAGGGGTTCCGCAAGGCAGTCACCTGGGACCTCTCCTATTTCTTTTGTTTGTTAACGACATTCCCAAAATTATATCATTTTCTCAGTGTTTAATGTATGCTGACGATATAAAAATTTTTTCTACCATAAAAAACATACAAGACTGTATGAATATGGAGAGGGATTTACTCCGTTTATCTACTTGGTGCAGCAACAATTTACTGCCGCTTAATATATCTAAATGCCAAAGTTTTACTTTTTGCCGTATTTCCTCTCCTGTAGTTTTTGAATATACGCTGGGGAATAAAACTTTGCCAAGAATTACTGAGAAGAAAGATCTTGGTGTTATGCTAGATGGCAAACTTAGTTTTTCAAGGCATATTGACTACATAGTAGCTAAAGCTAATGGAATGCTAGGATTTGTCATCAGGAACTCCAAAGACCTTTCGGATCCCTTTTCTCTAAAATCCCTATACTTTGCCTTTGTTAGATCTATTCTTGAATATTGCTGCATTATTTGGAATCCCTTTTATGCATGTAGCTCAAATAGAATCGAAAAAATTCAGAAACGTTTTACGAGATTTGCAATAAGCCGTTTAAGATGGAATATTGAAATGCCTGCATATAATGTAAGAAGGCTTCTTCTTGGCATTCAATCTCTTGAAATACGCCGGAAATATTTCTCAATAATGTTTGTGCGCGACACAATATGTTTTGAAATTAATTGTTCTTTTTTGCTTTCCCTAATACACTTCCACGTACCTTCACGGGATCTTAGATCACAAAATTTGTTTTATGAACCCTTTCATAGGGTCAACTATAGCCGGAATGAGCCAATAACTCGTTGTTTAAGACTGGCAAACTCTGTGTGTCGTAATATAGACTTTAATCTAAGTTCCAGCAGAAATGCTTTCAAAATTAATTTGCTCATGTATTTGAACAGTATATGTAACAACTCTAGTGCCACATATTCATTGTAACAATTTGTTTGTACACTAGATAGGTTATAATTAAGTAGTCAGTAAGAGAATTAATTACTCTGTTTGATGAACTGAATTAAATAAATAAATAAATAAAATATTTTATATTTATGCATTTCTTTCTCTACCAAAATTAGAACAAATTTGATAATTTTAGTGACGAATTCGAAAATGATATTGTGAAAGAAATTCAGAAGTTCATTCAGGAATCTCTTGCATACTTAAATGAAATCACTTCAAAATAGTCGAATACGCAATTGTCTGAAAATGAGCAAAAATTGTATAAAACATTTACAGAAATTTATTGGATTATATTCAAATATTTTGAAAATTCGGCTCTGTGCTTAACTGCTGCCCTGCTTGGGTACTGCGATTATGGCTAAGGCACATAGCTAAGGATCTCACAGCGCATACACAAAGGGCGCACCTCTACACAATCAAGCACACGTCACTTTTGACGAATTGGCGCTGGTATAACTGACTTTATATCTAGCTTTTTATCAGCTGCGCATTTAACACAGATGCAACAGCTTTTGGCTCAAAAGCCGCGACCCGCAGCTGGTTGGTAGCATCTGCAATGCGTGCAGCAAATTGCACGTTTCACGGCTGCTGCATGCGTTCGATCACTGGCACTGGCGGCGGTTTCTGTTGGCAATACCAATCCGTCAAAAACCGTCAGCCTTTTGTCATCGAGTGTCAGCAAAAAAGTTGATTTATGCGCAGAAGTGGCGCGTGGTGCAATTCAGCCATTCTGTTGTTGCTTTTGTGTCGCCCCGAAGAATAGGCGCGCCTTTGTAATGGTCTGGGCGGGTGCTGATGCCAAGCAGCCGAGCCACAAGTGGGCAGATAGAGTAAGCAAGACAATGAGGCGATGCATTAGCAGCCAACCGCTGCTTTGAAAAGGAATTGGTGGCAAGTGCTTACACGAGGACGTGTCAGAAAACGACGAATTTATGCAAATTAATGCTAGCTCATTGAAAAGCTGGACAGCTGCTTGCAGTGCGCTAGAAGCTACAATGCACAGGCACAAGAGAGCATCCGAAATCAGCGAAGACCTTGTACCTTAGAACTTAACAAGACTTAAGGCTGTTTTTAAGATATGGTAAAAAGTAATGTGTGATATGTCCAAAGGATTTAGCCAGATATGTCAACAATTTAGTGAGCCAGAAAGGAAAACAGGCAACGTAAGCAAAAGATTGGAATCAAAAAGACCGAGCTATTAAGTATATGCACAAGGATTCGAATAATATTGAAGCAAATGCTAGCAATTGCGGTTAGTTGTAGTATATTTTAAATGTCTATTGCAAGCCAAATTAAATAAAAAGGAAATCAAACGAGAAATTGTGGCTGTAATTAAAAAAATTGTTGTTCATCAAAGAAAACTTGAGAAAAATCCCACGAAATAAGAAATACGTAATTTTAGGTATATGCAAAAAATAAATTATTGGAATAGTAAATATAGTAATTTCATACAAAAACACTGGATATAATTTTTATACCCTACACCTATGGTAATAGGGTATAATAACTTTGTGCCAAAATTGTAACGCATTAAAGGAGCCTTCCTAGGTATAGACATAAGTATATAGAAATGATCAGAAACACTTTCTCTTTTCATTTCCGGTTGTCCGTCTGTCCGTCTGTCCGTCTGTCTGTCCGTCTGTCCGTCTGTCTGCGTGTATGCAAAAAAAAGAAAGAAGGAGTTGTTCGATTTGGACCAAATTTGGTACACAGTTACAGTGAACCTCGGGTTAGGTAAAGTGTTAAAATTATTCAAATTACCCGAAGGACACGCCCACAACGGGTCTTTAAGTCCCACTACCTCGGATTTTTTTCGGTAAAATGGCTATAATTTGTGTAATTACTCATGGAAAAGAATAATACTTGGTATTCAAGTTAAGAGGTAGGTCTTCTATATCTCAGGAAAAAATGGGCGTGGTCTGCCCACTATATAGCCGGCAAAATTTTTTCGGTAAAATGGCTCCCAATTGACTAGTTACGAATATAAATGAATGAAAGTCGGTTGCCAAGTTGATATATAGGTCTTAGATGCCATACAAGAAAATGGGCGTGGTCCGCCCACTATATAGGCGATAAACAAAAAATCCTCTTAACTTCCATAATATATACACCAGAGAGTCCAAATTTGGTTACTTCGTTCCTGGTAGGAATATCTTTTAATTCTCCAGAAATGGGCGTGGTCCGCCCACCATGGGGGCAGTAAAATAAATATGCCGATAACATCTGGTGTACACCTGTCAGAGCATCAATATTTGGCATGTATAGTCCTATTAGCTTTATCTTGTAGTCTGCCAAAAATGGGCGTGGTCCGCCCACTATGTAGGTTGTAAATCAAATACGCTCACAATTTCAGTGAATTATCACCCCACTTGGGAACATGGTGTAGGGTATTACTCTGTCGGTGAAACCCGACTGATTGCTTCCTTACTTGTTTTAAATAGCATCATGTCCGATGTTCGGACTATGTAAATTGAAGAAGCTTTCAGAAGATAAGTATTAATTATGCATTTAATTAGTTTGAATTACCAAATCGTGTGATCGTTAATGGTCAAACAAATTAAATTTATGCATATGATGAGTGAATATAATACTTTTTGCTTACAGCAAATCTTAAGTACTGATGAACACTCAAAATTGAAAAAATTTCATAATTTTCGGTACAAAATAAAATGAAATGAGTTTGCTTAAAATTTGTTCTTTGTATGGCACCAACTCTTGCTACGATTTGGCAACTCTGCGAAAATTTTCTTTGCACTATTCCGTTTTTAAAATTTTTTTCCAGCTTTCAATAAAAGTTGGCCTTAACTTTGCACTTTTCCAAGGGTTAGTCTTAACTGAAACTTAGTTATAAGTAAGTTTCTTATAAGTGAAACGTAATGTACTTTAAATTTGTGCACTTTAATTATTTCTATAATCGTTAGCATAAAATGAGCTTTTACAAGCCGTAGTGAAGTGAGTACGCCGAATATATTTTTCAGCAAGCATCGCAGCTGCAAAACCCCTCAAAATATTAGCAGTTTGTAATTTCTGTGGCTGGCTCTGTCGCCGTCAACCGCACTGCTCCGAGCTCAGCCAGAGTATCGACTAGCCACACAGACCCTTGGCTTTGCAGTCCAGCTGCGGTCTCGGCTCGCACGTCTATCTGCCATCTAGGCGCTCTGACTGGCAAGAGAAGCGCATCCCATCGCATCGTAGCGCAGCGCATCGCTTCGCACTCGCTCACCTCATCTCAGCTCAGCTCAGTCCAGTCCAGCCACGCTGAGCGCTCTGCCGTCGTGCGAGATTCACAGCGCAGACTCGAAGCGCTGAAATTTCCTTAGCGCTTCTTTTGGCGCGCACAGGGCGACTTTCATATAAATGCGCGCCGGGAGAACGAGTGTGCATCATTCGAATTTTGAATTTCCAACGGTTGAGTTACGAAAATTGAAAACGCGCGTGCGCTCCGTCAAATCGAAACGGACGCAGCCAGTTACTGCCGCTGCAATTTTAACTGGGTTCGGTTGCCAAGAGCCGCCAAAATATTAATCGTGCTAAAGAAAAAAAAAAACAAACACTGCAAAAAACTCTCAAGCATTGTTTACAATGGTGAGTGGTACCTGCTCTGGTGGAGTGCGTCGACGATGAATCCGTTGCAGAAATACGGAATAATCACGACTTTTGAGCGAAGCAGAGAGATTTGCATGCAAAAAGCGGCTAGAAGAGTGATTTATGATGGCAGTTGCGAGTGCTGAAATGCCGGACATTTTTGCCGTGCTGCTGTTGTTGTTGTTGCTGTTGTTGTCGCTGTAATTCTTGCGCACTAAACATTGTGATTTAATATTTTTTATGCGCGCATAAAAAACTGTGAATTTGTGTGAGAATGCAGCGGGCAGAGCAGTCTTCACAGCGGCAGCAGCGGGGGCAGGCGGCAATTGGCATCTGACTTGTGTGGAAATGCTGCTGTGAGATCAATTTGAGTGCTTCGTGTGATGTGCCGCTGGCTGGAATTTATTTCAAAATCGTGACAGCATCGGTTACTCGGCAATTTTCCCCATTGGCAATAGCGCATTGTCTTGATAGAATTAATGAATTGCAGCAGACGGCGGCAACAATTGCTGCATTGCACTATCGCAAAACGAGACGACTTGCAGGCGGGCGCATTAAATTTGGCAGCTCCGATCTGCAATCTGCGGTCTGCGCCTGTGCCGCGGTCTGGCAGGGCTGGGAATTGGGTTTCGATGAAATTGCCGCGATGCACACAAAGAAATAATGAATACTTTTCACTTTGATTTTAAATAATTTTAAAGAAATTAAAAGTTGACTTTTCCTTAAAGTCAACTGATTAATTATGATTTTCATATCTATAAAAAAAATAGTAAAGCATAGTTGTAGCATAGCAGCATCTGAGCTGATTCTTAAGTGGCTTTTAAATTTTCTATTACTAAAGACCAATACATTTTAAATAAATTCAATTAAAATCCTCAAGTTTTCTTAAAAGGTTACAACTACATAATTAAGTAACAATGAAACGCTAAAGACTCTTTTTAAAAATTCCGGCAAAACTTCATAAAATCTGAAGCGCTAAACAATTTTTTAAATGTAATCCGCAAAAAAACCGAAAAATTTTGTTCTCGTCCTTTTTTTTATAGTTTTCGAGAAGCTTTGTTCGTTAAGGTTTTTTGATATAAATTTCTTTGCAAAAAATTTTAGTAAGGTGTTTTTTTTATTAACTATAACAAAATAATTGATAGATTTTCAGTACGGTATATTTGAGATTGGGCAAACAGAAAATGCACAAAATCTGATATCGATCAAATTATTTCCATACTAAGCTAAGCTAGGGACCTACCTACCTACCTAGGGAAATGCTTACAAATTTCGAACGTGTTAAATTTTGTAGATGATTGCGCAATTTTTTTTCGACTAAATTTTGAATGGAATGGACTCCGTCTATTTTGAATGATCAAAAGGGAAGCGGGGGTACAGCACAATGCACAGAGTAGTAAATAAAATGTCCCAAAAACCTTGTTGTTGTATTTAAAACAAAAAGGGAAACGCGCATAGCACATATACATTTTCATTCGAGATTCCGGTCGGCAAAGACATTTTAAACACTTCATTGTACTTGGGTACTTTTAAAAGGAAAAGATGCAAAAATAAGTGTCAGATGCCTGTTTCTTTCAACTCTGATATGCTGTTGAAAATGCAGCTTCATCCAAATGTGGCGCGCCTGTTCAAAGCTCGCGCGGGCAAAGAAGGCACATATGCAAGTGCGTCTACAGTGACGCCATGACCCTTTTCAATTGTGTGACTAAAGTTAACGCCTCAACAACTGCCATCATTCCGAGACTGCCTCGTCATTCTGCTGCAACTAATTGATAATCGATCAGTTGCACATTTTGTTTATGCTTTTGGTTTTTTGTTTGTTTTGCTCATTGCAGAAGTTCGCCATAGCAATTGTGGCGCTGCTGGCCGCAGCAGGCGTCTACGCCGACGTATCACATTTGGATACTGACTTGCGTGAAGATGGCTATCATTACAAGCAGCCGTCGATACCATTCCCAGCGCCACCTTCGGGCAATGGCATCGAAGATGGTGGCGGTTACAAACCACAGCGACCAGCACCGGGTCCCGCACCAGGTAGACCAGGCGCACCGGGAGGCCCAGAGTATGGTTCAGGCGCTCCAGGAGCACCAGGTGCTGGTCCCGGCTCACCAGGAGCACCAGGTACCGGTCCCGGCTCACCGGAAGGCCCAGGGTATGGTCAAGGCGCTCCAGGAGCACCAGGTACTGGTCCCGGCTCACCAGGAGCACCAGGTACCGGTCCCGGCTCACCGGAAGGCCCAGGGTATGGTCAAGGCGCTCCAGGAGCACCAGGTACTGGTCCCGGCTCACCAGGAGCACCAGGTACCGGTCCCGGCTCACCAGGAGCACCAGGCTCACCACTTATCTACGGACCTCCGGAACCACAGCCTCAGCCGCCTAGGCCACAACCGCCCAGGCCACAACCACCCAGGCCACAGCCGAAACCAACTGTGCACCCACTTCCCGCTCCACAGCCGAAACCACAACCTCAGCCACCACGTCCTCAGCCACCACGTCCTCAGCCACCACGACCACAGCCTCCAAGTCAACCAGGCCCCGAGTATTTACCACCACAGCAGCCTGGACCTGAACCCACCTTCCAACCACGCCCACCAGCACCCCCGACGCCACCAAAGCCCACTTACCAGCCACGCCCACCAGCACCCCCGACGCCACCAAAGCCCACTTACCAGCCACGCCCACCAGCACCTCCAGCTCCACCAGAGCCTACCTTTCAACCACGTCCGCCAGCACCAAGACCACAACCACCGAAACCACAGCCCCCAAGGCCGGAACCAACCCCTGGACCAGAATATCTGCCACCAACCGGCGATAATGAAGTAACTCCACCCCAGCGACCAACTTATCCACAACCTGCACCTCAGCCTACGAGACCCACACCGGAAACACAGCCGACATACCCAGCTCCTGGTCCACAGCCAACATACCCCGCACCCCAAACCACATACCCAGCTCCGCGCCCACAACCAACGTATCCCGCTCCCCGCCCACAACCAACATATCCGGCACCTCAGTCCACCTATCCCGCACCAAAACCAACTTTCCCCGCCCCACAACCAACCTATCCCGCTCCCCGCCCACAACCAACATATCCGGCACCTCAGTCCACCTATCCCGCACCAAAACCAACTTTCCCCGCCCCACAACCAACCTATCCCGCTCCCCGCTCACAACCAACATATCCGGCACCTCAGTCCACCTATCCCGCACCAAAACCAACTTTCCCCGCCCCACAACCAACCTATCCCGCTCCCCGCCCACAACCAACATATCCCGCTCCCCGCCCACAACCAACATATCCGGCACCACAGCCCACACAGCCAAGACCATCATATCCCGCGCCGGAGCCTACCTACCCTGAGCCCCAACCTGAGGGTCCAAACACGGAGGCCGGCTCATTGGGCACCGACGGCTACAACTACAATAAGCCCTCGAAGCCGTTCAGATTCTAAATTCGACATACTCCTTTTGTATCTTCACACTATCTCATACACACACACATTCACTAAATCGATCGAATGAGAGCAGCGAGTATCCGCTCCAAAGTTCTATGTTAAAAAATATCGATGTACCTTGACATTAAATAATTTGTAATTTGTATAATATTTTTTAAAGAATTTCAAATAAATTAATTGACCAACCACTGTTCGCCTTTGAGTACGCTGCTGCCGCACAGCCATTCTGTGGACGAGTATTATACGAGTATGACCGCGCTCAGTTCGTTTGACAGCTGCTGTCATCCTTTGTGATTTATCGCAACTCCATCTCGCCGGTCATTACCGCAACGCCATATCGCGTAACCGCTTTAATGGCATCTGCTTGTGCAAGTACCGGGCAGTGGCTCGCCCGTTCGAGAACAGCGAATGGCTGAGCGGACCGCCACCTGCCACACGCACGTCGCGTCATTAATATCAGCGGGTCAAGTTTGTCGAATTTGCCAGTTACTAGTTTTAGTATTTGGCGCCGCTTCTTGCAGTTGAAGGTGAAGTGCGTAATTTCAAGTATGCATAAATTACAACAACAGCAACGGTCTCACTAAAGATTGTTCTCAGACTTCTGAGGCTTCTTCTTGACATTGAGTGTGTGATTGGCCTGCCACAATTATTTTGAAATCAAGGTCTAGAAGCTCGATGCGGAATACTATAATGTTAACTAGTGGGCGAATGTGTTTCCAGATTTGAAGTCGGAATCGATGCTTGAGCACATAACATTTTTAAGACAAAATTTAATCGTCAAAGTATTAATATTAAAAGTACCATTATCTACCGAATTCTAAGCTGAACTGAAGTATTTAGGTATAAGCTGTTCTTTATATTTTGAAAACTGAAATAAAAAAATGCAAAATATGTATAATAAAAATCGTATAATATGTCTTAAAATATGCCACTAACCAAACTGAAAAATGGTTTCTTAAATCACTTTCAAGGGTCGATTTCGAGCTTTAAGAACAAATGGTAGCATATAACAGAGAATACGAGTTTCTTCGAATTTTGTACACTTGCAGAACTTTCTTTGTTACTCTGTAATAATCTGTAATCATTTGAGTTACACCCTAAGCCGCATACTCTGCCGTATAAGACCATTAATTGAAAATTTTATAATAATGGGCAAAATATTACGCTGCTCTAAAATATATTGTTGTAAATTTATGGCAAATACAAATCAAAATGTCTGTCAAATGGAAATATCTGAAATTTAGGCACGTGTGCATGGAATTTGGCCATATAATCTATATGTATTCTTTATGTCAATGGAATGATAGTGTAGTACAAGGGCGTGAGTTGGCAAAGTCAAGCTGCAGTTAAAATGTACCAGCCACAGAACAATGTCAAATTCATATCGTTTAATGGTACCGAGCAGCTTCTTGGAATTCCACTGAATTTTACCGCCACAAGAAGCAACAGGCTTTTGCAATCAATGACTTATAGAAAAAAGTAAAATATATAAAAATTGAAAACATAAGTTTTATGTGTCACTAAACAAGTTTATTTGCTTTGTGTACGACAATTATAATTCAATTATAGTTACACTAATAAACAGCAAATTAAACTGGTTTTATTTATAGCTTTTCTTTATTCAATATTTATTTAATTTATTAAATTATCAGCTGCACTGCTGACATTCAAATTGGCGTTACATCAGCTCAGCGAGCTGGCATCTGTTAGCAGGCATCTCCGGTTCAACGCCTGGCATACGTCAACTCAATTAAATTCTATTAAAGCGTATTTTGTGACATTCCAGTTCTTAAAAGCAACTTTCTTTTTGGAACATCAGTTTCATAGCAGCAAACAGTGGCAAGATAAGTATTATATTGTGACGAAGGATCAGAGTTGTAATATCGCAACATAAATACAAAGGAATCACAACTAAAAATTTTGCAAAATCTACTTTTTTCATAAATCAATTCACAGTACACATCTCTAACTACTGCAAAAATTTCTTTCTCTTCACTATCTTATTTAACTGAAAAAAAACCCTTGTCTCTGTTTTTATGTTAGTGTGCCTTCCTGAGAACTTAGTTTTGCCTTTTATATGTATTTAGGGTGACTCTGTTGTATTAGGGTGCGATATGACAAAAATAATATGCTGACAAAATTAAATTTAAACAAATTAATTTGAACTAAGCGCTTAAATCGAAATAAAAAACCATGTAATTTAGAAAAAATATTAAAATTGTATGATAAGACAAATGCACACACGCATTTGCCACACACTTCCATACTCACACAAATGCCATTAAATGAGTCAATATGGCAACGCGCAGCGAATCAATTGACAGGCCACGACGCTCATTAAGCTGCACTCAACTCAATTGCAGCAGTCGTTGACGTTGCTGCAACGCCCCGCTAACGCCCCAACGAACTCAGCGCAATCCGAGCGTCTGCTTGCAAGATTGTGCAATTCTTAATTGAAGCGCGTCATTGTGGCACTGGGTGGCATGCGCAAGCGCAACGCTTCAAATGCGGTGTTGCTGTAATTATGTGCCTCCTGCTGCTGATGTGCTGAGAGCTGCTGGAGAGGCGCTGTAGCGTGTGTGGGAAACCCCGCGCACTGGCGTGCTTGCATTTCGGCGTTGTGCACTTTTCGTCTGCTTTGTTGTTTATGAATGCGTTTTGTATATGTCTTTGATTTGTTGCTGTCATCAGTGCCAGTAATTGTCATGAAGTTGGCCTTCGATTGTGCAATTTGGCAGCCACTGTTAATCACTGTGAGATGTCCACGTCATGTCAGTAGCAGCAGCCTGCAGGCGTTCCTTTGTACAGCAGTCTCTTAAGAGCTTCACCGAATTGAGTTTCTTTGAAATAGGCTAAAGAGGTAGCTTCGGAATTGAAAGTGAGTTCATTTTTGCGTGAGCCAATTTTTCGCAAGAGAAAAGATTTGACAAGAACTTATATTTATTTTTAGCTGGTGTGAGTTTGCTGGGTTTCGAACTAGCGACTTCCTACTAACGAGACCGATCACTCATACACTGAGTAACTACGGCGCCATTTTCAACATATTTGACTGTTTTCAATTGGGATGTATAATCCCAATACGTTTTTTGCGAGTTACTATTTTGATTATAGTTTATCTCAATTTCAATAAAGCATCTTGAGATGTTTGTTATAATTTCAATAAAGTATCTTCGAATAGATTGCGTGTAACTATTTACATTTTAAATGGCAAAAAGAAGCTAACCCGAGAGGATATTAAGCGTAAATATGAAATACCATTTAAAACTAGCTAATGTTATATTTTATGTACTTTTTAACATTTACAGAGAATTTATGTTTATTCGGCAGCTTGAATGTTAGAAAGAATAGTTTTTATTCGGACTTACTTGCCAAAGAGAAATGACAATACTTAGTTGTCTATTTCTGTTCTGAAACAAAGCAATTTTAAGTGTACAACAACAAAGAATTAGAATTATTGCTCACATGGGCAGGTCATATAGCTATTTCGGTTTTTGCCAGAAAACCTCATCAGTGACTTTTAATGTGAATTCTAATAATTTCTAAACGACTAATTACTCGAAATAGAAGCATTAATGGTAAAGTCTGTGAAACGTAGGAGTTGAACCATGAACCTATGACGTAGTAAGCGAATGCGCTAACCATCACACCATCGGACTGGACGACTCTGCGCTGGCAAACATCCCAGTTACCTGCTGTCTATATCAAACGCATAGTGTTTGTTGTTATTGTACACTGTCTAATGCAATTGTTTTTGCCTTACTTGAGAGCTCCATCGGAGCACATACTTGAGGCAAATGAATGTATCAGTTTTTGTTTCTGTAAGAAACTACACTTAAAATTGCTTTGTTTCAGAACAGAAATAGACAACTAAGTATTGTCATTTCTCTTTGGCAAGTAAGTCCGAATAAAAACTATTCTTTTACAGAGAATGTAAAAAATACGTATTGTTATTTAATGTCCGACGGAATATAAAAATCCCAGGATATAAGGAAGATTTTAGGATTTCTGAGTATGCAGAAGAGAGATAGTTTCGGTTTACAAAAAAAACTCCGTACCGAAAGGGTTAAGCAAAAACAAACAATCTTTTGAAATATTCTTATATCCCAATATATGCAATAACCACAAATAATCGCAATATTTTCCTCAGTCCCACAAAACCATTTGCTGTCTGCACTAATGCAACTTTGTATGCCACACGAAATTGGCAAATTCCAATCGGTGAGCCAAAAAAGTTGATGATCGCCACAAGAAACAAACAAACCATTTTAGAAATACTTTACATAAATTTATTAAATGCGATTGTCAGCTGCGCTGAATGCATAAACTGAGAAACTGATGAATTTAGCATGTCGGCAAATGCGCTCAGCGCACGTTGAGCGGAGTGATCAGAGCGATCGGGGTGAGCGGCAGCGGCTGAACATGTGGCAGCAGTTAAATATTTATGAACTTTCAATACTAATTGCAGATGGAACGTAAGATGAAATTTAATTCATGGCAAGGAATTTCCCAAATAGCAAAAACTTGTACTGAAAGCAAGTGTGAGTCTGTGAGTCTGTGTGTGTGTGTGTGTGTGAGAGCTTGTGAGTGTGTGTAAGAGTGTTTAAATTAACAATGCTAAGCTCTTATTATGTATTAACTGCTATCTAATAAAAATTGACAAAAATTCATAAATTACAATAACAATAAATAGTTTTTTTGCGCTCATTGTAAAAAAAGAACAACTTATCCGGGTGTAAAATTCATAGACGTCGTTCGAACATCCGCCAAAAACCGCAACAACTAAAAAGTTAGTAGCTGACTTACAACAAAAACAAAGTTCTGCCTATATGCCTGCAGGCAAGTTGCTGACGCTATAGCAGGGGCAGCAGCGGCGTTAGGGAAGGATGGCAGCGTGCCACTTGTATCACATTTACTAACACTCTAACACTATGCAACGTCTAAAATGCTACTGCCATACATTTTTTTCTACAAATCTATACATTTCTGATGTTAAGATATAAGATAATATCATTTAAAAAAAAGCCAGTAGATTTATCTTTTTATAAGAATTAAGTGTAAGCTCATTTCACCAAAAACATCGTTCGAACATCCGCCAAAAACCGCAACAACTAAAAAGTTAGTAGCTGACTTACAACAAAAACAAAGTTCTGCCTATATGCCTGCAGGCAAGTTGCTGACGCTATAGCAGGGGCAGCAGCGGCGTTAGGGAAGGATGGCAGCGTGCCACTTGTATCACATTTACTAACACTCTAACACTATGCAACGTCTAAAATGCTACTGCCATACATTTTTTTCTACAAATCTATACATTTCTGATGTTAAGATATAAGATAATATCATTTAAAAAAAAGCCAGTAGATTTATCTTTTTATAAGAATTAAGTGTAAGCTCATTTCACCAAAAACATGTAATAATAAACCGTAAATCTGATTAAATGCTGCCATTCATTTAGATGTTAAACGGTTCCGTATCTATGTATAATCAATAAGACATCTACTATAGACCCATTTTAGTAGTCAAAACTATAATCATAGTTTTAAGCTTTCTCTTGCAGATACTCTTAGTATTTATATTTGCAAAGAAATTGATTAAAAGTTTGCAGAAAAAAGAGCTAAAATTGTTGGTATATAATAATTTGAGCTAAATTTGTATCGTTTTAATGTTATTTAATTAAGATTAACTAAGAGAAATTCAGGTTGCACTGCTTTAAAAGATTTAATTGTAGTTATAATAAAAAGATATAAGATACTCGCATATCGCAGCGCCATAGTAGACCGAAGAAAAATTTAAGTACATAAACAATGCCAGTCGTAGAGCAGCTAAAAATTTGTTGGCTAGTGTAATTTCTTTAGACGCTTACGTTGGTCAACAAATGCCGTCTATAAATGATAACTAAAAATAGCTTATTTCGTATGTTCAGCGCGGCACTGGCTTATGCCATATTTTCGCATGCCAATGTGTAAAAAAGAAGATGATATTTAATTGCTTCGACGTTTTCTACATGCTTACAGACATACATACACACGTACCTGCAAGCATCTGTCATTAATTAAATTGAATTGTTAATAGAGTTATCAATTGTCAGCGAACGACGAACGCCAGAAAATAGCTTTCTGTTAAACATTATGGAAGATCATTAGTGCAAAGGTGTGTATCATTATCGTCATGACTGCGTCGATGCTTGCGGAATGGCAACATAAAACCAGGAGTCAAAGAAGTCAGCGACACGTCGACACTGCACGCAACGTCTATTAATTTTGCACGGTTGTGTTGTGAGGTGGGTGGAGGAGGAGGAGGAGGAGGAGGAGGAGGAGGAGGAGGAGGAGGAGGAGGAGGAGGAGGAGGAGGAGGAGGAGGAGGAGGAGGAGGAGGAGGAGGAGGAGGAGGAGGAGGAGGAGGAGGAGGAGGAGGAGGAGGAGGAGGAGGAGAAGGAGGAGGAGGAGGAGGAGGAGGCACACTATTAGCTTAATTGGAATTTAATGATTGCTCGCAGAAATACTTAAATGCAGAAATCAATTTGTGTATGGCAAGTGTAGGAAGTCAGCCGTCAATGACTCTTCAGAGTGCGCTACATATTCTTAATTATTAAAGCTGTAGCAAGGAGCAGTAGGCGTGGCGGATGAAAACGGCATTGAGTGCTACCCTAGAAATGAAGATCATCACTGGATATATTTGTCATATAAAACTTGAAGATACCGTTAATATTTGTAGAGAAATTAGGAGCATAGAATTTTTATTACATACATACATACTACATCACGCAACCATGCCCCTTCCCCTGCTGCGATCTTATAATGCAATTTTTTCTTTGACAGAAATTCAGTTCAATAAACATTTTTTATAATAATAATTATAATAATTATTTACTGAAAAAAGTCTTGTATGAATAAGCGAAAATGCCTTTGAATAATTCTTCAATACGAGAATTTTTATGTTTAAATATATAAATTATATTTTATATGACAAATAGACAAGCATATTTACTCCCTCATATATATTAGATATATGATTTTTCTTTTAGAGATTTTTCGATTACGGTAAGGCTTTCCGGTAGATGCTCACTACTACTTCCACATTCTGTGAAATCTGTCTAGACTTACTTTCGCTTACATTCCGATTCGCTATTAGCCAACCGAAATGATGTAGCGTATTCGTACTCGCCTAAGATTTAATATATTGCATGTACCTGACAGCGTATATAATTTATATCTTTATTGAGAAATGTGTGTATCGTATCTTGATTATTGTCAAGAAATGTGCAAACAATTCTCTCGAAACACACACACACAAACACATTTACACAACTTCAGAAGCAATTAACATTGAGAAAAAAAGCTTTTGTGTAAACATCAGCACACACATGCACACATGCACACGCATAAGTGTCTAATACTAATATGTCAACATACTGACATATTGATATTTGCATGGGAATATGAATGGGCTGCTATTTTGAAGATTGATTTAGAGTGTTCAAAAGTAGTCAATTGAATTTTTCAGGTAAGCGATGATAAGCAGGCTGTTATATTGTGCAATGAAGTGGCAGTGGGGTCATTATCATTTCGAGCAGGCTATGTTAAGGCATAGCTCGTCAGCTTGCTCTTCGCTTTCATGGTGCGTTGATCCCTTCTTCCATTATGTCAGCTGCAAGCTGTGGGTTTGCGTCTATGTCTTATGTCTTCATAAGTGCATTTACACACACGTGCCTCGTTAAATGCATTGCGGCTACCAAAGTTCTACGTTCAGCTTGTTGCAACACTCGCCGCCACTTATGCAGACGCTTATGGATTTTTAAGCAGCAATTCATATGCTAATTAAATAAAAATGCACAATCAGCCTTGATGGAAATACTTAAAAAATTGCTGGTTTGCCGGCATGAGCGGGTATTAGTGTCCATTTAATGATCAGACATTAAAATGTGGTGATTATGAAATTAATATGCCTTCCATTTAAAAAGCAATTGATGATGTGTAAAATGTTATCGCCCATAAATTGTGAAAAATCTTTCAAATGACACCAATGAACCATTCAAATGCTAAAGTAGTTTTTTCCGGTATTTAAAGCTGTGCAAGTTTGCGGCTGCAGATTTTAAATTTAAATACACGCGAGCTTTATTTTATTGATATTTGCTGTCGAACATACATATGTAATTGACGGCATCATGTAGAACTGATCGAATTGATCTTGAAGAATTGATATGCCTTACCCCCGATCGCCAAATTCAAAGCCATTGATGACAGCATCAGCAACAGCATCTTAACAGCGCTTTAACAGCAGCACCACTGTAACATGCTCTTGCCGCTGTAAGCACGAAATCAATAATTTTTTATGTTAATTTCAGGTTTTTCGACTGTACTTTTAATTTACCAACTTTGTAAAATCTACTATTTACATATACTCTTTGCATCAGCAAATCCAGCATCTTTTTGACTAAATGCTTGCGCAAAAAAATGAGCTTTTATGTGAAGTTATGTTTAAAATATCAGCCGAAAGTTGTACTTCAGAGATAAGTCGAAGCTGTTTAACTTTGTTAACAGCGCAACGTTGCATACTTCTCAGCTAAACTTTAAACACTTTTTAGACCAAATGATGACAATTTGTAAATGCAGAAATCATTAGATATTACTTCTTAAGATTATCGCAAATAAATGAGCATTTATTTAAATTTTCTCAAGTGAAGAGAATCATTAAATTTCTGTTAATAGTTTCAAATGATTTGACTTATACAGCAATAAGACTGTAATTGTATTTGGAGGCAATTGGAGGCAAAAGGGCAATTGTGGCAGTTCTCAATCTATTTACACATCCCATTGGATGCGCAGCTTCAAGCGGTATTAAGCGATTTCTTTCGTTAATATTCTGCTGTTGTAGATATACTACATAATCTAGGTTACGAAGTCTGGTCCTTACTAGCCCTTTTTTAATTGTGACCACTGAATGTTTTTGTTGTTTCTTTAGCATCGTTACAGATTCAACACATGCTATCCTGTACTATAACCATGGTAGCCTTAGGTTCCATTACACTACAATGCCCAATCAAGAGCCCCGAGACTATTTGGATTCGCTTTCTGCTTAGCATTACACGCTCGATTGTTCTCTTCTACCTTCCGTTTACTTCTAATATTGTGTAGCTTTTATTTTATCCTACCTTTTAGGTTGTGCCTAATGGAGCTCGATAGCAGACCGCATATTGGTTTCGGTTGGATAAAAATCTCGGATACTCCTCTTCTAGCAGTTGGTTTGCATTTCGTTTCCAGTAAAGCCACTGTGAGCTGGAACCCAAATGGGGTGGACACAATTGCATATGGCTAGATTCATAAGTAGCTGTAGATTTTCCATGAGTTGAGTACAAGTATTGTAGTCCTGCTGTCAGAATGTATTTAGATACTTTTGTCTATTGGCATTATTTCAACATACTCTATGAGACAGATTTCAATAGCATGCACTTCGGCTTGGAACACAGAGTTGCCTTTAGCCATGCTCTCATATTGACCACTCTCTGGTAAGACCGCATATACTTATGCGCCCACTCCATATTTTGTCTTGGAGAGCCAACGCTTTACTTGATATGATGCTCTTCAGTCCCTACTAAATACAATTTACAATCTATATACAATCAGAACTTGTGGTCTAACTGTTAAATTTATATTTTACTTTCAATTATGGCTTTTTAAAATATGAATTATAAATCAAATTTGTTAATTGTACAAAGTTATTGATCTTTGGCTTCGGTTTCGATGCAAAATTGCGCTGCGAAAATAAAAAATATCTTTTGAGAGAAAAAACTAGCTTCTGTCTATTTTCCGTATTTGATGAGGGCATTCTATTATTACTGGCCTTAGCTGTATGTCGTAAACTGAAAATTGAAAACAATATAACAACAATTAATCAGGCACACAAATAAACAATCAACTGTATATAATCAGTATAATCCGTTAAATCAACAGTCGGCAAATTAAGTAGTTTAAATGCTCGAGCAAAAAGCGCTTAGTGGCCAACAGCATTTTGACTGAATCAGCATATCAGCAGCAGCCAGCCAGCCAGACAGCCAGACAATGGTCAATGCGCCAATGACAACAAAAACAATGGCGAAAAATTTGAAAAAGCAAAAGCAAAAGTTTTTTCGGCGATTATTAATGAAATTTGTCTTGATGTTAACATGCACAAACTTGGCGCTTCTGTTGTTGTTGTTGTGTTTGTTTGCTTGCTTTTGTTTGAGAGTGTTGAACGTGGCAATTAACAAACAATTTTCAAGTTGTGAACATTTTTTGCTGTTTCATATTCCATTTAAGCTGCTCGCTGGAGCAGCAAATAGCAAACATTTATTTTGAGTTACTTTTGCTGCTGTTGTTGTTGTTGTTGTTGTGGCATAGTGTGCAGCATGACAGCCAACTTGTTGTAGGTGCAATGCTTCGGCTAAAGTAATCAGAGTTGTGTTTGAATGAAAAATTGTTTGGCTGCTGTCGGTGCTGAAGTTCATAGGAAATTCATGCATAAATCAAAAAGGTGACGAAATCTAACAGCTTTTAATTGCCAATTTGAATTTGAAAAGATCTTTTGAAGGTCAAATAAATTTAATAAATATGCAAATATTTTGATTTGCATATTTTGATTTGAAATATTTTTTTGCAATTTGCGCAAAATTGTGCAAGCCAATTATCTTTGATATGTTGTAAAGTTGTTACAATTGTAATACGCTGAAAATATGCTCAAGCTAATTTGCTAATTTGCTAATTAGCAGTGTCAAAGTTCAGCTCATTAGAGATGAGCGCAACCAAAGCGTTTGTAGGTTCACGCCCCACTGAACTATTTATGAATAAAACAACGGCTGTTGCGATTTTGCCTTCAAACAATTCAGCAGTTTCATTTTGTGGCTTACGTATGTAAAACATGAACACCAACAACAACAATAGTATTTAAAGATTTGACCCTAAAAATTTTGTTGCGCACACAAACTCAATAATAAAAGGAAACTAGGCCTACAAGCCAATTTGTAAAGCATATTGTTGTACTAGCTTTTAGACAGCTACAATGCTTCAATTTAGTATCGCTCACTCTTAAGCAGCCAATACTTGCGCATCTTTCAATTTGCAGTTGCAGCTGACCTTTAGCGGGATTTTCAAAAGTTTTAGTTGACATAAAATTGGCAACCCTACCCGCCTTCTCCAATGCATTTGCATAAATTAAAGGCGATGTCTGTGTTCAAAATGATATTAAATAATTTATAGCAGTATAGAGTAGGAAATGTTTCCAAAATTTAAATAAATATTTAGCAATTTAAAATAAAAACGCTGCTCCGACTACAAAAAAAGAATATTTCACAAATTACAAAGCTGCAAAAATACGATAAAATTTATTAGTGCTGAATGCCTTGAAATTTATGAATGAAAACCTGAAGGCATTAGGCGAGTAGCCAAATTTTAAAAATTTCTACACAATATTGTGCTTATACCAATTAAAATGTGCAGCGATAATCACGCTCAGTTTGAGGCAGCATGAGAGAGATGTCGTGCGCAAATTTGCCACTAATTTGACAGTCTTTCATAATGCAAACTTGTTAATTAACAGCACGACAGATTCGACAATTCAATAACCTGCGAAATATTTATTTCGAAATGCATGCAGGGGCAGGGGAAAGTACCTGCTTGTTCGGAAACAAGTCTCGTATCTGCAAGTCACACACTTAAAACGCTCGAATACTCGAAAATATATCGAAGATTTGATCAATACTTTTGTGAAGACAGTGCAGCGTCACAATGACAAATCATAAGCTTGATGCTTCGAAAGCAGGCAGGCACCATGTGATCAGAGATACTTTTAGCTGTGACAGCAAAATGTTTTCATATGCCACATAACGCGTTCAGTAATAAAAAATTAGCGAAGTATAATCAAAATTTAATCAACAAGAAAGAGATTGAAAGGCACCAAACTAATAAGGAATATGTGCAGAGATTGAACAACCAAATCCTAAAGCAATCAAGACTTTTTAGAAATACAAATTTATTGCAAGTTTCCAAATAGTTCTGCTGTCATCAAGAAATGAGCTTAAAGAAAATACAATATAAACACAAAAAAGAAATAACATTCGAAAACAAAAGACTTAGGAAACGAACTTTGGATACATATGCACATCATTCATGTATGATATTCTCTCACTTTTCCTGCTCTTTTATACACTAAATATATATGCAAATTTAAACGCTTTCATGTCTACGTGCTGTTTCTTAACATACCACTGAACGTGTAAAATAATTATCGGATTAACACCAGCGCTCTCATGTTGTTGTTTTGTTATTATTATTATAAATATTTGGCGGTTATTAACTCGTATATCTGGGTCGCTAATATTAGACAGCCACCAGCAATAAACATTGTCAATCATCTACTGTCAGCTAATAATAAGATAGCATGCTGGCGTTAAAATCGCATGCAAATTACGCACAAATGAGCAAAACGTCTTTGCGTCAACACGAAACAACAACAAAAAGTATAATTAAATCATAAAGCATAAACAACAAAAACACTCAAAACCTAAATGAAAGCGAAACCGAACTGAAAAAGCAATACAAAAAAAACAACATAAAAATATAAATTCAAATATAAATAGTACAAACAAAACAACAACAGCGTTGTGCCCTTGACCTTACGAGCGCCGAACAAAGCTGACTCCAATCTCAAATGATTCGGTCTTTCGTCTCGCATGCCAATGCGACATTTGCTGCCCACGTTCGCGGCGCACTTGCCAACTCATATTGAAATTCCAAGCTCCGACACAAATTGTTGACATATTTCCAGCCAGACGCGCTGGCAGCAATTGACTTGACACAGCGCATGAGTAATCAAAGAACAGATTTTGGGCACACTTCATACCCTATTTATGTACTATTAAATACCCGTAGCAGTCGTCGCAGCAGGTTATTAATCTCCATAGCGAATCGCTGAAATTCAAAAACAATTTGCATGAATTCTTTAATATATTTCAAGTCAGTTGCAGGTTCTTTCTTTTCTCTAGCCCTGAGCTGAGCGTGACATAGAGCTCAGTTCGAGAGGAATAGTAACCGGTTCTCACAACGTAAGAGCCTTTCAGCTGCGCTAATTCGCAGTCAAGCAGACTTGCTCTATGAATATTTATGTTTTAAGCATATTGTTTTTAATCTTCCAATCATTTATAAATTAATAATATTAACCAGTTTATTCCACAGTTAAGCAACAAACAATTTTAGAAGTGGTTGAATGTTGCTTGATATGCGTCAATGGTAGGTTTTTCCATGCTTTTTTTTAACATGAATAAAGGAACGATCGATAGAGATGTTTTATGGTTTTTCTAATTTTAGCGAAAACCAGAGTTCTTAGTAATGGAAAAAACTAAGCTAAAATATTTTTTGTTTTTCAAGTACATTTTTCTGATGGAAGTGTTTAACTGATTCACTTCGACTTGTATATATAATATATGCAAAATTTACAAACCTTTTTAAAGCTTGAAGTAAAGTGCAAGAAGCTCTAAGAAGATATTCTGGTGACACCAAACCCTTTCAGCATTGCATCTCTGTTCTTGTTCCGAAAGCCGATGGCAACTCAGGCCAGAATGACAACCCTTCTGTCGGTGTGTACGTTTTGTACATTGTAAGCTGTCAACTGCCTGAGAGCATTTGTTTTATTATTGTGCCTAGTCTTTGCTCTTGTTACCCTACTAAAGTTACCCCAGCAAGAAGATGATATCTTGAGCACCGCCTAATTTATTAAAACCTATAGCTAAAATAAACGAAATTTGACGCTGTTCCCTCCCGAACGTTCTCGCAAAGTACGACGCCTTATCTATCTGCTAAGCCAATATTATACATTCATATGTATTTCGGAATAATGCACAGAACAGAGCCTCACTTGGCATAGATCATTCGCTGTGACACCTGTACAGTTTTTGGTGTCAATCAATTTTCTAGCTGGCAGGCAATTCAACGCTATCACTGATGTAGTACATATCGGTGCTTGGTGCCAAAATGTCTGTATTGAAAACTTCTACGAAAAACATAAGGGGGATCCAAAAGCATTTGGAGGTACATACATATATATTAATTATGCGCTGCTATGATGGATAGCTACGTTAAACTTATTAATCATATATGCAGTCTGTTAGTCTGGCAATCTGGCTGTTGCTCTTTTCATAACATATGACAGATATGACAGATATTCAACAACGACACAAAAGTTAGTATTTAAAAATGCCAGTTTAGAAAGAAGCAACAGATGTTTTTCGTATTCTGTGCACCTGTTTATTGATGCTTTTGTCTTCGTATATGTGAATTAATAAGTTCGACAGATCAATTGCGAAACAATAGATTTGGCTTATGTCTATAGCGTTTTTTCAATTTGTATGCTGCACAATTTTGCATACATTTTGAAATAGACAATGAAACCAACTTAATGTTACTTTTTAATCAAATATATATAATTTTTGGTTATACGAAATTTTATAATTTTTTCAAAACTCAACTAAGTTAGAACAGACCAAATGTGCGGTGCTTCTGTTCACGAGTTTAAAGGGCAGCCAAAATAAAACAGATGATACGGTTTAAATTTCCATTAAATCATATGAGAATTTGGCGTGATTTGGCATAAACTTTGTAGTGCTGCTTGTGGCAGAGTAGGCAAGCGGGAAGCAAAGCGCTCTTTCAACTGATGCTCTACAAATCATTTGAGCTGATGACTTTCTTATAAGGCGACATTACATAGACGATTAAAAATGGGCATGAAAAGGTATCCTGTTTAAGATTCTTGCCCCTGTCTGGGTTAACGGCAAATAGGACAGCAGCTGTTACTGAGGTACTTTGAACGGAGAACTCTAAAATGTATTTTTTTTAAATCTTGTAAGTCGTTATAGCTTAAAAGCGAATGGTATTTATAACTTTCTGCACATACTATATATCATTTAATAAAGAAAGGATTTAGTTGTTTTTGACATTTGACATTTGCCGCTTGCTTTTTGTTCTTCTTCGAAGTCGTTATGCAGCAATCAATTCCAAATGTTGCTTAATGTGTGAAATCGATTAATTTTTGCAAAACAAAACTCTAAAGTCGTTATGTCTGCCTGTCTGTGTGTGTGTGTGTGTGTGTGTGAGTGTGTATGTATCTTGATGTGCTTAAATAGCTATGACTTTGTTCGAAATATATACATACTTATAGCCCGTTCGGACGCCTCTCCTTTTTCAAGGTGGACGGCATCATCTAGCCGCTAACTTTGCTACATATGCGCACAAATGTTGGGGTAGTTTTTTTCTCATAATTTTCAAATGACCACCTACTCACAGACTGGAACTGCGCTTTAGCTTGCATGAGCAGGCCCTTTTCGAACAAGTGGCATTTCGCACAAGTGTTTTCGCTGCCGCAATTAACATTAATTAATCACTTCCTGCCGCAACGAATCGAAAAGCAAAAAGATTGGAATTTGATTTTAATTACAACAAATTGAAATATTTTGATTGCTATCGATGAAATCAAACAATAAAAATGGTAACAGCAAGCGCGTTTATTTGGCAGCAGTGTCGGCGTATTGCTGGCTTGAGCTTGAGTGGGCAGCGCGCATCAAAACAAATGCCAAATATGCCACCGTACAAGCGCGTGAATGCAAGCGGCAGAAATGAAAAAAATTTTAAATATTTATGATAAAAACAAAAACAAACAAGCAGGCAAACAATTGTTGGCAACAGACTAGCGGAATTGCGCCGACACAAGCCGCTTTTGGCCGTAGAGCACGCTGCTCAAAACGCTCAAGCTGCTCAAGCTACTCCAGTGTAGGTCAAGTGACGTTCGAGCAAGCGTCGAGCGACCAGACAGGCGACGCCGGCAGTGCCAGTCAGTGTCCAGCTGCTGCTGAAAAACCATATTTATTAGCCGCAAATGAGAGGCGGAAATGTTGAGCGGGCCGCTGAATTGTGCTCAGACAACTTCTTGCAATGTTTGTGCGTAATTTGCAAATATTTCCAGATTTATTGCGCGCAGTTAAATAAATCAGCGAACAATGCGACGGCATACGGCTAGTTGCAAATGACGGCGCACACGGCAATTGAAGCGTGTTGGCAGTTGGCCACAAAACCCAAAACTTTTGCAATTATTGGCGCTGCAAATCAAAAGTAAAATTTAAGCAAATGCGCTCAAAAGCTAAGCCTTCCGCAGATATTTGGCTGCAAATGAAACCATTAATATAAGTATATTGCATAGTTACCAAAGCAAATTAACGTCAAGCAGACTTCCTGCTGAAAAGAGCATATTCTGCAAATATGAAGCATCACACACACTAAGCCGCACACATGCATACATAGGCCTCTGCTAATATTAGCTTTAATCGTTAATCCATACAATCTCATGGTAGGCAACAAGGTCATGCGACAGAAATAGGCATCCATTTTGACAACATGCTCACAACGTCGAAACAAATATTTTTTGTTAGGGGAGTCGTACGAAATTAAATGAATTATTTGAAATCTGTATTGAAAAAATTCTACTCACTAAATTTATTTATTATCTGCGGGCTTCTCAGGGTTTCTATTCAGTAAACCTCAGTAAACCTGCATCTATTTTTCGAAATTTGTTTTCATATTTCTAATGCTGAAAAGTTGGCCCTCCTCAGGAAAAAAATTATAATTTTTTATATGAAGTTGGGTATCATTAGAAAAGCTTCTTCCCTGGAAAAAGTAACATTACCATTTTCCCATTTACCCCTGCTCTTCTAACTTTCTCAAGCTAACATTTTAATGAAATCAGGGTAAATAGATATTTAGTCATGGATAACAGGAAAACAGCAGGGTTACTTATTAGACGCTTGGTTGCTGAGAAATTAAATTAGCCAAACTAGTAGAAGAGTTTTGGTGCGGAACCCTGTTAGAGCGAACTCGACTCGCACTGGACTGCTTTTTTAAATCGTTATATAATGAATTAAAAATTTATTTATTTTTTGTTCACACATTCATAAGAAAAATATGGTTTTTTTACCCTCTCATATGACCGAAACCCAGGGACTGCCCCTTTTTTCATAGAAGTAAAGTAATCATTCATTGATTTGGCATTACCCTGCCAAATTTTCAACTGGGATCTTATCTATTCATAATTATCGACAACTGCTAATAACTCTCTTTGTTGGCAAGTGCAAAATCTGCAAGCGTTAGTAATTCAACAGCAACACACAAACACACACACATTCAAAACAAAAGGCGGAAATTTCATTCACCTTTGTTGTCGGCGATTATAAGCGCATGGCTCGTGCATAGCCACAGATAACATATCTGAGAGATGCCGCGTATATTGCTGATGCCGCTGCGCTTGACAGGCCGACAGGCCGGCAGGCAGACGGACAAAATCACTGCTTCACAGCAGCAACTCCACCTCCGGCATTCGAAAAGCGCTAATTTAATTATTGAAATTTAATTGAATTAGAAGTGTTTGTATTTTTGCTTAATCGCAATTTAATGCCTATACAGTTATGCGCTGAAATATTGTGAAACCCTCGAATTGATAAAGCGCTCAAAATGTACGATACGCTATGGTTTAACGTTATTATATTTCAATATATTTAAACGTGATTAATATGCAATTAATGTGCATGGATACGTTACTTTGCGGCAAGTATATAGACCAGCGAAGATGGAATGAGCCGATGTTATGGCAATGCCCAGATTAGAAATTCGAAAAAAATCAAACTTCTATGGTTTCCTTTTTTATTGATTAACTAAGATCCCTCTAAAAGATATAAAAATCGTGTTTCCGAAAAGAGTCTACATATAATTGAGCACATGCCGATTTCCTTTGAGAACCGTAGTAGGTAAAATTAATTCTGAATTCAAGCAAAATTCGTATAAGCAAGATTCTGATAAGCAATCCCTTTAAAATGTTTCCGGCTAGCATTCAACTTTAACGCTAGTTTCTATCAATATTTTTTCAATAAGGAACAGCTTTTCACATTCGATGAGCCCAGAATCTAAATTGTACTTCTGGTAGAAGGTCAGCCTTCCAGTCATTGCGCCCTGAAATGCCAATTGTGACAGTTATTCCTGTATTTACAGATCCTTATGGTTGCGTAGCTTCTAAAGGTATCAAGTATGAGCTTTTATGATTAGGTGTAGTGAAAAGAAAAAAAATCAATTCAGCATTGAGCAAGCAATTGAACAACATTTTCACTTCAACATAATGCAGCTCGATAGTTGATATCTAGAACCTAACTTCCTCTTCCAAAGAAAAATACGTATATCATAAAAATTCGAAATACTTTGTACCACCCTGTAAGGCCGACATTGGCGTGTGCGGCTCATTCAGATATGAGTGAAACAAAATATTACATTGGCTTGATGTATTGGCCGCTCTTCCGCTGTCTAACAAGCGCAGCCGGTACAAGCAATGCTTAAATTTTGACATATCTGGAACATAAACATGCCAACAACGCAACAGATAAGATTTATTTCGTTCATTGCAATTTGAAGGTCAGCATATCTCAGCCCATTTTTGTCGTTACAAATCAAATCTAGATACTTGCCAAACAATAAAAAAATGTAATAAATTTCACGCGATATTTGTTGAAACTGTGCGTTTCTTTCTCAGCAGTTTTTTTTATAATATTCAATTTGCATTTTAACAAAGGTTTGCTACGGTAGTAACACGCGCCGCTCGGCCACTGCCGCCGCCACAGCCACTAACCACTGCCAATTGAGACAAGAGGCTTTAATGAAAGCAAAGAGTTCGTGCAAGAAGATTCACGAAACTGTTAGCAGATGTGCCTTTCAAGCGCCCAAACAATTTGAATATATTAATCGAATGAAATATGACTCCACAGAAGTAGCAGAAGTTGGCATTTGAGGCTTTAAAGCTTTCAACGAAATGGTAACACTTTCTTATAAACTCTGGGAATCGCTACGAAATCGTAAATTTCGAATAGCTCTAACCGGTTTCAGCACGGTCGCGCTTCTTCGCTCATGCCTGAAGGCAGTTTGAACTGATTTATTTTGTGGTCATTATGCAAAACATCAGCTAGTGCCTGGCGTTTATTTGTAGCATTGGATTGGGCTTGGCCGGGGACTTTCAATTTTATCGTGTTAAAGTTTGCTAATACGGCTATTTAGGTTTTTGTTAGGAAAAGTTGGGCCAGCTACTTTTGAATGATTCCACTAGTAATGGCATCACTAAATAATACCACCTTGACAATTTTAGAAATATACAAAATTATAATAATTCTAAAACTATAACGTAACTTATTAGAAGCGCTATTATACAATATTTTCAAAAACTAAAAAATGCTGTCGCATGCTGTTATCATTGACGACATTCAAACAACATTCGAGAAAATTGAAAAAGTTATGCCGCAACGGCGCTGAAATATGCAATTTAATTTAATTTAAAATAAAATATTAACTACTAAAATCAAAACTACTTTTTTAGGCTTGTATGTCGGCTATAAAGTATCAGGGCTTATCAATTTATAAAACTTCTTCACTGATCATTTAAATTCAATTAGCACTCACATGGACACTTTGATTCCAAAGGGCTAAACTAGTTCAAAATTTCATTGTTTTCGTTTTTCAAAAAACCTACTTTAAAAGCAATTGTTTTTGTTTTCGTTTTAAATTGGAAACATGCAAATGCAACTCAACTTCCGCTTCGACGGCGACAACGGCATCGGCAACTTCAAGAGAAAACCGAAAAATGTCACCGAACATCAAATTCGATATAACGGTATGCATACCTAGTTAATGTTTAATATCAACAGTTTGAATTCAATGTAGTATTTTACTAATGCTCGCTTAATTTGGTTTGATTTTGTATGTGCATGGAAAATATATGTACCTTATCTAATCCGGTACTTGTTTGAATACATATATTAGTACTAATTTAAAGTCATAAGCTGCGTTGCTGCTCAAGTAGCTTCTGCCTAAATTAGCATAGTTTTTATTCAAATTTAATCCGCTATAAAATTTACATATATCATACTAATGTCATATATATATGAACGCTTGCAACCATAATTAAAAATTCATTTATTTGATTTTGAGCAAAATTAAAATGTGACTGCATTCTTATGCGACACACTTTTGGTATAATTTTGGAATATTTCTAAGCATGCTGGAATTAAGTTAAAGAGATGCAGAGTTAGTATGCAGAATGAGTGGCTTATGGAGCAAATTCAAAAGCTTGTTATTAACAACGCCAAAGCTAGATGTTTAATTCTAATATCAAACTGTTTATTTATTTATATATTTTATGTATTTCAGCATGCTGACAAATTTAGCTGCATATTTATAAATACGAGTATATAAACATGCGATAGCTCTCAATAACATAGATATCAAATGCGTTTTTTCGAATTGGCATCGTCGATAAATGAGAACAGTTTCATGAATTTGACTGGTTTTCAACTTGTCTTAAAGTCTGGGTGTGGCAGATTGATTGGCCTTTAACTTCTCATCTAGTTTATCAACTTGCCACTTTCTTATAATATAACTCATGCGTTTTTAATACAACGAACCTTTGACTTTAAAGTTGAATATGCTCTCAGATATCTTAGCTACTGTTAGAAAAAGAGTAGAAATCAGCAGTAAGCAAAGAATTAGTACAAAATTATGTCGCAGCTAAAAAGTATCCACAAACATTTTCAATGAAATGAAATGTATGTACACATGCGAGTTAACTAACTGTTAAAGGCTTACAGCAATCTATTTGAAACTTTTAAACTGTTAATACACTCTATCAAGATGAGCAAGTCTTCTTTTTGCTAAACTTAATAACGGTAGAAATTTCATCTCATGTGAAGCTTAGTAACTTTGTAAATAATAAAAGATTTAGACTGATATAATATAAACTTCTACAGCCGCGTAAATATGTACATAGTAAATCTTTCGCTTGGGAATTGATATAGACTCGCAGTTTCAGCTTGTCGGATGCTATGCTCTGTTGGATGTCTTCATTAATAGTTGGCATACTAATTTCCATGCGTAACCTTCAGCTTTTTTGTTCACAAGCTGCATACAATACAAATGTCCAAATACATATTTGAGATCACTGTGCCCATCAAATAGATCACCGGCCTTTGAAAGTTGATAAACAAATTGATTCACATGCTTTGCTTTTCAACGGCATACACAAATTCATGAAATCACATCAAATAAGTAATAAATATTAAGAATGTAGGAAATAATCGTTCTATGTTTATACTACTATAATAATGGACACACCTTTCATAAAAAAGCAAGCAAGTTGTAAGCAAGCAGTTGCAAACAGGTTTAGCTGTTTGTTGACATTTCTGGCCATCGATAAATGTCAGCTGATTAAATACGTCAAATAACTCGAAAGAAGCTTAGAACGGCAGCATGCCAAACGTTGGAGTTGCTACAGCGGCAAAAGTAGGCTCAAATAATAACGCTAATATGCCATAAAAAATGCATTAATCATTGCTAGATATTAAACTAATACCCAGCAACAAGAACAACAATGAAAACTATGCCATAAGCTGCTTACTTATTGCCAATTATTGCCAAGCAGCTTAAAGCAACAAATCGCTGCAGCGATTCTAGCCGCCAGACTGCTGTCAAAAGTGCGTCAATTAATATTAATAAATATAAATATTAACAGAGTTTAGTTAAATTGAAAAATATGTATGTTAAAGATACACAAAAGAACATACATATGAATGCTTGTTACAACTCTGCAATAAGTTGCTCATACGCCACCGCCAACCACCAGCGTAAACGTCAGCGCTACAAACAAAACACAATAAAGTGACGGAAGCAGCTTACTTGATTTTTTTCATAATTTATTTAAACAAAATAATAGTGTTTCAAATTAATTGAGTCTTGAGAACATTAGAATAATGCATGGTACTCAAGTCAAGCGCTTAACAGCATCAACAGCAGAACGGCAAAAGCGGCAAAATTAATGAATTTTTTCGAAATTGACAGCAGCACAATAGCAAGTTCGGCTGCCAAACATGACACCCTTGTTACGGTAAATAACTCTAAAACCTATCAAAGCGACACATAATAAAAATGGCCAGAACAATAAATCAATGTTAACAAAAATTTTATGAGTATTTAATATGGCATAACTACCGGTTTGACAGGAGTAGTAGGAGGCTGTAAAAAGCGAAAGTGATAGGAATTGGTGTTGAGTTGCTTGTAGCCATATAACTTGAGTGTGGCTTTTCAACAATTAAAAGCAACAAATTTATTTTTCGAAAAGCAAACTATTTGGAATGCCACAGCGGTCAATAGCTAATACATATGTAGATCATTCATTGCTAGATAATTTCTTAGTTTTTAAGCAATATAAAGAGAATTGTGAAACAGCTGCCGATTAACCACTGTTCAACAGTTGAGATCATCAATACTTTCGGAACGAGCTGCTGCTAAGATCTGAATGATATACATTAATTTATTTATTTATTTATTTAGTCTATGAATAAACAATATTCTTACAGACTAATAGGTAAAATAAAAGGAAATCTTACATCTAGCGGTTAATTCAGAACAGATTAATTTAGATTAGCTTTAAGCAAATTCAAAAAATTATTTTTGGAAGTAGAAAAATCAATTTCCATACAATGCGAAATATCATTAAATTCAATCAAAGCTCTTATAATCGGTGCATTTAGAGCATAGTTAGATTTAATGAAGACAACATAAAAAAAAAATCAAAATGTCGAAGAAATCTCACTTCAATAAGTAAATCCTCTCGAGCAGAGATGGGCAATCAACTTTGCCATTATTAATATCAAAGACGAAGGATAAAGATAAGATAGATCTCCTAATTTGGAGAGATTTAAGGTTTATGAGCAAGCAACGAGAAGTATAGGAAGGTAAGGGGTGAAAGTTCAACGATCGAAGTGCGAAACGAATGAAAACTTTTTGGATACCTTTAATGCGATTAATATGACACGTGTGGTATGGTCTCCAAATAAAAGAAGCATATTCAATCGTGGAACGGACAAATGAGGTGTAAAGCAACTTGAGGGTATATGGATTAGTGAATTCTGAACTATTACGTCTTACAAAGGCTAGCATCGCATATGACTTAGAAATAGTGGAGTTAATGTGGCTACAGAAGGTAAACCTGGAGTCAAAAATTACCCCCAGATCTTTGATTTCAGTAACCGACTTTAAATAACAGTTGGCAATATGGTAGGAGGACTGGAAGACAGTATAGCACTTGGAGAATGTAATTAATGTCTGCTTATTGTTATGTGAGTGTACAAAGCACCTCACTAAAGGAAAATATCTTGTATTTTATAATGCTGAAGATGCTGTACTGCTGTCAAATTCATACAAATACGTTTGAGTATAGCAGAAGCAACAATTTCTTTACATATTCCATGCACAATCAATCAGAAATAAGACATTAGTTAGTTACTTTAAGACTCTAACTAAAATGCAGAAATCTGCACATAAGAAAGACACTTGTTGAATCGCTGCTGTAACTAGAAGTGCTTACGTACTTGCCTGACTTACATGCTCAACGAATTAAGTTACACTATTACACAACAAAAAGCAATTCATTAAGAGTTCGCAACAATGTCAAAGCTTCCGAATCATGCCAATTTATATGGCAGCAATGACAGCGCTTAAAATTATGATGAGATTGGAATTGACTTCTTTTCGTAGAAATATTTTTAGATGCCTCAACTTGGAAATTCGAATGGTTTCAAGTTTGAAGTGCTCTGTATGCCATGACCTTGATAATATCTGCTGTTACAAGCTTCTGTTTTTATGGTCAACGTATTTCACTGAAGTTGCCGCTAAGAGAACCTAGTGTAGACACACACACACACACATACATATACAATCGCTTGTTTGCTTGATTTATGACACCCCCTCAGCCCTCGAGACGCTCGCATTTGATAACGCTTAACCAATTCAAGCCGAACTTCAATGAACTACAAGCGACTCAGCTCAAGAAGCTGCAGTTAGCAGTTGGCGGCAATTCGCTGGCGGTCGGCGGCGTGTTAAGGCCATCAGCCGTTAGCCGTTGCCACATATTAACATAATGACAATGCTTAACGTTGTTGTAAACATTGATCGCGGCAAAAGAACATACAATTATATAATAGGGCGCACGAAAAAACTTTTTGTATTAAGCCTCAAGCGTGTGCATGGAGCGGATGGAAGTGGAGTGGAGCGGATGGAAGTGGAGTGTGTGATCGAAGGGCCAGCTGCAGCACGACAGACCTCGCAGTGTCAGCGCACTTGGCGCATTGGTGAGCGTGTGTCAGGGAAGGGCAGCTGAAGTGTCTAGAAGCGTGCAGCGCGTTGTGCTATAAGGTCGGTCGCTCATGCTGCGGCTTTAGCGTGCATAACTTCATTAGCGCGTGCATGTGATTGTTTTTCATAAGGGTATAAAATATCTCAATAGCATGAAAATATCTACAAATAATCAAACTTGTTGTGTGAATGCCGTTACACGCAGCAAAAGCGAGTTCACAAAACAGCTGATGGCTATAAAAATGGTTGCAATCGATGTGTCATTTGAAAATCTTATTTTTTGTGGCAAAATCGGCCCTATTGGAATCAAAGCGAAGACTATATGATGTTTTAGCGCATCTCAACAAATTCTGCTTCTTATTTCATCTAAAGGCAAGCAGCTTTATCAAGGCAGAGCATACTGTCGGGAAGAGCCAATTCAACGAGATACAATTTTAAACTAATTTATATTTCAACAAGAATGAGCCAAAGATGTTTGTGAATTCCTTTTCTCGCGGAAATCAAATACTTATGCACTAATAAGCTAAAAGCTAAATTCTAGTGAGAGATACAATTCATTATTGTATGGCAATTGATATTTTTTGGTCTGCATGCAACAGCAACAAAAAGTGCCATTCAATTGTTAGTGTAATGCCAGAATAGCGCTGTTAATTTTTGAAAATATTGAATGCACAACAAATAATTCTGAGTGTAGTGATATAGGTCGATATGTCAATTTGAAATTTTATAAAATCTGCGCTGCGTGCGTTAGCTTTTTTCTGTGCGCTAAAAGTTTTACTTGTAATTTTGATCAAGTTAGTCGAGTAAGCGCTTTAAATAGTGTTTTCTAAAATTGCATACAAAACTATATATGTAATAAAATGTATATGACGCTTAATTATCATGTAAATTAAATGCTAAGCAGACTTTAAATTATATAAGAAATTATTACATATTCAATAAATTTTGCACTATTAATTTTTCCAAAAATTCTGCATTGTGTCAATAGCATGCTTAATAACATCCCGTTAGCAGCTTACGAGCTGACGTAGCTGGGAATGCCAATCACTGCCAGTGCCAACTCTACTTGTTCTCTCCATCGAAGGCACGACAATAGCTTGCTACTTCGCATTAACATCATGTGAGCCTTTTTTTGCAGCGACATCATCGAATTATTATGAAAAACCGCAAATGCTTGAAATTCTATTCTTACCATGTTTTATTTCTTTTGCTTTAATATAACACAAGCACAGAAATAATTCGGTTTGAAACGCAAAAGCGTTCAATCACTAAAGCGAAAATGATATGTGATTATTAACAGGAACAGACAGACAAAAGGCTTCAGCATACCAAAAAAAGATGCTTCAGAGCATCAGTGACGTGCCAAAAAATGCCAGCAAATCATCCACTCACAGGCAAGCGCAAAAAAAGAAAAGAACTATAAACAAGTGCCACTCGAGACCTCAAAGAACGCAAACCCCTTGCCCCGCTGCCGTTGCGCCATTACTGGTGCCTCCTTGCAAAAGTAATAGGCAGCTAAAACAAAAGCACTCGCTCGCTTGCTGATTGGATGCTTCCATCGAACTGGCAAAAAGTCAATTAATAGCAAAAGAATCGAGCGCAAACTTGAAAAACGGCCACAAAAGAAAAAGCTGAAAAAATCCACAACTGAAGGAAGAAGCAGCAGCAACGTTTTATGCAAATTTTTCAAATATCTTTAAGACACTATTTTTTTGTTTGTTATTTGTTGGCCTGTGATTAACACCAGCAATGGCGAGTGTTGCCAAAGCCACGCGCCGCTGCTGCAGCGGCCTGGAGCTGCTGCCGTAGCGCCCGCAGCAGGTTTCCATGCGGCGGCGGCAGCAGTGCGTCCAGCTGAGCGTGTGTGCGTGAGAGCGTGAACTGACTTGTTTTGTTGTTGACAACATTGCAGATGCTGTTGGCGTTGGACAGCAGGCTGCAACTCTCCACCGCTACCAAGAACTCGGCAGCAAGAGCAACGCTATGGACCGCTATCGCTGCTTTAGCTCTGAAATGCTGTGCGTCTGTGTGAGTGTGTGTGCATGCGCTGGCTGCTCTGTTATCCGCCGCTTGGAAATTCAAATTTGAGTTATGATTTTTGGCGGTCAAAGCATTCGCGGCGATTGTGGCCAATGTTGGTCCACATATAAATAACAAAGTAGCGGTGTGGCTCATCATCATTTGTGCTTTGAACTTCCTGAGCGTGTTTGCCAGCCGCGCTGCCTCCAACCAGTCAGCAATTCCACAAAACTGTGCCGTGTTTTAACTCGTATCTTTTCGTTTGTTAACAAGTTAAATAAACAAAAATGGTAGGTGCTCCTGCAATCGTGCGCTGAAATGCATAGTAAAGGACTTGAGTGCAGCAATCAGCAGCAAAAGATGCTAAGAAAACGAACTAAATCCAATAAGTAAACAACTCAATGGTTAAAAATCATTTGTGAAGTGTAATGAAAAAATTAGAAAGTGCAGTGTTATTTGAACATACAAAAATTTGCTCTTATGTGTTTAAAAAAAATCACAGACTCAATTTAAGAGCCTGACTAAGTTTACAATAGCAACACTGTGCAACATGTTGCGCATATTAACTAAATATTAGTGACTAGCTGAGCTTAGCGCGTTGACATTGACCCATTTTTGAATTAGCGCAAATAGTTGCAATTAAGCTGAGAAAAATTTCTTTTAAAAATTAATGTGAAAGCTGAATTTCACTATTAACAAATTATCATACACTGAATGCGAAAGTGATTACAAAGTTTCTTAAGTTGAACGATAGTGCCCTACACTCGGAACCTGATTGCGGCGTGTATCATAACAGTCATTGTAGTCACAAAATATAAATATATTTTATCATTTTCTTTAATTTTCCTCCAAAAAAAATTCAAGTCTGAAGAAAATTTAGCTTACTTCAATTTAAGTAACTATCTGGTATATTCAATTACGCTGTGAGCTATAAATAATTCGGGCTTGCCTCGCTAGTGGCATGAAAGCTGGAGTTGTATTGATTTATCTTTTTCTACGGGGCCCCGCTGTGGCTCACTGGTTCGAAAGCCAGCAATCTTAAACCCTCTAAATAATGTGGGAATCTGTTTTCAAATTATTTCTTTGCGCAACAGAATTTCTTGCAAAGTATTGCCTAACAATCGAGAGTTGACATGAAAATAAGGCTTCTAAAATTTTTAGGTGCCATTAACTTGTGCGGGAAAGGTAGGCCTATCCCCGATTACAGTGGCTGTTGCGCCATTATGCTCGTATACATAGTTTTTCTGCTCACTCAAAGTGCCATTGCCATCCATAAGCCTTCCCCCGGCCCCCCAAATCTTTAAAAAATTTAGTAACATGCATGTCTTCCTCTGATTTACAGAAACTGCTTTTGGTCGCCTTCGCATTAATTGGCATCGCCACTGCCGCTCAGGTGCCCGACTCGGCCACCCAGGGACCAAATCCACAGGACATTGCAACGCCCGAGCCCGAGTATATTGACATCGATGGCCCGGAGCCAGGTGCACCGGGAGCCGCTGCAGGATCTTCAGCCGCTGCAGGCGCTTCAGCCGCGCTACCAGCACGCAGCAGCAACTTCATCTCCGCGCCCATACCTCGTCCCATACCTCGTCCCGTGCAACGTGCATCCGTCACGCACTTCGCGCCTGCGCCACAACGCTCCTTCGCAGCCTTGCCACAGATTTCCTTCGCATCAAGAGTGGCGCAGCAGCTACAGCAGCTACCCGGCCACAGCTACAGCAGACAGAGCGGCTACCAATACAGGCACCCAGTGTACGTGCGACGCGTCCACCGTCGTTTCTTTTAAGCGGAGCACTTGGAGGCGAGCAGGAAACGGAAGTGTGGACACGTCTGCCTGCTGACAACAATTGGAGATAATTTTATAAACTCTTTCAGTTGCTTCTATTTGATGTGTGTTTATTCCTTTTGGGCCTTTTCCCGTACATACCTATTCCTAATTCCCTCTCCTTTCCACTTTCCACTCACTATGTCTTAGTGCCTTCCTACCTCTCCCTTCCTCACATGCACACAAACAAAGACACAAACACACAGCACAGACAAATACACTCAAACTGAAACTGTATTATGTGAATTTAGCTATAAAAAATCGGCAATTAATTGAGGCTGCTGGTTGCCGCCACTGGAAGCTGTAGATACAACAACAACGAGGCAAGCAGTGCAGTACAAATAGACAAATGTTGTTTGCTTAGACATATTTCCAATGGACGACTTCTATTTCCATTGCCAAAATGTAAATGTAAAAAGCAAAATGAAATTTTTTAATAAATTATTTATGCATAATAATATGTTAACAACGTTTGGAGGTTTTGCAATTGGTGGCCGGTGCATGAGAAGAGTGTCTTTGAAAGACTGCGCACTCAAAATGCAAACGCAATTGAGAGAAGAGTCGTTGGGAGCATCAGAAATTTTGTTCACCACAAATTCGAGAATACTCAAAAAAGTATATGTATATTTTTATAAATATTTAATATTAATATTAAAATTTTTTGAGGGCGTTCTGAGGACTAGAAGCGATAAATCGTTCCTTTGTGCCCATTTATATAATATTGATTAGCGAGTATAGCAGGCTACTCCAATTATTTTTATAAAAGAATATAGAAATATTTCTATAAATAGCAGTGAACGCACTATACTTATAGTAACGATAATCCTTAATAGCTTAAAGGATAGCTTGAAAGCTAGTGAAAGTTTTTAAATGACCATGCTGAGATAAAACAGTTTCATCTTGCATCTGAGTTGAACAAAAATCAATGAATCATTGAATTAAATATGCAAGCATATGCTGACATATGCTGTTCTTAAGATCTAGATCTTGTGGCAATATTTAGATATAGTTAATGTATTTTAGTAATTGATAAATGTGCAAACTATTCAGACCTTCAGGTTTGCTCTAAGAGTGCACGCTTCAAAATCAGCGCTACTGAGATTAGTTATTTCAATTAATTCTTAGTTAAAATGTAGCGCATAAATCTAAATATTATGTTAAACGATCGGCACTATATTCTTTATATAAAATAATCGCTGTGGCCATTAAAGTGGCATTTGCCAAAACTGGTCTAATCTTTAGTCTCTTTTGAATTTCTAATCAAGTGAATGTAAGTTCAAGTTTTTTCTACGAGCTTATTGCCCTTTCATCTATGCATATATTTGTCTTAAAAATTTCTAATTATTAGACCGAGCACAGTATTTTATTTTGTTAAATACTTGTCTTGTTTTTTAAAATACTTTTTTTGCATACATTTTCAAAAATCTGAATTACGCATACATTCGCTTGCTTGAATATGCTCCAATGCTTTTATGGCTGCTTTTTTAAAAGGCGCGCTCTTTTTTGATTTTTCATTGGAAACTTGTATTTTAATTGCGGTCATTTATTTTGAACTAGCAAATATGCTAAAATACTCAAATGTTTGCCAAAGTCGATCGCACGTCTTTAGTGTTTAATTAGCAGGCCGCTTAAATTTGAATAAATCCAAATCACAATTTGAGCTGATTTAACATACGGCGAAGACACAGAAATGTAGCCAGATACCGATGTGAAGTATACATACATACATATATACGCAAGCTGTGGCGAGTAGATTATACTTCGATTTTGTTCTACTGCCATTCGCAAATTTTAATTATCAATAAACCGGTGTGTCAAATTTATATGCGTTAACTGCACGAAATCGAATGGACTCGATTAAGTGATTTTTCGACGGATGAGCGTTGACATTTGAAATGACAAAAACAGATTGACATAAAAAAACAATAGTAAATGCCAAAATAAATAATGCGAATTCCGAACTTGAATATATTCAGAGAAGTCATTTGAGGCATGTAAATTTATTCTTCCTTATTGCATGATAATGATTTGTTGCTAAATTTAGTTTCAGATACTCGTATACTAATTTATGGCTATTTTAGACGTACATAACTCAAGCAATTTTAGGCTTGTTACCAAACCATCACAACAAATGCTGCCAAGGCATTAGAGAGGAGCGCTGAAGAAGCATTATGGCTAGGAAGCGTTTTACTTATTTATTTATTCGAAATCGCTCAAATATTGTCTTTCTAATAAACTACAGCAATGTTGGTGTGATTTGTTTGTTTGCCAATAGCGCGGTTCGCGCGGTTCGTTTGAATCATATGAAGCATATTAAAAGACTTGGGCGACAAACTTGCTGCCAGCTCGCTCTTCATAGTAGATGACACTTTTCGTGAGCGAGTCATCTGCTCTATGTATGTGTTAGCTTTTTGGAATAAAATCATTCAAAATGTCTTCAGCTTTTTAACGCATACACTTGAGACTACGCGCCAATGAGATAATTTTAATTTCCCCAACTGAGCAGCTTGCTTTGCTGTGAGAGCCGAGCTTGGCTTATAACTAACTGTTATATTGTGTTAAGCATGGCATACTTTTGGCCGTTTCGATTTTTATGCTAAAGATATGCACCAAAATATGCTCGAAACAAATAGCGAAGTTTGCATATATTTTTTGCAAAAAGTTTTGCAATTTAGCATTTATTTCAATCAGCTTTATTATTTTAGAAAAACTGGAAGAAGAATGGCATTTCAAATTACACTAAAAGCACTCAATTAGTTCACTTTTGAGCTGCAAAATAATTTATTACTTACAATATTGCAGGTAGTACTTGAACAGTTGATAATTATACGAGTCTTCTCTGATATTTAATATCTATTCATATTTTACTTAAGCTGCGTCGTCATCGACTATCATCGATTACTATACTAGTTTCAAGCAAACAAGACGAAAAACTCACTTGAAACTCGGCACTTGTCTGTACTTTTCTTTAAAGTATTGCAAGGAGCGCTACAAATGAATACCTCAAGCATATGCATATAGCCAGCATAACAGCAAGAGTGCGGGTAAAATTTGCATAAAATATAAAGTGGTTATTTTAAAACTATAAATAAAAACAGAAGTTTATCTTATAGTACTATGAAAAAAATACTCAATTAATTTGCGCTTTTTGCTTGCCATTGTCATAAGTTTTATCTTTTATAGAAGCACCCCCAACGACCCCTTGACCATATAAAGATAACACAAACAGTTTGATGCGAAGTATCTGAATTTCCAACTCATAGTCTTCTTTTAGCTAGATTAATTTTTTCCAGCTTCGACACACTATTTAACCCATCAAGGTCTTCATAATAGTCACCAATTGCAGACTCTACCTTTTCATTGTTAGCAAATTTTTAACCATCGAACCAAAATTTGATTCGCCAGACTTGGTTGAATAGACTGCGTTATGAAGCAGTTCGAAATTCAACTCATTGATTTTGGCCACCACGTCTGAAACAATCTCACGACACTGTTTTTGTTCCATCCCCAGCATTTTCATCTTAAAAATTCTTCGTCAATACGCAATGTATCGCACTTTTCGAAATACCTACCATGTCTGTAAGCTGGCATACTTTCAATCTACGCTCATCACCATTTCTAGCATGGTCACCCATTTGATCAACCACTGACAGCAGGCGCAGAAGAGAGAGACCGAAACTCCGGTGCAGGGATCGAGTGAAAAAAACCTTAGCTAACCTTGGAACCCTGCGCACGGAGAGCAGGGAGCCACTTAAATTACACTCATTTCAAAGGTGTAAAAATTATTGCACAAATTTTGCATTTTTCTATATATACTTAAACTTTAGAGGCACCATTATATTACTACTTGAAAACTGTTTCGCTACTTCTGTAATTTTTTTTTAATTTTTAATGTTGCTTCTTTTATACAGAATTTTTAAGTGTACTTGTAAATGTACTCAATTCTTAAACTTTAAATTTAAATATTAGCTTTTACATTTTTGCATTAATTTCTAGACTTAGAGTCTACTCTTTCGCCACCACCCCCTTAGCTACGCCCAGGTGCCCAAGCCTTTATATGTCAAAACTGGCAGCCAGAATCATTTAATTTCTTCACTTTTAAGTAGTATTAAAGCCATAAACTATGTTTACTTCTTAAAGAATTCAGCAAATACAGATTTTTATTGATCAAACCGCACTCATGCCTCAATCGGGCCAACAGGCATCATGCATGGTTCCAAATAAATAAAAGTAAGAGTAATTCGTAAAAATAAACGCGACTCAACGATTCCACTGGAGCTACCGCACAAAGAACTCATTTGTTTGTGGCTGCATAAGAAGGGGGCTATTAAAAGACAAATCACCACTTGGCAGACTAGTGGGTGATGACTTGTTGGCAGCAAGGTCATGCTGGTAAGTGTATCATGAAAATACATACATATAAGATAAAAACGATTTTGTGGTGAATTGAAGAAATTCCACATGCCATTCGAAAATTGAACTTGAAACGCTTCGAAGAAGTCAACCGTTCATTTAAGGAAATGTTGATCCGGCATGATGCTGTGCTGCTGATCTTTAACTTGCTTTTGTTTCTGTGTTTACACTAATTGTTGTTGTTGTTCTTGCTAGTTTTTTTTTTTTTGCCATAAATGAGCTCGAGCCAATGCAAACAAATCGAGTTCATTAAGTTTGTTATTTTGTACCAGAAATGTTCGTTCCACGTAATATTTTTGGAGAAGCGTTCTCTTTTTTCGAATTTTTAATTTATGTATATTTTTTTGTTTTTGTAATGACATTAAGTGGTGTGTGCGCATGTGTGTATGTGTGCGTGACAATATTCTGCCTCCATGCAGATGGGCTACTCGCTTTGACAGTTCTGGCGTGGGCTTTGGAAAGCTCCAACCTGTTTGTTTGCTTTAATTGTCTTTGACAATTAGAATAGATTGTGCTTTGCAGAATTTTAACGGATTTCTAATTAATACAACACATCTTGGCGTCTCCGTTGCGTCAATAAATTTTGGCGTTACGGTACTAATTAATAGCTTACCAAATGTGACCATATATCATGCATAGTCACAGTTTCATAAACATTTCTATTTTATATAAGTAGTTCCTCTTACATATAGTATGTACATATATAGCATTGGCAGAGAATTTCGCTATTTTAGAAATATTTTTCTACAGACACTGGATCCGGATGATGAGCTTCTTTTGCTTAAAGGCCGGATATTTGTTGCTTTGTTCCGGTTTATAAATGACTAAGAAAGATGTTAGAGACTAAAATGAGATCGTCTGCGCAGTTGACGGTGCAATGACGAAGACCCCGTTTATACTGAAGCGTTTAGAAGTAAAGAAGAAGCACTTGGGAAACACTAAGATAGTAGAACATAGCATATTCCAATATGAAATAACGAAATTTTGCCAGATTGAATGTGAGCTAAGAATTGTGTAATTCAGTGGCTATTCGCTGATGGCCGACGTGCCTAGTAAGTAAACTCAGGGTATGGTTGGTTATAATGGTAGCCTGCGTCAGTTGGTGGTGGTAGATAAGTGGGCGCTGGTGTCTTTGGTGCTGGCGTAGTTGTTGTGGTAGTCGTTGTTGGTTTTGGTGTAGTTGTAGTCGTTGTTGTTGTGGTTGCGGTTGTAGGTGGCAGATATGTTGGTGCTGGTGTTTTAGGTGCCTCAGTAGTTGTCGTCGTTGTGGTGGTTGTTGGTTTTGGTGTTGTTGTAGTTGTTGTGATGGTTGTTGGTTTTGGTGTTGTTGTAGTTGTTGTGGTGGTTGTTGGTTTTGGTGTTGTTGTTGTTGTCGTCGTCGGGTGAGTTGTAGGTGGCAGATATGTTGGTGCTGGAGTTTTTGGAGCCTCTGTTGTTGTTGTTGTTGTTGGTGCCTCAGTGGGCGGTAAATAGGTCGGCGCAGGGGTTCTAGGCTTCGGTGTGGTGGTTGTTGTCGTCGTCGTCGTTGTTGTAGTTGTGGTGGTTGTTGTTGGTTTCGGTGTCGTTGTAGTTGTTGTTGTTGTTGGCTTCGGTGTTGTTGTGGTAGTTGTTGTTGGTGCCTCAGTGGGTGGCAGATATGTTGGTGCTGGAGTTCTCGGCTTCGGTGTTGTGGTTGTTGTTGTGGTAGTTGTTGTTGGTGCCTCAGTGGGTGGCAGATATGTTGGTGCTGGAGTTCTCGGCTTCGGTGTTGTGGTTGTTGTTGTGGTAGTTGTTGTTGGTGCCTCAGTGGGTGGCAGATATGTAGGCGCTGGTGTTGTCGGCTTCGGTGTCGTGGTTGTTGTTGTTGTTGTCGTCAAATCGTCGTATGGTACATCTGGTGGATCATATCTATAGCCAATATTTGCACCAACAAGATGGGAAACGTCCGCGTTAGCCCATGCAACGGCACAAATCACTAATATGAATAATCTCTGAAACAAGTAATTTAAATTATTCAACGACTCAACTTAAACTATCAATAATTAAAACAATAAAAATTTGCAATTGAAAAGAAAGCAAGCTATTAAAACTGTCGCTAGCACATCCAAAGGCACATTCACAAGAGCACAATAGCAGTCACACCCATCCGGTAACACTAGGAGGACCACTTAATTACCATTTCGCCACGTTTTAACACAGTATGTTTGCTTATGTATATCGCCTTTGAAGCAATGCTTGAGGGAACAGATTCTGCACGCGTTGTCTCCACACGCCGTCAACAACTAGATTAGATACTTTTGCTCGATGTGCCATTGTTATTTATAGACAATTTCTCATAGACCAGTTAGCTACATTTCTGGATTTGCAGTTGGAATAAAGCACATTTCTCTGAAATCAAATGATCACCAAAGCAGTGCCATAAATTCACATTTATTGCACATTCACATCCACCACAACAACCAAATAGTTGTTTGGCTATTTGGTTTGGTTCTAGATAATAAAAGCAGCAGCAGTTCGAATCCAGTTTTGGCGTGACGTTGCGACGGATTTTGGAGTTTAACATATTCCGAATTAAATATTAGATATGCTTCCCTGCTCCCTTTAGGGGAACATATAAGTATTTCCGGTGCGGCGCAAGTTCAAGCTCGTGCAGATGAGACAACGACTTATAAATGAAACCGAAAGTGCCATCGCAAATGATAATATATGGAATTGAGCTATCTGCAATCTACAAAGTAGCTCAATATAAACTCGAATGAACATGTGTAGCTTTACATGTTTTCATGAAATTGCCATATTAATAAGTCTGTATGCGATTAATTGCGTATTTGGCTGAAGGAAACTATTTAAGAAAGAACTTTAGCATTACTCGGATTTTCTGTTGTAATCAACTTATTTATTTCGATAGAATTTAATAACAAATTATACATAATAGAGATATAATTTCTCTCTAAGCCTAAGTGCGAAGATTAAAAGAGGAATTGCTTTGCTGGTGGATCGTAATGGTAGCCATCAGCTTTAGCGGGAATGCTCGGATACTCAATGATAGAGTCAGCATACGAGGGTATTTGGAATTGTAGCTTCCGTGGAGGTGGTGGCGGTGGTGGAGGTGCTACATACTTCCTTGTTGGTGGAGGTTGTGGCTTCACTTGTGCAGGTGGCAGATATTCGTTGGCTGGCTTAGGTGCTGGACGTGGTGGTGGTGGCGGTGGTGGAGGTGGCACGTACTTCCTTGTTGGCGGAGGTTGTGGCTTTACTTGTACAGGTGGCAGATATTCGTTGGCTGGCTTAGGTGCTGGACGTGGTGGTGGTGGCGGTGGTGGCGGTGGTGGAGGTGGCACGTACTTCCTTGTTGGCGGAGGTTGTGGCTTCACTTGTACAGGTGGCAGATATTCGTTGGCTGGCTTAGGTGCTGGACGTGGTGGTGGTGGCGGTGGTGGAGGTGCTACATACTTCCTTGTTGGCGGAGGTTGTGGCTTAACTGGTGCAGGCGGCAGATATTCGTTGGCTGGCTTAGGTGCTGGACGTGGTGGTGGTGGCGGTGGTGGAGGTGGCACGTACTTCCTCGTTGGTGGAGGCTGTGGCTTCACTTGTACAGGTGGCAGATATTCGTTGGCTGGCTTAGGTGCTGGACGTGGTGGTGGTGGCGGTGGTGGAGGTGGCACGTACTTCCTTGTTGGCGGAGGTTGTGGCTTTACTTGCACAGGTGGCAGATATTCGTTGGCTGGCTTAGGTGCTGGACGTGGTGGTGGTGGCGGTGGTGGAGGTGGCACGTACTTCCTTGTTGGTGGAGGCTGTGGCTTCACTTGTGCAGGCGGCAGATATTCCTTTGGTGGCTGATGTGGTGCAGGCAATTCAAAGGGCACACTGGGTGGTTCATACGAATAGCCCGGGTGATGGTGATGGTGCTCATGGCCACCAAGCAGATGGGAAACGTCAGCGTCAACCAACGCAATGGCACAAAGGGCCACTATTAACAGTTTCTGTAAAGAGAATATTGAACAAAGTGATGCTTTAAAGTAAGCTATAAAAATGTAAGCAGCTGCTTTAAAGGCGGCAGATAAATTTGCATTGGAATGCAGTGGCTTAAAGGCGAACATGATGTCATGTTGTTCATGGATTTCGCGGGATTTCTCAGCAAGACCAGGGCACAAAACTTGTTGCACAAACGCTCGAAGAATTGCCTTTACGCATTTTTGCGTTTCCTTGTTTTGGCATAAATTCCTAATAAATTTTGTTATGCGCATTCGTTATGGCACATATCGATTAATCAGCGAGCCATCTGCGCGTTCCATCTGCGAGCGTTATTATCAGAAATCAGCTTTCGAAACCAAATCCACATTTGCAATCACAACACCATTCGAAGTGACAACCACTTAATTACCATTTTCGCGACGTTTTCACACAGAGCACTGCTGTATATAGTCGTATTACGTTGCTGATCCGCGAAGGAATTCGAGCGATAAGAATTGTTGAAGGGACAAAAAAAAAAAGCGGTGTGTTGTTTCGACACGCCGCCAGCGACTGGTAATGATACATTTGCCCGACGCACTTTTGTTATTTATAGTCGAATTCTGAGTGGCCAGCAAACAAGACCGTTTAGGCGGAATCGCAGCATCCAATACACGCCGGCATAAATTGCCAAAGTTGTTTTCTCGTTGGGTATCATACAGAACACAACAACAACAACAAAAAGAACAAATAACAAACAGCACAAAAGCGCTGTTGTGGCTAACAACTGCTGCTGTTGCCGCTTCTGTTTGTATTGTTGTTGTGCTGATGTCGCTTTTACTTTGATAGCTGCTTAAAGAATATGATGACTTCTTCCAATAAAACCGAAAGTTCAAATTTTGTGACATTCTGTGGGAATACATGAGAGTAAAAATAATTTGACAAAAAATTCAAGTTATTTTTGGAATTTCCCAACTTTCGTTTGCAATTTGGTAGTCTGTATTTTTTTCTTGCAAACATATTGCGACGTAAAAAATGGAAAATCGATTGACATTGAACAATGCTTATCAGCAATACAACCGGTCCTTTGTGTTACTTTAACAATCTTGGAACTCAATATCAATTTCGTCGCTGAATAGTCAAAAGTTATAGAACCAAGCCAAGCGGAAGAATCGAGGCATAAGATTTTGCGATCGCTTGCGTAATAATCTAATATTAAGCTAATGAGTTGAAGTCGAAACTCAACTCATATTCAAGCATATGAAAACTATAATGTTGTTAAGATATCAATAAAATTTGCATAATATTTTTGAAAATCGCAGCACTCCTACTTGGAAAATAATAAATTTAAATTTAAGCAGAATTTCGAGTGATACACAGATTAGTTGGACGGTTGGAATGATAATTCTATTAAAGACAGCACACGCACGCTCTTGTTATTAGCGTGTAGTTTCAAGCAGGTAAAATGCAAGTCAATGGAATGAGTACCGCGGTTGAATGAACTATTAAAGCCATCTGATTAGTATGTTTTGTGGCTCTGTCCACTTCGGCATGCTCGAAAATGCTTCAGCAAGGCTGATATTTCATTCGGCAGCTGTGAAACGATGCAATAGAGGGTGTAATCAAAGCTGCGGTGAAAGGAATATATTTTTGGACAAGTAGCTCACTAGTAGCATATATCATAGCATGACATTTAAGCCATATTACGCATATTGTCGATCATATGATAAAGCGGCTTGATTGATATTTTTTCGAATTTAATAACAAATTCAGCATAATCATATTCTGTCAAGACAGGCATTGGCTTCTTCAGAATCAAATCGGCGAAAAATCGACGAGAAGGAGGATGGGCGAAAACTTGTAGGAACTGTGCTGAATTACCAAAATTTAAGGATTTTATTTTAAGCAAACAAAAACTCGAATAAATGCAAAATTTGAGAGAGAGAGAGCATATTTTAAACAATGGCCCAATTCACAATCTTGTGCAAATGGTCTGGGATTTTTGCAATCGACAGTTTTGTAGCAAACTGCTGTCAAAACTACTGTAGTTTTGCTACAAAACTGTCAATTGCAAAAATCCCAGACCATTTGCACAAGATTGTGAATTGGGCTAATATGTTTTTAGTTTTGCTAAATTTGATATGCAATTTTTTTATTGATCAGATTAGGGTAAAAGTTGTCTTGCTGAAAACATGTATGAGCAAAAGGCATGAACAGCAAATTAAATATGCTGAGAATATTCTAAATATATGCACCGAAGTTACACCGAATTTACAAAAATGTTATCTATTTTCCAAAAATGATGCCTGATGTGACATCTTCATTGGCGCTATATTGAATATGCTCAGACTTTCAATTCTTTCAGTGATTGATCTGCTCACTAAGTTACTTTTTGTAGGGTATTATTCTGTCGGACTAATCCGATGAATGCTAATCTACTTATTTTGTAATACAAATGTGTTGAATGCCGAAGGAATCACTTGCACAACAAGTGCATCGAAATCATCGCGCATTTCAACAACATTGACAACAACAACAACAACAACAACAACAACATCGACAACAGCAACATTGAACATGTTCGCTTAATTGCCCGTATTAAGGCGCATGTTCTACAACGCTTCCTTAATGCCAACTAACACCAAAAAGCGCCGCACTACTCATCACTGCACACCGAGCAGACAGCCCGCAACTCAATCGGCCAGTTGGCTAGTTGGCCAAATTTAGTGCCAGCAACGCGATGATAAATCACTTCATATAGTTCAGTCTTTAATTTATTGCGGAGCAATGCGTCGGCATGGCACATTGACGTGGTCATTCACATCTAGCGGCTTCAAGCGTTTGCGTAAATATCTAATGGATTTGGATTTGGCATGAATTGGTAAAAAATCGTGTTAGTTTAATTGCCATTCAGCGAGATTAATTACTTACTTCCGATATAGCACAAACACTTACTTCAAATGATATCATTACCGTTAGCCATGTTGAGTGTAATTCCTTGTATGAGATGTAGCTGTTTTTTTTTCAATATTTCATAAATGAATAACATGCATTTGATTTATTTGGCACGCAGAAAAACATATTCCCATTTCACAGAATTCAAATGCGAAATAATGTTGCCCGCATAAGACGAATTTTAACTAACAAGTCAAATATTTCATATATCAGTAAAGTTGCAACTGCTTAAGCTGAGCATACTTCCGGTGAAGCTTCATTGACTTTTTCGAGTTGCAAATTGCGTTGAAATCATTTAGACATATTTTCAATAATGTAGAATTTAATAAAACTGACAATCGCTGAACGGATGAGATTCTTTAAAATTTACAAGATGAGTTCAGTCGGCTTTCCGCAAATATAAAATCCGACAGGCACTGCAAATTTAAAGCGCGTGCAATCTAAAAAATTCTTCATGTTTTCAATATGCGTAGCGCCTTTTGCGATGCCAACAACAACTTTTATATAGTAAATGTAAATGCTGATATCCTGCTGTTATCACAGATTTTAGCTGCAGCAGCATTTGGTATAGACTAGTGTTCATCGATCAATCTCACAGCGTTGCTTATATAATTTTACACATTTTAAAGTGGTTTTAGCGTAGCAAGGTAACTTTTTTTACTTACTTATTAGCACTACTGAAGAATAGCTAATCAATTTCAAGTTGATTTTATTGCCATAGTTGTTTCTCTAAATGGCATACAAGCAACATGCTTTGTTCCTTACAGGTATCAATCAAGTAATTAAATTTAACAAATTTGGCCGCCTACTCGCTGAATATAAAATTGGCAATCTTATGTAATTCGAATGGTAATAAATGAACCGTTTAACTAAAAGCCTAAAGTGGCAAGCTTTTTCTAATTCTGATCTCTGAAACATAAAACTAAGAAGCTGCGATGAGTGTAAGCATTTAATTAAAATAGTGAGAAAGTTTCAAGTGTGCTTTATCGACAGCTTAGAATGCCCTACACCTGGAAAGTTAGCTGTGAAACATGAAGACAGATAATGTTGACGATTTCCATGATTTTATCTACATTTTCGACAATTGGCCTTTCAGAGTGTGGTGCATCTTTGATATTAAAATTACCAGAACTAAGGAGCAAAAATACTACTAACTTTTTCAGCCGCCTGGCTTGCGTTTTCGCCGTTATCGATGAAAATTTGAGTTAAGCAATCACAAAATTTTCTGACAAGTTATTTTTTAGAACGAAATCCTAGATTTCGGCTTCGATGAATAAAGCGCTATCATCTGCTAAAAGGCGTAGGTATGTAGGCATACGGCTGAAAAGTGCGTATGTCTGCTGTCTGCTTTTAATGATGTTCATATTTTAACTAGAACAGATTTAAATGTAACTGTACAACAAATCGAACAACAGTTTCTTTCTCTGCTGTGCTGCCGAAGAGTAAGATCTCAACCGGAAATCAACAAAGAAAGTTATCTAGCACGTTTTCTTTAAGGCACACATACCTTAAAAAACGTATTTTCTTAGTTGTAGCTTATAAAAATACACAAATATGAGAGAGACAATTTTTCTATAAAGCATAATGTTTGTTCTAATCTATTCATGTGGAATTCTATTTGCATGTCTTAAGCGGAATTTTTCTCATGGCGCCTCAGCATATGCTAGAAAAATAGTCAAGCACTTCGAAGAGTTTATTCATGCCCATTACTTGACTTTGACACCGAGCATTTTAGTGTTTCACTTATGTATGTACATATGCTTTGACCTACACTTAGGCATAAACATTTTTTAGGAAAAACCGTTGACAGAAATTGTTCTTGCCAACAGGCTTTTTTAAATAAAAATTCATATCTTATATATAAAACGCAGACTGACTAAAAAGCGTCTGCCTGCTGCAGCCTGCAGCCTGTCCACTTTCTTTCTTCTACGACTTTAGACGAACGAAGTTAGTTCGCTGTGTAGCCCAGTGGGTAGAGCCGCGCGCTTGCACTCGGTAGGTCATGGGTTCGAATCCCACAGGTTTCAAAATTTTTTTTTTATTTTTGATTTTTCACTTTGCTTTGCCTTTTATTGTTGCTAATTGTTTTACTAGCTGTCGTGTATACAGGCACACACGACAGGTGGCCCCACTTGTATTTTATAAAATACAAGGATTTTTTTTATTTCGACATGAAAGTTGCTATAATATCGAAATATATCTTTAATTCTGTACGATCTGCCGAACATGCTAATCTTCTTTTTTTTGTACTTAATCGAAGCGAGCAATGTTTTAATTATTTCTCATAATCACAATTTTATGAAAAACAAAATAATAGATTCTTTATTTTCCAGCAGAATCGAAGAACGGAACTTGCTGTTATACAAAGCATTAAAAGTTTAGATAATAATGAGACGAATATGCGTACATAGATAAGTAGAGATCTTTAAGGCATGTATATCTTTAACACTCACTCGAAGAAAACAGCTGATCTGCTACCAAATTCCTGAGTCTGAACTGCAATCTCTTGAAATTACCAGTATACCATGCTCTTTAACTGAGCTAGGGCTAAGAAATAAGTTGTTTTTATATTCTTTATAGGAGGCACAAAAGTTCTTCGCAAATGTCGCATAATGCTTCCTTATTAACTAAAATTATACATCTATTATTAGAATGGACCTAAATTGGCCTAAGTTGGAGTGTCTTTTATCGTTCTCAACAATATTAACGAGTTATAAATATCAGACAGTCTCAATGAGAGAATCCAAAATTTGGGCTCTTCGCAGCGAAAAATATTTACTAAATTGACGTAAAAGCATTTAAATGTACTATTAACTTTATATATTGCCAATAGTTTATATTTTAATCAAAATTTATTTATGAATTTTATGAAAAACATTTAATGAAGCATGCAAATATATTTTACTTAAACAAAAACGAACACAATGTAAAAAATTCTTCTGATTCTTATTCAAATACGAAATATTTTGGCCTCTTTCTACACACTTACGGAATGTGTATTGTATTTCCGGGTGCATTTCTGCAACTTTTCGGCCAACTCAGCTCAGATTGCGCTGACGTGTTACTGCCGCGCCGTACTGATAGCCAGCAGCTTGTGTGGCATGGCCCGCGAAACCGCCGAATCCAGCAGCTGAATGGCCCGCATGTGCCGTCTTGTGTTGTGCAGATATGGCGCCAATGTGCGCCCCTGATACGAGCACCGGGAAATCCGCTTGATAGTGTGACTCGGCAGGATCAGGAAACTCCGGACCCGAAGCAGGGAAGGCAGTTGCACGGCTGTGGAACGCCGGCGCAGCGATTGCAGCGTAATGTTGTTGTACAGCCGCTGGCACGTACCGATTCGATACGCCACCCAGATGGGAGACATCGGCCGCAACGGCGGCAATGGTGCCAATAATGAAAATGATGAGCTTCTGCAAAGTACAAGCCCGTTTAATGCCGGATCGGATGCGCTGCTCCAATGCAGCCCGCGTGAACTTACCATTTGAATGCAGGCAGTGACTTCGCTACTTAACGCTGTCGACGCACCAGTGTGAATCTTTTCCGTTTTACACGGGTTTTTATAACAAATCTGGCGGCATTGATTTGCATTTCGCAATACTCTGATATTTTATAGTTTCCGTTTTTGCTGATATACTTGTTTCTTCGGCACACTTCTATAAGCTACTAACAAAAAGGTCGAAATCTTTTTTGTGCACTGCCGGAGCTCGCTGGAAGTCATGTGACGATGCTAATTTTTGTGAGAGCCGGAGGCCAAAACAAGTCTATGGCTGTTGGCCACGGTAACTGGATTACTGTGTTTCCGTGTGAGAAGCTATCGAGCGAGTTGAGAACAGATTGGCCAGCGATTGGAGCAATCGATCGATGCCAATGTTATATTGTCGAGGTGTATACCTACAGCCCATGTACCGGAATTTTAACTACATGGAATATATATATATATATATATATACATAAAGAGATTATTATATTGACAATGCTGAACTCTTTATTAAACTAAAGTTTCAACGAGCGAAAATAACAAACAACATAACAACTTGTTAATTTAACAAATTCAAAGTAGAAAGTTGGAGATCAACTTAGGTTCGGAAACGGAAACGCTTCGCTGGGGCACTGTATTGATAACCGCCGGTTTGAGATGCAGATTCGTATTCGGAGCGGCTCGATGAGTATGCAGAACCAGAGGCTGAAGCTGAGGCAGGGGCAGACACAACTGGGCCAAAGGCAGGAGCAGAGTATGATGGCCCAAGAGCGGGCGCGGAGTATGCTGATCCAGATGCTGAAGCGCCGGCATGGCCAGAGTGTGATATGCCTTGGGCTAGGGCAGGAGCAGAGTATGTTGGTCCAAGAGCGGGTGCTGAATATGCTGATCCAGATGCTGAAGCGCCGGCCTGGCCAGAGTGTGATATGCCTTGGGCTAGGGCAGGAGCAGAGTATGTTGGACCAAGAGCGGGCGCTGAAAATGCTGATCCAGACGCTGAAGCGCCGGCATGGCCAGAGTGTGATATGCCTTGAGCTAGGGCAGGAGCAGAGTATGTTGGACCAAGAGCGGGCGCTGAATATGCTGATCCAGATGCTGAAGCGCCGGCATGGCCAGAGTGTGATATGCCTTGGGCTAGGGCAGGAGCAGAGTATGTTGGACCAAGAGCGGGCGCTGAATATGCTGATCCAGATGCTGAAGCGCCGGAATGGCCAGAGTGTGATATGCCTTGAGCTAGGGCAGGAGCAGAGTATGTTGGACCAAGAGCGGGCGCTGAATATGTTGATCCAGATGCTGAAGCGCCGGCCTGGCCAGAGTATGATATGCCTTGAGCTAGGGCAGGAGCAGAGTATGTTGGTCCAAGAGCGGGCGCTGAATATGCTGATCCAGATGCTGAAGCGCCGGCATGGCCAGAGTGTGATATGCCTTGGGCTAGGGCAGGAGCAGAGTATGTTGGACCAATAGCGGGCGCTGAATATGTTGATCGAGATGCTGAAGCGCCGGAATGGCCAGAGTGTGATATGCCTTGGGCTAGGGCAGGAGCAGAGTATGTTGGACCAAGAGCGGGCGCTGAATATGCTGATCCAGATGCTGAAGCGCCGGCATGGCCAGAGTGTGATATGCCTTGGGCTAGGGCAGGAGCAGAGTATGTTGGACCAAGAGCGGGCGCTGAAAATGCTGATCCAGACGCTGAAGCGCCGGCATGGCCAGAGTATGATATGCCTTGAGCTAGGGCAGGAGCAGAGTATGATGAACCAAGAGCGGGCGCTGAATATGCTGATCCAGATGCTGAAGCGCCGGCCTGGCCAGAGTATGATATGCCTTGAGCTAGGGCAGGAGCAGAGTATGTTGGTCCAAGAGCGGGCGCTGAATATGCTGATCCAGATGCTGAAGCGCCGGCCTGGCCAGAGTGTGATATGCCTTGAGCTACGGCAGGAGCAGAGTATGTTGGTCCAAGAGCGGGCGCTGAATATGCTGATCCAGATGCTGAAGCGCCGGCATGGCCAGAGTGTGATGGACCAAGTGCGGGCACAGAATATGCTGATCCTGAAGAATATTGCTGTTGTACTGGAGCTGGCGCCAAGTACTCACCGGAAGGGGCAGATAGTTCTTGATGAATAGGTTCAGGCGCGGAGTATACTAGAGCAGGAGCGGGCGCGGAGTAGATTGGTGCTGGGGCAGAATACTGTTGCTGCACTGGAGCTGAGGGTAAGTACTCATTCGAAGGTATCAAAATTGGAGCCGATTGCAATTCTTGAGGAATCGGTGCAGGTGCGGAGTATACTAGAGCGGGTGCGGGCGCTGAGTATATCGGAGCCGGCGCTGGGGCTGAATACTGTTGCTGCACTGGAGCTGATGGCAAGTACTCATTCGAGGGTGCCAAAATTGGAGCCGATCGCAATTCTTGATGAATCGGTGCGGGTGCTGAGTATATCGGAGTAGGTGCAGAATATTGCTGCTGCACTGGAGCTGCGGGCAAGTACTCATTCGAGGGTGCCGAAATTGGAGCCAATTGCAATTCTTGATGAATCGGTGCAGGTGCGGAGTATACTAGAGCGGGTGCGGGCGCTGGAGCGGGAGGAGGTGGCACATACTCGTTCAATGGTGCGGATATTGGTGCTGACAATTGCTGCTGAACGGGCACATCAAATGTTGGCGTGGGCCTGTCATAGGAATAGCCACTGCCAAGATGTGAGACGTCGGCTGCCACAGCAGCGATGGCACAGACGACGAAAATTATGATTTTCTGTAAAAGTAAAGATAAGCGCATAATAATGCATAATCAAAGTTGATCATATCGAGGCTTCATTTTGAGGACGGCTCCATGGAACGCGCATCGGCCAAGTCCAACTTACCATAATGTGTCTCGGTTGGGCGAATGTTTTGACGTTGCCACAGCCGAAGGTGCGTTGCGAATGATAGCCTCAAGATAGTGCGTTCACATATTTATACAAAAAATGTATTCGACACTATTATGTTCCAGCAGCGCAATCATTAGAAAGGTTTATACAATTTTCGTTTCGGTCTCGGCCACTGCGGCTGCAGCTTCTTCATCAGCGCTTGTCGCATTGGTGTCACTCTGCAAAGCGATGTCGCTCCCACTTACAAGTGGCGAACGCATCAGTGCGGAGTCATGCGTCGGAATTTTCGGGTGTTTGGCAATAGCGTGTAGCTGTTGGGTCTCGTAAACCAGCCAACCCTACGTGCACATGCGCAGCTGCAGCGCCCTCCGAAGGAAACCCGTTCCGATTAGGTCGCGCGCATAATTCAAATTATTGTTTTATCAATATCATATAATATAGTCTCTGGAAGAGTTGTAAAATTGTTGCATGTAACTTGCCAAACCAGTGCATTGCTAAGTTTGTGGTGAGCTCATTTGCATGTCAATTTGATGTTCAACAGCATCTGGGCCTAATGCGCTGGTTCAATTCAGAGATAAAGGAGCACTCTGCCCGAATTTGAATATGTTATCCTATATTTTTATTATAATTGCACAATTGGCAGTGTGCTTATATAATTTTAATTAATAGCGCGTATGAAATATTTGCCTATTAAGTATAAAGAAAAGATTGAACCGAAATGAAACGCTTTGCAGAAGCATCTAAAGAAATGCAGAAAGCGTTTAGCACAAGTTTTGACAGCATGTCAAGCAAGCGTATCAGCTGGCAGCGATATTACTGAGATTACTACTAAGCGAAATCACAGAGCAATAATATTATAAAAAGAAATCCAGTATTTTTTCTTTAGATGGCTTTAGTAATCTATATCTCAAGTTGTATAGATACGTTCTAGATGGTATTTCTTCGGTAAAAGCCATAACGCAAGCCAGGCGGCTGAAAATATTGTTCATGGGTCTTGGTCGTGATACCGTGAAAGGCAGTTTTGGTTTCGTCGATTCCGTTCCGGTAATTTTGATGTCAAAGATGCACCAGGCTTTGAAAGGCCAATTGCCGAAAATGTCAATAAAATCAAGGAAATCGTCGAGTCCGACCGTCATGTAAGCACAGTTTCTATTGCTCGAGAGAACCCTAATCCGATTATTTTGACTATGCCTATGTCAATAAAGCCTTCAATTCCATGCAAAAAAGTGGATTCTTTTTACTATACCTAATATTTTTTTTTTTGCATTTGAAGCTCGCTTTGTAAATATTTTAGATAATCTCTTCTTCTTTCAGTGCATTCAGTTCAAAGTCAAAAAACCTTTTCAGCGCAAGCGCATAACAAAAACCAGTAAGGAAGCATCAGTCGGGTTTCACCGACAGAGTAATACCCTACACCAAGTAACTGAATGGGCGGACCACGCCCATTATTGACATACTACAACATATTCCTAATAAGCTTATATATACCAAATATTGATGTTCTGATAGGTGTACAGAAGAAATGATCGGTATATAAAATTTAACACCCCCATTGTGGGCGTATTACGCCCATTTTTGGAGAATATAAAGATATTCTCCCCTGCAATGAAATGACCAAATATGGATGCACTGATGTGTATATTACAGAAGTTATGAGAATTTTAAGCTTACCGCCTATATAGTGGGCGGACCACGCCCATTTTCTTATATGTCACGTAGGACCTATATCTTAACCTAGGAGCCAAATTTCATTCGTTTAAATGCATAAGTAGTCAATTGAGAGCCATTTTACCGGAAAATTGTTACCGCCTATACAGTGGGCGGACCACGCCCATTTTTTGGAATTTTACAGAGGGTCCACACCACACCTTAAATACCAAGTATTATTCTTTTGAATGAGTAATTAGGCAATTTATAGCAATTTAATCGAAAAAAACCCGAGGTATTGGGACTTACAGGCCCATTGTGGGCGTGTCCTTCGACCGATTTGCCTAATCTCGGAACTTGAAGTAGTGGAAGGTTCACTGCGACTGTTTGCCAAATTTGGTCCAAATCGGACAACTCCTTCTTTCTCTCCTGCGCCAACGGACAGCCAGACAGACAGACGGACAGACGGACAGACGGACAGACGGACAACCGGAAATCAACACCGAAAGTGATTCTAAGCATATCTATATACTTATGTCTATACCTAGGACGGCTCCTTTAATGCGTTACAATTTTCGCACAAAGTTATTATACCCTATTACCATAGGTGTAGGGTATAATGACCCAAAATATATTCGTATAAAATGTCAAATTGTTCACATATATTATTCAAAAGCTGCTTCTGCGGCAATCAAACATTTAATTAATGACTGCCATAATATTAACCAAACGCAGCTGTGCGAACAATCAAAATTTAAAATTATGACAAACCATTGATTAAAACCCTATGCATCTAATAATGTGTTTACAAATGCTAATAGCTGAAGAGCGCGATGCGTAGAAATCAGCTGTTATCAACACCTTTTTATGCTAGCCAGCTCAACATTAATGGCTAGCGACACCCAGTCTGATATGATCAAGACCTGTCGAAGTTTCAAAAAGTTGACAGCTGCTGAGCTAGAAGTTGAATGCGCTCTCAAGCCTCTGCGGGCGTTGCACTGCACCGCGAAAATTGAGCAGCTGTCAATCAACGCTCAAAGTAGTTTTTCAACTACACAATAGAGCGATCACATACATTCTAGGGTAGAACAGGTCGACTTAGTTTGATTATTGGTATTAACATTCTTGACACCCACATGTCAATAACTAAAAGCTTTTGAAATTTGTTCTAGAAGGGTTTTGTTCACTGGATATATTGTATGATAATATACAACTTTATATTTGCCTGCCGAAAAATACGAATTACAGTTTTACAGCCCACAGGCCACAGTCACAAAAGACACGTTTCAATTTCACGTTTCGATTTTGTGCATCAATTGACAAATTGACATTTGCTATGAAAAAACAATAATTGAAAGGGCAATCAATCAACAAGTAGCCCACATACCTTTTTGTCGCAGATATCGAGCAATTATCCAACCTGCCACGCTCATACTCCGTAATAAAGGAGCAACAACAGCAGAAAATGTGACAACAATTTTTTCCTCGGTTAATGAAATCTACATAAAACTTGTTTGTATAACTTATATTAATCAAACCGCTCCCTCGAATATATTTGTCTGCGCATTTTTCATATGATATACCTTTGTTACATGCATTTTTGTCAAAATAAAATTTATTTTAAGTTGGAAAAAATCGAGAAATCTTTATTTGAATTTCCAAGCTACGGTTTTTATCACCATAATTTATCAATAGTACCTATAGCTCAGTGTATAAGAAAAACTGGTTTTCAGATTATTCTCTTGGTGAGAGGTGGCGTGGGGGTGGTTAATAGCTTGAGAGCACTACTAGCTTTGTGGTTCCAAAGGGAGTGTCCTCTTAAGCTCCATAATCTACGCTAACATAATGTTTTCAAAGTGGCACCCAGAACAAAACTGACATCGGGCATATAGCGAAAATATATAATGAAGGAACAAGATTTTACTTTAAGTGCAAGAGCGCACCCAAAAGTCCTCCTAACTTATATGACCTTTGGATATGCCTTAGCTTCTTCGCACAAGTGGAATGAAGTTCACAGAAGACAGCAGTATGAATTGTTTTTGATTTTTATACCCTACACCTATGGTAATAGGGTATAATAACTTTGTGCGAAAATTGTAACGCATTAAAGGAGAAGTCCTAGGTATAGACATAAGTATATAGAAATGCTTAGAATCACTTTCTGTCTTTATTTCCGGTTGTCCGTCTGTCCGTCTGTCTGTCCGTCTGTCTGGCCGTCTGTGAGCACAGGAGAGGAAGAAGGAATTGTCGGATTTGGACCAAATTTGGTACACAGTTAGAGTGAGCCTTAACTTAGGTTAAGATCTGAGATTAGCCAAATCGGTAGAAGGACACGCCCATTATAGGCCTGTAAGTCCCACTACCTCGATTTTCTTGCGTTCAAATTGCTGTAATTTGTCTAATTGCTCATTGAAAAGAATAAAACTTGGTATTCAAGTTAAGGGGTCGGTCATCTATGTCATACGAAAAAATGGGCGTGGTCAACCTACTATATAGGCGATAAACGAAAAATCCTCTTAACTTCCATAATATATACACCAGAGCGTCCAGATTTGGTTACTTCTTTCCTGGTAGGAATACCTTTCAATTCTCCAGAAATGGGCGTGGTCCGCCCACCATGGGGGCAGTAAAAAAAATATGCCGAACCCATCTGTTGTACACCTGTCAGAGCATCATATGTAGGCATATGTAGTCCTATTAAGTATATCTTGTAGTCTGCCAAAAAAGGGCGTGGTCCGCCCACTATGTAGATTGTAAATAAAATGCACCCAGAATTTCAGTGAATTATCACCCCACTTGGGAACATGGTGTAGGGTATTACTCTGTCGGTGAAACCCGACTGATACTTCCTTACTTGTTTTAAATTCGTATTGATAAAGACCAAATTTTTCAAGAAAAGAGGGCCCGAGGACCTCCAGCACCTAAGCACGGCACTGCGCATATGTTGGTATGTTTGCATATTTGCTTTGATCTTTTATGTATTTTCGGTACATTCACCTTGATTCGATTGAATGAAATTGGAGAAGGAAGGCACGACATCTGGCAATATTTTTCACAACAATTTATATTTTTTTGAGAAAACTTTTATCAGTATCTTGTTTCTTAAACTTGTACTTATAAGTTCTCAAGAACCAATCATTTGATTCGTTTGATAGGTATGTTATATTTTTAATGCAACGCCATTTTTACATTATCAGTAAATTCTTCGCTAAATTGAGGTTCATCCTACAACAAATTTCAAATTTTCCAATTAATCAGCCGATGGATTTTAGGGTTATGATTTAACTTTCGCATGTGAATATAAAGGTATTCGTGAAAAGTATCATTTTAAGATTCTTTCATACTTTTCGCTACACTTGAATAATCTTACCCAGTCTCAAATGTTTGTATAATCGCTGATATAAGCCGGATTGAAGGGAAAATGTTTTTTTATATATCTGTAAAATACGCGAAAATGGACGTAACTGCCTTTCATTTTCCAAGTACTTATCATTGGGGACACACCTGATTAAATCAAACATCCAAACATACATATATGTATTTATATATCATTATATATATATAAACAAAATTTAATATGGTTTGTTATCAAACGATAAAATTACGTAGTTGTTTAAAAATCAAATGGTATTTCTGGCTTGGGATAGTCATAACCACCATGTGTAGTTTGTTCTGTGGTTGGCACTCGAGTTGTGGGTGTATCCCTCCTTGTTACTGGAGTAGTGTACTTTGTTGTTGGTACACGAGTTGAAGGCGTTTCTCTTCTGGTTACTGGAGTAGTGTACTTTGTTGTCTGTATACGAGTTGAAGGTGTTTCTCTTCTGGTTACTGGAGTAGTGTACTTTGTTGTTGGTAAACGAGTTGAAGGTGTTTCTCTTCTGGTTACTGGTGTAGTGTACTTTGTTGTTGGTACACGAGTTGAAGGTGTTTCTCTTCTGGTTACTGGTGTAGTATACTTCGTTGTGGGCACAAGGGTTGTTGGTGTATCCCTCCTGGTTATTGGTGTTGAATATTTTGTGGTTCTTCCTTGCGGTGGTGTTGTAAAGATAGTCGTTTTGACTTTCGGAGTTGTCTCCTCAAACGGAACTTTGGGAGTTGGGTATGTATAGCCAGTTGAAGGTGGTTCTGTTGTATAGCTTGTGGTTATTTTGCGCGTTGTTGGTGTCTCTTTCCTTGTTACTGGTGTTGTGTTCTTTGTTATCGGAATGTACGTTGTTGGTGTCTCTTTCCTTGTTACAGGTGTAGTGTACTTTGTGGTTGGCACATGAGTTGAAGGTGTTTCTCTTCTGGTTACTGGTGTAGTATACCTTGTTGTTGGCACTCGAGTTGTGGGAGTATCCCTCCTTGTTACTGGAGTAGTGTACTTTGTTGTTGGTACACGAGTTGAAGGCGTTTCTCTTCTGGTTACTGGAGTAGTGTACTTTGTTGTCTGTATACGAGTTGAAGGTGTTTCTCTTCTGGTTACTGGAGTAGTGTACTTTGTTGTTGGTACACGAGTTGAAGGTGTTTCTCTTCTGGTTACTGGTGTAGTGTACTTGGTTGTTGGTACACGAGTTGAAGGTGTTTCTCTTCTGGTTACTGGTGTAGTGTACTTTGTTGTTGGTACACGAGTTGAAGGTGTTTCTCTTCTGGTTACTGGTGTAGTATACTTCGTTGTGGGCACAAGGGTTGTTGGTGTATCCCTCCTGGTTATTGGTGTTGTATATTTTGTGGTTCTTCCTTGCGGTGGTGTTGTAAAGATAGTCGTTTTGACTTTCGGAGTTGTCTCCTCAAACGGAACTTTGGGAGTTGGGTATGTATAGCCAGTTGAAGGTGGTTCTGTTGTATAGCTTGTGGTTATTTTGCGCGTTGTTGGTGTCTCTTTCCTTGTTACTGGTGTTGTGTTCTTTGTTATCGGAATGTACGTTGTTGGTGTCTCTTTCCTTGTTACAGGTGTAGTGTACTTTGTGGTTGGCACACGAGATGAAGGTGTTTCTCTTCTGGTTACTGGAGTAGTGTACTTTGTTGTCGGTACACGCGTTGAAGGTGTCTCTCTTCTGGTTACTGGTGTAGTATACTTTGTTGCTGGTACTCGAGTTGTGGGTGTATCCCTCCTGGTTACTGGAGTAGTGTGCTTTGTTGTTGGTACACGAGTTGAAGGCGTTTCTCTTCTGGTTACTGGAGTAGTGTACTTTGTTGTTGGTACACGAGTTGAAGGTGATTCTCTTCTGGTTACTGGTGTAGTATACTTCGTTGTGGGCACAAGGGTTGTTGGTGTATCCCTCCTGGTTATTGGTGTTGTATATTTTGTTGTTCTTCCTTGCGGTGGAGTTGTAAAGATAGTCGTTTTGACTTTCGGAGTTGTCTCCTCAAACGGAACTTTGGGAGTTGGGTATGTATAGCCAGTTGAAGGTAGTTCTGTTGTATAGCTTGTGGTTATTTTGCGCGTTGTTGGTGTCTCTTTCCTTATTACTGGTGTTGTGTTCTTTGTTATCGGAATGTACGTTGTTGGTGTCTCTTTCCTTGTTACAGGTGTAGTGTACTTTGTGGTTGGCAAACGAGATGAAGGTGTTTCTCTTCTGGTTACTGGAGTAGTGTACTTTGTTGTTGGTACACGCGTTGAAGGTGTTTCTCTTCTGGTTACTGGTGTAGTATACCTTGTTGTTGGCACTCGAGTTGTGGGTGTATCCCTCCTTGTTACTGGAGTAGTGTACTTTGTTGTTGGTACACGAGTTGAAGGCGTTTCTCTTCTGGTTACTGGAGTAGTGTACTTTGTTGTTGGTACACGAGTTGAAGGTGTTTCTCTTCTGGTTACTGGTGTAGTGTACTTTGTTGTCGGTATACGAGTTGAAGGTGTTTCTCTTCTGGTTACTGGAGTAGTGTACTTTGTTGTTGGTACACGAGTTGAAGGTGTTTCTCTTCTGGTTACTGGTGTTGTGTACTTTGTTGTTGGTACACGAGTTGAAGGTGTTTCTCTTTTGGTTACTGGAGTAGTATACTTTGTTGCTGGCACTCGAGTTGTGGATGTATTCCTCCTGGTTACTGGAGTAGTGTACTTTGTTGTTGGTACACGAGTTGAAGGCGTTTCTCTTCTGGTTACTGGAGTAGTGTACTTTGTTGTTGGTACACGAGTTGAAGGTGTTTCTCTTCTGGTTACTGGAGTAGTGTACTTTGTTGTTGGTACACGAGTTGAAGGTGTTTCTCTTCTGGTTACTGGTGTAGTGTACTTTGTTGTTGGTACACGAGTTGAAGGTGTTTCTTTTTTGGTTACTGGTGTAGAATACTTCGTTGTGGGCACAAGGGTTGTTGGTGTATCCCTCCTGGTTATTGGTGTTGTATATTTTGTGGTTCTTCCTTGCGGTGGTGTTGTAAAGATAGTCGTTTTGACTTTCGGAGTTGTCTCCTCAAACGGAACTTTGGGAGTTGGGTATGTATAGCCAGTTGAAGGTGGTTCTGTTGTATAGCTTGTGGTTATTTTGCGCGTTGTTGGTGTCTCTTTCCTTATTACTGGTGTTGTGTTCTTTGTTATCGGAATGTACGTTGTTGGTGTCTCTTTCCTTGTTACAGGTGTAGTGTACTTTGTGGTTGGCACACGAGTTGAAGGTGTCTCTCTTCTGGTTACTGGTGTAGTGTACTTTGTTGTCGGTACACGAGTTGAAGGTGTTTCTCTTCTGGTTACTGGAGTAGTATACTTTGTTGCTGGCACTCGAGTTGTGGGTGTATCCCTCCTGGTTACTGGAGTAGTGTACTTTGTTGTTGGTACACGAGTTGAAGGCGTTTCTCTTCTGGTTACTGGAGTAGTGTACTTTGTTGTTGGTACACGAGTTGAAGGTGTTTCTCTTCTGGTTACTAGTGTAGTATACTTTGTCGTTGGCACTCGAGTTGTGGGTGTGTCCTTCGTAGTTGTTGGTGTTGTATATTCTGTGGTTCTCTCTTGTGGTGGTGTTGTTAAGATAGTTGTTTTTACTATTGGAATTTCGGGAGTCCCATGTGTAGTATATTCTGTTGTGGGTACATATGTTGTTGGTGTTTTTGTGCTGGTTCTCGGGGTTGTATGCTGTGTCGTCTGCTCAGGTGGATTTGGTGTGGTATACTTCGTTATCGGAGGAGGTGTGGTTTCTTCAAATGGATCGGGTGGAAGGTAAGTAACGCCATGAAAGGTGCTTGGATGCCGTGTTGTGTGCTTTGTGGTGGGCACATGAGTTGTGGGTGTATCCCTCCTGGTTACTGGAGTAGTGTACTTTGTTGTTGGTACACGAGTTGAAGGCTTTTCTCTTCTGGTTACTGGAGTAGTGTACTTTGTTGTTGGTACACGCGTTGAAGGTGTTTCTCTTCTGGTTACTAGTGTAGTATACTTTGTTGTTGGCACTCGAGTTGAGGGTGTTTCCTTCCTAGTTGTTGGTGTTGTATATTCTGTGGTTCTCTCTTGTGGTGGTGTTGTTAAGATAGTTGTTTTTACTATTGGAATTTCGGGAGTCCCATGTGTAGTATATTCTGTTGTGGGTACATATGTTGTTGGTGTGTGTCCGCTGGTTCTCGGGGTTGTATGCTGTGTCGTCTGCTCAGTTGGATTTGGTGTGGTATACTTCGTTATTGGAGGAGGTGTGGTTTCTTCAAATGGATCGGGTGGAAGGTAAGTAACGCCATGAAAAGTGCTTGGATGCCGTGTTGTGTACTTTGTGGTGGGCACATGAGTTGTGGGTGTATCCCTCCTGGTTACTGGAGTAGTGTACTTTGTTGTTGGTACATGAGTTGAAGGTGTTTCTCTTCTGGTTACTGGAGTAGTGTACTTTGTTGTTGGCACTCGAGTTGTTGGTGTTTCCCTCCTAGTTGTTGGTGTTGTATATTCTGTGGTTCTCTCTTGTGGTGGTGTTGTTAAGATGGTTGTTTTTACTATTGGAATTTCGGGAGTCCCATGTGTAGTATATTCTGTTGTGGGTACATATGTTGTTGGTGTTTGTCCGCTGGTTCTCGGGGTTGTATGCTGTGTCGTCTGCTCAGGTGGATTTGGTGTGGTATACTTCGTTATTGGAGGAGGTGTGGTTTCTTCAAATGGATCGGGTGGAAGGTAAGTAACGCCATGAAAGGTGCTTGGATGGCGTGTTGTGTGCTTTGTGGTGGGCACATGAGTTGTTGGTTTTTCTTCAAATGGAATATCGGTTGTTGGTGTTTCCTTTCTGGTAACAGGTGTAGTATATTTTGTGATGGGCACAGGAGTTGTTGGTGTCACCCTCCTGGTTACTGGTGTAGTATACTTTGTGGTGGGCACATGAGTTGTTGGTGTTTGCCCGCTGGTTCTAGGGGTCGTATGCTGTGTCGTCTGCTCAGGTGGATATGGTGTTGTATATTTCGTAATTGGAGGAGGTGTGGTCTCTTCAAATGGATCGGGTGGAAGGTATGTAACGCCTTGAAAGCTGCTTGGATATACCTGCCGCTTTGTTCTGTTGGATGCATGAAGGGCTAAGCTATCACTGCCAGATAGTGACTGCGCAACATTGCCACTTGCAATCGCAACAATAGCGATTGCTATTATAAATCTCTGTAGGTACACAAAAATAAAAAAATCAATGCCAATTTAACAATATTTTAGTTATATAATTTTTTATTTGCCAAAAATAAATATATCTAAAATTCAGCTGGTTTTTTAGTAGAAAGTTTTAACGGTAACTTGCCATTTTGCAGCGATGTTTAACTGAACGAAAGTAGAATATTGACTGCGTCAATTTTATAAATTTCCAATTCATTTATATTGCAAATCAAGTAGGGATACTTATTCCAGCTTATTCAAATTCATAAAAGACTCATCTAACCGGCTTAACGAAAAGATTTCTAACAACTACATATTCACAGTATTTTCGGTACTGGAAGAGAGAGTATACATATAATAATCTTTTGATTATTGAAAGCGAAATTAAAATATTAACATTCTTATTGGCCGTTTCTAGTCACCGCATAACAGCTATTCACGGTCACCCTACCATTGCGAATTTGCGAATGAGTTTGAGGTAAAACCAACATTGTAGAGGAATATCTCATCCAATAATTTTAGGGATAACAATCTGCTACGACGACACTTCTTTCTAATTTCTCTTTAAATGTGCTTGCTCTATCAGAACGATCTTGAACAATTGCACAACTCTATTAGACTGAATATCATATTGTAGGTTCCAAAGATGTTTTGATATGAAGACGCTAAATAATCGAAATTTTTTTGCATTAAATACCAATTCCGATTGTTAGTCTTTGCATTGCGTTTTATGCAAGTATGTGTGTACATACAAATACAACTTAGTGGCTGTGTCGTTGCTGCCAAGACAAGTTTCATTTGTTATTTAATCTGCTATTGACCTTGAGCATTTATAGAAAAAAGTTGATTTGATAAAAGTCTAAATAAAAAAATTTATTAGCAGAATTTATAATCACTTTCGCTGATTGTCGTAAGAAAATGAAATGTTTCGTAATAATTGTTGTTGTTCTGCTGTAAGCTACAGTAAAAAGTTCTTATTACAATTTTACTGAATACTGTTTTGTGTAATTTTTACTAGAGAAAGCTATGTAAAAAAAATACCAGGCATAAATAATTGCTCCTTTAACGAGGCATAGGTACACTGACTCTACAATTGCCCAAACGCTAATAAAAATATGGAAACTCTTTATGATATCTGATATACCAACAAGTATCCGGAATTTTATGAACGCCTGTCTACTCGAAACTGACGGTCTTGTATTATAAACAGGGGAAACTCTGCTAAAGTTCTCTAAGCATTAGAGACCAATACGAGCATAACTCATTTGGTTTCCTTGATTGAGTGTTGTTCATTGGCATGTTTATGGTGGCCAGTTCCAGTGTCGATTGCTATATCATAGTCAAGCAAACACAGTAGGTTGCATTCCATACAAACAACATTGCCACCGCTGTAGATTTCCATTAAAATGACGCATATTTTCGCACCGTAGAACAGCGTCATTTTGGCATCAAAGAAAATGCAATGGTTTTCAATCAACTGAAAGTTCAGTAAGTTAGGTTCAGTAAGAAAAATAAATAAAATATGCGTTCAAAACTATTATGAAAGAGTTGTTCATTTGTTGAACTAATAGTTTACCAATGCAGATTATGCAAATAATAATAAAATTCAACGACATTGGGTACAGAAAATCTTTTATTTATCAAATTGCTTTTTAGTATTAATGCTAATACATACTTTGACAATATAATTAACTAATCGCAAATAAAGTTATGCTCAAAAATGCATATTCAGCATGACTGATGTGAATTCTTCTACGTCATCTTTTAACTTCCAAACGAACTCACTCGGTAGATAATGTGAATTGTGCCATATCAAGCTGGACTAGAAATTTTAAATTAAATTGAGAATTAATTGAGGTTGGAAGTATAAATCCGTTGACCTTTGGGGAATTTGTCAAAACGCAAAATTTACCAAAGCAGACTGCGGATCTACGCACATACGTTTTTTTGTAATACACTCATGAGCTATGTATATGTCAAATCTCTGAACTAACACAATAAATCAAGCGACTTTTCCAATGTCACTTAATATTGAAATATTTCCGCTGGTATGTATTTACTTAAATTTAACTACATATATTAAAGAAATGAAAGAAATTCTATTGTGATTTCTGTCAAATAATTTCCAAAATAAATTTCAACAACAATTTCATACTTTTTAACTGCCTAAAATCTGAATGGTATTTGCGGTTTGGGGTAGTTGTAACCCTTCTCAGTTGGTTTCGTGATTCTGGTTGTGGGTCTGCGGGTAGTCGTTGTAAGCCTTGTAGTTATTTTAGGTGTAGGACGTGTTCCTTCGGTGAATTTCACGGCTGGTGTAGGATAGTTGTAGCCCTTCTCCGTTGTTTTCGTGATCCTAGTTGTAGGTCTGTGGGTAGTCGTTGTATGCCTTGTAGTATGAGTTACAGGTCTGTGGGTAGTCGTTGTATGCCTTGTAGTTATTTTAGGCGTAGGACGTGTTCCTTCGGTGAATTTCACGGCTGGTGTAGGATAGTTGTAGCCCTTCTCCGTTGTTTTCGTGATCCTAGTTGTAGGTCTGTGGGTAGTCGTTGTATGCCTTGTAGTATGAGTTACAGTTCTGTGGGTAGTCGTTGTATGCCTTGTAGTTATTTTAGGCGTAGCACGTGTTCCTTCGGTGAATTTTATGGAAGGTGTAGGGTAGTTGTAACCCTTCTCCGTTGTTTTCGTGATCCTAGTTGTAGGTCTGTGGGTTGTAGTTACAGGTCTGTGGGTAGTCGTTGTATGCCTTGTAGTTATTTTAGGCGTAGCACGTGTTCCTTCGGTGAATTTTATGGCAGGTGTAGGGTAGTTGTAACCCTTCTCCGTTGTTTTCGTGATCCTAGTTGTAGGTCTGTGGGTTGTAGTTACAGGTCTGTGGGTAGTCGTTGTATGCCTTGTAGTTATTTTAGGCGTAGCACGTGTTTCGTAGAATGGCTTCGAAGGTGTAGGATAGCTGTACCCCTTCTCAGCGGCTATAGCCGGCAAAGCTTTGCAGCAGACAGCCACAAACAAAACGAGTACGACCAAGTGTTTCTACAAAAAAGAACAATGTTAATCACTGGAAATATTGCAAAATATTGGCTGATTTCTAACAGCAACGTATTGTATATAGTGCTCTGCTTTAGCTCCTGCAGGGTTTGGAACAAACACGTTGAGCTGTTTTAATAAACCTCTCGATCGACACGAATTTAATCTTTGCTCAGCAAAAAAAATAACGTTTCAGAAATCAGCTAATATTATTTAAAAGCACCAAACAACGCTTTAACGCTTCAGTTGCTATTTATGAATTCATTAATCAACGTTTATTTACCATTTCTTCGGGTATTCGAGTATTCCACCCAACGAAAGTACACTGTTAACTGCGTTATTTTTAAGAAGTTTGAAATTATTTATATTGCCAACTCGCAAAGGATTCCTATTCCAGTTCATTCAAATTTCAAAAGAACCCATCTAACCGGCTTGCTACAACTACTCCCATTAATTCTTGATTTTTTTGATGTTATACTTATGCAAAAGGAAAATAAAAACAAAAACAGTTCTATGTGTAGACTTGTTGTAGAAAGCGAAACTGAAGTGAAGCGAAGTTTTTTAGTCTGAATGTTTGTATGTGCATGTTTTAGTTTGTTATATATACATACATATGCATATGAACTTATTATTCATATTGCCCACCCAATAAACGAATATTTGTTCGTTAGGGCTGCTAACGAGTGCTCTTCGAACATGCTAAAAATGTTCGCATTCGAATTATAGAAAAGAAAACTCGTTTAATTACAGATTCCAGTTTGCACAAGTATGTAAATCCTGCAGAGAGCAGCAAAGTTCCATATTCAGTGATATGTTGAACTATGAGTGGAAACAGTCAAATTCTATAGCTTATTCTCGTAGCTATCAAACCAAAATATGATCGTCTGAAACACAAGACGTTAATTAACGCCGCACGGCTAGAACATTGCCATTTTAAATTGCTTCCACCCGGTTTTAATATAAAACTCATTTTTATATCTCTTCATTCTGCATATAGATAATAACGGTTTCACAGAAAATATATAATACATTATTTCTACATCCATTTGTTTGTTTGTGTTGTAGTTGGCATTTTTGTGGCGCAATTCCTTTCAACTTGTGTTTCAATGTATTTTAATAAATAGCGTGATATTTATTTCTTTAAGTGTTTCATAGCATTGTATGGGTAATAATGTATTATGGCATAAAGTATGCGGGCCTTATAACAACTCAGAGCGGAACATGAGAACGTGTTTGCGCTGTTATTAGTCTGCGAATTTTAAACTAGCTATTTAATATTTTGAATTCTGGATTTTTTGACGAGATTTGCATAACGATCACACTCAGTGTTGTAGACTTTTGCGGTGAATGTACTTCAGCAATCTTTTATGAACAATGCCAACTGAGCTTACGTATCTAAAAGTAAATGCATGTGACTGTATGTTCAGTCTCTGATGCGAGTAGTGGCAAGCTCAAACCCTGGCAAAGCCAATAAATTCTTAAAAGAAGAAGAAGAAGAAAACTTCACAATAGTAATATTTTGCTTAAAAAGCTGCTGCAAACTATTTTCAAACTGAGATAAACAAAAAATGTGTAGGTCCCATTAACTTTTGATCAAATATAACGTTCACAAACAGGCTACTGCTGGAATGCTCAGCCTATGAACTCCCTACGTTTACGAATGATTGCTCCAAGACTATAGACAGTTCTAGCAATTATAATATTTTTAACAACCACAATGTTACAGTGTGCCGATGTTTTTGATGCAGCGCACAACAAAGTCTGTGCACACTGAAAATTCCATAGTGTTTTTTCTTTTGTTTAATATCAAGCCGAACGAGTTGTCATCCACCAAAAATATTGACTAAACAATTTTGATAAGCATAAAATTATAATCAAAGTTTGCAGCAGGTTTGGTCAGTTCAACTTGCTGCCAACAAATCACAACAAATACACAAACATGTGAACTTTTAATTTGAAAACATGTATTCAAAACGAAAAAGATTTGTTGTGAATATTTGAATGAAAATTAGCCTCGCCTAAGAACATTTCTTTCGTAAACCAAATTATAAGCAACTTATTGCCAATTGATACCATTGGCGCGAAGCATGATTCGGGAATTTTTTTTGAATTGATTAAATCTTGGAAATATTATTTTTTTTAAATTTTATTGTTACATGGTAACTTATAATTAAAATTATTAGCTACATAAGTAAAAACAGCTATAGCAGCAATGGCCTTCAGCTGATCGTGTGTTATTAAACTCTAAGTATACTTATCATTAATAGTGAGTGTAATGGAAATACAAATTTAAGTAGAGTTGTTAATGATAATATTCAATATTTAGTTGGTAATAGTATATAGTTAAATAAGGTAACACAACTTGGAATTTGAACTGAATTATGGATTTAATATTGTCTTTGCTAGGATTGGATATGGGAATTAGAGGGCTTAAGTTATTGAATATTTGTCTGCGTTGGTAACTGAAATGGGGGCAGTTAGTCAAAATATATTCTTTGAAATATATTGTAGGAAAAATACAAATTTTCTTTTCGTTATTTAAAATTGTGATGTATGAAGACGCAATCAAACTTTCATATGCATATAATTTTATAGTCAAATTATCGACATGCATGCAGTCTTTCTTTTTCCTTTAAGTATAGCAATTTTGTAATCGTACGCAAAATCATATTATGTTAGTGTGCGTTTTAGGAAGCCAGACTCATTTTTGTATCAATTGGACACATTACTCACATCAATGGAAGAATGATTCAGTGCAATGAAGCAGCTCATTTTAGACAACGCATTCCGGCGCGTATGCAGCATTTTATGATAAGGAATATTGTTGAAAAATACAGTTATGTATATTGTTTCCGCTTAACAAACTCATATAGAGATTGCATTAATAGCTGCCCAGTATGTAGTCGTTAGTTGTGTATAGCCATCGTCGCAGCGTTGAAATATTGCAACCAAATGTTTCCAAACGTTCAAACCCGACTTGGCTATGGCAGTTTCGATTTTTCTTGTGAAAATGCTCCTATCTATATATTTTACTCTTTAGTTCTTTCATTGGCTCAAGAAAGCATTTTTCGTAATGTGTTAACTTTTTTCAGGGTCAACCGGCATAGTTAATCAAACTAATTAATTTAGTGGTTCTTTATGTGGGCAATTTGCGTCGCATTACAATAAATTACACGGCTTTTATAGATACATATACATTTTTATCGGAATTTTGCTCAAAGCGAGCAATTTTAAAGCATGCTGCGAAATATTCAAATAAATACCTAACCAAAACAACTGCTTACATAAGTATGCTTTAAATCTGCGCAGTGGCTGAGTAATATCGAGCCTAAAAGGCTTGTAACCCTTATTGATAGCTATACCAATAAGGGCATAAATTATATCTGTCAAAGTATTCAATATATTTCTGCCTTAGCACTTGTTTAAGTCTGTGAACTTTTCACGCATTTAGTAGTAAGACCTTTGAAAATTGTTTACTGAATTTGTTAAGACATCGAGTTTAACTGAGGTCACGCAGCGGCGCGGGTGCGGTTCGCATATGTGCCCACGAACACGCCTTTTTTGTGTGTCGGCCACACAGTTCAATAACGTACGAACAGGATTTATATTTTTCAGTTTACACAAAAAGTGAGTATGTTAATTTGTCTCAACGCTTGAAATTCGCTTGTTATATGACGACTTTGTGATGCGCTATATTTTTGAAAATGCAAAGTCCTTCATAATGATAAAAAGTTATTTACTTGGTTGCGTTTGAGAAAAAAATTAGCATAGAGATTTATAAATCTACAATATTTCCGTGAACGATGAGCTTCAAAGTATATATATTTGTTAGCTATACGCTATAAGGCTTACGATGAGCATGATAATGTCATACTATATTATAGTACAGCGTGTCAAAATTTGAAGCTTGTGTCGACTGGTTTTATCGAGTGTTTGAATGACGATGCCTTAGCAAAAAAGATGTTTGATTTGTTGTCAAGTAGGCCTGGCAATCCCAGGATACTATGTACATCTCGAAATCCTGAGGGCAACAACCATTTTTTGTTGCAGACAAATTCTTAAGTTGTTGGAAACTTTTTGACAAAATCTATAAATTGCGATGCACATTTTCTGTTGCTTTCTTCGAAAAGAAAATTCGTCATATTTCAGCGAAAAGGCTCTAAATAAGCCAGCTTACGACAAAATATAGTCTGATGAACTCAATAGCGGTAGAATATGTATCAATTAATCGATTCGGCAGGATTCGAAACCCCTACAGACATCCTAAATTCAAAATGTGGAAAATTTACATAAATTTACTTACGATGATTTCTCGATGGGGCCAAAATCGACCCGCAGTTGAGAAGATCAAGTTAGTAGCTAACTTTGAATACTAATGATTTGGGGTAGAGTGCGCGCCGGCTAACAATTAAAAATTAAACAATATTTAAACTCGCAAGCAAAAGCAACAACAACATTGCATACCATTGTCCAGCTTGCTCAGCCAGTGCTTTGCCTAGAGAAGGAAATCAAAAAAGTTTCAATTGAAATTGACATCATATTTGACACGGCGTTGGCTTCAGCGGTACATGCTCTTAGGGTTCTTCTGCATTGGCAAGTTCATGGCACCATCATTAATTTTGATACCCGCCAAAGCATAATTTACATACGAAAATAACATAAAACTACAAGATTTCAAAATACAAAATTTAAAATAGCATGTCGTCGTCATTGTCGTTTTCCGACGGTACGCAGAAGGCACAAGATTTTCGGCATTTGTAGAAAATTGTCTAATGTTTTGCGTATGAATTAAGTCGCAGTTGAGCTTTTCATATATAAGCGTAAGGTCTAGAAATATCGACTTCATTCTAGTCTTTACACAGAATACAAGCAAAACAAACGAAACGGAAATGGTGCGTGCTTTTATAGCTTTAGATAGTCCCGTGCAATTACATTTGAAATAAATCCTAGATTAGTAATTTTTTAATAATTTTGATTTTTGTCCTGATTTGCAGAAATACGTTTTGGCAGTCTTGGCTTTGTCGGCGTGGGCTTCGGCCGCTGGTATATCCGACTCATATTTGCCACCGCATGAGGAATCTTATAGTTTGGATGTTCCTGTCCATGCCCCGTCGAGTGAATACCTAGCACCAGTGTCAGCTCCTACAGTGCATCATGCTCCAGCTCCTCAGGTGCACTATGCTCCGGCTCCTCAGGTGCACCACGCTGCAGCTCCTCAGGTCCACCATGCTCCGGCTCCTCAGGTGCACTATGCTCCAGCTCCTCAGGTCCACCATGCTCCGGCTCCTCAGGTGCACTATGCTCCAGCTCCTCAGGTCCACCATGCTCCAGCTCCTCAGGTCCACCATGCTCCGGCTCCTCAGGTGCACTATGCTCCAGCTCCTCAGGTCCACCATGCTCCGGCTCCTCAGGTGCACTATGCTCCAGCTCCTCAGGTCCACCATGCTCCTGCTCCTCAGGTGCACTATGCTCCAGCTCCTCAGGTCCACCATGCCCCGGCTCTTCAGGTCCACCATGCTCCGGCTCCTCAGGTGCACCACGCTGCAGCTCCTCAGATCCACCATGCTCCGGCTCCTCAGGTGCACTATGCTCCAGCTCCTCAGGTCCACCACGCTGCAGCTCCTCAGGTGCACTATGCTCCAGCTTCTCAGGTCCACCATGCCCCGGCTCTTCAGGTCCACCATGCTCCGGCTCCTCAGGTGCACCACGCTGCAGCTCCTCAGGTCCACCATGCTCCGGCTCCGATTGTTCATCACGCTCCAGTTCAAATTCCACATGTGTATCATGCCCCAGTACCTGCATCAGTGTCCCACGGGTCAGCTGGTCATCTTGGAGCTGATGGTTACCATTATAAAACCGCTCGCCAATACAGACAGCGTAACCGAAATTATTAATTAATGTATGCATAAGTTCATTCTAAACAAAATAAAAAGCAACTATAGAAACAAATTAAAACTACAGCTTCTTTTAATAAAAAGTGTAGCATGTTGGAAACTAAAAGCAATTTAGAAACGAATTTTGGAGTAAAATTTTCTTAACATCGTGCAAATGGAATATCTTTGTTGACAAACAAGTCAAGGAAATGGAAATGGTTTCATTCAAAAGCTGAGACCTAGGCCGATTACTTACAAGGATTTTACATACACGATTCCGTCATGTAAAAGTATGTATTCTACTATTAGAATTTAGTGCAAGCCCATTCATCCAATCTAAAGCTATAATGAAAAATTAGCTCCGTTTGTAGACAATAGTGTATTAAAAAAAATTATTAAACTATTTTTCTGTGAAATAAAATTATTATGTTTGCGCTGTTCCTAAACGGATCCATTGATTTCATAAGTATGGAATGTGCGTATAAAATTCATTATTATTTAATTCAACGTAATTCATGTTTTCCCACAAGCAGTGGACGAAATACGTTTTTCTTTATGCGTATGTTTCAGAAAAAATTTTATTATTAAGTAGGAAATCGGCAAACTCGAATAGAAACAGAGATATGGGATATTTGTCCAGCAATTCATCCATTAGTAAAATGGTATTTGTATTTATTTGTATTTTTTGAGGACTTAAACATTAGTACAACAAGAAACAAGTTCTTTTACAGTACAACGAATATTAACTCATTCGAATTTACAGAAGGGAACTTTTTTTCCGATACAGACTTCTTTCAGGAATTCATGATTGAGAGGGGAAATACAATGGGGGACGATTAAAGAACATTTTTCTTTTGTACTTTTCGCTCTCACACATTTTTAAAAATTGCAACAGCAACACAAGAGATACAGTTTTTTATAGAAACTTTCCGTGCGTAGAGAAAGCGCAAACGGCGAGAAGAAGAATCAGCTCAAGTAAATACTCTGCATTACCTACGATGGCTTCCTCCATTTCGGACATGCACGCAACCAACTTCAAGCAATTATTAGACTTGTTTATAGTTTACGCCATTAATATTCATTAGCTTGGCTAACAACAAATCTTCGCCAAACTGTTGGCGTGTACAAAGCCTTCTGTTATAAAAAATCAACAGCTGTGAATAAGCTCTCTTTATATACATATGTATAGAATTATGCATTGTCTTGGATACGATTAAAAAAGAATGCATAGTTAGAAGAGAGTAAGAAACTTCGCAATAGCTGCATTTCTTAAAAAAATTCGTATTTACTTGGCAAACTGTAACTAAAGAAACCAATTTCAAATCGCAACTGACCACGAGCCTTTTTGAAACGACAGCAGAAATAGCTTATATTTGCTTTGGGTTTTCCATTCTTTTGCTAAACTATTTCTGCGAATTTTAATGGCATGCGAATTCCGATTCTTTAGCATGTAGATTGTCAGCCAAGCCCATGGCTGAAGCATTTTGAATAGATTTGGAACTACATATTAACATGGGCTAACAGAATTAATAACATTTCTGCCGTGCAAACAACAACAGTAACAAAAAAGTATTATAAGAGGATACATTATACGCATGCAAATTTAATATTTATACGAAATTTCTGGTTTATACTTGCCTACAAATCCTAAGAAGAACAAAACCTTTTCATAAGAGAAATGAAAAGAACTTAAAGAATGCACAAGCTGGAATATAACAATATTCTGCTCCATTCGCATCGTGCAAATGTTATATAAACGCTGGTTTTTACAAATTCAGGAATATTATTCCGATTGCGTTCTGCCGTTGAGCTTGTTGTTAATATCAGTCTGGCCTTACAATATGGTAAGATTTTAGCGATAAAAAGAAATCTGAAATTAGTATACCAAGTGCAGAATTTCTTTTGCAGAGATCGCTAGTGATTCTTGTTGTTGTCGCAGCGTATGCGCATGCTGACGTCTACGAACTGGGCTATAACTATGATCCACCAGTACATCGAGAGCCATTGGATGCTTACATTCCGCTTGCACCGCAACCACATATTGACATAGGATACAATCGGAATGTGTATGAGCCAAAACCAGCGCCACTTCCCGTAAACACCTACATACCACCCACACATCATACAAGCCATGAAGTAGCACAGCCGACTCAAAACTTGCACACTCATACACCACAGAATATTTACATACCACCTCAAAAGGTGGCCAAGCCGATACCAGAACCGGTGCTACCCGTATATAAACCACAAACTAGTTACGTGCCACCACAAAAATACGAACACTCTGAGGTACTCACATCAACTGGCTACCAGACGGTACATAAACCTATACCAGAACCGGTGAAGCCTGTGTATAAACCACAAATTAGTTACGTTCCACCGCAAAAGTATGCACCAGAACCGGTGAAACCCGTATATAAACCACAAATTAGTTACGTACCACCACAAAAATACGAACGCTCTGAGGTACTTACATCAACCGGTTACCAAACGGTTCACAAGCCAATCGTAGTTGATGTACCTAAGCCGAAACCAAGACCGGCACCAGAACCGGTGCTACCCGTATATAAACCACAAACTAGTTACGTGCCACCACAAAAATACGAACACTCTGAGGTACTCACATCAACTGGCTACCAGACGGTACATAAACCTATACCAGAACCGGTGAAGCCTGTGTATAAACCACAAATTAGTTACGTGCCACCGCAAAAGTATGCACCAGAAGCGGTGAAACCCGTATATAAACCACAAATTAGTTACGTACCACCACAAAAATACGAACACTCTGAGGTACTCATATCAACTGGCTACCAGACGGTACATAAACCTATACCAGAACCGGTGAAGCCTGTGTATAAACCACAAATTAGTTACGTGCCACCGCAAAAGTATGCACCAGAAGCGGTGAAACCCGTATATAAACCACAAATTAGTTACGTACCACCACAAAAATACGAACACTCTGAGGTACTCACATCAACCGGTTACCAGACGGTGCACAAGCCGATCATAGTCGATGTACCGAAACCAGTTGCAATTCCTTCAAGACCCGTGTTTGTTCCAGAGCCAGTTAAACCGGTACCCGTTTATCACCCACACCCTACTTACATCCCCCCACAGCAATACGAAAACGTTGAGGTACTCACTCCAACAGGCTATCAGACAGTGTGCAGATACGCATGATAGTTTAAAACCAGAGCGCCGCTTCTATAAGTATTCTGAAGCCAATCAGTCGATAATGAAATTGTTGCTGCCAATATCACGCTCAGATTGCAGCGAAACGAAAGACAATCTTCGAAAGTTTATTGGTAAAAACGATTTATGTAATAAAAATAATTTGTATATAAAACAAAGAAGCGTATTTGATTATTGCTATAAACTAAAAAGGCCAGCAACCCCAAAAATAAACCATTTTTCATAGTGTAAGTTGAAGCGTAAAATATATATTATTATTTTGATTTAATTAATGTCGAATTAAACACGATTTTCGGTCCCGCTGGCAAAGGTTCATATTGTCCTAATCTTATCTAATCTTACATAATAGATATCTTTGCAGATATGATGTCATTTGGAACTTAATTGCAAACAAACTAGTTTTAGATACATATGTACACATATATGCGCGATATTGGTAAGATTGTGAAGCTTTATCTTGTTGTTTCGGCAAATCCATGCATTGAATTCAAATTTCCAAAACTTAATTGGATACTCTACACCAATGGTATTCGTATAAATACATGCGCATGTCAACTAAGCTGGAGAGCACAAAGGGTCACTAAGTTAATACGTTTATGTGCGTTTATATGAGACGCAAGAGCAGAGCAGGCATTCAGCAGCTGGGAAGTTTAGGTCAGTTTACACTGGCTGGCTAAATAGTCGACGCAGATGGCGAAACGTTTAAGAGCTCAGGGAAAAGAAATCTGTTAGAAGAGAGCATCTCGCGAATTTCAGTGTAAAGCTAACTCCCAGCTTTGAGGCCTTCTCCAGCAGAGCAAGCCATGGTTCTTTTGAGCAAGCGAAATCTAGAAATGGCGGAACAGAGATACAGCAGATGCTCGAGAGTTTTCCCAGTATAATAGTAAAGCGTGGGCTGATCAATTGAAAAGAATTGGTATAGTAAGAGGCACTTTCGTTGATATGCGTAGAAGTATATTCAATATCAGAGTCCGAACAGTTAAAAATTCTTTCGGAGAGTTGCCTTTTCATCACGAGAGATGATGCCGCAAAAGGAAACAACTTGAAACAAGTTCAAAAATTGAGTGAGCCAGCAACTGCACCTGCAAACCTTCACATCATAGACTGGCCATTGTGCTTCTGCGCACCTTTTATTTTACATATATGAAGAGTTAAATACATCAGGTTTCATTTGGAGATTGGTGCCCAAAATTTTCGATTTTCGAATTTGTAGGGTGTCACATTATTACTGAAACTCAGCAAAAATTCTTAACATATGCCATAGACACTAGTCTAGCTTTTGCTTCAGATTTACTCTTGTGAAGGAACGGGCTGAACTGAGATGGCGCCAAATCGGCTCTCAATTGATACACCTAGAAACAGCGCCTAAGAAAGACACTTTTTAATGCGAAGAAGCCGGCGTGTGCTGTTGGTATTTATTATCTCCGCCAAACGAGTAGAGACCGCAAAATAAATTCCGGATTTGTATCAGCCAGCCAATTACGCATCTCCAGCCTTATATACATAGTACATACATATCTTTTTCTACGCATATCATTTTAGAGAGTCGTCTGAAAGTAGTTGTTAACGACAAACAAAGGAATGATAAGTCTTCAATGCAATTAACAATTATGCTAATATGTCGTAGGACTAGTCTATTTCGCGAGTTCATTAGCTGAATTATCTAAGATGGTGAAGAAGTGTTCTTCAAGAGAGTCCTCATGGCAGGCATATAAATAGTGACGCTGACCAAATGAGCGACACTGTTACAATCTGTTCTTTGTGGCGCTAAGAACTTCTGGTGTTTGTTCAAAATGGTTTGTATTTGCTTTCCAGGTTTTTGCCAGCGCTGTTGAGAACAATTTTAAATGTTACAGAAATTCCTGCTCGTCGCTTTCGCTTTTGTGGCTTGTGCCTATGCTGATGTTTCGGAGCTGGGCTACAATTATCCAAGGCCTACTTTCGAAGCAGTGCCAGCACCAGAGCCCGTACTAACTCCACAGCCCGCTCCAGATGTACCTCAAAGAGCTTACATCCCACCAGCACCGAAACCACAAGCACCTGCGCCAATCTTCCATCCAGCTCCCGCTCCAGCCCCACAGCCAATCTTCCATCCAGCTCCCGCTCCAGCGCCACTGCCAATCTTCCATCCAGCGCCAGTTGTACCCAAGAGAACTTACATCCCACCAGCACCAAAGACACAACCTGCTTCTGAGCCCATTGTGATTCCAGCACCACAGCCAATCTTCCATCCAGCCCCACAGCCAATCTTCCATCCAGCTCCCGCTCCAGCGCCACTGCCAATCTTCCATCCAGCGCCAGTTGTACCCAAGAGAACTTACATCCCACCAGCACCAAAGACACAACCTGCTCCTGAGCCCATTGTGATTCCAGCACCACAGCCAATCTTCCACCTCGCTCCAGCACCGCAGCCAATCTTCCATCCAGCCCCACAGCCAATCTTCCATCCAGCTCCCGCTCCAGCGCCACTGCCAATCTTCCATCCAGCGCCAGTTGTACCCAAGAGAACTTACATCCCACCAGCACCAAAAACACAACCTGCTCCTGAGCCCATTGTGATCCCAGCACCACAGCCAATCTTCCACCCCGCTCCAGCACCGCAGCCAATCTTCCACCCAGCTCCCGCTCCAGCACCACAGCCAATCTTCCATCCAGCGCCAGTTGCGCCCAAGAGAACTTACATCCCACCAGCACCAAAACCACAACCTGCTCCACAGCCCATTGTAATTCCAGCTCCAGCACCACAGCCAATCTTCCATCCCGCTCCAGTGCCAGCTCCAGCACCACAACCAATCTTCCACCCAGCTCCGGTTGTACCAAAGCACACCTATGTCCCACCAGCGCCAGTACCAGCTCCGGAGTTCCAGCCAGAACCGCAAGAAGTTCCCGGCACCGTTGAGCGCGGTCCCGATGGTTATCGTTACAAGACCGTTCGCCGTGTCGTCTACAGATATCGTATCTAATTTGCGATAATCGCTTGAATGCGCAACTTCATTCAGAAAGCGTTGCATTAATTCGATTTTCATAAATTAAAATGAATTTAAACGAAATTGTTATAATATACATAATTAAAAACTTTAGTTGCCTAACTTTTGATACAACATACATACTTATACACGCTTACTTGTCTATTTTCGTTAGGAAGCCTACGCACTTGGGTCACGCAACTATCTTCTTTCCGATGGCAACATCTGGAAATATTTGACTACGCTGTTTAGCTTTTTTCATTGCTTTTCGGTATTTAGCATTTCTGGTTTTCGATATTTTATGCATATGGAATTTTTACGTTAATAAGATGCGACCTTTTTTGCCGCAGATAAACCTATTTATTATCGCCTAAATGCTGATAAAAGGAAAAGAAACTTTCAAGGTCAGTTTTCTTTAAAGATGTAAAACTATGAAATGCACTTTTAACTAATTATTGAAATCGAAATTTATTAAGCGACGATAAAAGCCGAGTTCAGCCGCTGCTGCAACTGCATGTGAATCTCTTAAGTCTTACGACACGAATCTCTTAATTCGGTGGAACAAAGTTGCCATCTGCCTGCATTTATGCAAGTGCATGCGTGTATGTGGGAATTCATTCAATGAAATTTTATGTTAATTTTCAATCAACGAATGTACGAGTCTAGCTAAAACTCGTTTGTGCATACTTGTATAAGTAAATTGGTATGCTTTGTCACTATTTTAAAACGAACGCAATCAAATTTGAGAAGTCTTCTTCGTCGCTCATCAAAGTCGTTTTCAAGTTCAATGATATTGAGCGTCATTTAAATGCATAAATTATTCAACCATACTTATGTATAATATTGAGTTTGATACTAAGTTTGATGCTAGTTATCGATGAAATAGTTTTATAGCAGCACGAAAGTTCGAAATGGTTTTTAAGCTCTTGTTTACGTATGGAGTTACTTATGTACATTAATCTACGCGACCACCGGAACATAAACGGTACCATAAATACAGCTGCTCAATAAAGCTTGTGTTTCAATGCAATGCAATTACTTTTTAGATAAAGGAATAAGAACTGCAGCCGACCCGAAAAAGAAAGAAATCGCTGCACAACCTGCTCATAGCACATAAGGGTTAACACACACTCAAACTATTGCAGCATTTCTTCAAATAGTTTACACTCTGCTCAAAATGCGAACAATCATTGGCAAAATAAAAATGTCAGAGAAAAATATCAAAATTTTGAAACTTACAGCCCTTTTCTGGCATTACAGTCACTATTTATTGATATTCAATACTAATATCTTGAAATCACAATTAAATTTATTGTATCAATTGAATTGTGACTTCATCAGTATAGGCGCGTAATACAGATTTAAGCTTAGTTTACGTATGCAGAAGTTCTGTCAAAACTTTAATGTTTCATAATTGAGAATTTAATGTCAATCTCATCTTCTCTTAATATCGAAGCAAAATTAAATCAGTTATGATTATCAATAGGAAAAAGAATATTTTCGGAATGATTTTGATATTGAAACGCTTTTTGTTTGTGTTTGCTTTAGGCAAGAAATTTTTGTGGCAAAAATTATGCTAAAATCGTTAAATAAAGGCCAATATTTGATATAGTATGTGCATATATCGACCGCCATCAAAAGCAACAACAGCGATCGCCTTGAGATTAAGCCGAAAGGAACCTCTATTGGGAAATTGCTAAAATAAGAAAGATCTAAAGATATAATGTTGGAAGTATGTGGCAACGACGCTGCTTAATATCAAAAATAATTACTAGTTAGGTGCAGTTTAGCATACTGCAGTTAAATTATTTGAACTATATATACTAAAATGTCAGCTAAATTAGCTTCAATTGCAAGTGTTCAGTGAATATTCTCAGCAAAGATCTTAATTATGTAATGTATACATATATATATATATTATATTAAGATCTTTGATTTCATTGTTCAAATACTGGCACGTCGACTTAAACTGTCAACTGATTAATGTCAACGAATTGCTTAGCAATGGACTGTTCTACAGAATCAAGCCACAGCGAACAACGCGTAAGAATTTCTACATAAATCTTCGACTTTTAACAAAGATTTCAATAGCAGCACTAAAAGTTCCCACGATATATATGTGATATTTGTGAATGTTAGCAAACATTCAATACAAAATTGAAGATAAAGAATTAATTGCAAAAAAGAACAAAATTAAAACCACATCGATCGAAAAAGGCAATTGTGTGCGCTTTCGAAATTTAGTATAAAATTGCAAGCTGCACTTGGAAATTGTAGCATTTCACTTTCTGTAGCAATACGAGCAAAATGGTAGGTCTGTTTTCTAGATCATTTAAAATCTTATGCATAAAATTTGTTTTTTTTTAGAAATTAAATTTTGCGTTTATACTGGCTGTGTTATGCCAATGGGTGTCGGCGGATGTGGCACACATAAAGGACTCGCTGGCTGATCGCCAATATTTGCCACCAGAACCAGCGAGAGATGTCGCTGTTGAGCATGTAGCGCAAGTACACAGACACAAGCCACGTATCTCCGCATACCAGTATCCTGAACGACCAAGACACACCTCACACTTACATCAGCAGGGATATGAAGGCGAACGATATTATGACTATGCAAAGTCAAAGCAGCAAAAGGACCGCTACAGCAGCTACACACCAAGAGCCTTGGAAGCAGTGGAGCCTACAACTAGACCCGGCATTATACAGCGGGATTTTCCGAGCAATCTGCTGCCCAACTACAATCTCTTTGCGCCGGCCAATAGCAATCCCTACGCGCGCAATCAGGAAACGGACCGATTGATCACCGCACCGAATTCCGTCTTTCACACGCAAATCAATCTGCAATCTCAGGACAATCGGTTCAATGTGCCGAACAGCTTGCCTCCAACAAGCGAGGGAGCAGCACGTGGTGCCTTTGAAGCTGACTTCACGCAAGAGCGCTATGATGATAGCTTTGCCGCACGCAGAATTCCAAACGCGTATAACGCTGGTCGCTTGGTCGGTGCATTTGATGACGCTCAATTCAATGCGGTCGGCTTAACACAATCGGATCGTTCACGTGCTCTTCAAGATAGCCAGGCAAGAGCATTTAATGTCGGTGCGAGTGCGCAGTTTTCGAGAAATGACGTGGGATTAACAAATACCGCTGCAGTGCCCTCACGCAGTCCTCAGCTCGTGCGCACTGCTTCCAGTGGCAGCGTAGCATCGCCCAATGCTTTTCCTGCTGAAGTTGCTGTGGATAGTTTGCCGCGGCCTTTGACAAATGGCAATAACGGACGCAATGGTGACGGAGCTGTACAGCTTCCGATTGATTCAACTGCCGCAGGAGCGCAGCGATCGTTGCCTTCAAGTTCAGCTGGAGCACGCGGCGCTGCTGATTTCCAAGGTATCAGCGGCTCAAGCTTTGGAGATATCAGGGATGCCGGAGTTCCTGCTGGTTCCCAAGGTGCCAGCGGCTCAAGCATTGGGAATATCAGAGGTGCCGCTGGTGCAGTCGGTGTTACTGGTGCGCTTGGTGTAGCAACACCAACTGTCAATGCACCTCTTACCAGTGTCAATGTAGCAAGATCCAGAGATGTTGTACCTAGTAGATCTGCTGGTCGGAATGGAGTGCGAAATGCTGCTAATCGCAACGCTGCAGTTCGCACTGATCTCAGGGACCAACGGGTACCAGCGGCTGTGACCAAAGAGATAAAGTCCAACTATCAGGCGCTTAACTTAATAAACGGCAATGTACCGGCGGATGAGGTGACTAGACTGGCCACACTCTCGAGAAGCGCTTCCGGCAATGCACAGGGCGTGAATATCTTTAATGGCAATGTTATCGCTGCCGCCGCCAGACCAGGGCAAGTTGACAGCCAAACAAATATCGAGCCTCAAGCGGACGACACCTTCGAGTATGCGCCCAGCGACAGTTATGCAGCTCTGATCTATGCGCAGAATCCCTATAATGCAGCGCTGCATGATCGAGCCACTGCTGCCGATACCGATTTTCGCAGTGATGGCTATCACTATGCCAAACCGGGTGCGTCCTCCAGCTATTGATGTTGCATTTCTCGATATCTAATTGTGCACATATTTTTATTAAATAATCAACTAAACTTATCTCAAATGTATGCAATGCAAAAATAATAATCGATGACTTTTGAATGCGTAAATAGTTCGGCATAGTTTTGGGTTATTAGCTAGTGAAGAAGCTTTTGATATTTCCATGTGTTGACTAACAGCTCTATTCCTTCGACCGTCTCAATACTAATTTCGTCTCAATAGAGCATTTCGGCACAATTTCTACTTTTCCTTATTCAGAAGAGAAATCAAAAGCTCGAATTGTATCAATTGAGATATTCATTGTGACTGTCGAATTAGGAGGTAACAAGCGAAAACAGCTATTGAAAAACGTCAATTTTGAAGCAAAAAAGCAAAAATTTGTTTATTGCAGCAATTTAAAGGAAGTTACACAATTTTAAAAACACAACACATGTATGGCCTGCTGCTAAAACTCCTTTATATCGGGAGTTCGAGGTCCTCTGCCACTGCTCCCACAAATTTTACACTGCTCGCAGCGCTATCGGGCTGTTTTCCCGGCTTGCTGCTCTGGGTGCTGTTTGCAACTTTGAATGAAATGCTGCAGCTGCTCCTACGTCCTCCTGTTAAATATACGATGTCTAGAAATTAAAAGAAATAAGATAAAACACCAAATTAATGAAAATTTCCAAAAAATACTCACTTTTCTGCAGTTTTTGTTTCCATTTTTCGTTTTTTGTGAGGAAGAAGAAGCACAAACAGCTGTTTTCACAGCAAAGAGCTTTAAATGAAACGCCAAAGCTTTTTTCGTGATACGATTGGTAAAGAATAGGGTTGTAGAAAGCCCGGCACAAGAAAGCGGATCAATTGATACTCTCAATCAATTGTGCCGGGAGCGAGCGAATAGGGCTGTAAATTGCTCAAGCCCAGCTTCAAATCTCAGCTCAGGCTTCGTCGCTTGATCATAAGCACACAACAGAGCTTTGCTTTCCAAGCGCCAAGTTACGTTCCACAGTGAGCTTTTAAGTCATGCTCCGAGCTTTGCCGCATTGCCGCCAGACTTTGTGGAGTCGCTGAATAATTTGTTTTTTCTAATATTCATAACCGAATTTTATAAATTGCGCCAGAACTAGAATCGATTTGAAACGTATCGAACCGCAGCAGATAGCACAAAGATCGCGCAGCGACTCTGCCTGTTCGCTGCCACACGTTCCAAATTTGGACATAATAATATGCAGCTTCGTGCGTTCGTGTGTATACCTTTAACGGCCAGGTTTAGTGAGATATATTATGTCATTTGTGTTTTGCATTTGGATTTGGATTTTAATTAGCTTTTGTCGAAAACGAGTTTATTATTTTCAAATTTTAATTGAATTCAATTTAGATTTTAATCCATTTCTAATTAGCGCATATGGTGCAGATAATTTTTGCCTTTCTATTTGAAATAACTTGCCAGTATTTTAAATCAAAACTATGAGCTATGGCTCATATTAAAATATATGTGAGTTTTTAAGTGAAAATAGGTATGCTTATTTTAATGAGATCCTATTAGCTACTCCAATTAGCTCTCTAGCAGTGATACTTAGTTGCTTATCTCTCTTCAGCTTTTATGTATGGAAGCCAGCGATCTTTCGCTGAGGGTGTAATAATTCTAATAACAGTGTAGATCGACTTTTGGGAAACTTATATTTTGTATATTTCCCAACGGCCAGCGGATGCCTACGTGCCAATTACTTGTTGATTTAACTAGAAAATAAGGTTAGTAGAACAGGAAAAAGAGAAGTAGAAGTAGCTGATGAACATTTATTGCCATGCCTTTCATGCAAATATATTTCATATTATTCACGCTTATTATCTGCAACTATTGAAAACTATTGTTTAGAGTCCTTCCCTTGAATAGAATAACTCAGAAATTGAATTTAATGTTGATTAAAGCCTTCGCTTAAAAACTTGAGGCTTTGGCATTTTCATGAAATTTTTTGTCAAACTACTTATATTAACTTTAAATAACTTTTCAATTAGTTGCACACAGTGCTTTTGATAGGAAGTTGAAGGAAGGTTTAAAGGAGGGGACGTTATTTGCACATAAAATATCAGTACAACATCCTAAGAATGTATTTTAAAAGATTTCTAAAACAATATCAACTAAAGATGTTCCAAACTTTTAGAATTACCGTGCATAACGTATGGAAAAGAATTGTTTTGCGAGAAATACGTTTAAAGTTTTGAAGAACTCTTAAAGGAATTTTCAAAAAAGATTCTCTAAAAAAAATTTCGCTTTTCAAAAAAGTTTGCTTTTAAACAAAATTTTGCAAGTTCTTTCTTCTGCTCTTTTTTTATATACTATTCTATTTACACTCAAATATAAAAAGTTCGTAGTATAAAATGACTTGCATACACATTTATACAATTGTGTCCAGCGGAGAACCAAACTCACGAAACTGCCAGTTCAGGCTGCTAGCGTGACGTCAAATATAGAAGCAACAATTATAAATGATTCACAGTTGACTGCGATAACTGCAGCAAAAGCAGTTTGCACACAGTTCAACGACTCTCAGCTAAAATACAACAAATCCGAATAAAATGTGAACAATTTGAACAAAATTTTTATTAAAAGGTTCAGTGCTACTTTTTCTAAACTTGTTTTAGTAGAGTTGCACACGTCACAACAAATCTCTTTGGATTTTTTGCCTTTGCGAATGTCAAGTCTGACGAAGCGATATAAGCTAAAATTGAAATATTTTATATATTGTTTTGTCTAAGCGGAAACGTATATCATAATCGTATCGTTTATTTTTCGGCAACGAAATATTTGGCGTAAGGCTGACTTCTGCACAAAAGCCTTTTATTTAACAATGTCAATATTTATAACAATAATGAAAGGCGTCTCAATGCGCGCCGCCGACGATGCCAAGCCAATGTGAAACTCACACGCATACACCGCTACGCATGCACATATACATACATATACTATGTATGTATGTCAGTTATATGCAAAATTTGGCAAAAGCGTTTTTTTATAGACCACATCTCAGCTGCTGCGAATTAATCTACTGCCAAAGTCAATCTCACAAATAAAACACCGCTGCTTCGTTACCTTTCACCTCGCCTGGCAACAATAAAACCAGCCGCCAGCATGGCTGGCTCGCAGCGTGTCTCCATTCGATGGAGTCAATTCATTTAAGTTCTATCGCTTTGTGACTTCTCCTCTTTCGCAGCTTAATTTCTTTTCCATTTGTTAATATCTTACTAGAATAAATCAAATACTTTTTTAATAAAAAAGCGAAAGAGAGAAGAGTTCGTTGATCCACTGGACGCTCCTCCAATCTTGCAGCATCTAATGGATTCGTGCGCGTGGCACTTTTCTGCCTGTAAATTGATTTTTTTGCTTTATTTGCAGCTCGCCATTGTAAATATGCAAGCAATAAATTCATAAATTTAAAATGCAAATTCGCTGACTTTTTTTGTACGTACATATATTGAAATGAAATCGGCTTCACATCTTTTGAGGACATCAGCTGGGCTTATAATTAACATATGGATAGCATCACTGTGAAGATATTAACGTGTATGGAATTTTTTCGCTATGTTTTCAACTGCGGAGGTGGGTGCGTAGCTGGAGCTGTCCCTATATACCTAGCCCTATGTCAGTTCGTAACCCGGTAATGAGTTACTACTGGCCAATTAAGTAAGTGAATAAGAATCAGTTTCCGCTTGATTTTGAAGCTGTACAGCTAGCAAGTTGCATCTAAACTTGAATCTGCCGAGAAAGGAGCAATAACATTTCGAACAGTTAATAGTTGGACGTAACCAGGAACAAACAAATATTTCGTATAAGCTTAACAGGCATGTGATTGCTTTACTTGCCAAATCAAATCTTAATCAAATTCAGAAATTGTTAATCGATTTGGCAAGTAAAGCATTCATATATATGTCGCATACGTAAAACGCCAGATACAGATACATTAAAATTCTAGGCCCAAAAAAGTTGTGGCGCAAATCGCTAGGACTAAAAGGCATAGGCCGGAGCTTTCGAACTGAGCTCTTTATCGTCCAAAAAGTTATATTATAGAACCGGTTAAAAGCCAAAGTATCTGGCATAGAACTATTTATGAGAGCTGAGCGCGACTCCGCGCATTTCTGAACTTATCTTCACATAAAAGTAGAGAATACAAAAAAATCGTAGAATCCGTAGAAACCCATGTAGTTTGTACAATATTTTGCGTTTAAAAAGTAGATAACAAAAGTTTAATATTCACCGACTTCTAAACTAGATTATCAAGCTGAAAATTCAATACGACTTTGAATTTAGCATTTTTCTGAGCTGAGCTTCAATTGGTAGCAAAATGTGTTTGAAATTTCTATGCCTTATCTAAGTTATTCTAGAGTTTTCTACATTTTATTTGCAACAATGGCTATTTATACAAATGGCCTTCCATTTCGCAGCCAATAATTACATGCCCCTAATCGAATTCCGAAGCACATCATTAAATTTTCAGTAGCATATAGCATAACAAGATTTGCATAAGAAACTGGAAATATATCAACATAAGCCTATTTTATAGTGAAGCCTATATTCTTACAGCCATGAGCAAATTATCCTCAATTCTCATTTCCCTTTTTGTTTGTTTGTTCCATAATCCCAAACTATTGTGGTAGCTCAATAAAGTTTGCTATTTTAATCAACTCACACCACGTCAACACGTGCGCTTAATTTTGGCGCTATGAAAATATAATTACATTAATTTACATTTGTAAGCGACTTTATTGTTAGCGCTGCGAAAGGCTTTACACGGAAACCACAATCGAGCGATGGTACACTGAAGAAATTGTGTATGAAAATGCAAATATTTCACGTAGCTTATTAAATTTGCTCATTTTGCATGAGTGTGTGGAAAAGTTGTTAAGGTATTGTATTCGATATTGTATTTGTTCGAATATCACAAAAAAATGCATTTTAAAATTATCAAAATTCGCTCAGTGTAATAGAAACTACAAGATAATAGCATAATAGAAAATATATACAAAAGCGTGCAGATTAGTAGAGCTGATAAGCCCAGCAGCAACACGACCGGTCTCTGCCTTTAGTTAATTCGACCGCAACGAAAATTCTACACTGAGACAAAAAATTGTTTGTAACCACAGTTTTTAGTGCAATGTAAAACTATATTGAGCGCAAGAAATCAATATAAAATATTCTCTAATCATTTTCTATTTTCTAAACAAACTCTAATTTCAAGAATAGACGAAAAATGAATTTCAATTGAAATAAAATGTATGAAACTAGTGCAATATACATATATATACATTGAACGATTGAGAGAAAAGTTTTAGAACGCCTTTGATTTAATGTTTTTCATGTAGGCTCTCGGCAGCGCATACAAATTTCAATATTTTTTTTATGTATTTGGGTGCTCCAATCTTTCGACTGCCGTTGGCAATCATCATCAGCAACTAATGAACAATGAAATTATAAAACTATGAATAACATCAAACATAAGTTTCGAAAACAAGAACACTCATATTTACGATAATTTACTAAAATTGATTTAATTTAAAAATTTTCCAAACCAACAAAGAACTTCATTGCTTTGTTACAGAACATTCCAAGGGTAGAAGGCTTAAAGAGTAGATTTGCTCTGCTTTTATACACTTCTGCCAGACCAGTTGCACTACCTCGTGAATACTTCCAGTGCAAAAGGCTTTGTTGAGTTATGTTAGATTTTTGTTTGATCAAAATGATAATTATATTAAAATATGTGCCCCAAAATGAAACAAAGTTAAGAAATCGTTAGTTTCAGTCTATAGTCAGAAACTTAGGTTTCAAATACTCAAACAAATATAATTACACCTAAAGGTGAACATTTCTAGGAAATCATAAATTCTTAATTCCCACACATATGCCTAACGAGATTTACGCTCTACTGACAATGATATACATGCCCTCTTCTACGTATGTACAGCTGTGTGCACAGAAATAGCAGCGTCTTTTGTTTTATCTACCTAAATTATAACAATTTTATGAGAGATGAAGAATGTTCTTTTCATCTTATTACATTTCATTTAATAATTAACGATTCGATAGCTTAATTTCAATTAGCTGCGCATTTGTAGTCTTTGAGGTTTGTTTAAATTGAATTTGAAAATTTCCCACGATTACTAGAAATTGATATTCGATTTCATTGCAAAATTTTTTAATTTCGAAATGATTTGATATTCGGCATGAGAGAGGCTACAACCTTCAAGCACTTTTTGATATAACAAAACATTATTTTGGTTATGAATATTCCTTTTCGGTCTGCACTGCTAATTTCTTAAAAACAACTGTAAGTCTGTCAATCGATAAACAATGAAATTTCTTACTCTGCCGTGCTGCGTGCGTCAATGTGAGCACGTAGAGCCAAATGTTGGTACCGTTCGCAGGCAGGCGAAGCCAACAACCACATTTCTTAGGGCATAGAAGCAGAATTAAATTCAAAAAAATAAGTGGTTCAACGAAGAATCTCATTAATTATTGCCGACTTCAACAACAAAATATCAGCGCGAAAAGAATTGTCTATAACGTCAGCAAAAACGAGTTGCTGTACACGCCCACCTCCACTACGATGGCGAAGAACAAGAGACAATTATTAAATTTCACGCTTTTTATGACAGCATAAAATCATCAATGGAATTTCTGTTCAGGCATTTAACACTTTAATAATCATATTGCATAAGTACCGGGCTAACATTAAATGGTCATACTTTATAAATTAAAAATGTTTATTCAGACACTTCGCTTCGATTAAGCCGCATTGTTCCTCTCTCGCTCTCTCTCTCCAACTCGTTCAATTTAATTCCTCTTTAACTTCGTGTTGCTAATCATGTCGAATGTATCACAGCCACACAAAGCACTATAATTAACAAAAGCTTTAAATAAAAAACCGCCACAAAAACAACAGAAATAAAAAGACCGCTGAAACACAGTGCCAAAAAAATAAACATAATTCATTTCGATTAATAAATAAAAATGTGCCACACGAGCGTTCTCTCCTTTCTTCACAGTTTCATCTTTTAGTCTTGCGTATTCTAAGCAATTCTTCAAAACCCGTTCGCAATAATTAAAAGCCGAAAAAGAGTGTATCTAACCAATGTGAAATCAGCTCGCTAGACCAAAACTTTTTAGTGTCACAGAACAATTTGACGTTGAAGTAGTTTGATTAGCCAAGTGGACGCTTTTAGTTCACTACAACTTATGCCATATTGAAGATACTACTTAATTTAAGAGATGCTCAGATGCGTAAAATGTTTTCAGATGCAACAACAATGTGGAAAGCTCTAGCACTTTACGGGCTAACAACTTTTGCTCTCACTTATTTTATGAAAGAAATTTGTTGTTTTAGACCTGGTGTAATGGCCGACACCCAAAATGCACCTACTTAGGGCGCTGAGTGTGCCGAAGCAGACACATTAACCTAACATATTATTATGGCTGAACAAAATTTGTAAAAGTCGCGATAAGCACAACAAATTCGAATTTTTTATTCAACCAGCAACAGCTAAAATTTCAAAAGCTAAGCTACTGAAAAACGCTTTTTTAAAGTCACTAGCTTTAGTAGCAAACAATTTTGTAGAAATATTTTAAGTGAAAAATGACTCAAGTTAAGTTGCTCTTTTTTCTAGCCACAGATAACTGAAACATATGCTTCTTCTTCAGCGGACTTCGTTGCCTATGTATGAATGTATGTACATATATGTATCTATTTTCATATCTTTTGAAGCTGAGATCTTTAAGTATATGAAGAACTGTCAACATATGCCTTTTAGGCCATGCTAACTAGGAGACGATCCCTACTACAAAAAATAACTTATAATACCATCTGTCTTTATAGCCGCTCTTCCCACATAGCGCGCCCTCGAACTTGATATGTCTGCCTAAAGGAAAGTAGCGCAACAGTTCCAAATAGGATTAGAGCCAAACAAATTAAGCAAGCGAAAAAGTTAAGAAAAATTTTATATTTAATTGAAGAAAAAGCATATAATTTACATAAATTAAGGCAAACGTTTTATTTGACATAGAGACGCGTTTTAAGGATTATGCACGCATAAATATTTATGGCAAAAAAAGTTGTTGTACAATCACCGGAATAGTGGAATAGTGCTTAATTTCAGAAGAGCTCGCGTGGATTTGTTAATATTTATGATCATAGCAAATTTGTGGAAGCAGCCATTCACTAATTTGCATACACATGCATACACATATACATACATGTAGACACGCTGTGCGTGTGTGCTGTCTGTTTGTGAAAGATTCACATTAATAATGAAATGGCACTTTGAAGTTTGAAGCGCTGCCATGCTGAAGTTTGAATTTTAGTTTCACACTTATTGAAATCTTCACTCAAGACAGTCCTACTAGATAAGATTGTTTTTTTTATTATTCTGTGGCTTTGATTTTATTTTGTAGTCGCTTCGATTCATAGTGATAAGCTTTTTATGCTGATATCGTGAGCGCTTAGCATAAAAGCTGACAAAGGAAAGCATTAATTCGATGCAGGGAAGTTAAGAGAGATAATTGATTCTTTTTATTTGTTGTGATGGCGGAAATGTTGCAGATTCAAGATTCAAGTTCGATAAAGCCATTTGCAGAAAAGTGCAGCTGTGCCGATTTTATTGATTAAAGTTTCTATAGGCACACTCATTGTCGTCTGCTGGTATTCAGTGCGAGAGCGCTCATTCACCTGGCAGCATTTCAAGTTCAAAGTTGATTGCCATTGACCTCGAGCCGCGTGTCCATAAGTGGCTAAAATTATGATGCTCATATCACCCACAGACACGCAAGATTTATGTGTTAACTATAACATGAACATGCTATTGTCTTCGAGCATGAGATGTGCTCTATTCTGTGCAGTAGGAAGCATTTATGTATATATAAATTCTAAAAATAAATAAATATGCACAATTAAATGTAATTCCGCAGACATTGAGCTTAGCGCAGCTACGTCAGCAGTTGCTTTAATGCGTTGAACTTTCAGTTCTTCTGATTAAGATGGAATGAATATATTTGAAAGCGATTTGCCAATATTGGCAATATAATTCGCATCATTAAGATGGCGGCAGCTGCTAATGCTTAGCTTATCTTGGCTTGGGTTTGAGCTCGTGCGCTATCAAATCGATTTATTTACTTTAGCTACACGACTGCGCAACTGCATATATATAGATACAGCGGCTATGCTGTCCATCTATCCACCTGTCAGTCTGTTGGTTTGCTGAATTTTGTTGGCCATTAATCAAGTGTGAAAAATATTCTGAATAGTTTTTGCAGAGTTCATAGATTGCTAAGCGCTGCTAATTGCTAATTGATTGTTGCTGCTGTTGATTACTAAGTAATATATACATACATCACGCTCTCGCAGCAATACAGTATATGATCCCTAAAATTAATGTATAATTCTGTGCTATTATGCAGCCTTCGGTGGCACTTAAAATGCTCTAATTTTGCTTCACTGCCTCAATTGTCCTTAATTATTCTATTCTTCTACTAATGCCAGCCTTTACAAAATTGTCTTTCCCAAACAGCAATTTCCCAACATTACACGACTTGAGTGCATATTGAATATGTGTGTTTGTTCTTAGTACCCAGCAATAATTTTGCTCTTGTTAAATACAGTGTTCAATATACATATAAAGATATGAGAAGTTTAAGCTGAATCGATTTAGATATGTCCTTCATGTCCTTCTTCCATGAACAGACAGCTCGTTTTAGTAATTTCAGAAAGAAACGCAAGTATTTCAATGAATTTTAGCAGATTTAAGCGCTTTAAAGTTCCGCCCAGATTTCACACAAAGTACATTTTAAATACATATTACAACTTGTCTAAGCGTGTCAGACAGGAGCCTGTTTTTTGGTCGAAACAAAATTGCTCGAAATTGGCCGCACTTTAAGCCGAACATATGTATGTGTATGAAAATATATTTTGTTTTGGTTTTAAAAGTTTTGAAAAATCTTTTTTTTGCAAATTTATTTCAACAATATTCTAAAAGTGCGGCAAAGCTTAATACTTTTTTGGTCGAAGTCGTTTATGGAATTTTTTTCATTCGGCGAACCGAAGCTGAGTATTCGATAGAACACTACTAGATTCACATAGTCTGATCTGAATTAAAGTTCATTTTTTGAGTGTATACATATGTATGTGTCCCCCTCTTTCCACACATCCTTTTTCGTATTTGTTTATGTCTATTTAACTGAGCGTATCGCACAGTGCCGCTAGAAAGCGCGACATTTATTAATACACTAAATTGTGCGCAAAATATCGGGCATTAATGATATGATGAACTCAACTCGGAGGCGCTGTATGAATGTATGTGTGTGTGTGTGCTTTGGCGGCAGCATCGAGTGCCGGCCAGTGTTGCCAGAACCAGGGATTTCGCCCATATTTCGGGATTTTTGTACCTTTAAAGGGCGCGCGGGATTTTGATTCTAAAAATGGGATTTTTGAGCCGATACCTATCTTTTATACTTCGTTTGTTTATTTATTAATACAGTAGGAACTCGATTCTTGCACGTAATGAAAACCAGGCTCGGTGCAAGTTTCGAGATTGTCGCAAGTACCAAGTAATTTTTGTCCCATATTTGTAAATTATAAGGGGTTACTTTCACTGTAAAGAATCTAAGTTTGTTACATTTTATATTTTAATTCAATACGCTTGTATAATGATACATTTTAAGTGAAACTAAAGAAATTTAGGAGTTTGGTTTATTTTGTGCACACTTGCTTGTTCAGTACTGCACTGCTTCCATGCAAAAGTTAAATAAGAACAGAGATTTCGTCAGCATATGAATTCGTGGGTACTTCCCTAAATATTTTGAGCTCGAAACTGATACATTTGCGGTACTTCCCCGAATTTTATTCAAAGACAAAACAAAAAATGTTGCAATGTATTGAGGTCAAAATTTTTTAACTTCGCAAGTACTGAGTACGTAATGGAAAAAAAATTTTGTGGCACAAGTATCGAGGTGGGGAAGTACCGAGTATCTGCAAGAATCGAGTTACTACTGTAACTGTAAATATTTTATTATTAGCACCGAATTTAAGTGTAATCTTCAGCGTTGTGCTTTAAGCAATAATTTTTTTGTTCTTTATATTTGTTTAAAAAAATATATGTATATGTATTTATGAATTGTTATTGAAAAACACGTTTTTTAATTAATATTTGTGAATGGGATTTTTTTCCGGGATTTTTGATTTTTTAAATGGGATAAAGAGGGCGTTTTGCATAAGTGAATGGGATTTTCGGAGCTAGGTCTCTGGCAACACTGGTGCCGGCATATTCAATAGCAAACTCGAAATATGTACTTGTATTTGTACTCGTATCTGTAATTTGCCACTTACCGGATGCAAAATGGCGCTTAGCGCCGAAAATGATCATCTTCTCGGAATTGGCAACACTAATTGTAAGCGCAATTAACAAAGCATAAGAACCATCTTAATTACAAGCATTGTGATTGATTAATATTTCATTTAGTAAAGCGATTCACTGACATGAAGAGCAAAACCCACACACACGCACACACAACCATTTTGCCCATCTTACTTCAATCGCCATTAAAATTTGTATAACAAAGCCGGCCCGCTTCGTCTTTTGGGCAAGCCGTGGCATGAATGAGCCGCTGTCGATGTCAACCAAATAAGTGTATATGAAATCGCCGCCGTTATCAGCCTCGAGTCCATCGGCAATGCTTTCAAATTCGAACTAGCAACAAGAGAATCTGCGAACCGAGCTGCTCATTTACCTCTAATTTACATACATTGATCTTGTGCGAGGCTTTTAAATTTGCCGAAAAAGTGTAGACATGGCCGAAAGGCGGGCGAAACATAAGAGAGAGAGGGAGAGGCAGAGAGAGAGGTGTCGAGCAGTAGAGAAGTTCTGAATCATTCTCTTTCAAAATTCAAATTATGCGAATTTACAAGTAAGCACATGCGCAAAATGTCTGTAACAACGCCGAAGAACATATAAATACCATGATATTCTCCAGATTCTTCATAACAGTCTTGGAGTTACTGCTGTGAACACAGCGGCAAGCGTTAGAAAATGGTAGGCATTTAATATTTCGCAGTTTGACAGTGTGTTCCTTTGAAAAGAAATATAATAAACAAAAAATAAGGATTAACTGGAGACAATGATTTGAGGATCTTATACTAATTGCGTTTGTTGTGTTTTCTATCTGCAGAAATTCTTGGTTATTGCTTTTGCTGTGATCGCAGCTGTCGCTGCTGATGTCAGCCACCTGCCATCCAACGACTACCTGCCTCCAGTGCAAGAAGTCGCTGCAGTTCAAGTCCCAACCAACGATTACTTGCCCCCAGTGCAACAAGCTGCCCCAGCTCCAGTTAGCTTCGAGGCTGCTCCAGCTCATGAGCTCGCCGATGATGGTTACCGTTACAAGACCCACCGTCGCGTGGTGTACCGTCGTCACCGTCGTGATGTGAGCCACTTGCCAACCAACGACTACTTGCCCCCAGTGCAGGAAACAGCTGCAGTTCAAGTCCCAACCAACGATTACTTGCCCCCAGTGCAACAAGCTGCCCCAGTTCCAGTTAGCTTCGAGGCTGCTCCAGCTCATGAGCTCGCCGATGATGGTTACCGTTACAAGACCCACCGTCGCGTTGTATACCGTCGCAACCGTCGTGATGTGAGCCACTTGCCAACTAACGACTACTTGCCCCCAGTGCAGGAAGCTGCCGTTGAATACTCAGCTCCAGTGCAAGATATTGCCCCAGCACCAGTTAGCTTCGAAGCTGCCCCAGCCCATGAGCTCGCCGATGATGGTTACCGTTACAAGACCCACCGTCGCGTGGTGTACCGTCGCAACCGTCGTGATGTGAGCCATCTGCCAACCAACGACTACTTGCCCCCAGTGCAGGAAGCTGCCGTTGAATACTCAGCTCCAGTGCAAGATATTGCCCCAGCACCAGTTAGCTTCGAAGCTGCCCCAGCCCATGAGCTCGCCGATGATGGTTACCGTTACAAGACCCACCGTCGCGTGGTGTACCGTCGCAACCGTCGTGATGTGAGCCATCTGCCAACCAACGACTACTTGCCCCCAGTGCAGGAAGCTGCCGTTGAATACTCAGCTCCAGTGCAAGATATTGCCCCAGCACCAGTTAGCTTCGAAGCTGCCCCAGCCCATGAGCTCACCGATGATGGTTACCGTTACAAGACCCACCGTCGCGTGGTGTACCGTCGCAACCGTCGTGATGTGAGCCACTTGCCAACTAACGACTACTTGCCCCCAGTGCAGGAAACAGCTGCAGTTCAAGTCCCAACCAACGATTACTTGCCCCCAGTGCAACAAGCTGCCCCAGCTCCAATTAGCTTCGAGGCTGCCCCAGCCCATGAGCTCGCCGATGATGGTTACCGTTACAAGACCCACCGTCGCGTGGTGTACCGTCGTCATCGCCGTGATGTGAGCCACTTGCCAACCAACGACTACTTGCCCCCAGTGCAGGAAGCTGCCGTTGAATACTCAGCTCCAGTGCAAGATTTTGCCCCAGCTCCAGTTAGCTTCGAGGCTGCTCCAGCCCATGAGCTTGCCACTGATGGTTACCGCTACAAGACTCAACGTCGCGTGGTATACCGTCGTCATTAGATCCCTGAAAGGACTTGTTATATCAAGTGATCGACTTGCTCTCATTTTGGAGTGCAACATTTAGTATTAGGAGTGTTTTCTTTGTCATCACGATTTGATTACCAAGGCAATTGGTGAATAAATGTCCATGAAAGAATGTATATACTATTATGCTTTGGTTTTATTTAATGCGTTTATAATGAAGTAAATTTGGAAATATTTGCTATCGAGGCAATAGCACATTTGGATATTACAGAAAAAGGGAGCTCGCTGTTGTACTCTTTGCCTCCGCCCAGAAAAGGCTTAAGCTGAACTTTGCACATTAACTTGTGTGTGCACTTAATATTTTTCACACAACTATGCGGGAATCTGCAAATGTATTTCATATTTCTTTGTGTAAATGGAACTCTGTAGCTTTATCAAGGAATACACTCATAGAGTTTCAAGATGTGCTTCCGCTCAAAGAAATAATTTGTAACAAATTCTCTTTCATTTTAGATGGTATGAGTCTGGCAAGCATCGAACTGAGAACCCCTCGCATCAGAGACCGTAAGAATAATATCTATTCTAAATCTGTGCAACATTAAAATTAAAATAACACTGTTACTCCAGAGATATTCCACCGCATGCTTCAAACTCTACCAAGGATAAATAGTTCGATGCTTTTTTGAAACTTATATTTTGGAGGACTGCAAATCCTGCGCTTGCCTTAAGTCTCGAGTCTCCAGAAGGTATTGCTGCACGAATTAATTTGCTGTCCAACAGATTTCAAAGGAGCCATCCAGCAGATGCCACATAGAAGCCCCATGTCAACTTTGTAACGGAAGAACATGAATCGCTCTGGCTAATTGCATAGCGATCAGAGACTTTAGCTTGTACTTTCAAAACCCATAAAATGCTCAAGAGAAAGGATCCGTAAGGAAGAAAACACTCGCTGGTATGTATGAAAAAAGAAAAGTGAGCTTTCGTTTTATATCATTTTTGCCATAACTGCGATCTGTTTCTAAAGCCTGGAGTACACGGCATACCAAAATGGCATGAACATGCCATCGTGACGTGAAAATGACGTCAGAGTTAATTCCCAATCATGGCATGAAACATAGAAAGAAATATCAATATTTGTTGCATATACTTCGATCAGAATACTCGCCTGTTCCTCAAACCCGACTGAAGGTTTCTTACTTGTTTTATTATGTTTTCGAACAGAAAAATTTTCTAGTACTTCGTCAGTTGAAGTGCTCGTTCGACAGGACTTTTAATATCAGCAACGGAATTGATTTTATTCTGTCACTGCCACGACGTTACCCATTTCAAGATCTACAAAGTTAAGAGATTATGTTTCGAGCGAGCTTTGTTTTTATGGCAAACTAAAATGTCAAACTCAATATTAATGACCACGGCATCAACGTTTCTTCAGCAATATCGTATCGTATTTCAGGTGCCATTTTATTTAATAGCGTAAGTGTGATTTATAGTTATAAAAGTTTTGTTGAAATGCTGCCACATATTTATATTTATACTCATCACATTAATATTTCATTAGCGAAATTGTGCAGCTTTTATAGAAATGAAAAGGAACAACAACAATGCCAAATTCTTGATTTTCAATAATTTATTTTCATTTGGGACTCCACCCAAAACGAAGCTCATGGAATAAATATTTATAGAAAAGGCTTCGAGCTTAAAGATTATGAAACTATAACTATTCATTGTTTGTGTTTTTGTGCGCTATTGTTCATCGAACTATCTGAAGTCACTCGCATACACCAACTGATAACGTTTGAAGGTGACACTTTTAGCAGAAAAAAATACGATATCATTGTTGTTTTCAGTAGAAAACCAGATATCATCTTTATTCGCCGCTTTCGATCCTGCATTGTTAGCAGCCGATCAAATCAGCTCGTAATCAACTTTCAAAGAACTAAAGCATAAAGATGAACAAGCTCAACAACAAAACGCACTGCCCAAATTAAAAGTGAGTCTGAATGGCAACAATCCGGTTTATTGCAAAAAAGAAACTACTATCGTGCATTTTGTCCGTTTTGAAAAATAAAGTTGTCATAAATTTTGGTCGGCAGCAATCGTTAATTGCAGATGCTTTGCATAGTAGAACAGAATTGTATAAAAACGGGGCGCATTTCTGCAAAGAGCATCATTTCCATTTGGATTCTTTGCCTACTTGGAGACAAACATCCGAACATGGTCAGTTTAAGGATTTACCGCCAATGCGGCTGCACACGCTGCACTCGCCATCAGCCGCATTCTCTAATACACAACGTTTTGTTATCTTCCACAGAAATTCATACTGCTGACTTGCGCCTTGATCGCTGCAGTGGCTGCCGATGTCAGCCATTTGCCGGTTAACCAGTACTTGCCTCCTAACTCGGTCGCTGGCTCCGCTCCAGAGGTCGCCTACGCCGCTCCGGCTGCTTCGTCAGTGTCCCTCCAATCGGCTCCCGCTGAATCCTTCCACACAACAACGTTCCACGGTGCTGTCGGTGCTCCAGCTGCCAGCTACGAAGCTGCTCCAGCAGCTTCCTACGAAGCTCCCATTACCTTCGGAGGAGCTGCTGGCGCACCAGGCGCTTCATCCTTTGAATATGCTGCCAGTGCAGCCGCTCCAGCCTTCCAGACTGCTGAAAGCTACCAGCCAGCTGCTTCTTTTGCCTCGCACTCCGTAGAGGCCGCACCCGCTCACACCTACAGCGATACTGATGGCTACAGCTACAAGACCCAGCGTCGTGTTGTCTACCGTCATCGTCAACGTCGTGACGTCAGCCATCTGTCCAACGACTACTTGCCACCCATCCATGGATCCGCCTCCATAGGTGTGCCAACTCAAGACTACTTGCCACCCCACGGTATCGGTGCTTCCAGCAACTTCGTTGAGGAATACGCTCCATCCGTAGGTCATGGTGTGGAATACGGCGGCGGTGCTATTGAATACGGAGGTGGCGCTGAATACGATATTGCTGGCTCCGAGCCCGCGCACAGCTACTCTGCTGACTCTGGCTACCGCTACAGGACGAACCGTCGCCGCGTCTTGCGTCGTCATCGTCAACGTCGTGACGTCAGCCATCTGTCCAACGACTACTTGCCACCCATCCATGGATCCGCCTCCATAGGTGTGCCAACTCAGGACTACTTGCCACCCCACGGTATCGGTGCTTCCAGCAACTTCGTTGAGGAATACGCTCCATCCGTAGGTCATGGTGTGGAATATGGCGGCGGTGCTATTGAATACGGAGGTGGCGCTGCTGAATACGATATTGCTGGCTCCGAGCCCGGCCACAGCTACTCTGCTGACTCTGGCTACCGCTACAGGACGAACCGTCGCCGCGTCTTGCGTCGTCATCGTAATTGAGCAGTTCAGCGTTTTGCGTTTGAATACGGTTTCTAGTATTAAACAAAGCAACATGTCCTTTGCAATGAACATCGAACAAATATAAGCGTTCACAAGTGAACGGAAGATTACAAACTTGTCTTATATCAAGATACTCAGCTTGTCTGGCTTGGAAAAAATGTCGCCATGCAGAATATAATGCTTTCAATTGAGAAGATATCAATTTTCTAATATTAGAGTTTCTCAGTTGCGCTTATCCAGCACGAAGACTTGTTTATTGAGAATTGATATAGGTTTATAGATAGGCAGATAGTTATCAGAAACACATTCGACTATTAAAAAGCATAACGTAAAGAAATTAAAATTTAATAAAAAGTAAAAAAAATTAAAAAAAAGACCCATTATTTTTTTCGAGATAACGGCACTAGCTTTGGCAATTTTAGCCAGCGCCGCAAAGTTGGGAGATATAGGCTTCAAAACGAAAATCGAAAGTACTTCAAAAGTATTTCTTTTACCTAACTGACTATCTTCTATTATATTAGAAAATACTCGAATAAAAATCTAATATTCTTGTACATACTTATACATATATTCCGTACAAATAAATCACAGTCATATAGAATAAATCTGTCAAGAAGTATGCAGATTCACAAAATAATTATAATACGGATTGTGTCATCAAATCGAGATTTCGAACATCAGTGGCCTATGTTGTCTATTCGAGATCTTATAGGCACAAAACTAAACTTTTACTAAAACCTTTTAAATTCTTAGTAACAGTTCGCAAATGATAAAGAATTCGCCAACTTATTCACATAAAATTTATTTTCTTACTTGATGTCCTTGTAGCCTTTCGAATTTTTTGCAGAGACGCCGCTGAATCGCTGCTTTTGTAAGGATTAACTTCGACCCATTTTTATTGTCGGTAATTCCGAGATAATTTTGTTTAAGCGAAAAGCCTGTAAAATAAAGAAATCGCTTAAAATTTTCAGCAAAATCCTGAGATTTGTGCCCTGATAATAATTTGCGGAAGAGGAAGTTAGTAAAGTAGACCTAAGAATCTGCAACTACTGAATTTTAAGGAAACTTGCAGAAGCAAATCAGAGAAGTGTTGTTCAATGTCTACAATTTCAGTTGCTGGTAGTGTTTTGTAGATTGATTTCATTTGGTAATTGTTTTTGGCATGGTATTAAAAAGGATATGAAATTGTTTTCTATACCGAATTCCGATGAGAAAATCGCGCAATAGAAATTGTACCTTCTGAAGATGCCGCAATTGCAGAAACATTTCGGAATTGACAGCCCTAGTTGACTTATTGCATTTGGCTGATGCGAGTTACTATTGACATTCATACGCATGAAAACCTTCAAATTGAGCGGCGTTGACAGCTGCATTCTGCAGAAATGGAACTTCCGCTTGCTGCAACACCGGGCGTTACGCATGCATAGTCACGAGGTAATTGGTATGACTTCGAACCGGTTAAGCACACGAACTTAATTTTCGCTAGCAACAATGATTAATTGAATGATCTTTCAACAAGAATCATAAGCAAATTAAGTGCTTTCAATTGAATATATTTGCATGCTGATATGTTATGCCATTCACTAGCGCATAGAATTGGACTAATGTATGACGTCATACGTGATACCGGTTCAAAATCCTATTTCGAAAATGCCAAATAAGAAGGCAACTTTCGATTTTGCCTAATTTCAGGTTTTTCAAAACTCACTTACGTGTGAATTTAAATTCTGCGGTTTCATTTGCAAATGTGAAACTGATATGAAACTCGTAAATTTTCGGCATGCGTGGCCTGTCATCCTCATGCTATCGACTTGACTCCATCTACTATTTTTCCAGTGTATACTGTCTCATCAGCTGATAACTATGGCCGCCTTTTAGGCATGCAACTATTTTTGTCGATTAACTGTATTGGTTATGCAAGCATGTACTAGGGGTGCATTTCATAATTTGAGAATCAAGTTTCATGAAGCTCCAAAAGTATGCTCGAATTACTATCGAATACTGAAAATACAAACGTACATTATTTATTATGCACAAGTGGGGCCACCTGTCGTGTGTGCCTGGATACACGACAGCTAGTAAAACAATTAGCAACAATAAAAGGCAAAGCAAAGTAAAAAATAAAAAAGCTTATAAAAAAAGTTAAAAAAGAAAAAATTTAAAACCTGCGGAGCTGGGATTCGAACTGTATGCAAGCGCGCGGTTCTACCCACTGGGCTACACAGCTAACTAATTTCGTCCGTCTAAAGTCGTAGATGACAGAAAGTGGACAGGCTGCGGACACTTTTTAGTCAGTCTGCGTTTTATATATAAGATTCTGGCTTCGTATGCGTAATATCGTTAATGGCTTGAATGAATGCATCTGCGGAAATGTGCAACCAGTTTGGAATGTAAATCCTATTGTGTACACTTAAAACATAGAACTTCGAAACACTAAAATCAGCAGCAAGATTATCTGGCAATATTTTTTTCGGAATTCATTAAAGAACACTCTTTTACACATAATTTTGATGTAAATGTTTCAGACTTATTTAGCTCAAAAGTATTTAGCTGCGAAAGAGGGGAAAACGCAAGCCAGGCGGCTGAAAGTGTGAATAGTATTTGTGGTTCTTGGTCTTGATACTCTCACAGGCAATCAGGCGCAATTTTGGTTTCATTGATTCCGTTCCGATAACTTTGATGCCAAAGATGCACCACGCTCTGGAAGGCCAATGGTCGCAAATCTTAATAAAATCATTGAAATCGTCGAGTCCCACCGCCATGTAAGCACTGTTGCGGCTGCCCAGGAGGACCTTAATCGTATCATTTTGTACTATGCTTAATAGAGCCTTCAATTTCATGCAAAAATAATAGCAAGATTGTTTCAGAAATCACTTGCATATGGTTGCATATGGGGCACAATAGCTCTTTAGGTCGCAGTGCGTTGCTGCCCTAAATAATTAATATGATTTCATATGTTTCGTAAATAATTTTTGAAACAAACATTCAAAACTGCTTTATTTCGAACGAAATCCAAATTGCTATGCCCGCAGTCAGCATATAAAAAGGATTACGATGACGCACTGGCGTATGTTGAAAATTAGCCTCTGATATATTCTTTTCTTTCTGGCATGGAATTTTGTATTCTTTTACATATTTTAAAACCCTGGAGAGCTGCTATACAACCTTATTCACCTTCATAAAAACAGCCATAACAAAAAAATTTTTATTCAAATAAACAGTTTGATTTGCACTTAACAGTTATTCCGATACAATGCCTTATCACTTTGTAAAATTTCTTACCTTCACACAACGTTTTTATTCAAAAACTATTTCGAAAATGAGACCTGGCAATTTCAAAGAGAAATGCTATAAAATATTTGATTTGCAAAGAAGTTATTGAATTCATTACTGTCAATTTTCGTTTAAAACTGTTGCTTCTCACTTTTGTTATAAAATCTATTGGTAATACGAAAAATGCACAGTTAAAATTGTTCTCTATTTTTTTAATTGCATATGCTCTTAAATTATTATGTTGGATTATCGAAAACAAGCAACACGGTGTTTTCGATAATAATAGTATTAAAAGCATTCAGATTCGAATATTCCTGGTATATGTTCTCCCGTCCTCCGATATTATATGTAAGAATGAAAAATGCGATTTGGAAGATAACAGCTCAATTTATATATTTCGTCACAATTTACACGCATCAAAACATTGAATTAATGATTTACAAAACATGTGTATAAAATAAAGAGAGTTCGTACCAACATCAAAATGACTAAAATTCGTTCGTGGGTCACGCCCAGGTACAGCGTTCTGATAAAGATTAAAATTAAGAATAATTAAATTTCGTAACATTCTACAAAATGATCACTAAATCGCTAAGCGAGCATCACGGCACGCGCTCTCAAAAGTGGAAGGGGATCGACGGTTGGGGGTACGAGTAGCCGCTCTTCGGCGGCGGAGGTGGAAATGGAATTACGGGTTGTGGATAGGAGTAACCCTTGGGCTCGGGCTGCGGGGGTGGCAGATATTTGGGCTGTGGTGGACTCGTGGGCTGTGGTGGTGGCAAGTACTTCGGCTGTGGTGGACTGGTTGGTTGAGGAGGTGGCAAGTATTTCGGTGTTGGTGGTGGCAAGTATTTAGGTTGTGGTGGACTGGTCGGTGGTGGGAAGGGAATAGCTGGCTTGGGGTAGGAGTATCCTCTTGTAGGTTGAGGTGGTGGAGGTGGTAGATATTTCGGTGTTGGTGGCGGCAAGTATTTTGGTTGTGGTGGGCTGGTAGGCTGGGGTGGTGGAAGATACTTGGGCTGTGGAGGAAGTGTTGGTTGTGGTGGCGGCAAATATTTAGGTTGAGGCGGCAAGTATTTTGGTTGCGGTGGAGGGAAAGGAATGGCAGGTTTGGGATACGAGTATCCCTTGGACGGTTCTATTTTCGGTCTTGGTGGATTCGTTGGTGGTGGGAATGGTATTTCCGGCTTAGGGTATGAGTAACCTCTTGTAGGTTGGGGTGGTGGTGGCAAGTATTTTGGTTGTGGTGGAATTGTTGGTTGTGGTGGTGGCAGGTATTTAGGTTGTGGTGGAGGAGTCGGTTGTGGTGGTAGATATCTTACTGGTGGTTGAGTTGGTGGTGGGAATTGAATCACGGGCTTAGGATAGTCATAACCCCTACTTGGTTGTGGTGGGGGTGGTATGTATCTTGGTGCAGGAGTCGGTTGTGGAGGAGGAGGTATGTACTTGATTTGTGGTGGACTGGTCGGTTGTGGGGGTGGAATATATTTCGGTACGGGTTGTGGTGGATGGAATGGAATTTCCGGCTTGGGATAAGAATATCCCTTCGGTTCAGGTGCTGGGAATGGGATAGCTGGCGGTGGATAGGAATAGCCCTTTGTGGGTTGCGGCGGAGGGAAGGGCACCTCTGGCTTGGGGTACGAATAGCCTCTGGTTGGCGGTGGCGGCGGTGGTGGCGTTCTTATCTCAACCACCGGTGGAAATGGTACGACTGGTTTTGGATAGTCATAGCCGCGTTCTACTTTGGGCTGTGGTGGTGGAAATGGCAGCGCCGGCTTGGGATAATCATAACCATTTTGGCGTGGTGGCTCATACGAATATTCAGCTCTGCAAAGCGCCGCTAATGTGAGCAGCGCTAAGCTGAATAGATGAAATCTCTGCAAGAGAAAAAGAAAAAAATATGATATTAAAGAAAACGTGAAATTCAATCCATCAATAAACTGCTGGTTTTTTTGGTTTGTATTGCTATGTTCAGCGGCATTGTTTCTTCTTCAAATATTTAGTTAAAAAATTTAAATTGTTTTCAATTATACGGCGGCTTTTTTTATAGTTTTGCTTTCGGCATGATTAGGTCGCAGCCAATTAGTCACGGACAAATTGCTACGGGTAGCTACAATTTTCATTAATCAAAACTTGAAAATTGATTTGAAGCACTTGACTTTTTTCGATCATTATTTGCTAGTAGAAAAGATGCATGAGTTGAGCTCAAGTGCAAGCCTACTGTCTGCAGCTAAGCATGAATGCACATAAATTAAAATTTGAAAAAGATGTTCCGCAAAATTTTATCGAACCATCTAATGACCCGCATAACTTAAGATCACACATTTATAGTAATAATCACACATACAGTGTAATATATTAAAGCTTTCATTTTTGAAAATTTTCTGCTGGGTTCTAATGAAGCGATGCGGTCATAACAATACCGGATCAAATCTCAAGCATTTCAGCATGTCCTATTAGTTATAGCTGACTCATAGGCATGGCGCTAGTTGGCAAAAACTGTTGGATCAAACGTGCTGTCAATAAACTCCTAAGCATAAAAAGATTTATTAAAAACTTTTAAAAAGAAAAATATAAATTTCAGCATAATTTTTAAAATATACAGCAAACTTGTTTAATTGCTTGTATTTTGACATTTGTGTGTCAAACAAATTTACAGAAATTATACGCGAGTATTTGTGAAGGGAAACTCGGCGTGTGAAAACAAAAACAACAATATCAGCAACAACAAAAGTAGAGAAGATATTATCTTACGTCAGACTTTAATAGGCCAGCGCTGCATTATTTGTAGCATGGTTTGATAGTATTTTCTTTCTTTTCTTTTTCTATCGGAATAAGAAAATTAAACAGACAGACATTTGCCCATTGTACGGGTAAGAAAATTACAATTTACTGAAATCTAGCTGAGCTTTTAGCAAAGCTTAGGATTATAGCTGATGGCAAGTTACATTATTGGTGTGTTCTCACCATGGGTAACTTCAGTTACTGTTGTCGGTATCGACAGAAGGTAAAAAGTCTGGCGGCAATATTGCTTCATTCAGCTTAAAAATTTTTTATAAAAAGCAGAAATTAATGAAATTAAATTTACAAACGAAAATTTGTCTTGCTTGAAAGTCACTCTCGCATGTTTTTTACATTTGCAGCAACAACAACAATGGCAAAGAAACAGAATTTGTCAAAACTTTTTGTATAAAAACGCCTTTGAAAAGAGCAACAGCGAAAAAAAATTTATACAGAAATATTTTCGTGTATTAATTATTACCAAAGAATACTTTCAATTTGATAACATATGAAAAATTGATAACACTTGCTTTTGGTATTGTTTTACATTTGACAACACATCAAAAGAAAGGCTTGTTTTGGAATTTTTCCCTCTCTAATAATTTCGAAATTTTACTTTCACTAATTTCGAACTACATAAGTACAGAGATAAGCCTTGATAAATGCACTTGAAATCAAGATATCAGCTTTCAATTTAAAAAAAAAAACAACTTTAAGCTTTATTGTGTCAAAATATATCTGTATGCATGCTGGAATTAATGCTGAGTTCTCTGAGCGTTGAACTAAAAGAAATAACTGTGTGCTCAATGTGTACAGCTCATCGCCTGATTTAATTGTAATCCATCAACAGTTTTCTCATATGCCATATGACAATTATGGCATCGAGAAATGCGCTGTCATTTCGATTGGCGCTTGATGGATTATATTCGGAACAATATGCAATATGTTTCCGCTCGCAACGGTTGCTGGGCCCGCAGCAGCAATAAACTTTGAAATTATAGCAAGGAATTGTGTCATGTTTAAATCGATTAGCTGGCATACCGAACGGACGGCATCGTCTGGGCATGCCGCTGGGCTTTAATGGCACACTTTAAATGTGCCTGCAACAAAGAAGCATCCAACAGCTGCTAGAGCTTAAATGCAAATATTTGAACTTAGGGCTTATTACTGTATAATTATAATTGGCCCACTGTCATAGCCCCGCTGTAATTGCCAGCGACTTGAAGTGGTTCTTATTGATTGCGGTTTTAATCTGTGCGCTGATCGACGAGTTCTTTTTGCTTGGTATGCACAAATCGCACTTAAGCGGCTTATATTTGAAAAGGAAGTGCCTCTTTATGAGTTGGATGCCACTTGCCGTTAGACGCTTAAACCTCAGGTCAAGGTCAGCTCTTGACAGCTCAGTTGCATTGGTGCAGTCGAAGCAGCTCCTACTTTGTACGGTGCGAATTTTATTTCAATTGAATGGAAATAAATTTTATGGGTAACTCAAAAGTAATATGCCAGTTCTGAGCTACAGTGTTGGCAAAAATATAATATTTAAGATTTTTGAAGACAAATTTCTAAGCTGCCATCAGTTTGTTGCTCTTAATTTGCAGACTGAGCAATAAGATGCAACATTCCGAGCATATTTGCTTTGTCGTTGGCGAAAAGGAAAAGAGAGCAGAAATTTGAAATTTAAAAAATCATCTAAAGAAGAGAATTTAACGATCGATTTCATATATTTAATCAATATTGTAGCTTCATTCATATTATTATATTTTATTGACATTAATTGGAAACACACATAATTCTTAGAAAATGCGGCTACAAGCTTCATAGGCACAAGCTACAAAGCACAAGCACAAGTACCCAAAAATTTTAAATTTTTTCGAATTAACAATACACAAATTACGAATCTGTAATTGCAGTGCAAACATTTTTTTGATGCTCATTTTCCAAAGCTTAAAATTTTTAACATTTCAAAGATTTTTTCAAAATTATTGGACTTCAGCGACTTTAATGCAAAAATATTGAAAATGTTGAAAAAATGCTTTTATTCCAGAACAAAAAAGGTGTCTGAATGAACTTGTTTGTTCTTTTAAGAGAATCATTGTTGGCCAGTGTATTTTGTCTAGACAATAAAAATTAAAAATATTGACAATCACAAAAATTTCAAAAAATAAGAAATGTATAACTATGTTTGTTTAGCTTTAGCTTTCATTTTGCTACTTTCAGCTTTAGTTAGCAGTGACAAGAAGACTCTCAATGACAGCATGCGCAGACACACACAATATTTGTGCCAAAATAACAACAACAACAACTTTTTTCGAGAAAGCATCAACCATCTGTTTGCTGTCAACTGCAAATTATTATTTATTAGAGATTGTACCAAAGACATTTGTAATAAATTATAGCAAACTTTGCTGCAAAAAATTGCATTTTTTTCTTTGCCAAAAACTGATTAAATGCCAGCAGAATTTTGGCAAGTTCAAAGCCCTGTCTCTTTTTTTCTCTAGCAATTTACTAATAGCAATTAATAAAAGTTCTGGCAATGTCAATGACGCTGGGGAATTTACGATGTTTTGCTTTGCGCTTTGAGAAGACTCGGCTTACTCATTTTTTCAAAATGTATGAAAATATGTACATAAATTTTTTCTTGCTCGCAAATGCTAACAAGAAAACTAGTTTTAGCGCTGCAAGCCAAAAATTCAAGCTGACAAAAATATGAGCGCAAGCATGCGGCATACAAACAGAACTTTGCATGTGCCATAACGGTGTAAATATATTGTCAATAAAAAATCGTATAATACATAAGCACAACAAGGAAAAGAAACATACGCATTGTTGTTGTTAATGGCTTTAGTTGTTATGTGTTATTGTTGTTGTTGTTGTTGTTGTTGCTGTTGTTGCTGTTGATTTGTGCAAACACTCTTCGCCAGCAAAGGCTGAAGTGATTAATTAAAGTGCCTCGCATTGACTTAAGCCATTTAGTGGCATCAAAATATTGGAAATAGTTTGCGCTTTGCGCATGCGCAGAAATGTTCAAGCCCGTTGGAAGTATGTACTACTATGTACGACACCTACGCCGCGCGTTGTTATAATTTCGCAATTAATTATCGACGAGCTAAACATTCTTCTGCTGCGCATCTCAAGTCTGCACAAGCTTGACGTCACTCCTGGCTGCCAGCTGCCAACTTCAAAAGCTGCTCCCTTTCGTTTTTTCAAACATTTCTTTCACTTTGTTTTGTTACGTTGTCATTTTAGCGCGGCGACAAGGTGAGCTAATCTCTCGGCTTACAGCTGAAGCGTATCTCAACGCCAGCAGCTGTATCGCTGATTCTAGCAAGCGAGCACTCATTCTGCCAACATGAAATCAAATCAAGATTCTTTCCGTGCTTGTTGCTATTTAAGGCAGCTCGCCTCAGCTGTCAGCTTTGATCTTTCAGCAGCTGCAGTCATAAAAGACTCAATAACTATGAATCTGCTGTGCTGGTTTTTTTATTTTTCATTCTATGTATATGCATATTTTGCAAATTTTTATGGCTTCTTCTAATTAAAGTGTCTATAAAACAAAAATAACGAAAGCACAAGCTGATTTGTTTCCAAGCTCAAACGATTTAGGGTACTGCTTCAAGTTAGAAGTGAGCTTTAAAGAACTTCTAGAGCACTTTGCCATTTTCGTACGATTGCCAGCTTCGAATGTGTATATGTATGTATGTAGTTGTAGAACGTTTTTTATAGCATGCTAATGCTCAGAGTTTCTTCCGATATTATTTCAAGCTTAATTGGTAACAAACTTGAAATACTAATTTGGCATTCAAAAAGATTCACAGTTGGGCTGACATTCCAAAGCATATGCATAATCATTTAATTAAGGCTGTCGAAATTGTTAAGTGTTCGTTTTAGTAAAATTTGAAACCTGCTGAGCCTATGATTTTTTTTTTAGCGAACGCAAGCAACTTGAAAACATGCAAAATCTAGTTAAAACTACTAACCTTTTCGAGTGATTTTATGTCTTCCCTAAAAGCATGAAAATTTTTGCTAGCGGAAGACAGAATTCAATCTTAGCTGCAGAAGTTTTGTCTTTCTTGCATTGAATTTTTTTATAAATCAAAAATGTGTAGCTATTTTCATGTTACGAATTAGTTGCAAAATTATGCGCATTTTGGTTTATTTGAAGAGAGAAATGTGTTTCAAAGATTTGTCGTCTATAGATAAAAAAAATGCTACCAGCCAAAACAAAAAGCAACAACACTACAAAAGATGCGCTTCGAAATGAGCAGCATTGAACTAACTTCCCACTGTTGTTGCCACCTGTTGCAATTACTCGCTGAGAATTTCAACTTCAATGCTTGATTTGAAGAAGCATCGACCATGGAGAGTAAACAATCATAACGACATAATTTTCATTTTGCATTCGAGCCAAAAACAACTGAGCAAATGACAGCTGCAATTACAATAACAATAAAAGCGGCAGTAACAAGTGTCAGATACAGCAGCTCAACAGCTACAAGAGTGCTGCAAGAAAACATTTCCAAGTGATTCTACAAATTTGCGCAATGAGCTTACACAAACGCGCCACTGCACACATACACACACACACAGACACATATACTTGTGCGTGTGTGTGTGTCTACACATTTGCATAAAGATTCAATTCAATTGCACGCACTGCCGTCATCGTTCATCTTGAGCGGCTGCAGCGGCGCTTGAAAGTTGCCAGCAGAGCGCGTCAATTTGTTGCCAGAATTGCTTGCGGAGCGTGAAAAGCCGCGCCGCGGTCACTGCTCATAACCTAATGCGTTTCCGGTCGGCCAGTGCAAATGCTTGATGCGCTTTGCCTTGACTGGTGTCGCCCTTTTTTGCCGCTTTGACTGCATTCTGAGTGGGGTGTCCGCTCTTGTGTTTTTATCGCGTTTGAAGTGCTGAGCTGCAGACATAAAGTCATTTCATTTGACAGACAGCCGAGAGCTTAGAGTTTGTTGGTGTTGAACAAACAATTGCTTTTCTTGCCACACTTCGTGCAGTGCCGCCTATAAGTTTTTAAGGGCGCCAGGCCAAAACTTTATTTAAAATATTTTATAATGGACATTCTAAATGTTCAGAATTGTTTTCTCAGTAACTCATCAACTTTATTTAAATTGCGAGTTACAAAAATTAGTTCTCTTTTCAATAAATTCTGACGTTTATCTCTTTTGTCACTTTAAATTTAACCTAATTAAAGGTGTAAGGGTGCGAAAACGATCTCCAGGTTACAGCGCTACAAGGTCTACCATAACAGTTTTTTTTTTATTTTAGATGTGACATTGAAGGTCATTTGATGCTTACTAAGCTAGCAAATTTTCAATTAGAATCAACTTAACAACTTCAAAAACTGGAATTTTAAATAATTTATTGCCACTAAGCATTTCCTTGAATATAGGTATTTTGAAACACTCTCTAATCATTTAGTGGCAATTTAGTACTGCCAGTGTAACCAAAATGAGCTCTAAGTCTAATTTAAGTATTGCAGTAGCAAGTAGAGTTTAACTAAACCTCAAATTGCGTTGAATGATAACTTAAGCTTAGTTTATGTCTGTGACCTCATTGTTTCAACAATGATGCATGCTTAAACTGAGTTTAATCTTTCATTCAAACTGCAAGTTGGTTTTAACTGGAACTGAGAAGATTGATAACTTAAATGGATGAAATTTGTTCAATGGAAATTTTTCAGTGCTGTTTGAGTTATAAAGTTTTCTTAAACTAAGTTTAAACTTTAAACTACAAATAGAATTTTCAAATTAAGTTAAACTTAGCTTAACTCATCGAGAGCCCTTTATTTACTGCGTATTTGACTATTAAAACGGTTTAAACTATGTACATCGAAACTTTAGAATGAAAATTTAATTTTCAATTTAAGTTTAACTAAAATTTTAACTTTAAAGATGGGCAACCTAAACTTAGTTTAACTCTTTAGCTGATTTTTGCCTTCTTCGTTGTACTTTCCCTTTTTAAACTCAAGACTACAGAATAATATATACTTTTTGAGCAAAACATTCAAATATGGCGTAAAACTGTTGCTGAAATAGTAATCAGAAAATATTCTCGTTCTTTTCACTATTAAAAACGTGTCTAAACTTCTAAAAATTTAGATAAAGGGTGCTAAAAGAGTTTCGAGTTAAACAACGAAAAACATATTTACATTGTTAGTCTACTAAAAATTTTTAAATGTTACACAATGTAAAATATTTTATGGTACGACATATAGAAACTTGATATCATGATATCATGTAGATTCTTTACAGCTTCATTGCAGAGCCTCTCATATAAGAGGGTGCCCAAACTGACTGCTAACTGATTCCGTGCTGTTCTTATTGCGGTACACCAGTAATCAATTTTTGTAAAAAAAAGCTGCTTAAGCTTAAAAAAATATCTCAGAAAAGTAAGTCTCAGAAAATTAGACTGAGCCATAAGAAAAAGTGTTGTAATTGCAACGCAGTAATAATCATCTACCGCTTCCGAGAGCTTAGAGACATGCTTTAAAAAGATTTTTAATTTAAGATTTTAATTTGATTGGATTTCGCACACGTATCATAATTTAATCTGTCAATTACACGTTTGAATTTTTATACAGTTCACTCGAACTATTTTGAATTTAGATGCCTCAAAATTAAGCCTATTTATTAGTCAATTTTATCAAAATCGTGCGCTGTATTCGAGATATTTAGCGACTTCCAAAAGTGGTTTCCAGTTAAAAAAACCTTGGAATTTAAATTCTAAAATGCATAACCGTTTGCTATGAGTCTACTCTGTCACAAATATGCTAGTGTGTGTGTGGGTGTTGCAGGCACTATTTTCTTGGAATTGCATACAAACAATGCCCCGTTAGTCACACAAAAATTGCTCATACGCCGCAGCGGCAAGCATTTACGCTGTCTGTCTCAGTGTTGCAACATGCCAGTTTCGCTGCATAGTTTATCATAGTTTTCATGGGCTTTACACAATTTGCACATTGCACAGTTTCGAGTTTTTCTGTTCATTTGCTGCCAATTGGCAATTTTGTATTTTCGTGCACTTGTCTCTTTTTTATCTTGACGCACAAACTCACCATTTTAAAAAACGTCAAGTGGTCCACTAATTAAATATGGCAATAATACAGCTGCGCAAAGGAAATCCTAGAATGCAAAAAATCCTTGTTTTAGTAATCCAAAAATTTGCTTCGTGTAGCCCAGCGCGCGTTTTTTTACCCACGTTTCACACGCGATTTGTAACTCAAATCGCCTGGGCGTTTAAAGTCGCGTGCGGTTTTGAACTCAGTGCGATGTGTGTGTGTGTGTGCGGCGGCTCAGCGGCTCGGCTGGGCTTGGCTCGAGTGTCGTTTAGTGCGAAGCGAACTCGAGCGAATTTAAAAGTCAAATAACAAACTCCACGCCGTTGCATGTTGTATTTATAAGAGTGCTTCGATCGCACTGGCTTTTTGGTTGTGCGCCTGCGCAGACGCAGACGCGGCAGCGAGCGCCCGCACGACGAGCGAGAACATTTTCGCTTTCGTTGCTTGCAGAGTTGTTTGCGGCAAAGCGCAAAAAATGAAAATTCAAAAACCAAACCAAAAAAAAAACAAAAGCAAAGCAGAAACAAAAAGAAGCAAACAAAAATTCAAAAATTAAAAGCTTAAAAGAAGCGCAAATCGCAAAAACTCGCTTCGGCGCAAGTGTAACGAAAACTCACAAGTTCAGCAGCTCTGGCTGGCTGCTAGTAGCAGCACGGCGTGAATTACTAGCAGCAGCCTTTTAAGTGTCGCAGCGGTAATTAAACGCGTAATGAATTTTTATAAAATACCAAATATAAGTTATGTGTCTTTTAGAACCCATTTACTGGCATTTTATGCCTGTGAATAATGTGTTGTTATCACACACACACACATACACACACACACACAGAGACACACAAATACAGACGATCATTGTTTGGCGAATTTCGTAAATTGATTTCAGTGAGCGTCTTGCCAATACAGCTAGACTTCCAACTGGCTTCTTCTGCTATGCATTTTTAATGCATTGTTAATTATTTACCGTTTTGTATCTCAAATAGCTTGTATGAAGTCATCTGTTGCTCTTAATTGCACTTGAAGTGTTTCTAAGAGCTCTTTAATCGCAAGAACTTTCGAAAATACTAGCTGTTGTATTGAGATTGTTTCTTAAAATATTTCGTTCATGTATTTATAACTTAAAAGAGCGCGCTTTCAATGCACATACAATGCCATTCGAATTAGATGAATTAATTAGATGCATATTACTCATTTCAGCTTTGTTGAAATGTTGGCAAGCAGCCAGTTATAATGTGTCAAAAGGAAGTTGGAAATTCCAAAATAATGTCATAAAAATGATGCTAATTTATTTAAAAATACTAATATAATATATTATGTAGTGTGAACAGATTGGTTCTTCATCTCATTTGAAATTTAACTCAAGCAGGCGTTCGACACTCGAAGTACTTTGCTTTTGAGTGGCAATTTTGAGCATAAGTTAGAGCAAATGTTTGCTGCATTTAAAATTGCCGTTTCAAATTAAGAAATATGCTACTTACATAAAGTGCTGAATTCTGCTTTTGTTAATTGGAAATTTCATTATCATAACGAAATAAAATTGTAGACTATTCTTGTTGTAATAAGTTAATTTAGCATGACTTGCATTTGTAGCCTAAGTAAGATGCACAACGGCTACAGTTCAGCTTAAGAAGATGCTTATCGCAGCTGGCTCAGCTGCTTAAAGCTGCCATACATCAAACGTGCTGAGCTTCTTTTCGAACACGCCACTTGAACTTTACAGACCCTACAACGTGTTGATGTTAGATAAACGCTTCAAATGCCTGCTCAAGAACCACAACCAAAAACAAACGAAGAACAAAACTTTGTAAATGAACAACCTTAAAGTGAACTAATTAATTTACGAGTTAACTGCTTAAGTAGAAGCGCCTGCCAAAGTGTGCCTGAGGCAAGCCAGCTCTGCTGCCTGTCAGCTGCTTATGTAATTATGTATTTGAAGTTGAAGTCGCTTGTTTACTTTCGGAAACTTAACACAATGCTGAAGCAGGCTGTTCGAGCCACATGCTTGTACCACAAAAATTACAACAAGTCCAACAAGAATTTCAGCAACGAAGCCTAAAGGAAATCAGGCGATATGTTAGTGCTTCTTCTACAAACAAATCATTAAACATTTTTGAGAATTTAGCTTCTTTCAAATTATGCTCGAGCAAAATATAGAAAAGCTTAAGTAGGCAGAACTCATTGATTCGCAAGGCGAGTGAGCGTCAGAAAATCATCAAAAATTCCAATACAATTACAAAATACATGGCTCAAGCTAATTGAATTCTGCACCTCAAATTCTTTAAATTGATACCGTGCACTAACATGCGCCCTCTTGAGGCTAACTTATGTGCACACTCCCCAAGCAAAATGATACAATAAAAGCGAAAACTAAAACGATAACGACTGCACGAAGTAAATTAAATTAAAATGCCACACCGTTTATTTTCAATAAGTTCAATAATTATGTCAAAAGTTCAAAAGAACTGCCAAATATTGCACTTCAAGCTGAAGTCGCAGCATCATTAATTAAAAGACAGCATAAGCACATAATACTCGTATGATCGTTAAATATCTAAAACGTTTTGTGAACGTTTAACAACCGGAAACGATTTCTCAACTACAAACTATTTTAATTATTAATTTAGCTATGCCACTATTTCAAGCATTCGTTTCGCATTCTTAACTGCGCTCGCTTTCTTATTTGCAGCTATTTGCAAATACTTGCTCAAGTATATCAACTTTCAAAATTTTTATTTTTTTTCTAATGTCAATTATTAATAACTTTATTATAAATTGAAGATGCACTCATTGCCTAATGAGGCTTGAATTATGAGTGGATTGCACTTATAGCTTTCAAATTACGACCGCATCCTCGCTACTCAATGCAGTTATTATGACAATCTCCAATTAGCAGTGAAGCGCACATGCGAAGAGCTTATAGTCTAGCAATTAAATTGGATTTAAATTTGCAGTAAAAGTTGTTCTATACTCGTGTGAACGTATTCTTGAAGTGCATGTATGGAAATACGCAAGTATGCTCTGTTTCCTGCATGAATAAGCTACCTTGGCATAAAATTTACATATATCGGCAAGCTGTCAAAATGTCAAAAGAGGTAAGTAGAAAAGAAAAAAGTTAAGTCAGTCGGTGGCTCTGTGGACAGTTGCTTGATGCCTGATATGGGGAGTGGGAGGGAGGTTCAAATCACAGCCGGACCACATAACATCTAATAAAAAGAGAAAAGGGGCATTGATTCAACTATGCACAAGCCTGATAAACTTGATAAGTTTATCCCCTCATAAACTAACTGTCAAAATTTGTATGAAAAATCATTTGCACGACTGTATGAAGTTTCCACGCTGTCTGTAACGAATGCAACCCTGCCAAGCATTCTCCTTGCCCATCTGTCCATATATTTTTCGACATTTTAAAACACACTTCGTAAATGTATAAATTTGCGCAATGCGCAAACTTATATGCTTGAATGAATACGCTTAATATGTTTTTCAAATTGTTTCTTAGCAAGGCGCCATTTTTAGCAATGAATTGACAATTCTCCGAGAGAGTATAAATTGTCATGAAAATCTTCTCAATTCGTTGGGATACGGTTGTTAGTAGGTCCCGTTAATTTGTGCCAGAATATAACAAGCACATATAAGAAAGTTGATCTAAGTCGGTTTCGGTTACTTTTTAAAGTAGCTCTCGATACATAAACAAAGTCTGTGTAAATATTTATGAAGAGTGTACTTATATAACAAAGACCGAACGTATTTTCACAACAAGCATGCTTAATATATGCCTATAAATCATGTCTCATAAAGCAAATGTAAGCTGGTTCTGTGAGTAAGTTCTTCCTGGCGCGGAATCATTCAATTTTATGGGCAATTTCTCAGTCTCACTCAGAATCCACATAAATAAAGTTCAGCGTGAATATATTACAAGATACCTTCGTTCTTTCTCCGCCGTTAAGTGCCTTCACTCTGTTGATAAAACCTATACATGTATTCTATATGCATATAAAAAAGATAGCGCTACATTGCATGAGCTGTGAATAGGAGCATTCAATGACGAGTAGTGGTAGCAATATGCTACACAAATATTTGGAAAAGGTGATGATACCACTACGTTTATGGCCCTAAGGGCAACAGTTAATTAGTGCAAACGAAAAATCATTTAAAAGCTAGTTTCGATTAAACAAAAATTGTCTTTAAGCTGGAAATAATTTAATTACAGAAAATGATTTAAATGAAGCTAAAAATGAACCGAATAATTTTTTGGCCTATTAACACATAATTCAAACCAATATGCACAACAATAACAACAACCATAGCAGAGCACACAATAAACCATTTAAAAGCGTAGCATTCAAAAAAGACGCCAAATTATTACGACCCTGAATGGCAAAAGAGAAAAAATTAAAATGAACTGTAAGCAAGACACACACACGCACACACAAGCAAACACAAGCACACATACAAACGAACACATGTACATAGTGAGTAATGAAATATAATGCGGATGCCAAGCGCTCTTTCGAAATAATTCAATCATAGAAGAACATTAACGGCGACTTGGCCATTGTTCGCGACTCAATCGCGCCACTCAAATTGCATTCAAAAGCCACTTAAAGCGTGCTTAAGCTTATTAGCCACAAATTAGCGGTTACAACATCGCCAGCATAGAGAATTTTCCAGCAATTAATTTATGCCTTTTGAATGAGGCACCTGAACAAGCCGAATACGAGCAGCACTTCCGAATCATTTGATGGCGTTGTAAGAAGGCTGAAGCCTCGTACTTGCCAAACGCTGAGGCCCAGCGCTTATCTTCAAATCATACATGCCAAAAATCAACGTTGCATAATATTATTTTAAGTTACTGTCAAAATTGTATTCAAAAGATCAAAGAAAGTTGACACTATTTTCGAAAATATATCAGCATTGTGTTTAAAACTTTTCCTTTTGTTAAAAATATTTTGATACAATAAGTGCGGCCATCAGCACACATCCGTCTTGTTTAATTGTTTTAGACAATTTATAGCATATGCCAAAATTAAATAATTGCAGGGAGTGCAACGCATTTGGTTATGAAGTTCTCAGCACATCGATTGCAGCCGCCTGTCTCAAGGTTGCTGGACGTGTTTCTGTTGTTGTCCGTTATTGTCGGTTGTTGTATGACAGCATCAGAATTTTTTATGACCTTACCACGAGCACTGCGATCATCCCTGAATTCTTTTTTGGCATTCTTTTGCAAATCCTGTTTCCAGCGCTGGCAGCCTTTTGTGGTCAGCAATGAAAGCGCTCCCAGGCAAGTGAATGCAGTTAACTGCTACGATATTCATATAAATGGCAGAATTTAACTGCAAACTGGTTTGGCATCATGGCGATGTGCTGTTAAGGCCAGTGATATGTAACTGGGCGCTGAAGGACATGGGAAATGAGGTAGACCTGCGTAGCGGGAATTTTTGAAAGCTACTTTCGGTTGAAGTAAGTATCGGAAATTAGCAGTCAGAAATATTTAATTCACTCAATAAATCGTGACAGGAAACAGAAGAAACAGACGCGAAGCCATTTTTCAAAAGAAAAAGAAATACTTTACTACATGATGGGAAAGATCTCAGTTGCAGTATTTGAACTTTTATCTATTCAGCCCGGTTCTTTATCTTCATATCGTGACAATTTTTGTCAATTTGTTGCGTTCGTAATCTACCTTTTCGTCTTTTCATATGAATGTGAAAAGCACGATATAACGTGATAAAAGTGTAGAACCTTCTTGGGAAGCATTCAGAAAATAATAGCTATGCACATATATGAAGAGAAATTTTTTCTGTATTACCATCGATTGGTTGCTGAATGAATGTGGGAATAGGAGTCGGACAGAGGACAACCCGCAGTGGACGAGCATACTGAATGCAACTCTGACAAACTGGACGAAACAGCATAACGAACGCGACGAACACACAGCATAAGTTAGTTGCAGCGAAGCTCTCACTGAGAACGATACATCTCGAAATCCAATGTACATATTCATAATTAATCTAATTTACTATCTCAATAAATACTTATAATACATCGACAAATGTTACAATAATCAAACTAATAAATAAACTATATTGTAATAACTACAGTATTTGGGGGCTCGGCCGGAATTGAAAGTTTAAGAAAGGAGCCAAGTGAGAAAAGCGAATGTGACGCGGTTCGCAAAGAATTTGACAACTGTTAAAGTGCTGCATGGCAGAGGCTGTGTAGAAGCGCAAAAAGTTTGAACAATAATTTCCAGTTAAAAATAAAGAGCCAAGTGTGGAAAGCGAATTTGACGTGGTTCGCGATCAAATGTACAATTTCTGAAGTGCTGCATGGCTGAGGCTATGTAGAAGCGCAAAATTTTGAACAATAAATACACGGTGAAGCATGCTTAGCTGCTTAAGAATGCAACAATTGCCAAAGTGAAAAGTGTGAAAAGGCACTCCAAGCAGAAGCGTTAAATTTCAAATAGAAAGCATTGTTCGCATAGTTAGTGGCATTTTCATCAATATCGGTACAGTCGCAATTTGAACATTTTAGACGTTACTACAAATTTGTGGCATGATGCTTAATGCGCATGAATGATCCCGTTATCCAAATGCGTCGCTTATAAAACCAAAATTGCGCACTGTTCAAGAGAGAGCGAGAGAGAGAGCTGTGGCTGTAGTCATCAAACATACACCTGCTGCTACATACATATTTGCAAAGAAGACATAAGAGTCAGTCACGGCAACGATTGCGTGACGCTGCGAGAAGGAAGAACATTGAAGGAGAAATAAGAGTGGCTGCGTGTCGCTAACGTGAAGAAAGGAGAGTGACTGCGTGTTGCTAACTTGGAGAAGATAGACGAGAGTGGCTGCGTGTCGCTAACGTGAAGAAAGGAGAGTGACTGCGTGTTGCTAACTTGGAGAAGATAGACGAGAGTGGCTGCGTGTCGCTAACGTGAAGAAAGGAGAGTGACTGCGTGTTGCTAACTTGGGGAAGATAGACGAGAGTGACTGCGTGTCGCTAACGTGAAGAAAGGAGAAAGAAGAGTGACTGCCTGTCGCTGCATTAAAGGAGAAATAAGAGTGGCTGCGTGTCGCTGCATAGAAGGAGAAAGAAGAAGAAGAGTGGCTGCGCGTCGCTAAACTGAGAAAGAAGAAGTAGGAGAGTGGCTGCGTGTCGCTGCAAACAGAAACACACTGTAGGAGGAAACGAAAGCGTCGAAATTCGTAAGAAGAGAGAAAATTCGTTGGCAACGACTGAGTGAGTAACAATCAGTTCAAAGCAGAATCGAATTGGTACAGCTAGAAGGAAGACGACTATTAGAGTTGCGCACGCAACGTATTTAAGAATTTTGCTACAAAATATATTTCAAATTAACATAACGCTAAAAGCAATTCAAATCATACATTTTTATCTTACTACATTTTTGTCATTCACCTTTACCGTTCATACACTTTTTATCTTTAAAATATCGTAGTTTAAGTTTTATATATAATAATTTTGTAAGATGGACGCAGACACTATTCGGGGAATGAAAGTTGAGGAGCTCAAGGAAAAGTTAAAAGAATTAAACTTAGACGCTAGCGGACTGAAAGCTAATTTACAAGAAAGACTGCTTCAGCATTACGACCTTGGTGGGGAAGTACATAGCAATGACAATTCGCTTGAATCTGTTTATACTGACGTTGCGGATGTTGCTGTTAATGCTCGGGAAGATAGAGTGGGAAGAGTCTCCTTTACTCTAAGAGATATTGAGGACAGTGTTACATCATTTACAGGCACAAATTCACATGACGTTAATCAGTGGATTGTTGAGTTTGAAGATATTGCACAGACGATCGGTTGGAATGATTTGCAAATGTTTGTTTATGCCAAACAACTTTTGAAGGGTGCCGCCAAATTGTTTGTAAGGGGATTGTCAGGTATAAAGAGTTGGAATGCTTTAAAAGAGTCATTGATTTGCGAATTTGGAGAAAAGTTATGTGCATCCGAAATTCATAAAATACTGCGTAATAGACGAAAGCAAGCAAAAGAAAGTTTGCAAGAATATTTGTATGTTATTATTGAAATTGGAAAGCCAATATCTCTAGACGATCAAAGCGTAATCGATTATTTCATTGAAGGGATCCCAGATACGCGTGCGGGTAAATCAAATTTATATCAAGCAAAGACTCTGCGGGAGCTTAAGGAGCAGATAAGAATTTATGAAAAGGTTAGAGTTTCGAACACATACCAAAAGAATTCATATGTGTTGCCAGGCAACAGTAAGCCTGAGGAGAAGGGACAACAGCAGGAAAGCAGGAAAAAGTGTTTTAAGTGTAATAAAGAGGGGCATCTCGCTAAAGATTGCCGAGGGGAAATTACTTGCTATAAATGCAATGGAAAAGGACACTACTCATACCAATGCACTCAGAAACAATCTGAGAAAGGAATTAAACAAGAGCGTGTAAACACATTGTCGAACAGGGATGCTGAAACTTTTGATAACCGCAAAAGTGGCATGATATTCGTGGACGTTGCTTTAAACAGTTTTACTTTTAGCGCATTAGTCGACACTGGTTGCGACCTATGTTTGCTAAGATACGATACCTTGCTTATGCTCGGCGATTTTGAACTCAGAAATGAAAAAATTAAACTGATGGGAGCGGGTAAAGGGCAACTTACGACAATAGGTTGTTTTGATGCAAAGGTCAGAGTTGGAGGTTTGGTATTGACGGTGACATTTCATGTCATAAAAGAGCGCGATTTGGTGTATTCAGCTGTGTTGGGAAACGATATTTTAAAAGAGGTTGACATGATTGTTAGAGCAGATGGTGCAGAATTTCGAGCAAAGACAAAAGTTGACGAGGTTGAGCGGCGAGAGTGTGATTTGTTTACAGAATTTGAAGCGATGTGCTTGAACTTCAGCAAGATTCCGAATGACAAAACTTGTGAGGCAGATTTGACACATTTAGGCAAAGATCACGCTAACGAAGTGCGCGAATTGATTTCAAATTATGTACCTAATAAGCCAGGAAATACCCCTGTCGAAATGAAGTTAGTTTTGAGCGACGATACGCCTGTATATGAATCACCACGAAGGACCTCACATGCCGATAAGCTAGTGATTGCAGAACAGGTACGCGATTGGTTAGACGAAGGAATTATTACTCGAAGTACATCCGCGTATGCTTCGCCAATTGTGCTTGTGCCAAAAAAGGACGGGTCGAAGCGGTTGTGTTGTGATTTTAGGAAGCTTAATCAAAAAATCATAAGGGATAATTTTCCAATGGCTATCATAGACGAAGTAATAGAAATGTTGCAGGGGGCACAAATGTTTATTACACTTGATTTGCGAAATGGATTTTTTCATGTTCCAATTGAGCCAGGCTCACGCAAGTACACTGCCTTTGTCACACACAATGGGCAATATGAGTTTTGCTTTGTTCCATTTGGAATATCGAACTCGCCCGCAGTCTTCTGCAGGTATCTGCATGCGGTTTTTCAGGATCTAGTTAGGGACGGTACAATCGTTATGTATATGGACGATATTGTCATTCCAGCAAAAGATGAAGAGGATGGAATCCAAAAGTTCAAATCGGTATTGGCAGTTGCAAGCAGAAATGGGCTGAAAATTAAATGGTCGAAGTGCCAATTGTTAAAAAAGAAAATTTGCTTCTTGGGATATATTATTGAAAACGGCACAATTCTGCCATCTGAAGAAAAGACGCGCGCGATAAAAAATTTTCCTGTGCCTTCAAATAAGAAAGAACTACAACGTTTTCTGGGTCTAACGTCGTATTTTAGACGGTTTGTAGATAAATACGCAGAGGTAGCTAAACCCCTTTCTGACTTATTGCGTAAGGATGGAAAATTTGATATCAAAGAAGACCAATTAGTAACCGTTGAACAATTGAAACGTGCATTGTCAAGTGCACCAGCTTTAAAGCTTTACAATCCAAGAGCCATTACTGAAGTACACACAGATGCGTCAAAACATGGGTATGGAGCAGTTATGCTTCAAAAAGATTCGGAGGATCAACTCCTTCATCCTGTAGAATTCATGAGCCGAAAAACTACGCCAATTGAAGAAAAATACAGTTCTTATGAGCTAGAAGTGTTGGCTGTAATCCAAGCACTAAAGAAATGGCGTGTATATTTGAAAGACGTTAAATTTAAGGTAGTTACAGATTGCAATGCGTTTGCAATGACACTAAAGAAAAAAGATGTGCCAGACAAAATAGTCAGATGGGCAATATACCTACAGGAATATGATTTTGTTGTTGAGCATAGGGCTGCTTGTCGAATGAAGCACGTAGACGCGTTAAGTCGAATGTATTGTCTGCTGGTAGAAGAATCCGTTAAGTATCGGATACGAGAAGCACAAGAAAATGACGAATGGCTTAGAGCTGTCAGGAAAGTCTTAGATCAGGACGAGTTTGAGGATTACTTTTTGCGAAACAATTTAATTTACAAGGATCGAGTAAAAGAGCTTTTGGTTGTGCCAAGTGTAATGGAGGAAGAAATAATAAGGCTAGCACATAGGCAAGGTCATTTCGCGACAAAACGTACGCAAGACTTAGTCGAAAAATATTATTATATTCCAAACTTGAGTAAAAAAGTCACCAAAATCGTGAAAGGATGTGTTGAGTGTATCGTGATGGATGCAAAGCTAGGAAAGAAAGAAGGCATGTTGACGTCAATCGACAAAGCTGCAGAACCTCTAGGAACGTATCACATTGATCACGTTGGTCCCTTGACGGAAACGGTTAAGAAATATAACCACATTTTGGTTGTAATCGACGGATTTACGAAATTTGTTTGGTTGTATCCGACAAGATCAACTGGAGCAGATGAAGTGTTGGTTAAACTCCAGCAGCAAGCAGCGATTTTTGGAAATCCCAAGCGCATAATATCAGATAGGGGCAGCGCTTTCACTTCACAGAAGTTTGAGAATTACTGCAAAGAGCAAAACGTGCAGCACTTATTAATTGCAACTGGGGTACCACGCGGAAATGGTCAAGTGGAAAGGGTGCACAAGGTGATAATTCCAATGCTTTCTAAAATGTGTCAGGAAGATTCCGGTCAATGGTATCGTCATGTGGATAAAGTGCAACAAATACTTAATAACACTGCTCCTAGAAGCACAAGGGAGACTCCTTTCAAAATTCTTACCGGGTTGGAAATGCGCGTTAGTGATTACCCAGATTTACGTGAGATTTTAGAGGGTGAATTTTTGAGCGAATTAAACGTGGAACGAAATCTAATTCGCAAAAATGCACAAGAAAATATTGCCAGCATTCAGAAAGAAAATCGTGAATCATTTAATAGGAAGAGAAAGCCTGATAGCGTCTACAAAGTAAATGATTTAGTTGCGGTTAAGAGAACTCAATTCGGAACCAGCATGAAATTGAAACCGAAATATTTGGGTCCGTACAAAATAGTAGAAAAGATGAATCACGGCAGGTACAGAGTTGAGAAAGTAGGACAGCAGGAAGGGCCGAATTATACGATATCTGTATCAGAATATATGAAGCCATGGGTATTATCATTCGAGTCGAATGATCAGTCAGGAAGGCCGAATGTGGGAATAGGAGTCGGACAGAGGACAACCCGCAGTGGACGAGCATACTGAATGCAACTCTGACAAACTGGACGAAACAGCATAACGAACGCGACGAACACACAGCATAAGTTAGTTGCAGCGAAGCTCTCACTGAGAACGATACATCTCGAAATCCAATGTACATATTCATAATTAATCTAATTTACTATCTCAATAAATACTTATAATACATCGACAAATGTTACAATAATCAAACTAATAAATAAACTATATTGTAATAACTACATGAATTTTAACTGAATATAGATTTTAGCCTATTGCTAGAAAATATAGATGGTATTGGATATAGATGGATATAGATGGATATGTATTGCACATATTTACATATATATATGTAAGTATGAGCCTCCCAGGAATCGAATCAAAGACCGAAGCACACATCATATGAGCCACTGCGAGATCATATTACCAAGCTTTCTATGACAATTTTATAAAATGGGATTCAAGTAAGTTTTGAAAAAATCTTCATACTAAATGCGGCTGTTGCTTTGTTTGAGTTTTTAATTTCTTCCACGTCAATTTCTGAAAATCAGATATGTACATACATAAGAAAAATCTGCCGTTTGTCTTTTCAGCATATTTATTTATATATTTCTTTGCATTTGTTTGTGCCTTACGAAAGCAGCTTCCTGCAGAAGCTCCTTGTTTTTCTTAAATTATGTTCTCCAGTGTTGATGACGTTGCTCCACTGAAAATTTGGCCTTGTGCTGTGACGGTCCTTGAACTTGAAATTTAACATCTTCTTTGCATCTTTAATTGTATCATAAAAAAAAACCAGAAATCGATTGGAAATTGAAATATTCTAATTTTGTTATGCTAGTATGTATGTAGGTATATACTATAACTGTAGATTTTGAATTTTACTTAGTAGCTTCAAGCTTCATTTATTTGCTTTGGAATATATCTAAATAGCACGAATTTTTTAATAACATCGCAGCTAAAGTGCAAGCATTCAAGTTTTATTACTACTCTAATCAAGTGAATTAGTTGATCTAGAACAAATGCGACTAAGCAAAACACATATAAGGCTACAAGAAGCTGATTTCTGAAGAAGAAAAAACGTAGATCACTTCACTGCAGGTTTTCGCACGTTTGCATGAATTTGAAACTGAAATTTGCTTAGTAGCAGCCCACGCTCAAGTTCACCCACATGCACTTTGTATACAATACAGTAAACTCTACTAAATTGCAAATTAATTTATTTAATTGCTGCATTTGAGTGTGCTCTCTTTGAATAAAATTATCATGCATAAAATGGAATTATCGTGAGACGATAATATATGAGCATTTTGTATATGCATAAAAAAGCGCCGCACCATTTGCAACAAGCATGCCAAGATTGAGTTGTCAGTTGAAATGATATGCGTCTGTAAATGGTCATAATTTCAAGTATTATTAGTATATCAAGCGATGGCCAAAGGACTAGAATATGATGTATTAAGATCCTTTAACAATAACTTGCCGATGTGCTTAAATGAGAATTTGTAAAATGACTTCTAGATTGAACAGCAGAAACATCATGGTTAGACAAGAAACTCGAATGAATGCCGCAACAACGAGCTAAAAGCACTTTTAACGAAGACGAAAAGGTAGCCAAATTGCCAGTAACAGGATTCGTTGTTTCCAAAAAGAGTGTGGCTTTAGCTGGAAGAAGTTGCAGAGTGCTTAGAAGAAAATTATATGATATACTTAATATTATATGAAATTATAGAACAACTTTCGGAAATGGAACTAATTATATGCACAAATTCAGCACAGCTAACTATAATTTATAGTTTCATATCGAAAACTTTTGTAGCAATTTTATAATCGCAAAAATTATGCGGAAATTTTTTTGATAGATTTGCTCTAGCAGCGCTTCGAAGCGGCAAATGTTAACTTCCGAGCATAGCCACGCGGCGCCATTCTCCATGATAAATGCTATAAATTTCAAATAATTAGAAACACTTCTTTAAATGTCGAAAATTAGTGTGAGATCTATTGCTCTATTTTCTAGTGCCTTTCACGAAGATTAATTTCACTTCCGTTTCGGAATGTGCTCTTAAGTGGCATTAAACAAATTAAATCCGCCGTAAAATGCTTTCAGCTGAAAGACACTAAAACTCGTCGAACAAAAGAATCAGTCAGACGGAACTCCGAAAGCCATGGGATCCGCCAGTCAGCCGGTCGGCCAGCCTACGCACACACTCACCTCGCAGTGTGTAGGTATGTTGTGTATCTCAAAGCAGCAACGAATTCGAAATTCGTGCAAATGAGAACACTTAAAAGGCGATGACGTCTTTTAATTTGTCAAAAATGGAATTGTGCGGCTTCGAATTGCGGCACGCATCATAAATCTCGCCGCAGTTTCAGCACATTTCTGCGAGCGTTGCCATAAATTTGAATTTTATGCACTTGTTGCTGTAGCACTCAAGTGACTCTCCTCCAGTTGTGGCGTAACTGGTGTACTGCGCGCAGATTTTTATGGCTAAGAACACAGCAAATATGTTAGAACAAAGAGAGAGCAGCGGAAATTGGCAACAGAACATAGCATAAGATGCGGAAGCGTGCGACCAATTAAAAAAAGTTAAACTGGCAACACTTCGCTTTAACTGCTTCTTGCTGGTTGTGTTTCTGCTTGGATGCGTTTTTGAGGCAAGTGTTGGTTGCTGCTACAATTCAATTGGGTTCAGCTTGTATGTCCGCCGCCCGTCCACTCATCTCGCGGGTCTGCCTGCGCGCCCATAGGTAAGCTGAATTCATCGAAATCGTATGGAATTGAATTGCCCTTGCTTTTGTGAAGCTGAACGCCAAAAAATATATACATATGTGCATCTGGCAAGCAGTTGGAGGGCGCAGCCCAGCAGACCGAACTGAGCATACGTGAGCATCAGCGTTGAGAAACAAGAAATCCGCTGCAGCCAAAAGGCAACTTGGCAGAAGGTCAAAAATCTGCCTATGCACAATTAAGCGCAAAATAATAGCAATGGCTATAAATTAAATGCAAATCGATACTGTTTTATATTTGTTTTTATTTCAAAAAATTTTAAAAAATTTCTCTATAAATGTTGTAAAATTAAAAAAATATGCGCACAGAAGATAGCAAAAAGGCATAGAAGCAAATCTAAAGACAAGACTGTTAATTTTCAGGTAGGAAAAAGCACTTCAAAACTCTTAAGATCATGTAAAATATGTACACTATGTAGAAAATATAGTGTATACAAAAACTTTATTAAAAGATTGTAAATATTGTAATTTGGTTTTGTTATAATTTTTGTTAAGCAATTAGACAAATAAAAGGTTCACTTTGTAAAAAATTGAAATTAAGACCATAAGAAAGCAAAATTCATTATTTTTCAATTTGACTGCCTAGTTTGTATACAATTTTTTATAATTTTTTCGCTCTAAATCTCTTTGAACTCTCACTCATTTAAAATATTGTATACAAATCGAATTAAGTTTTAATATTTGAAAACAAGAGCACTGCTATTACTTTGCGCGCAACTGTTTATAAATTAGTCAGATATATGTAGATTTAGTTTATAAAAAAAGTAAATGAATAAATGCGCAACAGTTTGCAGCATGTTTTTTGAGGCGAAGCATTGTGGTTTTCTGCTTATTGGCGTGTTCTTAGTTCCACAGCGGCAGCTGCTGTGCAACCACTTTACATTGTTACCATTCATTCGGCTTCCCTTCCACATTTTGGCAACATGCTGAAAAGTTGCCTGCATTGCGTGCAATTTTATGCTGCTGATATGTTTCACATTTCGGCGGGAGCATTGCACAGTTTTGAAGGTCAATGCGCGTGTCGCTGTGTGGCGCTGTTTACAACATCCTTTAATTTATTGTTGTTGTCAAGACGTCATGCACAGAATATACATATACATAACAGCTCGCTGCCGTAGTTTCAGCATGGGACCTTGTGCACTTTGAAGGTAATCAAAAGAATGTTATTACCTTCGGTCGATGCAAGCCGCTTTTAATCTTTTTTAATGTCTAGTCAATGTGCGTAAGTAAAGACTTTAATGACCGCATTCTTGTTACAGATCTGCAGCTTTAAAAAAATGTATTACATTTCTGGAAATTTAACTTGTCATGAACGAAAAGTTGAAGGAACTTTTCTGCAATTCATGCAAAGCTCAGCGTCAACACGTCATCAAACAAAAGACTTAAGCCACAAACCTGCTGAAACAGGAACTCTCACTTTTGCTAGCATGCGCAGTTACATAGATATAGGTTTGCTTTCATTACACAGAATTGTGTTGGGCAACTTTAAGTTGCAATTTAAAAGTACTTGAAATATTTCAGGCTTGAAAGCATCACAGTTTCTCATCATATAATTGTGTTGTTAGAATTGAAAAGAGCAGATACATTTTGAATTTGAATTGGCATTTTCACGAAATTTATATATTCATTCACAAAAGTTGGCAATGGATATACATAAGATGATTCAAGGAAAAATATTTGATAACTTTCAGCTACATTTTATGTATTTGCTTGTCTTTGTTGTTTCTATATTTAAGAGTGTAAGTAGCAGCTCCTATTTCTAGAATATAGATAGATAGTATTGTACAATACATACAATGATTCTCCAGCATTAACATAATTTTAAATGATTCTTTCCTACTGCATGAAAACTTTTCGCCATATTTTAACTTTTGTTCTTTTTATTCCGCTAATTTACTGAGCTTTGCGCTAATTAACCAAGCTCAATCCAAAACTCACACTTAAAGTAACATAAGATATCAAAAAACAAAAGAACAGAATTCGAACAAAGCAAATATTCATGATATATGCGCATGTGTCACTTCCACTCGCAACAGCAATACATATAGCTTATGTTGAGCACTTTTTAATTAATTCGAAAACAAAAGACTAAACAAACGAACTTCATAAATTGTGTGTATTTCAGTGCTTGCGAAATTGTGCATATGTATGTATAAAGCTAAAATTGCCATGACTTGAGTGCAGTATGATCACGGAACACACTGCTATGATCTCAACTCAAAGACCGCCACAATTAATTGACAATTCGAGCGCGTCTCCAGTGTCAGTCAAGTGTGAAAATCACATGACATGCAGTTTCCCCTCCATTATTACTGCATTACATATGTTGCTTTAATGCTTGCAAGCGCCAAGCAATGCAATGAAATTGCAATAAATAATAATTTAATTCAAATTTCAGCAACTCCACAAAAACCAACAACAACAATAGCTTCTTTTTTACTTAATTAGCATTTTCAAGTGCGCGCACTTGAACTCCCTTTTGTATGCAAGCAAGTATGTGTGTGTGTGTATATCAAAATGTTGGTGCACACTATCAAAAAGCTGCAACCGACAGCATCTGCAGTCACAGCAGCACAGTTTTTAGATACACTTAAATCTTATTTAATTACGCAGAAGACCAAAAGCAAAGAAGTAACTCATACCAAAAATCGGAGTGCAAGCAAAGCAGACAAACTACAACGTAGCAGCACAGCAAACTCTTCAGGCCTTAATCTTGCAATTAGTCACCAGCAATTTTGACAATTTTTACAAAAAAATTAAGCCACCGACATTTTGAGAGTAGTAAACAAACGTAAAAACAGCCGAACGCCTAATGACAAAAATGTCGCCGAACCAGCTACAAATTGGCAAAAGCGCGCTTGAGCACAAAAAAAACAGTCAAATATAAACCGACTACACAGATTATTCAAATTTGCATTTTAATAGCACACGTGGGCGTTTGTAATGCTACAATTTGAAAAATCAGGCGCGTTGCTGTGAGCGCTGCTCACGAAGGCAGTTATGCAAACTCAATGAAACCAAGACGCCAACAAGCATAGCAGCAGCAACAACGAGAGCACTGGCCAACAAAACTTACTTTTTTACATTATTAAAAGCGTTTATTCACAATTTTGTTATTTTAGCCATATTTAATATCCGGTTTCTGATTAGCATAAACTATCCAGTAGAAGTGGAAGACACAACAATTCCTGTTCTAAAGCATATCATTTTTCCACTAAGGGTTCCAACATAAAAATAGCTTATAATTTTAAAAGTCAGTTACTAATTTTGCTTTTATTGACGGCGCGGCCTCGCTTTCCAGCTGCCGCCTAAAACACCTGCTTCGCCGAAGCTCCTTCTTCTGTAAGGTAAGCCGGTAAGCCCGCTAGCTGGTGATTCGGCTTACTATGCCAATGTCGGCGTAGAGCTTGTACAGTTAGTGCTTCATCTCATCATTCGAAGACAGGCTGCCTTAGTGTTTAATCGCCTACACCACACCCGAAGGCCCAACACTGGCAGGCCCAGTGAATTCGGCTGTTCTTAGGCACCGACGGCCTGGCCGTATACATCAAACAACATACTTGCTTCCATCGCTCCAGCAAAAGACTTTGCTTACCCTATGGAAAAAATGCACTTCGCATCACCGCTCTTCCATATTTCCAATTCTATTTCATATTGCATTAGCAAGTTTGTCAAATCCTTAATACGAATTTTCTATAGCATTGTCAATTGCATTATAGCTTTATATTAATTAATTAGTATGAAAAATCACAAGTGCTTAGAAGAGCTATAGAAACTTCCTTTACGGCTTTATGATTTAATAGCTGGAATACTAACAAACTAGTTATATTAAAAAAAGCTTTTTCAGAATTGTTAAACTACAATTTTTAAATAAAACGAAGCCCCTTATATGCATTTTATCATGCAGTGTAAATCATCAGACTCGACTTCTGTAGCTAAATTTGTAAGAGCACCACACTCTATTTTAAATTTTTTAATTTACTTATAGGTACTTGTAGCTAAATCGCAGTTGAACAGTGTCGCTGGCAGTTAACGCCATCGTTAGCAGCTGTGAAGAGCATGGCCATTGGCATGTAGTAGCTTCATCTTTGGCCAGTTGCATTTACAATTTTAATATGAATTCATAAGACAGAAAACAACGTACATTCATTAAGATAGCAAATTGGAGGCTCTTCTCTATGCTATGAGGGGGAACAATAGTCGCTCTCTCGCCGCGATAACAATTTGCAACCGAAAATGAACCAACCAAAAACAATTAGGAATTTAATGCGATTTTAGTGCCACCAGCAGCAGCAGCAGCATTAATGCGGCTGACCGCGTCATTGTCAAATTTCAACAATGACTCTTGCAGTCCGCTGCTGCGTCTGCGCCGCCCTGCGCTTGCGGCTATTACAAATTGCTGAGAACTGACAGAAGTCGCAGCAGCAGGCTTTTTTCATCTTTAGTTTCGTTATTTTGTTGTTGTTGTTGTTTAAACTTGCTCAGCTGGCAATGAACTTTATTGTTAATGCAAGCGCATAGCAAGAGGCAATTTGTTTTGTTTCATTTCTGCCATTGTTGACGGCTTGACATGATATTTATGCGCTTTGTTAGGGAAGATAGAGGGAGTAGAGGAAATTGATTTATTTAAAAATTATTTCAATGCTGAATCATGTAAATCGAAATACTTCATAAATAAAATTTGACTCTAATAGATTATTATGATGAATGAACAAGGGTGTTGCATATCGATATATTAAAAGGCAATGGAAATTTTATGAATTTGTAATCAAAAATTTGTTGAAGAGTGATTCAACTTAGTATTTATTTTATGCAAGAAGAAAACTAATAATAGAAGCGTTATTTTAATACAGATAAAGAGACTTGATAGCGATATATGGACTTTGCATAATCTAGAGTAAGTATGATATATGATTTTACAATATCTTAAAAAATTTGAAATGCAAGCAATGCGATTCGAAACTTACTTACCCCAGAGCAGCTTTACCACAGAGTGTTAAGAATTTATAATTGAAAATTATAAATATACACTTCATAGACCAATTCATTAGCCTTCCAGCTCGTTTATTTTCATTTAAGACAAAGCCAAAAGATATTCGCTGAATCCCTCAACTATCTACTACTATTTATCATAACTTTAAAACCAATTTGTATTTAGCCATTTTCATAAATTGCCTATGCTCTCAAACATATGGCAAACGGCTTATTCCTTTATTTCAGCTGCCAGCTTGTTCGCTATTTCACATGTTTCATAAGTTCCCCATATAGACAGCTATAAATCTATAATAGTGATTGTAGTATTTCTGCATACCTTTGCTCTTAAACTCATAAATTCCTTACAAAATCGTTGGCATAAAAGCCCAAAAGCGAAATAAATAATTCTTTTGTTTTTCCGCACAAATGTTGGCCGTTTTGAAAATCACACAAGTCGCTCTTCATATTAGCAAAACAAGTTGTGGGTGCTTCATGGTTTTATTAAAAATTATAAAATGGTGTTGGCGTTCTTCGCGCAAAAACCAGTTTCATATTAAACAATTCAACAAATTCATTGAATGCGTTGTAAATTGGCACTGTGTTTTGTATTTCTTTGTAATTATTGAATAATATTTTTTATTTGATATTTCTATATACATATGTAGGTACGCTTTAATATTAATCGCTGCATTTTTGTTAGGCATTTAGTAATTTCTGTTCACACAGACAATGTAAACAATTTTCCAAAAAAAATATGTCCGGCAACATTAATGAACATAATCAATTTCGTGCTTGTGGCCCACAATTTTTGCCGCCGCAGCTCGATGGCCATCGATCCAATTATGGCCTATTCTTCGGCGCACGGGCCAAAGCAACGGGCAAATAAACATAATGCCAATCGTCAATCATCCGGCTGCTGCCAACAATGGCGCTGCGATGTCAAATAGTCAAAGAATGCAGCACCTGAGCGGCTACCAATCGATTAGCCAAATTAACATCTTTTGGCGCTGAAGTGCTGTACGTATCGGCATACGGCAAACAAATTCAAGTGGCGGCCAACAGCTGACTTTGCTTGTTGTCGCACTCATTCTCAAGTGGGGGGGTATTTACATATTATACACGCCAAATGCAAAAATCTGTAAGCTGCCGCATTGGGTTTTTGGGCAATAGATGGACGCTTCTCATTTGAGGCATAAGATTTGTTATTGTAGTGTGTAGCTGGCGCCGTTATGCGCCGTTATGGCCGCACTTCCGTGACACATTGTCTTGGCTGCAGCGTGTTGGCGATCGATCTCGATCTCGCTGCCGGCTCGCTTGGCTCGGTTGTTCATGAAAAATGCTAATGACTGCTGCAGTTGTTTTGATTTCATTCGGATTGTGTCTGTTAAGAAATGAATTTTGCAACTAAGCATTTAAATTTTTTGCCATATTAATTAGCTGCAAAAGATGCTGGATGAGCAGATAACTTATAATTTGCCATTTAACTGACAAATGAGCATGCTCATATAAGCATTAAAATTCAATGTTGTTTGGTAGCAAGTGGCAAGATTTATTGATAACATTTGGTTAATTATCACTTCAACGCAATTAAGTTATACATATTAAGTTAAGTTAAAAAATATGGCAACTAAAAGATTTGCATCAAAATTAGACGAAGCGCATAAACTAGTCGAAAGCAGCATATAATGAGGTCGGCTTTTGAGAAATGTGTTAACTGCTGTCACGGCGTTTACCTTAAAGTCGGCCCTTTACAAGTTTTGAAGAACCGTCTTCTTCGGTGCCTGTTTTCTAGCTTAGATATCGTTTTATCCACTTGCTGCCTTCACCGGAGTTTCGGATGTTTCCCTCTTTTTCGCCCATCTTTCGCCTTTAGCTTTTTTCGGAGGCATTGCCGTTAATTGGCAGTGGCTCTGAAGATAAGTGCTTCGCCTCCGATGCGGTTTGGGAAGAGGTCGCTGGGTCGATTCCTAGCTAACTCATCTTACGCAAGAAAGAGAAGTTGTTTCTAAATTTTACTTAGTACGCTGCAATTTTTTGTGAAGAATTTGCAACTCTTTGCAATGAAAATGCAATTTTTCAATTCATTCGCACAAGACTATTGAATAAATTTCTATGTGCCATTAACTTGTGCTGAATGTGGCTACGGAAGAGCAAATTTTTAGTTACTCTACTATTTCTATTTAAAGAATTGCAATTCATTCATTCATTTAATGGAACTCGTCTAGACGTTAATATCCAAACAATCATGTCAATCTCTTGTTTTTGCTGGAAACAAATTTACAAATTGAATAATTTTCTGAATCATTTCTTTAAATAGTAATTTCAGACTTAATTGTAAATCAAATGCAAAGAAAGTGTCACTTTATAATATTAATTCAACGTATGTGATTTTAAGAAACACGTTTTAATATGCCACTGCCAATTTAGTTATACACAAAAAGAAATGTGTCTGTGTCTTAATAAAGTTGTCAACATTGTTGAGAATAAAAAAAGGTTATTTGTGGCTGCGAAATTGACAAATTTCAAATTGTTAATAAGAGTAAACAAATATTATTTTTATTTAGAATTAAGTGTCACTTATTTTTGGCTGAGTTGCAATTAATACTTCCCTACTTAACTGTACCAAAATATCCGGTTCGCCAATTGAAACCGCACTGGAATCGATCACTTCCAACATGGCTGAGCCGTGCCAGCAGAGATCGATGTATAAATTAATGTGCTTAATAGCGCGAATAAAAAAGCTGTAAATGCCGAAATCGCTGCGCTCTTCTGTAGGTAAGTCAAGTCGTCAGCGCTATGGGAGGTAAGCCTAGAACCAGTGGGAACCGCATCGATTCCGAAAACGTTTCGTAGCATGTCGAAGCGTGCAGTTGGCTTGGCCTGTTGCCTCACGGGCTCCAGCTGAGTTCAGCGCAGCAGATTCGATCGAGAAACGAGCGGGGAGAGGGGAAGGGTGAATGTTGTTGCTGTGTCATTTGGCAATTCATACGATTCCAATAATGTGCAATCGTTATTCCATATAGATTTATGTGCTGAAGGCAATTAAATATCGGTATCGCCATCGACATCGACATCGCCTCTTCCCAAAGTAATTAGTTATTCTTTTGCTATCAGCATAATTAATTTTTTGTTTGTTCAAACTTTGCTCTTTAAAAGTTGTTAATTAATTTCATCTACCAGTTGCTTGAACATATTATTTAAAAGTTCGACTGCTTTTTGTTTTGTGAACGTTGCTTAAACGTGGCACATTGAATTAATCAATTGGTATTTAGTGAAGTGCTATCCTATATAAGCTTAAGCAGCAATTCAGATGCTGAATTTTTTTAAACAATTTTTCGAAAATGAACGTTCGTTTTAAATCGCTTGCGTAAAAGGCTTCAAATTGCATAATACAGGCATTTTATAAGTTTTTTTTTGTTGATCACATCGAAACTAGTTTCAACTTGTCTCATTTTAAAAAACATTCAGTTAGTTGCTCGAACTAACAAAGCCGCTTTCCTTATAAATTTCGCACACAACAAGAATTTAATTTATTTACACCATAAGTTTTATTTCAATATCATAATTTTGAGTAGTAAAATATACATATACATAAACAGATCGTTTGTTCTTAAGCTCCTCTGAGTGAATTTGCTATGCTATATGCAGTAAGCAAAAGCAATAATATTTTTGACGTCAACGAGTTTTTGCAAAACAATTTCGCTGCGTAAAAGGCAAAATTTCCGTCAGAAATATTTATTGAAATATTTGATTTGAAGCAGTTTTAAGTTTTTTTTTTCATTTTATAAATGTTGTTTTTCTCAGCTATGCTTGAAATACATTCTTGAGCATTTTGAACTATTTTTGTCGTATACTTAGGCACTTTGCATAGATGTATGAGCCATATAACGCTAGTTTTCATTTTTTTCGAAGTTTTTTGCTACATATTTATAGCATTTCCGTAAATCATATATAAAATATAAAAAGAGCAGAACTAGAAATATCTACAGTACAATAGAAAAATTATACACTTTGAATCTAATACTCTAAGAATTTGTTGCATCAGCATAACATTACTTTGTAATCCCTTGAAGCACAATATATCAATGGTTGTTATGTCATTTAGAAATAGTGGCCATGATAATCGTGATGTCCACCATAGTAGCCGCCATATAAACCGCCATACAAACCGCCGTAGTAGGGATAACCTGTGAAAAATTATACAGAGTTATTAGTTGAAGCATTGCCTAGAAATGAAGTTGGAAATCTTGTAATCTTTGTCGATTCGATGAACAATTTAAGCCTATCTCAAATGACTTGCTTCTGAATGTAAATTGTTTTATTCAACGTAATAGACTAAATAAATAAGGATGCTTTTTAAAGCTTTCGTCTTCGTTTCAAAGTGCATTTATTTTATAAAACGTCGCGCTTGCAGCATGTCCATATGATATATACCACATTGAGTGGAACAAATTAATTGCAAAATAAAGTTTTTCTGGCTATGAAAAAAAGAATGCCTGAAGGATTTGCTAAAAAGTGCTCAACAGTTAAGTTTCTGAGTAGAGAAGGTACTGGAGCTTTTCTATGTGTTGTTTCTTCACGGTATAAAATTATATTACGCGCTAAACTAGCAGAAGCCGCACACATTTTGTCTATATTCCACAAGCTATATTGTCAGGCAGACTCACCCAAGCCATAATATGTGGAGTAGTGTGGATAGTAGCCGCCGTGATATCCACCCAAGTAAGGATACGACGAGTAGTAGCCATAGCCATACGAGGCGGAGCCCTGCAGATCGTCCTTTTCACCCTCGGCAGCGGCGCCCGTGTCCAGCTGCTCCGCCTCGGCTGGCGCAACTGCGCGCTGTTGACGCCGCACTTCTTGCGGGCGTGGCAGAGCGGCTGCATTATTCAGCAGCAGCATGAAGCAGCAAGCCACAAACACGCACAGGGCAAATGAGCATTTCGACATTTTTTACAAAGCTAAATTGTACACTAAGCACTTGTTTTTATAAAATACTACGCAAAGCTGCTGACTGCGCGTAACTTCAGTACGACTCTTATGCAACAAAAGACGCAATTGACAATTCACAACTGACAATAAAACCGCCGATGTGCGCCGCTTTTATAATGTCCACTCGCATAGAATGTGAATTTTCCTAAAAGAAAATTCGTTTTTTTCCTTTTGTTGTCGTTTGTTGTTGTTGTTTCTTTTTTTTTTACAATACTCGTATTGTACTTTGTTTTTGCTGCGTTCATGCAAAGAGCAACAAAAAAAAGAATAATGAATATTGAGAAAATTACACAAACACGATACTTCTGATTGCGACTTGAGGCAGTGCCCACGATGCGAGGCATATGTACATACATACCTCTTCAAGGCTCGCTCGACGTTTTCCATTGCGAAATGGCCCTGTGCAGCCGCATGTGCCACTGGCGGCAAGCCGGGGGCGTCAATTGCGTGGAAAATGCATTTGGGTTCGCGTCGTCGTCCGTGCGCTTTGAGGGCGCATGCGACCGCTACACAATTGCCCTATAATGCGGATCGTTCTGAACTGCTGTGAGCCAGTGCGACGCCGAGTCAGCTGACTGCGACTGGCAGCGCAGGGGGCGGCTGGCAGTTGGTGCTGCTAATGTAAATAATTTTGTCTGCTTTGTTTCTTGCATGAGCGACTGCTAATTATATTGCTTCTTGTGAAAAGTTCACTGCGAGCGTCCGTCCGATAGGCTTCAGCAGCAGCGGGGCCAATGTCAAAGCGCCGCATAAGAACCCAACAGCAGTCCAGCAGCTCAGCTCAGCTTCATTGTCGATATGTCTCAGCTATTGTATGGCGAGTAATGAGCAATGCTTTGTTTTTACCCATGGTTGTCATTTGCATTAAATTGTTGTTGTGCTGCGTGTCTTCTTGTCTGTATTGAGTGACGCTGCTGTGATTAAAATAAGTCAATTTGTAACAACACGAAATTAGATACAATGACAAATCCATGTACGGCACAGTGTTGCACCGATAAAATATCAAAAAAATATCATCAAAATAGCAAAATTTATGCGAAGTAAAAGCGATACATCGATGCATTAAAATATTCTCTTAAAAGATTGCTGCTTAATGTGATTCTTTTGGAAAATGAATTAGAAATTTTATTTCCTTCTTCTATACCTTCTTGTTTCAATTCAAAATGAACAGAGTGTACAAAATATTATTGCAACCCTTAAAGTTTTCTCAATTACTTAGCTTTGAACTTTAAAATTTAGTAATTATCAAATACGATTCCTTTGACTTGTTATGCTGCAATAATCCCAGCTCTGCACAACTCTTCCAAAAACATATTCAACAGTTCGTTTGTAATGCATTGACATTCAAATTCTTAATGAATAATATCATCTTGGCAGCACTATATATGCACATCTGGCAAACGACATATGAATGCGATTGTAACATATTGATGCCTCTATACTGAACAGACTTTTGAAAGCCAAATTCTATGTGTGACTTTCAAAATCTAATATTTTCTTCTGTTCAAGGCAAGACTGTAGCATTTTTGAAACCAAAAAGAAGGTTTAACGAAAACTACAATGCTTTTAAGTTGGTTCTAATGGCAGTCTGGCATAAACCAACTGCAAAGCACATACATACATACATACACACATTCGAAGCTCATTAAAGAAAATGTAGACCAAAATGCGTCAACCACATATCGAACATGCAAAAACTAAGAGACGCTGCATAAATTTGGAAACTGATTGTAAAAAGCTCAAATTAAATAATTTTTGTTCGCAACAGTCTCATATCTGGCCACTAGATATAGCACGCCATCCACCAAGTTGGCAATTAACGCACAACTTCAGTGTACTACTCAAAGTCGCGAACAATTAGCGAATATTTGCTAGATAGAAATCACAAGCGTGTAGTCTCATCGTGATTAGCCTAATCCCACACTCGCATGGAATCATATATGTACATAACATGACGGTTGACAGACTAACCACCCGCCAAACAGAAAAAAATGCTTTATTCGGCATATGCCAACTAAGGTATGCTCTACAATTGGCTGCAATGTTTTAGCTGCACTTCAAGTATATTATAATAAGCTGGTTAAATGAAGTGTTATGAACTGATCGCAGATATGTGGACGATGACCTTCCTCAGCAAGTTCAGTGCCAATTTTTCTAGCTCCAGCTGGATAATGCAGACATTTTTGGAATTATTTATTTAATGAAACCTCCTTTATTTTATTTCTTAATTGAAAATTTATTATTATTATTATTATTATTATTATTATTATTATTATTATGATTGTGGGGTACACTAAGACTTTGTCTTTTTTAGTACTACATTGAAAATAAAACATGTTTCATCAGATATATGACTTAAAGTTAACAGTCACTTAAATAATTAAAATATAATCTAAACACAGGTCAAGAGAGGACATTAAATTAATATAAAATTAACAACGAATAACATTAACGACTTAAAATATATAAACTTAAAACTAAGTAGAATTAACATAGGAGAAAGAATTAGGATGAAGTAGAATATAGGATAGGAAAGGTAAATAGATTATTGGATAGAGGTAGTGAAGTGTTGAAAGAGGGCATGTTTAAAGCTGGCTAGTGAAGTTATTTGTTTTAAATAGTTTGGAAGTGAATTCCATAATCTAATGGTGCTGACGAAAAAGAATCTGCAACTGTTGAGATAGTTGCATCTAGGAACAACAAGGTTACTTGATCGCTGAGATTGAAAAAACTGCAGTTTCTCATAAAGATACTCTGGGCTTTTGGTGTGCATAAGTTTGTGAAGAAATACAATGTTGCGGATGTTCAGATAATCAACCAAACCACAGCCAAGAATGCCTTTGCTAGTAAGAGAGATATGATCATAGCGACTGACTCCACATACGTACCGAGCCGCATTATTGAATGCCACAAGAAGTTTATGCTGCGATTGTGAGTCAAGCTGACTATATACGACTTCAAAGAAAGTAATATGAGGTATAATTAATTGTATGACTAGTCTGCGACGCGTCTCTATAGGAGTGAAGTCAGAAGAAGTACGTAAGTAACGTAGAGTCCCATATATTTTACCTATAGTGCTGTTAATGTGGTCAATACAAGTCAGTTTCGAGTTAATAATAAATCCAAGGTTTTTCGCTTTACACACGAATTCAAGTTTGTCAGGTCCAATAAACAGGGGAGGGATGTCAGTAAAGCATGATTCACTCCTAGCAATGGGGAGTACTTTGGATTTCAAGGGATTAATAAGAAGTAAGTTAGTAGCAGCCCAGTTATTAAGTGAAGTCAAGTCGTAGTTAAGTCTAAAGGCTAAATCTTCTAAGAGTCCAGTAGGGCGAGAGAGATAGAGTTGAATATCGTCAGCATAGGCATGGACAGTTGAATATTTACAGACTGAAAAAACATCATTAATAAACATAGAGAATAGGAGTGGACCCAATATGGACCCTTGCGGAACTCCAGTCGAAACTTCTCTGAGAGATGAATAAGCATTTCCTACTCTCACACGTTGCATTCTTCCTTCCCGGTAGTTAGATATTAAATTTACCGCGCTGGAACTAAACTTAAAGTAATTTCCAAGTTTACAGCAGAGAAGTTTGTGGTTAACTGAGTCAAAAGCTTTAGAGAAGTCAACAAGACAGAGTAGAGTCAGTAAGTTCTGGTCATATGAAATTCGAATGTCATCAAGAATTTTTACAGCTGCCGTCGAACAACTGTGTCCAGTCCTAAAACCAGACTGCAACGGCGATAGCAACTTATGTATATTTAGGTATTCGGAAATTTGATTTGCTATAACTCGCTCAAAAACTTTTCCCAGTGCAGGCAATATACTTATCGGTCTGTAGTCATTGTGTACAGAAGCAACTGCAGATTTAGCCACGGGCAAGACCGTGGCCACCTTCCATAAATCAGGAAACCGGGAGCAAGTTAGGCAATGGTTTATTATATGAGTTAGTGGCCATAAAATAAATGGCAGTATTAATTTAATGAACTTTATCGGCATTCCATCAATTCCTACAGCATTTGAACTAATTTTCATAATGCTCTTAGCAACACAATCTTCACTAACAGAAGAAAATTCAAATGGAGGAAGCGATGAGTTTCCAGTCCATTCGGGCAATTCAGTACTACTAACAGTGTTTGTTACGCTAGAGTTTCCACTTGCCAAGAAGAAGGTATTGAGCTCATCAGGTTCTAAATGGCATTCACTCGAACTCTTGCCAAAAACCCTGTACTTTTTTATGTTCTGCCATAACTGTTTGGAGTTTAGGCTCGAATTCAGCTTTGAATTAAAGAAATTACACTTTGCTTGTTTTATAATAACAGTAGCAGCGTTACGAGCTCTTTTGAAATCATCCCAAATTATGTTCGATGTATATCAGCACCTTATCTTTCTTAGCGCCGATTTTCAATAGCAAACTAAGTTTCAGCTGTTTACAACTTTTTTGACAATTGAGAAATAAGCTATAACTTATATATTCCATTTTTCTATCAAAAGCTTCGATAGCAAAGTAAACAGAGTTTGATTGGAACGATATGCATTTCGGTCATATCTGATATTATGTAGCAAACATATCGTTTACAATTCATTTTCATCAAAAATAAATTTTTCTACAAAAAATCGAACTTTTGGCATATTAATTAAATTAATAACGAGAGCAAGCAATATGGCATTTGTAGTGTCATGGGTTCAAACCCAGATACTTGGCAATGGTTTTTCCTTTTTTCGGATGCAATTCCATTTAAAGCATACTCAAAATTATTAATCTGAATATGAGTAGGTATAAAAAATTTTAATAATTTTTTTTTAAAATCTCTTGCGTTTCTGAAACACATTTTTGGGCAGCTTTGAATGATGACTATTATTGGCTTTCAGTGCCAGCCACTTTTTTGCTACCAAAAACAATTTACAATATGAAAATGTCAAATATGCTGAACTTTGATTGTAGCGTGCAAAAGTGAAAAACAGCCAAGAAATTAGCCCTTTCAAATGTGGGTTTCGAATGTGTGGTGGGCTTGCACTGAGATTGTAATTATCATGCGCAAGCTTCCTGCTGACATTTTGCGGTCGTTTAGCGCCTGAAAGCCAACTTCTGAGCTACGAATTGGCCCAGCCAAATGCACATGCCACATATGCGTAATGTAGTGAAGCAAGGTCGTGCACATTATGCACATACATATGTACACAAATGAAATTAATGTACTGTAACCGAATATAAGAAAAACGGTAAGTTCAGATTAAGATTTTGTGGTTAGTGCCTAAGATGAAAAAAATGTGCTTTTTAAACCTTTCTGATTATTTCAGTTTTCTGTTCAAATCAAACAATCAGGAATTCAGTAATGCCATAACATGGAATGGATTGGAATGGACGCTCACTCAAGGTTGCCAAATATGAATAAAATAGCTGCATGACGCTAGCTGCTGACTACACATTGTTAAACACACACTCACACACGCACAGCATCATGTGGCTATGTGTGGGTTTAACGACAGCATCTTCTCTAATATTTGAACAGAACTTTTTAGTTTTGTATAAGTGAATGTTGTTTCGCCACTTCATCTTCTTCTTTTTTTGGTTTGCTGCTTTTAAGAATTTTATTGTTTTTCCGTCTGCTTTATGCAAAAAAAATGTGTAGCAATATAAGATTGAAACAATTCCTAACGAATTATAATGATTGGCCAAGCGATATATTTAATGCAAAAGATATAAATTTCAATAAAAGTCTCATAAATTACTTTGTGAAAGAAACAAAATGTTTATTGCCTGGAAAGAGGAATACAATTTGAAAGCAAACCATATTTAGGCATAAAAAATATAATAAAGCTTAAAGTTTATTCTAGCTTGAAATGGTCCGCTGCTTTAGCTCGAATATTCTTTTGAGCATATAATGGTTTCCTGTCTATATTTTTAGATCATTAAAAATGAGCTTTTCCAATTTCTCAAGCAATTCAAGAGCCTACAAAAGGCCAAAGCTGATATTAAAATTCAGAAAAAATAATTGGCAACTCATTGACATGAAAATTAAGCTTCTCAATCCTGAATACGGCCATAGCATAAATTTGTTGCTGCCAATTATTTGTGCTAAAATAGAAGGAGCACTTACAACTTCGATTACACGCGCTTTTGCGCCAGCTATAAAACTCATTGCCACCATTTAGCTTTTCTGTTAAATGACTAAATTCAAGCTATTCCCATGCAAAATATTAAAAAGTTGATAAATTTTTCAAAGTGTAGCTGGTTATCAGTAAATTTTGAATCTGGTTCCGTTGCCATCACACTTCAAATACTTAAAATGCTCTTAATTAGGCATAAAAAGACAATACAACAATCTCCTCTGATTACGCGCATTTACATAAAAGACAGACCAGCCACTAGCCACAAGCCAACTTATGCTAAATTAAAGCTTTGAATTAATAAAAAATTTTACGCATTCAAAAAGCAGCAAAAGTGCTGAAAGTGGAAGTAGTGCCGAGCAGACAGACTGGTCGCTGGTTGCTGTGACGTGCTCGTACCATAAAATTAGCAAAGCAAAATTCATCTATTCCGTGATATAAAACTACACACGCACTTTCAAATTAGCTGCGTTTAATAGAGCTGCTGAAATGAGATGCAGAATCGAGCGTTGCTATCTCATTTAATTGTGTAATAATCCGCGAGAACAAGATTTGGGCAGAAGATTTCGCCACATGATTCCATACCTGCTGAGTGCGTCCATCCGAGTTGATATATTGAAATTTATTGCCAATAGATATAAAAATGGGATTTATTTTCTGTCCAATCAAAGCGTTTATGGAGCTCAATGAACTCTTTAATTTTGCCACAAAAAAGACGTTAAGCTAGCACGCTTTTTGCCAACTTGCACTCAAAAGCTGGCCGTCTGCTATGCCCGTGAATTATATAATATGAATACACATATCAATCTTGTTGCCATATATGTGTGTACGTATCCCAGCATTCAAATCGGTTCTGTTAATTCTATAATATGTAAATTAATCAAAAAGTTCTTGAGTTTCTTTCGAATGCTGCTGCTAATGACAATGCTTTGATGTGCCATAAACTTCTTATGATTTATGGCGATTTTGTTGATATATATGCCAACAGACAAAAACTCAATAATTTAAATCATCTACGCTTGACATTTATACATTTCGTTTCCATAAGAAATTTGGCAGCAATGAACGGAAAAATTAATGTTATGCAAATCGGCAAATTTAATATGCCATTATACATTACATTAACTGCAGTTTGAAATTTTCTCGGAGCTTAAAAATCTAAAGCTCTTTCCAATATTCATTCGAGTTTTTTTTCGAGGGTAGTGCAAATTCCCAGATTTGACAAAAAATATCTTTATTTTGCAACATCTTTTATCTTGATTCAGTAGTCCATGGCAACACATGGACTGGTAAAATATTTTATTGAGTTATATATTGTATTGTTGTAGCGGCCAGCATATAGGCTTGTAGGCTTGTATATGCATAGTAAATAAATGCAGATAAAGTTGTGCCAATAACAAAAACATTTGCGAAAAAAATTCCTCGAATAAACTGCTAATTTTTTCGCGCAGATACCGTGACGATATCGACTATTTCTGCTTCTTTACACTTACACTCCCACTTCGAAGCGAACATGTGTGGTTGCCACCGAGCTCATCCTCGTTTCTCTGTGCATTATCTAAGGCGATCGGCATCAGCCACTCCTTCGGTAAGGCCTTCTGCAGGAAAGGCACACACGATGTGATATGCGCCAGGCGATTCACCCAATTCGGTATGTCTTGGCCGCACAGCGTCTTCGTGAAGTGTTCCGAAAAGTGATTGCAGTTGTTGTTCACCAGGTGGTAACAATTGCCGCGGAACTTCTTGCCCAACTGATCAACGATGCAGCGCACCTCGCTGCATCTGAGATCGGTGGAGCCGATTCGCACGCTCTCTCGATACTGGAAGTGCTCGCCCAGTTCCGTGTCATCGCGTGGCCTTATCTCGAACACGCCGGTGAAGGGGAAACGGTGGCCGCCGTACGCGTACTCAACGCCGTGAATCTGCACGCCCGTATGAAAAATGCCCAGTCCGATGCGGGATGTGTACTTATTGGTCCAGATCATGTCGTATATGTTCAAGATTACCGGCTCCCGTTTTCTCATTTCGCTCTGCAGAGGCGCCGATTGGCTGTGACGCCGCGCCTCGTTCGTGTGCTTTTTCGTGTTCGTGTTCGAGCAACACCGCGCCCTGTGGGTAACTATTGTAGCAAGTTGGGCTGTTCCAGCCGATCAGAAGCCGGAGCAACGTGTCGTACACAAGTTAGCGCCAGTACAAATGAAATATTTCAAATAAATTCATAATCACAACAAATTTTGTGTAGTTTCGATTTGATTGCTGTCAGCTGAAAAGCGAAATGATTGAAGTTCTATGTTAAACTGTTTGCAAAGCAACTAATTTGATTTATAGCAGATTCTGCTCTAATTCTCTGTCTGAAGTTTCGCTTTCGTATTTGAAATTTTTGACAATTTCTTAGAAATATGGTTCATTCAAAAGCGACAAGCAAATACGCTACAATTTCATATTTTGTTATTTTTCTAAGGAAAAAATGTTTGTCATATGGCAACGAAAGCTTTTAAAATTATATATTGTAACTTCTTTATCTGGCAATGCGGGACAGCATGAGCAGTGAACAGCGGAACCTCTGCATTATTGATTACATATATCTAGAGCCCGACCGAACGCTCGGTCTCGGTTACCGAACAGTTCGGCCAAAAGGTTCGGGTTCGGTCTCGGTTCGGTCTCGGCTAAAAAAGGCCGAGTATTTAGCCGAACAGTTGAAGAACAAATTGTATAGTTTTAAACAAAATTTAAATTATACGAGTTTATGTTTATTCGGCAGCTTGAATGTTAGAAAGAATAGTTTTTATTCGGACTGACTTGCCAAAGAGAACAGAACAGAAATAGACAACTAAGTATTGTCATTTCTCTTTGGCAAGTCAGTCCGAATAAAAACTATTCTTTCCAAAATTTAAATTTTTTAATAATACTTTTTATTGATTTTTCATACATCAGATGCTTAATGCAGGTATTTATACCTCAAAAGAATTGGTTTTTATAATAAAATGTATTTTTACCTAAAAATGTATAAATTTTTTTTCATTAAAATTCTTCTTCTTTTTTTTGCATATGTATTCGAAAGGTTCGGTCTCGGTCTCGGCCGAAAATACAAAGAAAGAGCCGAACGCTCAGTCTCGGCCAAAATTTCGGGTTCGGTCGGGCCCTACATATGTATATGATGGTATTGGTTTTGGTATTGTTGAAATGTAGCGCTTTACTGGGCTTAGTGTTCCACATTATCCGTGGGGGCACCGAGTAGCCTTTTAGATGAATGTTTCTGAGCCTACTGATTGCGGGAGAGTCGCACAAATTGTGCTCGGACGTTTCAGCACCTGTCTCGTATAGTCTAATCCCATCTTCATCAGGTGGTATCAAATGATACCATGAATGATATTTACACAATGATGATTACAGAAGCTAATGCGAGAAAGCTAGGTCCGAGCCCAGACATGCTGTTGCGTCAATCAATTACTATTCTTATTAGCAATGAGTTGTAGATCTTAGCAATGAGTTGTAGATCCTTTAAAAGAACACAATGGAGCTCTAGATTGCTGCGCTACACCCAATTATTATATTTCTCAAGAGCATATGAGCCGTTTATTTTGAAAGTGGGGCAAGTGCATATTTAAAAAAAAATGTAGATAATGGCAGTTATAGATAAAAGTTTTTATGATCTTTATATGGGTAAACAATTTATAGTTTTAAAAAACTTTGATTCTAGTATTTGGGTGAAGTTTTGGGAAGTTTTCAGTGAGAGTGAAATGTAAACATTTAATTATCTCGCAATAACTGAAAATAGACTTACCACACTTTCAAAATAAACGGCTCATATATTATTGTATGTTTCTGGCATTAGCTCGAAACCGATTTGTCTACGCGAAAGACGTACATATTTTTTGAAATCGTTTATTTAAATTAAATTTGATTTGATTTCAAATACAATAAAGAGCGAAAATAGGACATCGCATAACTGAAGCTGAAGTAAATAAATGACGCGCTCACAACACTTCGTAGGCTTGCGGCTGATCCGGCGCCAGCGTGCGATTGCCCAAAAGCAGCTGCGCATTGGGTATATCCGGGAAGCGGTGAAACATGCTGGCAGTCGTTTTGAACTGCGCCTTCACGGCGCTCCCAAATATCTTGCCCTCGCCGTTGATGACATACCAATCCGGCTGCCGCTTGCTTCTGCTGCTGTTGCCGGCTTCCAGCTCGTGTGCTTGCGTCGCGTTCTGCGGCAAATGTTGAACCAGCTGCTGCAGCTGCTCCAAGTACTGCTGCAGGTCCTTCAAGTCGGCCGACTGCTCCACCTGCATGGGCTGCATGTTGCGCGGCGAGGCGGCAGCGAACTGCGAAGTGTCAGCGTCTTCGGCTGCAGCCGACGCAGAGCCGTAATGCTGCTGCTCCAGCAGCTGCATATTCCGCGCCTGCAGCATGTTCTGTATGTTGGCCATGACGTCGGCATAGAGCAGCGCCGCCGATGTGCCGCGCTTCAGCGTCGTCAGGCCTGTGCTGTTGCTTGCAAAAGTGGCTGCTCGCTGCCGCTTGTTGCTTGGCTGCAGCTGGGCGCGCATGCAGGCGATACTGCGCTGCAGCAGCTGCACTTGGCTGCTGGCATTTGCGGCGCTTCCATTGTGGCATGCCTGCGCCGCTGGCGACGCTTGCTGTCGACTCGTCAAGTGGCGCATGATAACGTCAGTGGTGTTGATGGTTTGCTCCAGCAGATTGAAGTGTTCTTTGTTCAGCGGCTCGTGCGCTTTTGCCTTCGGCCGCTCGTGACGGGTGGCGGGTTCCAGCTCTCCAATCAAGCGCTTCGGTTGTGTGTCAGCCTGAAAGCGCTGCCGCAGCTCACGCAGCGTGGCAGACTGCGGCTCTTCACCAGCCGGCAGATAGTAGCTGGCATTCTGCAGCAGCTCAGTTATATGCAGCAACAGTTGCTGACCCTTTTGATGCACTTGCTTGGCTTTTGTTGTTGTTTGTTCGATTTGCCTCTTTCGCGCTTGCAGCTCCGCCATTGTTGCATGATCAGCGGGCGGCGGCGGCAACTGCCGCTTCACGCGCACTCTGCGCAACGTGTTGCTGCGCAGCTGCTGCTGCTGGCCACGCTCAAACTGCTGCTGCTCGAAGCGCTGCTGGTTGAGCAGCGTGTGCGTTGTTCGCGTTTGTATGCGCTGCTTGGCATGCGGCACGAGCGGCTGCTGTTTGTGCAGCAGACGCTGCGTCTTGCGCACCGAGGCCACAATTTGCAGCGGCAGGCCGGCGGGAAAGGCCAAGTGCGGCACGAGCGACTGCTCTTTTTGTTGTTGTTGTTGCGTCTCCTGCGTAAGTAGATCAGCCACGATGACCGGTTTGAGTGGCGTGTTCACTTTCGTGGCATGCGGCGGCCGCTGCTCTTTCACTTTTGTGGCGTCTGGCGGGCGATTGATGCGCAGCGGCTGCTGCTGCCAGGCTGTGCCCTGTCCCTGATTGATCAGGCGCTTCAGCTGCTGGAAGTGCTGCGGCGGCGTCACAATGTGTATGACATCGTCCGCGTCGTCGTAGTGGTAGCCCTGCGGCCGCACGTGCTGCAAGTGCGCGGGCACGCGATTCGAGACGAGCTGCGTTTGCGCCAAGGAAAGGCGATACGTTGCTGGGTCCTTCTGCTGCTGCGCCGTTGCTTTGCTGGTGGTCGTTGTGAGCGTCTCATCGCTGACGGTGATGCCAGCGCAGAGCTGCAGCAGACAGAGCAGCAATGAAAGCGCCTTTAAAAGCATTTTCTTTCACTTTTTTTTTGCTTTCGCTCGAACTTCTGCGGCAGTTCAAAAAGTTTGTGATGCTCTGAAAATGCTGCTCCAACACTTCAGGGCCTTGCAATATCGATCACAATTTAACACTTTTGTCGTCGATGCGCAACTGCCAGGCAAGCGTGCCAGCAACGTGAATTTATAAATTTTGTGCGCCGTTTTTCAATTTTCCAAGCGATTTTCCAGTTGCATTTTCTTTGCCGCCTTTTGCATTGTGTGCGTGTGTGTGTGTGTGTGACCAATGTTCGCCTGTCTACCAGTTTGGAGCGCACTTTGCATTTCTTGCATATCGAAATGAAAGCGAAAACTGCACGAACAACAACAACAAGATAACAGCAACATACACTGTCGTAAGAGCCGCCACGGTCATGGCCGATTCGCTTTGTTCACGCATCGCTGCAATGGGAAGTCATGTTGGCAGCTTCAGCGGCAGCAAACGGCTGCAGTGCTCCAAATTGCCATGCTGCTCCTTTTGCTACAATATTTTTCACAGATAATTACAGGCGCCAGCGAGCCGGATAAGCGCAAGCGGAAGTTCACTCAGACGATAGGCATCGCAACTGAAAAGCTCGGAAAGGGCAGCCCAAGCAATTACTTCAACTGAAATGACTAGCGAAAGTGTTTGAGAATAGTTGTATGCTGTAATAAGCCTTACTCAGTCACACACACACACATACACACAGCTTCTTATACAAAGATCCATCAGCACGTGCAAACCCGCAACGTACACGACATTCAACTTGAACTTGAAATGGCTTAGGCCAAATGTTGTCTCATATTTCTCCACTGCAAAGCCGCCAAAATCTTGTCGGACAAGTTAAGGCGATTGCCGCGGCTTGGTTTCTCACCAATAACTCGCACAGTTCGGCGCGCACATTCGCTCGCGGTTCGAGTGTTTCGAGTAGCTCGCTTCATTTCGTGGCAGAGCGCGAGAGTGGATTACAAAGTAACTTCTGTTTAGCTTGAAGTAGACAGCGCTTTTCAAAGCTCCTCTCTACGCTTGAGCTACAGCCTGAATGTATGTTATATTAATAATGCTAAGCCGTGTTGTTATGTTACCAACACAGTGAAAGAAATGTTCAACCTATCAATTTTAGTTAACCCCCCCCCCCCCCCCCCCCCCCCCCCCCCCTCTCTAACTGACCAATTCTGTATTACGCTCAAAAATTCGGACTAGATAACAGAATTGTGGCGTAACATAAGTAATAACAAGAATCTGAAGTCGGAATAATGGTTGTAGGCATGATTCTCATGTTACAGGCAAAAGTAGCAACGCCCCTTGGGACGAAGCTACGCAGCTGGCACCAAATTTTTTTTTCAATGGCATTTAGAACAAATTAGCAAGAATGATATTTCTCTAACAGAAGTGTGGTTATATACTCGTATATATTAAAGAGACAACTTCTTGTCACCTTTTAGCCAAGACCAACTACGTTCTTTCTTTGCAAAAAGCTCCGAATATTTCAGTAAGAGGAATTTACTTATGAGTTCAATGGACTAATGGACAAAGGTTTCTTATTCCCTCAAAAAAATATATACATATAGAAGAAGTACATTTTCTTAATATGTATCGATGTATATATGTATATACAATGTAAAGCAAAATATCGGAAGATATATCCAACATCGACATTCTGAGCCAAGCTATAAAACAACTTTTCTTCGATACTTCAACTGAGCTATTTTTTACGATTTATACTCAAAAATCCTCATGATCGCTTTCGTATACTTTTTGAAAAATTCTTCACGGGATCAAATTACATAATATATGTAAGTATTATTTTTTTGTGTAGAAACCAATATTTTTCAAATTTAAAAAAAAAAAATTAGAGAGAAAAGTTGTGATCACACCTCTTTGTTTTACCTTGATTTGGAAGTGACAAGCGTTGCCAGTTCTACAAATTTTTATGCGATAATTGTTACATCAATAATTTCCATTTCGATATTATTGAAAGCTATTTTTTTGAAATCGGAACAAAGACAAAATGTTGATGCATAAAAATGTTCCAATTAGAAATATAAATTCCAATCAGAATACTAACATTGAAAATTTTTTAATTTAGCACGCCCATTTGCGCCGGTTCGTCCTCTGGTGGGGTTCATAACCTAAAAGCTTCAGGCCACAGAGAAAATATTTTTATAAAAATGTAGGCGCCACTATTAAAAGACGCTTGATTATTCATTTATTCAAATTTAGGAAAGAATTCAACATACGCTTCTAGGAAATCAGTTGCAAAAGCTTGAAAAAATCGGAAAATTGGCAAAACAATTGAAATCGATGAACAAAAACATTAAAATTTCTTGTATAAATATTTTATTCTAAAATAAATTAAAATAAGCTTCAAAATTAATATTGAAGAATTTTTCACTACAACTACAGATCGAAAAATAATGCATGTATAATGATTTATAATGAAGATGTTGAGGGGTCAAAGCAAAACGAAAGATTTAAGATACAAACTTTTACGAAAGTGAGAGAGGAAGTTTTGCGCATTGTAAAAAAGCGGCAAAGTGTTTAACAAATAAGTACGTAAATAAATAAATAAATGATATGAAAGAGAACACAGGAAAAGAACAAGCAAGCAGTTTTGTTGTTATGCATAGCAAGTGTTGTTGTTGTTGTTAGATGCAGCAAGGACAGCAGAACGAACGTTAAAGTCTGTTTGAGGAATTTGTTTTAAGCCTTTACGACTCCACAACCACGGGATGCCAGGCATTGTCCGCCGCCGCAGTAGCACTACTACCAGCACCGAAACCAATTCTACGCTCGTGCGACTGATACCCAACAGCGCCGGCGGCAGGCGACTTGGGTATTTTGTACGGATAGAGCTGCGCCTGCGCGCTGGAGTGGACGCTGGATGGCATGGTCGAGACGGAGGCCGCAGTGGATGTGGCCGCACGCCTGTTGCTCTCGAAGAAGTCGATTATGGGATGGTAGCTGTAGTTGATGCGCTTGGCGCCGACAATGGCGGCCGCCGGGTCGTCGGAGGAGGCATTGTACTTGGCGCTGAAAACCGGATTCACATGGTAGAGGGGTGGAAGTGCGGCACCCGCTGGCTGCGGGTAGCGGTACGTGCGGGTCGTCGCTGTCGCGTCAGCCGTTGCAGCGCTGGCGCCAGCTGCGGTCGAGCGAAAGCGCGGCTGCGACTTGAGGCCGCCGCCACCGGGGCCGAGGGCGCCCTCGCCGCTGTGTGCCGTGTAGTGGCCGACGCTCGCTGCTGGCGTTTGGTGGGCATGGGCGGCATGGCCTGCGCCTCTGTAGCCGCTCGTGGCTGCTGTGGTGTGCGTATGCGTGTGCGCAGTGCCGTAGGCGGCGCTGCTGGTAGCTGTATGGGGCACAGAATGAATACGTTTCCGTTTTTGTGGCAGACGCGTCTGATCGCTGGCAGGCGTGGTGCCAAAAAAGTTTACCTCTTTGTCCGTGTGCAGCTCGCTGGGCGCGATCTCCAGGTCCACGCGTTCCTCATTCAGCGCCGCCGTGCCGAGGCTCTTGTATGGACGCCGGCGCGCCAAGTGGCCGCGCTGACTCTGGTACTCGTAGTTTGTGTCGTACTCCTCGCCGCCGGGCGGACTAAGATAGGAGCCCACTGTGGGAGTGCCCGGTGGATATGCCTTCGTGTGCACTTTTCTGCTGCCCGACAGCAGCTCATTGGCCACGTAGCCGCCATGCTCCTTGCGCTGATGTGCGTATTTGTTGCGCAGCTGATAGCTCAAGTCGTCGTCATCCTCATCGTCATTGTAGTCCAGCTCCTCGTTGATCCTGGAGTAGACGTCCGCGTTGTAGTGAGCCGGCGTGTAGTCCTTGGCCTTGTTGCTGGTCAGCGGAGGGAACTGCTGTCGATAGCCATCCACCTGGCAGGAGCAGCAAGTGGGCACCTTGAAAATGTCCACGTGCAGGCCGCGTGTCTGGTCCCAGCTCAACAAGCGGTGATAGTTGTACACCTGAGCGCAGTGCGAGCGATAGTTGTGCGCCAGATAGGAGCAGCTCTCCTGCGGATTGCTGTGCAGGGATGATGAGTACAAGAGAAATATAGATGCGTCTGCTCGGCAACTTACTTGCACTTCTCCAGACGCAGCGTTTGCGTATGTTGTCCCGTGTTCACGATGAACTTCCACTCGCCGGAAGCTGAACGCGCCTTCTGTGGACGCGCATAGCGCACAACGCTCTGGCACATGCCGCCACCGGTGGCCTCACCGTCGCGTCTGCATGGAGTAAGAGTGGAAATGCATATTTACAAAATGTTAACAGATCGAGGGAGTTGTATGAATATTAAATGAAGTGAAATGAAATGAAAAAAATTTTATGAAATATGAAATGTAATGGAATGAATTGAATTGAAATGAAATGAAATAAAGTGATGTAAAATTATGAAAATGAATATAAAACAAATATCAAGAAATTACAATCATTTCAGTTCCGAAGTTGATAATCAAATTTCACTACGCTTTGCAACCAACCTCTTCTTGTTGTAGGAGAAGTCATCGAAGTCATCGGAGAAGTCCGAATTGGAAGGCTTGTCATAGTACTCCGCCAGCAGCGCACCCATCGCGTTCCTATGCCGATGTATGCTGCCCATGATCTGCTCGCTGTTTGCAATGAAAATGAATATAAACACTTAAGAGTGGTAGAGGAGGGCGTGGGCGTGAAGGGATACCGCAAGTGTAAAGCGTAACAACAGTGCAAATTTTCCATACCAAAAAGTGTCATTTTTAATTCAAAGTCTTCAAAAGATAAGAAAAGGGGAAAAACAATCCAATAACAGTAGAAAAGCAACAAAAGAAAAGTTGAAGCAAGAAAAACTAAAAAAAATTTTAAATCAAAAAATTTATTTTCAAATAAAAAAAAAATACAATAAAAACATAACCTATAAACTACAAACTAGCTGTAAGTATAAAGCTTGAACTACGTGGCAGCACCGACAAACCAGAAATTGTCTAAGATCAATGTGGGTGGAAATGGAAACGCTTACAGTGGATAGTCTTCCGTGCGTATGCACATGGAGGCCGTGAAACGCTCGCACTTCTTGGGCGCCGCCAGCACAGCGGGTGCGGGCGCCGAGGCCGCCTTGGAGTGCGGGCGCAGCTGCTGCACGCGTTTGCGCTTGGCCACCACTTTCGGTCGCATCGGACGTCCTTTGGCTGGCCCGTCCAGGCGATAGCGCGGGCCGGCTATGAGCTCGGCGGGACTGGGCAGCGGCTCGTCTAGTTCTCTGTTCTGCAGCACTGCCTCCTGCTGCTGCTGCTGCACGTTGAGCTGCACCTCGGTGCCGTTGAGATTGGCAAATGCCAAATCCTCGATTTCTTGGTAGGATTCTGTTTGAGAGGCATCACTAGCGGCAGTTGGCGGCGGCGAGCTGCTCTCCTCCACAGCTTCATTGGCGGCGGCGAAGGAGCTTGTGTTCAGTTTGACGGTGCGTCCTGCCACACCACGCAGCAGCTCCTCCTCACTGACGGACAGCGGCACGGAGCGTGTTAGTTTGTGCACGAAATCCGTGGCGGGCGCATCACGTCTGTTGCGCTTCGACGAGTCGCTTGTGGAGACGGCAGCAACTGTGCTATTGGGCGGCGCTCCCGCTGCCACTTGACGCACCCCCTTGGTGTTTGCTGTTTGCGCCGCCGCATTTGCTTGCAACTCCTCGTTTATGCTCAGCGCATCCAAGACATCTTCCGGCACATCGCCGAAGAAATCCTCCAAAGAGCTGTCCGCTTCGGCAGCGGCTACTGTGCCCAGCTGCTGCGTGCGCTCCTCCTCCGCCAGTTCGGCGGACGTCAACTCGAATTTACGCTTACCGATGTGTGTTTGCTGCAGCGCCGAATACGGCACGGCTTCGTAGCCGAGCGTCAGATAATTGCGCGCCGAGTTGCGCACCATATTCGCTATATCGTAGACGATCGGTATGAGCAGGTTTCTGTCGTCGCCGAACATCATGCGCACCTGATAGGAACGAGTGTCGAAAGCAGAATAAATTTATTTCGGTGAACAAGCAAGAAGTTCAATTTAATCAGCCAATTGCAGCCGCTCCAACTCACCTGCTCCAATTTCAATTCCTGTCCTCTGCGCGCATTTATCTGCGCCGATATCAGCGCGGACAAGGCCAAGCGCTGCTGCGATGACAGCACTCGTAAAATGGGCATCACCTCCACGAATTTCTGCCGCAGCTTGATGTTCGTCAAGGCCTTGGACAGCGCCGTTCTGAGCAAGCGCTCACGCCAATCGAATGGATGCGCTTCATTGTCGTCCCCATAATCGTCGAAACTGATGAGATTGTTTTGATACTTCTTGCTGCCCCCCGCTGTGGGCACTTCATTGCTCGTATTTTCATTGTCGTAATTCCAATCGATCTCTTTGAGATCTCTGAAATCGAAGTCCATCAAGGCATCCTCCTCGGAAGCGCTGACCAAGTAGAGCACGCAATACAGCATGGCCCAAAAGAGGCACTTCAGCGAGCGACCAGCTTTCATTTTGATGCGTGTGGATTAGCTGTAAAAATGGAAATTGCAAAGAAATTAGTGGCAAGCAAAAATAAAAGACTTTTGCAAACAAACCTAATCTTCAATTAAATGGTAAATGAAGGGGAAGGGGAAGGTAATCAAACGGCAAGAAAATCGACAAAAATATTAAAAGTGTGAAAATTCTTATGACTAACAAATATAAAACTATTGGAAATATGAAGAAAGCGCAGGCGTAGCAGAAGCAGGCTGTAAGCCATTAACGACTCGCCATGGCATGCTAACAAAGTAAGTAACGAATATATCTCACATATTCGACTACATCATCATACATATTTTTTTCATTTTAATTACATTAAGGCAACATTTCTTTAAAAAAAATTCAAAAGGTGGATTCAATCATTATTTTGTCCCAATCAGCTTTTTATATAAAATTAAGCACCGTTTTACATTTTGAAACAATTTCTTTAACGCTGCAATCGATGCGAAAATTCGAATTATTCTGGTCATTTTTCGAGAAGTTCTTCAAGAAGAGTCTGAAACTTGCTCAAAGTTAAAAGAAATTTGTTTAAGTAGAATGACCAAAATTTAAATCTGAAAAATATTAAAATAAAGCAGCTTTTCGAGTGCTCATCCCTGAGTGATAAGCATGTTATGTGAGCTAACAGTGAGTCATAGTTTGAAGCATTGGTATTAAAGCCAGCAGAAAACATAATTTAAGCTGAATTTTCAAACTTTACAAAAGGAAATGATACTTAAGTCAGATTAAGAAATTAATTATTTGGCATATGTACAGAAAAAAAATTGTCAACGAACAAGAAAATGCAATCCCATATTTACGTCAACATTTCTTCTGCTTGCAAGGGAACTTTTTAATTTCTACTCAGTTGGTATGAAAAGATCTCGTAGCTTTTTAATTTTTACATGAAGCCAGTAGACAATTCTGTGGCTGTAAATGATATGCTCATAAATGAAAAAAGTGAGAGCCATTAACAAAATAAAATGTGAATTGTTATTTCGCAGCTGCCGTTAAACGCTTTTTAAATGAAAACTCGAACACTTTAAAACAAGCGCAACAATTTACGCGCCAAACTGAAAAACCCAACAAGCCGTGAAGCAAATTGCCAAAGGAAATTGTCATTCCAACGGCGGCAGCGATGACGGCAGCAACAGCGCCGCCAAATGCGTAAAATAATGAAAACATTAATAGAAGCGGTGAAATGCGTTAATGGCACTTGATCTGCGTGCACCTTGTGGCTCGTTGTGGAGTGAGGCGGCATGAGATGGCATGCAGAGCCGCCAGCAAAAGGCTTGATAGAGGTAAATAAACTGTGGCCGAAATGAAAGAGCGAACAAGTTTATTGTGTGCAGCTACGCAAGGGAAGAAGAGGGAAGTCGCATATGACATTAATGAGTTTGCTAGCCAATTCAAGTGTGGAAGCATGCGGAAGCCATATCCGCACTCAACGAATTTTGTGACATTGTTAAAGCTCGCTGTCACTCATGTTGATTCGCTTCAAATGCTGCCGCCGCAGCGCTGCCAAATATGCAAAACATGCACAAAGCAGCGAGCGCGCAAGCTTGTCACATCAGCGAAATATGAATAATACAACAACTCCGCAAAAGAAGATGTCAACAAACTTTCCTGACTTTTCCGGCTCTTTTCTATAAAACCTTTCAAATCACATGAAGTTGCATGCAACTGATTTCGGTTTCTGCTTCGATGCATTCGGGCCTTGTTTGAAGCATTCTTTCATTCAGCAGTGCGCTTCATCGTTCAGCTTCTTTGCTGAAAATTCAAGCTTTACCAAAAAATGTATAAGTTCCCAACATTTAATACACTTCTAAAAAGTGCAAGAAAGGTTGTACATAATTTTCTTTTACTGCATTTTCATATGAAATGTTTTTTCGAATTAAAATGTTAATTATTTCAAGAGTCTGAAATTCCGAAAATTTGGTTAGTTCTAAACAGTTTTAGTACCTGTTTGAGATTAAACAACGATCTGGCAACCTCACCGTGCTGCTTGCTCAAGTTATCGGAGTAAAGTATCGGTCTACTAAAAGGTATCGAAGTCCACTTCCTGTATCTTTTCACTTCCTTTTTTGACGTGCAGACAAGTTTTTTCTTTTTTTCATACAGTACCCTTCTAAAAAGTACCTTTAGTACCTTTAGTATCTTATTCACAAAAAGGCTGTGCAAAATTTTATATCTGCGTATCCATAAGAAATGTTTTTACGATTCAAATTTTTAATTATTTATAGAGTCCTCCTGATATGTTTCGATCTTGTTTCGATTTCGAGCCTCTCCTAACAAAAAGGCTTTAGATACTCAAAAAGTAGTGTTTTATTCATCATAATTCTTTGACGCAGAACACTTACTTATTTTTCATTATTCCAGCCGCATAAAATTTATATAAATGTGTGATACACATTGATATTTTAAATACAAATATCAAAATTTAAGTTATTGGCAACCCTTGAAATTACTTTTTTATGTATAAATAAATAAAGAATCAAGAAAAAACCGATTTGCAAAATTTATGACTAAATAAATTTTCAATATACATATTAAATTTATACAAAAATATTTAGACAATGGCTTAATCAGCACGTATAGTGCCTTGCTCCCCCTTACAGCAAGTGGAACATCGAGCTTAAGCGAGTGTTTCAATTCATTAATAGTCTCTGGCTTCGAGGTTAACATCAGACACACAATAGAAAACGCCAACTATTTCTTCGATTTAGCTTGCTTTTGATGCAGTAATCCAGTCTTTTATTCACCTCGCCTGAAATGCCTAATATGGCAGTTCTTCATGTATTTACAGATACTCAGGCATGGCTAGCTTCTAGATGTGGGAACCTATTTTTCGGGGGAGGGATCTGTGCTCAATTACTTACTATTACAATATTTATTACGCAACCGCCTTTTTGTTAAAATGTTAGAGTGGAGAAAGGGCTTAAGATCAGAAGCTAACTGTGCTCATAAACTTGCTAATAATACTAAATAAGCTTTTAAGTAGTTGAAATATAACTATACAATTTTCTCTCTTGCTCGCTGAACCTGTTGGCAGCGGTCAGGACCTGCCTCGTTACAAAAGGCGCATCCAAACGCCAACGCCAACAGCTTAGCATGATAAACAACAGACAACTGTGGAAAGCTGTGAATGTCATTGGCGAATTTATTATATTACAAATGCGAGGCCACAGCTGCACAGCATCGCACAAAGAAAGCGAATTTCTATCGATACAATAAATTCCCGCAGACGCCAAAAAAGTGGCATTGGCATGCCGAGGGTAACCGTGACCTTTGGAAAGTGAAATTGCTTGGCGCGCGCACACAGCCAACTGGCGACATGTCGTCCGCCTGCCGACGGCGGCTGGCAGCAGAACGGCCAACGGCTTCCACAGCAGCTGCCGCAGCTGCCGGGTAAGTGCATCTTCACGATTTTTCGGCACAGCCACGGATGCGCTCTAATCTGCGCCCAGCTGCTACTTATCGGTCGCTTGTTCATGCCGAAGCACGGCAACTTTTTGTTGTACTGCCTGACATTGCCAGCAATTGAAAGACACACATGGCAAACAAACAAGCGTGCGGCAGTTGCTAGCGTCAAGTCGATATATTGTAGCGCCTCCAAGTGCCGCTGCACCTGTATTTACTCATGGTGTTGCATGCTACACGCTTGAGTTTTGTATAAACTGTGAGTGGCTTCCGAATTTTTCCATGATTTTTTGTGGCAACAAAGAAAGTTGCAAGCTCATCCCGCCGGCAAAGAGGGGAGTAGGGGCAGGCAGCGCCGACCGCACATCTGCCAATTCAAAGTAACTAATGAAGCGCACAATTGCCGCTTTATGAAATGTCTTGGTAAGCATGCGCCACCGCAGCTTGAACATATCATTAGTAGGCAGAGATAACAAGCAAATCGAAAGACTGAAGCAACGAACTGCTTGGCAGGGTGTGCTGTTTCAATGAGCGCTTCCCATTTAAATTGATTTAGCAATTAAAGCAAAATATGTATATGGAAAATCTATGTTTTCATAGAAAGTTTTTAAATTTGTGAAATTTTTTGCTTGCCAACTCGAAATAAAAACGTTTTTTAATTCATTATATCAAATCGCAACTGAAAAAGCGCTGGTGTTATTGCATAAAATCAAAACTTCGAACTCTTCATCTCAAGAAATCAAGTTTCAGACTCGGCCTTTTCTTAAGTGAAACCGTTGATTTGGGTTCTTTTATAAGCTTTTTTTTTTAATAGCAAAATTCTTATATTAATTCAAGTATTTACAAAGTAAATGATCAATCAAAACATTTTTATTGGAGCCCTAAATTAGTTCTCATAATGAAAATAACGTGAAATTTTTAGTTACTGAAGCTAATTAGTTAGTGAACCAAGGTTTTTAGAATCAATAACTTTAAATGTCATATTTGTACAATCAATCGGAAAATTAGTAATTATAACTATAAGATAGTTAGTAATTTGTGAATTATCATAAGAAGGAGATAGAAGGAAAAATTACAAAGTTTGTTACTGAGAAATTTTAGTAAACATGCCAACTGTTAAATGGGAGTCAAATGGAAATTTTTTTATCACAGTTGAAATATTGTTCATATTTAGTAAAAGAACAACATTTAACATTTGTCAAACTGTTAAAATGGACATTTGACATATTCTCTCTTGATGAAGAGAAAAATTTAGTAAAATTTTGCTACAAATTTTACGTACAAATGAATTTGAGTAGCATAATTTTATTCTTAGCGATATCTTATTTGAAAGTTTTACATCACATTTGTTAAACATAATGTTTTATAGAAAAACAAGAATGAAAGAACACATAGTGGAAAATATTTGAATGAGCTGGTACCGAGTGAGGTAAAATCTGAAGAATCCTTTTTCGCACGAAAGTTTATAGTTTTTTGTTGCTAGAATAAAGAGATGAATAAACCATTACACAAGTATGTACATCAAAGGAAAAAATTATTCATACTAACGTCTTACAAAACTGAATTGAAAACTTGGAATTGAAAATACAGAATTGAAAATTTTTGCTGGGTGTAGAACATTTGTTCGTGGTAAGTCAAAATTTTGGTGGCAACCTTAAAATTCTAATTATGTTACGATACTGCAATCTCAACTAGACCTACGACACCTAATATGCTAGAAATCGAGCAAATTTATTGTATGAAATTTTTACCACGTTGGTATATATAAAAAATATGCTGGTTAATTAATCTTCACATTGCCGCGTTATATCTTGCAAATATAAATAATGCAGTTATGATGTGAAACTCACAACAAGTGCCACCACCACACACACACACACATACACACACGCAAGCAAACCGATATATTTACAGTTTTTTGCGCCACAAACACAGCGAAACTTTTCTTTCCAATTGGAGTCAAATCAGGCCGTTCTAGGCTGTCGCATGCGTAGTTGCTGCTGAGGCGGAGCCGCGAGCACGGCAGCTGCTAAACGGCAGACGCGCCGAGATCAACTAATAACCGACTAACCCAATAAAGCGACAGACTGTATACTGGCGCATTGCCTGTCAGTGCGAGTCTCTCTTTCTATGCAATGTTAGCTGGCATTTTAGCTAATCATTCTTGCTTGAGCATAGATCATTTAAATTAAGCTCCTTTTTTATAAATGCTGCGCATTTACATTTTACAAGCAGCGGCCACTCAAAAGTTGCGCATTCATTTGCTGAAATTCGTCAGCTTAGCATCGACTGACAACGAGGGAAACGTGCATTTGCATATGCCTGAGGAGCCAAGAATTGGAGTCACTGAAAACGAAAGACTTAAGTGCCGAACTTGCGGCTGAAACGAAAATGAATGAAAGTATACAATGGCCACAAAAACACACACACACACTCACACAAGCAAATGCATATAACAATAAAAAAACAGCATAAAGGAAATGAATAACAGCAGCAACAACAACAACAAAAAGCCAGCAGAAAGAGTTGACACAATTTTCGTACGCTTTTTATATACAAACACACACACGCACACAGCTGTTTATTTTGAGTAGAACAAGCAGCCGCAAAGAATGTTGTTGCTCAGGCGCAGCCGCGATTATTCACGCTCATCGCTCACGCTAATAGAAAGTGGTATTCTAGCCACATTTTCGGCTGCATACCTTCGCAAGGAATGTGTTTAATTTCAGGCTGCTCTCGATATCCTTTCAAATCGTTCACTTTTTTTGGTTTAAATAAGAAGCAGAGGCAGTTCGCTTTTTGTATTAAACAAGGTATGCTCTTTTGTCATAAAAGATTTTCACTTTTTCGCTGCTTTATTTTGATTTATTACTTGCTTGCTCATGCTTCACTTTGTCTTACATTTCCACTTTTGTGTGCGCTTTGAACAATTATACAAAATTTAATTTTCTTTTGCTCTTTCTTTTTAATTATTTTGTGCGCGTTTAATTATCTTTTATCTAATGCAAGCACATTTCATTTTGAGCACTTCAGCTTTTGCTGCATGCCTGCACAGCAAATTGACTGCGCCGTTTGACACTGACTGCGGCGTTTGCTTGCATATGGAAATCGAACGTCTGGCCACGCTCAACTCTTGCCGTAAACTGAGCAGCTCAGCGCTGGCAAATGACTACTTAACTTGGCTTTTGCTGGTTGCTGTTGCTGCTGCTGCTGCTGCTGCTGTTGCTGTTGTTGTTGTTGTTGCCACAGAAGACAGTCTTTCTTCGCTGGTTCGGTATCTTGGCGCTTTGGAGAGCCAATTTGTCTGTAGTAAAGCGGCAGCGTAGCTCAAACTAACTACCGCTTGGGCAAGGCTATGGCTTTTCTTTTCAGCAATACGGCACGTTATTAGAAACCAATAATAATTTTTAATTGAAATCTTTAAACTTGGATATCGCTTTTTTATAAGCTACTGCTGTTATGCAAATGTTGCCATTGAAAACCCATTCAACTCACAACAGGCTTATTGTGCAACTATAAGCAAAGCCTAAAGTTCCCAGCTGTGTATGCAACTGAAATGATGAGCCGCTTAAATTTCTCTACATTATTTGGGAATGAGTTTTTGCACAAATTTTCTATATTCAATTTATAATAATATTTTTAGATGCACTTGATGCAGTTATTGCACAACTTAGATGTAAGTAAAAAAGAGGCATAGAAGAAAAAACTTCCATAAAGACTGGAATGAAAGCGAAACGTGAAAAACTTAACACATCTGCTCAAAACTCTGAAAGTGCAAAGTAAAATTACTGCAGATTTTATGCAAAATCAGTTTAAAAGTTCTCAAAAATTCCTTAATAAAAAATATCAAGCGAATAAACTAACTTACAGTCAAACAAATATCATAACAGCTAAGTATTTATTTAAAAATATGCCAAAAAATAAAAGCCCTGAAAAGATAAATACATATATATAAAATGATGAGGAAGTTTGCGGATTTTCATTAAGGCGGCACGAGACAGCAAGAAATACCATAAGAGGCACTCATCAGTATTATGATGGAAATGTTAATATGCACCAATTGCTATGGCCCATTCAGACTGCTGTGATTTTCTAGTGTGTCGGTACAAGTCTCTGGGCATTGACCTCATCAAAATGACTCAGTTTATTGTCGAGTGCCTGCAATCAGCCACCATCAGCTTGAACAATTGAAGATGCTGTTATGCCACTGAAGTACTTCAGCAACTGCTGCTCAGTGCAATTTTCTCTTTGCTGAATGTGAGATGAGCAAATTTTTTGCTCTCTCTACATTCTGCTCTTTTACATTTAACTCTTTTACATGTTTTTCGTGCACTTCATCAGCAAAAATCTGCGAGATTCGCCTGCTCATTGTGTTGATTCGTTTTGTTGGTAATATCTGCCGCTGCTTCAGACTGCCTTCTGCAATTTATGTTATATTCAAATCATTTTCCTTTTCTTTTCGTGCAATTTCTTTGCAATTCACACAGATGCACCAATACGCCTATTATTATCTCCAAAAGATACGTTAACCATGAAGTTCCAATAATTCTGAGAATATGGAAATGCAGCAGCGCATACGATTAACTGTTAATAGCCATCACTTCTGCGCCAGCCAAAGTCCAAGCAACCGATTGCCAGACAGCACACCAATGTCAACGATACGCTAGAATACACACACACGCATATTCGCATATTGCCAGCAAAAACTTTCGTGCGGAAGTCAAAGTTTTACGCGCATCAACAAACAGAAACTTGCAAAAAAAACTTGAATTTCAAACCGAAAAAACCATTTGCTCAGCTCATAATCGCATTTAGAAAAATACATCACAAATTTTATGCTTCCAGCGTGTTTGCGCATGTATGCATGTCTGGTGTATGTGTGTGTGTGGGCTGCAAAGCTTAATTAAATTAAAAAGCCTTTCACTTTTTTATGCATTTATGGCGTGTTTTTTTTCCCTTCATAATTTTGCATAAAATTTGTTATTTTATTCTGCTTTTGCGCTGCTTCTTCAAGAGCGTTGAGGGAATTGACCCACTTATGTTTAATGTGCGTTCTTCAACGCTTGTTTTTTGTTTATTCGAACACACAAAAATATTTATACAGTCAGTTCTCAAACAATTTTGCGAAGCGCTATAACAACCGCAAGTTGGTTGTTGAAGTCTTTTGTGTTTGCTTTGTAGCGGCTTCAGTGGTGTTTGAAATTCTCATAGTTAATGTAGTAATTATCATGCAAATTAATAAAAAAAAGCATTTAAAAAAGTTGTTGGGCACACAAAAGTTTGCTAAGCTAGGAAAATGCTTGCATAAAATCAAGCACAAAGCTAAAGCATATCAAGCGCTCATATCTATGCCCTCTATCTGATAAAACAGAATTAGGGAGTGTAAAGGGACAGTAACTATTGCTGAAAATATACATTTTTCGTTCGATTTTAATATCATAGACGGCAGTGAATGGTTCGGCATGAAAAATCAATTTCCGGAAAATTTTGTATACAGGATATTGCCCAAAACTTGTTCCTAATGTTATAACTTGCTGACTATGAGGCTTACGTTAAAATGACTCTTTTAACATGAAAAAATTTTTAAGATTTCAAGGGTTTCGGTTTTGAAAACACTTGCGCAATATGTTATCAATTTTATAGCATATTTTCAAGTTTTCAAATAATTCCAATTATTTATTCACATGAGCAAGTTCTGTTAGCTTTTTTTGTTGTTTGCCAATCAAACCAAATCTCTCACTTTAAATATGCGTTCTATTTATTTGTACCCACTAACTTTCAAAGAAGCTTAGCTTTAGAAAGCTCTCGAACACAAGGATTTGAACCTTGAGTTCATGGCTAGGTACGCGTAGATGACAACTATTACATCACGAGATTGCTGCTGTGCAGGTAAACGCGCCGTTTTCTTCTTCTTGCTGCTTCACACCAGCCATCAGCCTAATATGAACTTTCTTTTCAAAGTCGTCTTTTTATTGATTTTTTGTTATTGATATCAGCATTGAGCGTTAATTCAATCGTTCATTTTTAGTATTATTTCAAATCATTGTGCCATGAATACTCAGAGACCAACAAATACTACTAAAAATACTATAAAAATGTCTATCTTACTCTCAATGCCTCTCCATTTTCGATGGCTTAATGACTTAAATTTGCTGCAGTTACCAAACACGCGAAAAAGCCGTCAGGAAGAAGTTAAAATTTGCCTACAATCATTTAATTATTTCATGCCATCAAACTGACTGCACACCCACACGTGATTGCTAGTGCAAACATAGCCAACATGGCAATCAGTCAGCGATCGGGTATCAGATATCAGCCAACGGCAGCCTGCTCAGCACATCAATGCGGCTTTCAAATAATTTGAGCTTGCTTATTGGCAAAATGTTTGCTGCCTTCCGGCTAAAGAATATGTAAACTGTGCAAAGCACACACACACACACACGCTCACATGCTCGAGTGTATTGTTTGTGTCTTATTGAGCGTTGAAAATCACGTTCAAACAATTGCAACGCTTCGTTGCATTCACAGTTGCCTCAATTTACAAGCGAGCGCAAACGCGCACCAAATTCAAATAACAAGTGCAATATTGAGACATTACCATGTTCAAAATTCACTGCGGGCAAATTGGGGAAGTATCGAGTACGAGTACTCATCTTACTCGATATTATGATTAGTCCATATTTGATTTAGGCAACTGATTATGAGGTCACAAAAGATTTATTTACGAAAATAAAAGTAGAATTCTCTTTAATGCAACTCTGTGCGCATTAGGCTGATTTTTATGAATTATTAAGAAAATAATCATTTTCTTTGGTTGAATATTTTTTCATTTTCCTATTTCTATGCTTTGGCAAAGCGAAGTGCCGTCTTGAATTAGTGCTGGGACCCTGCAGTAGATTCGCTGAATCGAATGCTAGCCAACTTGTGCGATATAAAAAAGAAACTTCATTGCTTTGCACGTGGTGCCATCGCTAGCTACTCTTCGAAAGTATACTACTAAATACAAAATTTAATTAAATTAAAAATAGCCTTTGCACCAGATCGTGTATAGTCAGCCTTCTTCGGAGATACTCCAGCTGCTATATGAAGCATCATAATTTTTAAAATATGTATGTATCTTATGAGCAAAACTTAATGCAAAGGCATGCAAAAGAAGAGTAACGAATAACCAATTTAAAATTTTAAATTAAAATCGAGTACTCCAAAGTGACGACTTCCTGCAACAATAGCATTTAGATGCCGGGGGTCAAAAGTAAAGTAAACAGGGGAGCTGCGGTAGTGGTTAAATGAAATGTACACGCCAACGCTGTGCATCTTAACGCTTTTTATTATTGTTGTTTTTTTTTTGTAATGTTAACACTTTCGTTTCTACGCTGATTGTTTGTTGTTGCTGTTTAGTTTGAGCAGCTTGTTAGCGTTACGCAGATAATTCGCACCTTTGCGCCAGTTTTCGTTCGTAAGTGCGGCCGCTGCAACGCTTCGGCAGGCAGCTTTTCAGCGCTGGAAATTGCTCAGAGCAGCGCAACATTTTGGAAATATATCTTCAATTACGTCGTCTTTATTGTTTTTACACTTTCTGCATGGCTCTTAACTTTGTCCGCTGCGGCTGCTGCATATCGCCTGCAGATGCTGTGCACTCATGCCGCGTAGATAAGCGCTACATATTCCACTGCCAGTGCCGCTGGCTGCTCGCCACTGCTGCGTCACGGAAACGGCCTTCATTTCTACGCGCATCAATTTCTTGCATTTATTTTTATGCCTGCCCGCTTACACTCCCCTTCTTGGTAGAAAAATTCGCAGCTCATGATCGAGCTGCGCATGCATAGCAGATTTTATGCGCCGCTTGAACTTTGAACGTGCTCGTCGCTGCGAAGCTGAGGAAGCCAATGAAAGCACTGTAAAAATATGCGTAATGCGCTTTCATGGGAAATTTTGCAATCTGCTGTTAGTAATTTGCGGCAAAATCGATTTCCCGATCAGGAAAACTTGTATAAGAATAGAGCTGGAAGAAATTCATTGCTAGAATTAGATGCTAAACAAAGAATAGAAGCATATTTGAAAAAATCAATTACAACTCTATAAGCAATTCAGCAGCCGACTACGAAAAGAACAAACTTCATTTCATTGTTATTGCAGATTAAATTCAACCACCATATACATTACAATAAAGAAGTGAATAGCTATTTTTTTTTGAACGTAAAGGAACTTCCAAAAGAGCTCCAAAATTGAATTTCTGCGAACAATTTATTTCAAAAATTTTTGGGAATTATTGCTTAAGCTTTTAAAGTAATTAATGATTGACGTAATCGAGGCTGAGGCCTTGTTTAACTTGTGTGTGCTCGTTCTAGCACTAGTCAATGTCCTATTATTTCTATTCGTTAAAAGTTACAAGAAAATCTCATCGTTGCTTTAAATAAAGCTAGAAGAAACATTTTGACAAATTACAACAAATTGATTTCGGCATCGTTTTCCATGAAAGTATGTCAAAAATTGCCTTCACCAAGCAGTTCTTGTAGTAGCAAGTAGAAGAAACAACAGGTGGCAACGTTAAAATATCTCTCTGTGCCCGTTATTAGAGAGAATATATTTATTTTACGAATTTTATTATTTCCCTAGCATATTTTCGTGCGCAACAAATGAAATTCAAATACAGCAATTAAAATCGCGCGTTTTTCTAACGTAACGAAAAAGGAAAAATCGCAATTTTCGCCGCAATCCGGAAAATTTCAGGATTTTTCTGCTCTACCGTAGTAGAATTAAGGGTTAAGGAATGCAGCGAAACGCATCCCGGCAATTTGCGACGCATTTCGGCGAAGACGTAATCCCCCGCCTTACGTAGTTTTTTGCACGCGTTTTTTGCCCATTTTTGTATGCAAAAATTTTGACGTTATAATTTTGGGATTTTCGCATTTTTCGTTACGTCATTTCATCTGCATTACGTAGCAACGACCAGACGGGCAAGGAAAATGTGGAAATGAAATGGATTTTTAAACAGTTTTGTAAAATTTCCAATAAATAGAGCAAAGCGGTTGCGAAAAAACAAAACGTTGCGAAACTAACAACAACGCGTTCCAGCTCGGCTTCGCTGGTATTTTCTCTGCGCAGCCCTGGCTCTTTCTTTTTGGAGCCATTTTTCCAAAACTCATTTTCCGTTTTCTTGATAATTAATTGTCACTTTATTTTTGAAAGTTTGAAATAAAAATATTTCGAGCAATTACAGTAGATATGGGGCACGGAGGGTGACGCTTGCCTTTTATGTATATGATTACGACGCACATACATGATAAAAAATTTGTTATTGGGTATATTCAATTTACAAGCTGAGCAATCATTTCTTTTGTAAAATATGCAAAACTTACTGCAATCGAAAGTTTGCCGCATTTATATATGAAAAATTCGTGCCGAATAATTCTTTGAATTCTTGGAATGTTCCTTGTCTAACTTCGAATCAAAATTCAAATCACTTGCAGAGGAAATAGTATTACGCACTCTAAATAGTATTAAACGAAAGTGAACTATGCAAAATGCTGTTTATAAAAAAATGCACTTTATATGAAATTTCTGTAAAATATTTCGTACAAATTCGATTGAATTCCTGGATAAGGCGTAGCTGGTAAGTTCATAACTTTTAGTTCACCTTCTCTCAATTCTAATTTTCATTAACCCATTTCACATTTACTATTCTGATATATAACTTCTTTTTATTATATCTCATTTTCAATTAGAAATTCTTATTTGCAATTTACCATTCCGATTTTAAATGTGGATCAATTTGAATTAAACCTTTCCTACTATCATTTACAATTTAGAATTCCGCTTTTGAAGCTTAGTCTTCTCAATTGCACTTTACGTTTTCTAATTTCTGATTTTCTCACTTACAATTACTACGATTTTTTCGAGTAACCACTTCCGCAACTTTTTTTTACTTTCTTTAAGCGCGCTGAATTCTTATTTTCAGAATCCAATAAATTCAGCACAGATTTTTATGAAAAATTCCTTTCAATACGTTCTATAGATCAATGTTATTCAAATAATGCCATTGGTGTCAATTAAGTTCATTTATTATTTTGCACATTTATTACATTTTAATTGCATGTTGTACAATTTGAACGAGTTGTGCGATGTTTCGTAAATACTATATATGTGTTTGTATGTGTGTATGTGTGATATTTGAATATTTTGTAACCATTGTGCATAACTAAATAAAACTAAAACAAAATTTACAATTCCTACAGCAAAACTTAACCAGCAACAAAAAACTTCTTGCAAATATATGCATTATTTTTCTACAGCTCAACAATTGACAATATAGAGAGAATTTTTTTAAAGTACAGACTAGAGCAACTAATAAAAAAAATTTCAAAAAAATCGTTTTAAATTTGCATACAGCTACACATTTCTATATAAATATTATTAGATATATACGATATATTTACAAGACGTGAAACAATTCACGTGCAATTGAAAAAAAACACTAAGCTTCTAAAACTAAATTAAAAGGATTAATATTTTCACTTTCGAAGTTAGCACAATCGTTCGCCAAATGAGTTCGAATATGAACAAAATAATACTGCTGCTAGCACGCGAATTTCGAAGAATGGTATTGAGGTACGTTTGCAGTGGAAGCCTGTGATTTGGAGTGGTGAAATGATTGGGCAGGGCACATTCAGTCAACGTCAAATCTCGCATTCGAATTCGGATATTCGGTGATTGAAGTACACCATGCCGTGCTCCAGATCCTCACTGAAGCCGCTCACGTCCATGTAGTCCGACGCCGCCGAATCGTCGTCCACCCACTTGTGCAGCGAGCGGGACACTTCGACGCGCGCCTGCGTGAAGGACGGTCGCATTTGAGGATCCTTGTGCCAGCAGCGCGCCATCAAATTGTAGAACTCATGTCGCCCCTCCTTGGGCAAATCGGGACGCAGCCCGTTCGGCACGCGGCGTATCACTTCGCGGCCCGTCAAGTGCGAATAGGGCGTGCAACCTGCAAAACGATGCAAGATGATATTAGAGAAGTTTGATGCTTTAAGAGCGTCGAGCAATCATACCCAGAGTGGCGATTTCCCACAGCACAATGCCGAAGGCCCACACGTCCGTCTCCGCGGTGAAGACGTGATACTGCAGCGCCTCGGGCGCCATCCAGCGCACCGGCAGCGCAGGTCTTCTGTTGATGGTGTCGTGCCCGTGGCCATGTCCATGTGCGTGCCCCTTCTTCTCTGACAGCTCCTTTGGTGAGTTTTGTTGGCAGTGATTGCCAAAATTATGACTCCACTGATTTATAATGAAGCCGGCGCCGAAGTCGAACTTGAACTTGTTGGAATTGCTGCGCATAATGTCGTTGGCGCAGTTCTTCTCCTGGTCGCGCTTCTTGCGCTCCGCATCCAAGTCGATGGACATGCCGAAATCGCAGATCTTGCACACGCCGTTGTGATCGAGCAATACATTACGCGCGGCAAGATCACGATGCACGATCTAGGAGAGGAGCAGAGTTGAATGGAGTTATTTTGGGAAGCTTTTTCGAGCTGTTCGACTCAAATTTCACAACTCACCCTTCTGTCCGCAATGTACTCCATGCCGCAGGCAAGGTCCAGCGCAAAACCGGCCAAGGTGCGCGGCGACAGCGGCGCCAGACTGCGTCCACCTGGCACCGAGGCGGGCAATATACTCGTCGCACTGCGCGCCGCACGCAGCAAGGAGAGCAGACGCCCACGCATGGCATATTCCATTATGAGCATATGTGGCTCTGTGCACAAACAAAAACAACAGCATTACAACAAAATCAATTACAAAACAAGTGCTTGCAGTCCAACTCACCACTCTCCACACACGCGCCCAGCAAAGTCACCACATTTTGGTGCGAACCCAACTTGCGCATGATGTTCACCTCGTCCTTCAGACCCGCCTGCGCGCTGCCGGCGCGTATCGTCTTCACGGCCACAATGCGCGTGGCGCCGAAGTGCCCGCACAAGTCGTCCGCCTCCGCCTTCCACACCTGCCCGAAGTTGCCCTCGCCGAGCAGACTCTTCAGCCGTATATTGCTGCGCTCGAACTCGCGCTCGCTCGACACCGAACACTGCTCATCGTAGCAGCTGTGGCTGTGCTTGCTCTCGCGGCTCGGCAGCTTGCCCAGTGTCTGGTGCAGGTGTGGCATGTGGTGGTCCACCTCGTCGCTGTGCTCGTCATTGGCGAACTTGCCATCGAGCTTCTTCACCGGACTGATGGGCTGCTGGTCCGTGATGCAGACATCGAAGGCCTCGTCGTCTTTGGCATTGCGGCGCAGCACGTAGTTGCGCACCAGATAGAGCAAGATGGCGGCCAGCGGCAGCACGCCAATGCCCGCCAGCACCATCGTGGCGATATTCATGCGTCGCATTTCGCTGGAGATGTCCTGTTCGTCGGCGACCGCAGTCTGGCTGATGCCGTTGCCCGTTGGCACGGGTCGCTGCGGTGTGGTCTCAACCACGCCCACAATGGTGGGCCCACTGTGCGCAGTGCCGCTCTGCGGCGGTCTGGGCGTGGAAGTGATCGGATTTACGGTGGAGCGCACAGAGCTGAGAATGGTGGTGCGCAGTATGGTGGCAGATGCGTCCGTTGTGTGTGAATCCGGCACAGCGGGGGGCCGTCTGGTTGTGCGTGTTGTCGGTGGTGCCAACACACCGGAAGTGCGATTGTAAAAGATGATCAGATTGGGCTTCTCATCTATGCTGATCTCCTGCGTCAGCATGGGTCCCAAGGCACGCAGGCGTTCCGTGTCTTCTTCGACGATGTTTTTGCGTTTCGTGGTGGTGTCGGGCGCTGAGGTGGTCGTTGTGGTGCTGCTGCTGCTCCTAGTGGTAGTTTCGCGAGCAGTGGTCGTCACAGGTCGCAAAGTAGTTGGTGCCGCAGTGGTAGTTGTGCTTGTAGACATGCTCGTGGGCAAGGGCGTGGTTGTGGTGCTTGTTGTGGTGGTTGGTGGCGCTCTGGTCGTCGTCGTCGTTGTTGTCGTAGTGCTCGTAGTGGTAGTGCTTATGAGCTTAGGCTGACTTCTAGCTGTTGTTGTAGTTGACGAATGGGACATCGTGCTGTCCTCCTCTTCCCCCAGCACGGTGATAAGCAATGGCGTCGACGTGTCTATGCTGTCCAAGCCTAGCGCCGCTCTCGCCGCATCCAGCTTGGAAGCCGCACTCGGTTCGATCACTTTCTCCGCAGTTGCCGGCAGCCTTTCGGTTACTTGCTGCACGTGCCGCATTAGCGTGCTCTCCTCCTTCGCTCTCTCGGTGGTGCTCGGTCCACTTGACAGCGCAGCGGCTCTCACTTCCGCCACATGATCGCCCAACAAGCCCAGCGGCTTGCCTGTCGTGCTCAATCGCTTGTTGAAGCTAACGCCACCGCGCATGTTGTACTTGTAACGCGAACGACTGCGCTCCACCGCAGAGAGCGTCGAGGTCTCCAGCTTCGGCGCGGGTGTGGTGCTTGCCAGCTGCGCCACCGACACCTCCAGCAGCTTTGGGTGCTCATTGCTCACCGACGTGATCGTGAGAAAGGCGGGCTTGATGGGCGGCAGCTTCTGTCCGAAGTACAGGTACGGCTGCACGTCGTCATCCTCGATCGAAGTGGACGCCGCTGTGGTGGGTGAGGTGGGTTTGCCTCGTGAGCGCAGTTTCGCGCTGCCGTTGCCCTTGGCCAGATCCGAAATGTGGTTGTGTGTGTCGTTCTGATCCTTCGCCACCACGAACAGGCCATGCGAGGACTCGTCGGTGAAGAGTATTTCGTTGGTGTCTCGATCGCCAGACTGCGAGCGCGTGCCCGTCTTGGAGGACGGCCGCACCAGCACCGCCGCCGAGGTGGCATTTGCGTTCGCATGCGCATTGCTGGAAGTGGGCGTGCGCGTAAAGTTGGCGCAGTGCCGCATGCAGCTGGCCGTCGTGCGGCGCGTGAAGTTCTTCGTGCAGTTGCGTATGCAAATCGAGCGCGGATCGGTGGGCGTTCTCGAGGTGGTCTCGATGGACGTGGCCACGGCAGTGCGTCCGGTGGTGCCGACACGCGTGCGGAAGCCACCGCGATGCAGCGCGCTGCGTCGCGCCGCCAAGACGTTCATCAGCTTGCGCTCGCGCTCCTGTGCGCTGGTGTGCGGCGCGATGGCGGGCGGTCGCTGCGGGCGATAAGTGGTGGGCGCATTGTTCGCGCGCTCGATGACATCTGCAAGAGGCGAAAGGGGGGAAAACAGCTGTGAGTCAATGATTGCGCATTTTGTTAAATAAATAATGTAGATAATAAAAATAAATTTTTATCTTTAGTAATTGAGTCATAGTTGCCAGAACTTGCGGCTCCTATTCATTTTATTAACATCAATTCCATCTGAATTCAAACTTGTTTACCTAAGAGCAAAAAAGCGCAAAAATGTGTGCCACTTTTTCGAATTCACTAATTCCAAATTCTATTGCCCATAAGCGCCAAGCACAAAAGCATCTCTGGCGTATTCCAAGAAAATGCCTACATCAGGCAGCAGCTCAGATAAAAACCACAACAACAACAACAATTATAATGCCGTTTTAGTTAATAAGCCTTAAATAAATGCAAAGCGCCCAGCAGCTTCTCAGCCCCAACAATTCGTCACGTTTATAGGCTGCGCTCGTTGTTGATGTCTCAACTTGAACGCATACTACGTCATCAGCTCAAGCTACAGCATCACCGAAAGCACCACATCAACAACAACAACCATTTAGAGTTATGCCGAAAAGCACAGCACATGGCCGCCGCGCCAGCAGCAGCGGGAATGGCATGCAGTCATCGAATTATCGCACATGCATATTTGGATCCAGTTTGGCACTTTGAAAAAATTTGAGAGCAAATAGATTAAGACACGCTGAACACGCTGAACACGCTGACACTGAAAACTCAATTTTGTCCTTACTCGAGTTAAGTCATTATGTTTGGTGGCCACTGATATTATAAGCTCACCTTAAGCGCTAGCACATGCTAGCTTAAGTGCAGTTAGAGAAGTATACTGACAACATTTAAGCTGCTTAAAAATATAAGAATGAAATACTGTTATAAATCAAAAAAAATATATTCTTTACTTTGAAAATTCCGCTGAGATAAGGCGAGATGCCATCAAACTTTTGGAAATGCATGTGCTTTCTGCAGACCCACCTGTTGGTCTTATCTAGAGCCCGACCGAACCCAAAATTTTGGCCGAGACCGTTCGGTCTTTTTTTAATGTTCGGCCGAGACCGAGACCGAACCTTTCGAATACATATGCAAAAATAAAATTATATAAAAAAAAACTTTTTAAAAATAAGCTTTAATTTATTTAATGTACTAAAAAGTAGAAAATAAATTGTTTCCAAGTCAGCTGTATCTTACTATTAATAAAAGCCGAACTGTTCGGTAACCGAGACCGAGACCGAGCATTCGGTCGGGCTCTAGTCTTATGCTATTTTTCTGATGCTGTAAAAGTCAATGAAAATCAAGAAGAACAAGTCGCTTTCCTTAACTACGAGTCGGTGCATTAATCAATCAATTTTGATGCATGATGGCACAGCTTCAAAGCGCTCCACCAACACAAACTTGACGACGCCTACCATGCTGCACTATTCATAAAATGTTTTGTATGTTTTTAGCACAAGAAATATAAAATAAACTGGTCAAGTTTGTTCACACTAAGGGCCGCTTAAAGTGTCGGAAGATCAGCATTTCAAACGGCCGTAGCCAGAAGGCGTGTTCTACTTGTTTTGTGGCATTCTGAACAATTCAAAGCACTGGCGTAGCCAGAAAAACGTGACCATATTTTTTGGACTCCATTGAAAAGCATGTGTTACTTTAGTTCAAACAACTAAAATGCCAGAAAACTTGTTAACAAAAAATATGAATATGTTCTGAAAAGTATTTCAATGGCTCAGACTTATTTCAATTTGATGATCTGCCTGCCTCGTTGTCTCTTCAAATGCCTGTCTGCCTACGCATACAAGCAGCTGTCTGTCGTTCCGTCGTCCGTTACCTTGCTGTCTAGTTACGCTACATCTAACACCATGAAACAACAACTCTTCTTTAGAAGCTGGCATACTAACCGCTTGTTGCCCAGAATAACATGACGACTCGTGACCTCTGCGGCCGTGTAAAACTTCGCGCAGTGATAACCGAAAATAACAAGAGACCTTCATTCTGACGCTCCCAACGCGCACATCGGCCACAGAAGAAGATGTGTTAATTGAATTAGCAAATCATTTGTGGTGCCCACTGTGCGGGCTCGGTAGGTCCTCCATTTGTGCCGTTACAACATAAACCGAGTTGGCTAAAAATGTTTTTTCTTGCTTTCTCAAAAATCTCCGAAGCATTGCTGTAGTTCGTTGGCATGCAGTTTAGGCCAAGGTTAAGTGATGCCAGCTGCCGGCGACCAGCGGCAGCGCTGCAATGGCTGCTGTTCCAATAGAACATGAAAATGCCAGTTGCAAGCGATGACAACTCGCAGCATTGCTGCTGCTGCTGCTCCAGCTGACGGGCGACACTGTTGCCAGATTGTGCTAAATTTACCTCAAATGATGAATTTTAATGGCTTTTAAGAAATATGCTTCAAAAAGACGATTTCAATCAAAAGTGGTAAGTTTTTGAAATTTTTGAGGAATGTGACAAAAGTGATAAATAATAAGACATTTGTGGAGCATGGTAAATAATATGATTTGAATCGAAATTAAATGTTTAGAATATTTCAATAATTAGGTAAAAATTTTGTTCCCGACTGAAAGTGGTAAATATTTAGTATTTTTGAGTGGTGTAGTACAATAAAAATTTAAATTAAGGCCAAAAGTATTGAATTTTTTGTGTAAAGTGGTAAAAATTTAGCTTAAAGAACAAAATTTTTACTTTACTATTTTTAAAAACTTAAAATTTTTAAGCAATGAGTAAAAATGTAATTTCAACAAATGTCTGAATTTTTAAGAAAGTTGCTAAAAAGTTTCCGACTCAAACTGATAAGTTGTTGAAATTTTGCCGAAATGTGAACCAAGAAGTTTTTGATTAAAAATGGTAATCTTTTAGAACTTTTGAATTTTTGCCAAATCAATTTTGCCTACGAATTTTCAAATAAAAATGCTCGATAAATTTTTATGATTATATGCATATCACACTCAGCCAAATACTAAATTTCGATCCACGTTCACTTGCTGTTGGTCTAATCATGAAAAGAGCCTTCGTTATGTGGAAAATTCTTAGAAAATGCGCAAATTTTTATGAAAAAGTTTGCGAAACTTTTGTGGCAACACTGGCTCTGGCTGACTGCAGAACTAAAGAGGGAGTGCGGAGGCTGACGGTGAGTGAACAACAATGACCTGCTGCTGCCTCTCAGCTTGACTTCACGCCAAGCTCACAGTGCGACCAAGTTTTTGGCGCTGCCTTTACTCGGCGACTATGCGCTGCACTGCCCCAACCTCCCCCCTCTACAAAACACTCTTTGTAAATCGCGCCAAAACGCGCACACAATTTCGTCGTCTTGTCACGTTGACTTGACTTCATTGAAGCCTCCAGCCAAGTTGCTGGCTGACTGCTACGCTTTGCTCGTCGTCGTCGGCCGCTCGGCATGATTCTGACTGAATCGCTTTCATGGCTGTGATGGATTTGGCTGTGTTGTTGTAGCTTTGCATTTTGTACTTTTGATTTGCAGTTGTGGAATTTTAATTTGGTTTGTTGGTTCGGTTTGACCAACCAAAAAAAAACGCGCACTTTTTTTTGGATATGGATTACTGCGCAGAGCAGAAGGGCACTCGCAATTTCTGAAAAGCCATGCAAACGGTATAATTTTTGGGGAACTTGGCACAAATATTTGTCGCAATAAAATTTGTTTGATTTAATTGAAATTATGTTTCGTAACGCAATTTTTGCCTGAATGAAAATATGAAGTGGGCGCAAGGGAGCATTCGCAATTAAAGCGACTCCAATAGCGCTGAGACTATGATTAAATGTTGCTCCATAATATTTTGTAATAAAATTTGTATAATTATGGCTGTAGACATTCGTTTTTAGTGCTTAGTATTAACTTTTTCAGAATTTTCAGAATTTATTTGTAAAATAAGCTTTTAATTAATGCCTTTTAAATATGAAAGCAGACCATTAGAGCGCGCATGTCATACAAAATTTAGGCTACTAAATGATTAAATGTCGCCCTTTGCTGCTACCAATTTTTGAAAAATCTCCCTTAATTCGATATCCTGAAATTATATTAATACTCTTTGATTAAAGCCTTCAGAGTTCATAAATACCAACGGCTCAGAACTGTAAGCGGTGTTAAGTATTTGTTTGATTAATTACCCGCTGCATATTGAATTTTTGTAAACACATTTTTTATAATGAAGGCCTTAAGTTTACGCTGATTAGCATTAAAGAGTACGTAAAGGTATTATATAATCTTTGGCCGCTATAAGCTAAGCTAGTCTTAGCCAACATAAGCTCAGCTTACTCTTGAACGCTGCTGGTTCTTATGCTATTTTTCGTTCTTCACTTTTTCCGCTTCTTATGTCTTCTGTTGAAGCTTTAAGTTGTGCTGCTACAACTGTAAACTATTTGCAGAATTTTTTTTAAATTATATTTTTATAATGCTTTGACTAAAGAATTTAGCTGTTTCGCTGCCAGCGGCATTTGCAGCCGTTATCTACATTATTAAACGCACAGCTGCAGCAGCGAATTAATTAATTTTACAGCGCGCCGAAGGAATATTTCACAACGACTGCAAATGTTAAGCATACATATTCACATATTCGAAATTTCAAACACGACTCTTGCCACAGCAAAAATGAAAAAGAGGAAGGCAGCGCTAACTCAGAATGTTCGATACGCCCCAAGCGCTCAAATGGCAGCCGTTTTAGGCTAGTAGCATTATGTAAAATTGTGCCGACAGAAAGAAGCAACAAAACAATATACAAAAAAAGTTCTTCGGTCGCTTAGCGGTAAAGGTCTCGACGTTTGTCAGCCAAATTGCCGCTTGCAGTTGCTGAATTTCAATTGGCAAATTTAATTTTTTTCTAACATAATTTTACAGCAACATTTGACAGTTTTGCTGAATTTTTTGCTAAAGTATTTGCCAATCTGCAAAATTTTTGTATGTCTTTGTTAAAAAAAGTTTGTAATGACTGTTTGAAAAAAGCGCGCTGTTGTTATTGTACAACAATAGCCACTCACGAAACACTCCCAGCTCAAGCATTAAACATTTTTTTGTTTCCCTCCGTGCATACAATTTAAATGTTTTGTATAAATTTCCGCAAGGTTGAATTCTAATCAATTTAATCAGAATTTTGTTGTTGTTTTTTCTTTCATTTTGCTTGGAAACGCTGTAATTGCGCGCTGCTATAATTGCTTGTCTGTTGTTAGTGTCTGTGTGTGTGTGTGTGCGTTAGCATTTAAGCTGAAAAATTCTTTGTTCTTGCGCAATGCATTTCAGCTTAATTGCCGTAGTATCTCACGGATGTTAATTCATACGTTTTTGCAAAAATTGAAGCTTTTTGTTGGTTCGTAGCGCATCATCACTTGCCACGCTTCAATGAATCCACTTGGCTACGCTTGCCCTGCGTCTAATAACAATCCGAACAGATACTATACTGCCTACAACAACACACACACATGCGCACATACAAATTGCTGTTTGAATTTTGTGCTTAAGTTATACGCTTTTGTATTTTACTAATTACTAATTACCAATTAACAACAAAAGCCAAAAATGTACAAAATAAAAGAATTCCTCAAATTACTCATTGACTTTGCACGCGCGTACTCACATACACATGCACGTACTTATATACATATATTCATATGTATATATAACAAAATGCATACACATACATATGCATATGCATAATTCCTTTTGTTTGTGTGTGTGTGTCAGTTATGCCTGTTTTGATTGGCATCAAGTCGAGTCAACTTGTCAGAAGTCATGAGTCAGTTTTTATTTATTTTGTGCTTAAATTTAGCACACAAAAAAGTCAATTATACGCTCTGATTATCCGATTAAGTCGCACAAAAAGTAATTTCGCCTCATTTACATGCACATGTGCTTTTGGTGTAGGTCATGTGTACTACTGACCCCAAAAGTACATGAGAAGCTTAATGTTGCTCTCAATTGGCATAAATCCGATTTTTAAATGAAATTAGTGCAAAGAAAAATATTTTATGAATTGCAAAAGTTGAAACAGTGCTGCAGGCTATTGAAAAATGTGCAAATCATCCACACATACTTTATCGATACCCGATTTCCTAAAGCACTAACTTTGAATTATAACCTATAAGCTTTGTACAACTGACTCGGTGCAAGAACCGGTACAAGAGAATTTTAGACCACAGCTTCAGTTAAACATCGGCTTATTGAATTTCGTTCTGCTGTTTTGGTTCAAAACCCCTTGGAAAAGAATTATATGTAGACCAATGCTTTGATTCAAAAAGCGGTTGCCCAGAAATTCAGACCACGGCTTGAGCCAGAAAATCAGCGTTATACAAGATTTGTTCTGCTGAATGGGTTCAAAGGAATTTCAGAATTTCAGACCACTCTTTTGATTCAAAACCGGTTGCCCAGCATTTCAGATCACTGATTCAGTTCAAAAACTAGTTTACAATTTGTCAAAAAATCCTGCGACTCAGCTGAAAAATCAAAAATGTTTAGTTTTATGGTACGGAAGCTTGGCCTTAGGCAGTATCTATATATATATATATATGCGACTTTAATAGATGCACTAACCATAGGTGTTGTATATAAAAATTGCAAACCATAACCCGAAAATTTTACTGCAAAAGCTTACTTTGAACTAAAAATTTGGAAGTGCTAATTTAACAAGATGCGATACAAATTGGATTCAGCAAGTTAAAATAGCGATTTTCTCTCAATATTTTGTTTTACTTTTATATAAAAAGTAAAATTAAAAAGACATGATTTGCCAACTTTTTAAGTATTGCAAAAAATTATTACAACATCTTAAAACGCAAACGATAAGATGTCTGCATTTCGCCCACTCTAATCACAGTTACTAATCAACGCTCACGATTCACGCCTCTTTCGCGCTTTTTATGTAACACTTCGTGCTGCAGCATTTCTTTTTCATTTCTCTTTTTTTTCTGTTGCATTGACATCAATTCCTTGTGATCTCAATTTGGCCAATACGACAAGCGGATGTCGCTGCGCCAGCAACTTTCAACCTTTTATTGCCAGCATTTCACTCTTGTTTGCCAGTCCGACTGCTTGCCTCACAGCTGCTATAAATGTATGGGCAGAGAGAGGGGGGAGTAGTTTGTGCGGCGCTGCGCACAACTTTCTCCATCTGCAGTTTAGTTGCTTTATGCTGAGCGATTTCGAGTTTTGCTTGTAGCATGTGCATATGCTGATGTTGTTGTTGCTGACATTGTTGTTGCTGTTACTGTTGCCGCCGCCTCACGCCTTCTTCACTGCCCCTCATTGCTTCACTGCTGCACAATTTCACTCGGCACAGCACGGCAATGCATTGTAGCAATTGCTGCCAGAAAAATGTAAACAACACATGCTCGAAATATCTACATGCAACACATGCATGCAGGCCACTTGTATAAACATACATACATACACAGCAGCAACTGCTGCAAGCCGAAATGTGTGCAATGTGAAGTAAACATCGAATAGTGCACTGCTGACAGAGTTGCCAACTGATATGCGCATATTAAAAAATGTGCCACGACAAACCGAAAAATATTCGCCTCGTTCAACCGAAAGTTCTCGTTATTGAAAACTAATTTCTTGGCTCAATTTATGTGTTTGAAAAGGCATATTTTCGAATAAAAAAAAAATTATGAAAAAATTATGAAAAATTTTTAAAATTTTTACAAAAATTTCTCGAAATAATGACATAGCCCTTTTCTTCTTCTCTAAGTTGCCAACACTGACTACCAATGCCAACTTTTCTACTTATGTACATTTTTTGCAATGATGAAAAGAGAAGCAGAAGCGCACTTAAAAGAAATCGAAAACGAATGCCACACTTTCGTGTTCGATGTTCAGACGGAATCCACTTACGAATTTACATGTCATGCCGCTCCACTGCCCCACCATTCCAACGCCAGTGGCTCCACGGTATCACGTGCATGACATTTGCATTTTGAACAGTGCCAACAGCAACAACAACAACAACCAGCAGCCGAAAAGTGTGTTTTCGAACGATGCTCGCGTTTGAACAGGGAAATGAAATTTGTGCAAAATGTGAAATGGCCAACAAAATAAGGCAACAACCAAAGCAACAACAAACTAAAATCGAAAAATGCAAATACACGTTGTGACTGCGTCTGCGGCAAGAGGCCGACAAAAAGGTCACCGCTGAGCAGAGCAAAGCAGCACGAAATCGCAATACGTTTCGTGTTAATTGAGTTTCTGTAGCGAATTTCGCGCAGAGTGCAATTTTCGCACGATTATGCGCAGCTCTCAGATACTTTTTGTATGTAATCTGCGTTGTAAATTGCAAGCATGTTCCTCAAAATGGAAGCACTATATGGTCTTAGGCCTGAGACTCGATTTACACAACGGCTATTTTTTGTTTGCCAATTCTGCCTCTTTGTTATTAATGTTGTTATTAATGTTGTTATTAATGTGGGAATGTTATGCGAGCGAAAAGCACAAAAGAAAATTCTTAAACGAATCTGAATCATCTTGCCTGGACTTTTAAGGAAGAAAGCTATCCGTGAGTAAAACAGAAATAATCGAATGCTAAGACTGATCTTTTATTCCCCTTCCGCATTTTGAAAATTTGCTCAACTGAAGCTTGTATAATAGATTTCCTTTTTGTAAGCCATAAAGACAAGCTCTCAAACAGCATTGGCTATTGCCATTATCTAAGTTGAGCTACAACTGAAATAAAGATAAATATATGTAGATACCACAGTGAATAAAGATAAAAGGAACAAATTCTGAATCCATCAAACTTTATTATAAAAATGTTTACTGAAGATAAATTGAAGACAATATAACAAAGTGTATGTATTATTTCATTTCGGGACTTGCCTTAAAAAACGAGAGAACGAAAACCGAAAATAATAGCAACAAATCATGGCAACAAGACCCCACAGAAAGTCAGGTCGTAAGCGATCGTGGACATGCCTTCTCTGAAAGATTTATATACAGCCTCGCCCTGTCATGATGAAACCAAACCAGTGAAGATGTTGTTTAACTCTTCTGTATAATACACAAAAGTTGCAATTATTTGCCGGCAAATCGCATATGTCTTAATTATCAAAGAAATGTAATTGAATCGCGCAATAAAAAAATTTTTTCTTCAACGCGCATACATGCACACCACATGTCCTAATTAATCATCTAATCAATTTAACAAGTGTTTTTTTCTACTTAATATGCTGCTAGATAGTCAGGGAGTAGTTTAATTGATACCTGCCACAAATCGTGTATATAGCAGCTAGACAAATTTAAATCCTGTGTTGCCTCAATCCCGTACAGTCATTTTTTGCATGGCCTTCTGGTGAGCACAAGCTACTCGTATATCGGCGTTAATCAAACTAAATATTTGATGTCGGCATATGTCATCATGTTCCTATGTGCACTGAACTCAATCCCAACCAAATACTATTAATGCAGATATCCACAAAAGATAATAGATATTAACATTTCATACACTCTTTGACATTTCTTCCCAAATATCTTTTGTCATGATGAAGTGTCTAATGTCGGCAACCAAAAAATTGTCAACGAAAGTCGCCCTAAGCTTCAATGAGTCAAATTATTATTATTATTGAAAAGCATCATTGTGAATGTAAAATTAGCTGAGGAGTGTCGCAATTGCTCACCTTCACCTGCGCCTTCAACTCAAAAACTGATCATACAAGCATACACGACAAGCAAGTTGCTACTGTTTTATTGGCATTTGCTGGCAAAACATCGCAATTCTTTGCATAATTATGTAAATAAGCTCTTGAAGGCGACAAACGACGATTGCATTTTGCTGTTAATTTGCGCAGATATTAATGTCAATTTCAAAGCGATTTAATTGCGCAAATCAGCGTTGAACTCAATTTAAATTTGTCGTTTCTTTTGTTTCTAGTCTTTTTTTCGAATGTGCAATTCGCAATGAACCAAGAAATCGAAGTCAAAACAAAATGACTACAAAAAGCGCGCTGAAACAGCAACAAAAATAAAAGTATGCATATAATGGAAACCTTTACTCGAAACGCCTAAGGTTACAAATTATTTGCCAATAAACAGACACACTCAAATAAAAGATATTACTAATCTTTATTTAAAGGTATATGGCTCGGCATTGAACTTGCACAATTGCTCTACTTAAGCTTAAGTAAGATGTTGTATTTGGAGTATGGATTCAGTTTCCTACTAGTCACTGAGTTACAAAGGCATATTGTGACAGTTCTCTATGTTGGTAAATATCTCGTAACGTTCCCTACTCACATGCAAAGGGAACTAAATATTAAATTGAATTTAGCTCTATTTCGAGCCAACGCTGTCAAATATTTGACTCAATCATTTACTTAAACGAGTATTTGAATCCAGCCAGTCTTTTTTTTAGCTTAGAGAATTATTCAGTCGTTAAAACTTTCTTATATGGACTTATCCAGAGTCGCTTTCTGTTTCCTCTTCCTCTCTCACAAAATATTTTGCAGTGCTGGGAACATTTTAAATTGTCACTTATTATTTTATTTAATTTTATAAGAAAAAGTAGTTTATTTCGATTGTGCTAATACTTTAAATGATATTTCAATTTTCAACAAGAAAAGTTATTAAATCTTTTTTAAACATAAAGAAATCGGTTTATCTAAAATATCTAAATGCTTCTTTGAGAAACTATATTAGAAATGTTAAACCAAATGCTTGCATGTGGGTCATATGCTTATTGCGATCGGCGTTCAATTTACAAAACTTCATGAAATCGTTCAAAAAAATGTTCATATTCATTCTCTTCTTTGAGAAAATAAAGTAGCAATATGAAACCGAAAGCTTACAATAAATTGCATACTTTTATTTATGCTGGTGTACACCTTTGGCCATTTTGTTGTTGTATTTCGTTGTTGCCATTGCTCTACCAATAATAGTGGCCAAGCGACAATTTAAGTTGGCAATAGCGCAGCCAACTTCTGCTCGTACTGGCTGACTGCTTTTGTATGAATAATTACAATTGTTCGCTGGCTTCCGTTCGTTCGCTCGTTCGTTCGTTTCTTGCTTAATTATTTGCTGTGCATGGTTGCTTCTCAACAGATAGTTGCTGTTGTTGTTGTCGATATACATATATGCAATGTATACGTTGCTGCTGTGCATTCAAGCGTTTTATAAAGAGAAGACGTTCATTATCGCCGCAGGTACGTCGCATGCTTTTCAAATAAATTGACAAGTTGTTGATATTATTTTAAAACAATTTTTCCATTAACTCGAAGAGTCGTAATAATTTAAGTAGACAACCAACAACATATATGTACAATATCTGCTTGTCGCTATAAACCCTGCACAATATTCAAGCATGTTGAAATTTGGTTATGCTAGCAAATTAAGTGGCAGCTGTTGTTGTTTTATCAATTTGTCAATATAAAATGAAAAATTTCCGAGGGGGTTAATAAACTTGTGCCGCCTGCTGGCATAGGCAAGCAACTGCCAGCTGTTGCTGCCACTTGATTGCATAAATCGCAGATACTCACAGGCTGTGTTTAAAGTGTGATTAATTAATGTAACTGACCAACATTGTAACAGCCTACAATTAAGCCACATTTTGCTTTAGCCTTTGGCCAAAAGCACACTCGCCGTAAAGCTAAATGCTTGCCAATTGTTATGCACTTCCTGCAAATGCTTGCATGCGCTTTCATAATCGCTGGCATTGTCGGAATTCAAGAGCGTATCGCGGCACGCCAATACAAACTTTAAGCTGCAATTTCCGCTGCGCAAGCGCGCGCTTGGCTTGGCAGCACATTGGCCATTGCTGCAGTTTGCCAAATTGCCAGTGAGCAAGCGCAACAGAAGTCAGCCGCCACTTAATGCCATGAGCTATGCAGGAGCACAGTGTGCCAATGTGTGGGTGTGCCGTATCCTTTGTAGCTAGTAGCAAGTTGCCATGCGGAAAATAGCTCATTATTTTTGAAGACATAAACGCTTTGAGGCAATTGGCGCGAATTTTAAATGAGCAATTATTTTGGCAAAAACTGCTGCTTTTTTCACTTTTAAATAACCATTATTTTGCGCACCTAATTTTTCGTTACTAAAAACAGTATATGCTTAATTGCTGACAACTTTTTTCATGGCGTATCTGCGATATTATGCTTAATAGCAATTGGAAAAAAAAGCGTTTTCCATAAAATGAAAATTTTCAATGTATAATTTATTAAATTTTGGGCAGCTCTTTCATAGAAAGCTAATAGAAGAGTCTCTTTATACTTAATCTGAATAGTCTACTCTGAATAGTCTCATTTATGCAACAGATTTAAGTTTACAACAACAATAATGGGTATAATCGACTATTCCTTTTCACATGGGCACAGTCATATACATACATACATAGCTATTTCGGTTTTTAACAGAAAATCAGCGACTTTTCAACGTAAGTTTGTTCGAAGCTGCAGCATTTTTGCGATAGTCGGCGAACATTAGGAATCGCGCCCTGGTTTGGTAGACAAAGATACTAACTAGCATACCACGAAAAGCTGTGAACTACACTGGCAAGCAGGTCGCAGTTCCTTTGGCCATATTTTTCATTTTCCTAAAAATTTTGATACGAATAACACTGTACACTCAGAATCGGTGTTGTCGCCATTAAGGTCAGCTCCAAAATCGACATTTGACATAAAAATGGTTTTACTGTAACTCCATGCATTTAGAAAACCTCAACTACCGTCTAATATATTTTCTCATATAACAAGCAAACGAAAATTTTAAGTTTTGAACCGATTTCATTATTTTTCTTGCGAAAATTCTTGTAAAATGTTAAATATTATTTGATGCTAACATAATCCAAATAAACGACCTATGCTTTAAATTTGTGTACTTACTATTTCATTTCAACAACAAATAGCTATGCTATATTCATAAATATACTTCAAAATGTTTGCGTATTTGATGCCGCTTCAGTCAATTTTATTTTCAACTCTTTCTAAAAAGTATAATCTATTAGCAATGGAACTGTAATTTTCTACCCAAATCGAAATGCAAAGGTTACACTTCGAAGGGGGGAATTTATGTAGCTGCAAGTGGAACTAGTTGGCAATTACAAGCTGAAAGCTGGTCTCTGCAATGAAGGCTTTCTTTATGCTGAAACAACAACGAAAGTTCGCTTCGAAATGTGCGCCATTTTGAAGCAACAATTGGCCACAATGTACTTGTACATTGCTTTGAACAGCAGCTCCTCACTACTTTTAGCTGGGGTGCAGGTCTAAAAGGTGGGAGCGCGCAAATCTTTAGTGGCTTTTCATGTTGAAATCAACCGTCTTACATTGTTATAGCTTTTATTATGACTGTTCGTTGTTGTTGTGATTTTCATATTATTTTTATTATTGTTGTTGCCGCCTTCTACCTAAATGCCATAATATATAAATGTAGGCTGCAATGTTACATAAAAGTGCTCTAGCAACTGCCCGTGTACTTGCAGTAACTGTAAAAGTATGCATTAACGATCGTGGTTTTATGAAGATGGCAGCCCGGCACTTGTCGAAGGGTACCATGATTTCGAAAGTGAGTGAATGCAGTTGGGAAAGTATTACATTTTAGATGATGCAAGCGAAGAGATTTTTGAGAAGGTAGCAATTTCCTTTGGTATGAGTAACTCACTGAGTGCACTTTTTTCGAAATTCCGCGAAAATCGATTAGCTATCGACATACCATATTTATACTATTTCTGATAGAGGCAGAAATTCAATCATGTAGCGCTCAGCGAAAATTAATCATTGGACCACAGCCGACTATGCTTACAGGTATTAGATAGAAATGTAACAGTAAATGGAAAGAGTCCAACAAAATTCACTTTTAGCTAAAAAAAAATAGAAAGCGCCTTTCATGTTAAAGAGCCTCGCTGTCAAAGTTCAAACCACTGCCCATATCCAATCAATCTTTCTGCCTATCTATCAAACTGCCATCAGCTGCCGCTACACAATTTGAGCTGTTGCTGTGCTGCTCGCAAAAAACTGCCGATTGTTAGATAAAAATTAAGGCTCTTATGAAAGTGGCAACATTAAGGCTTATTGTTAGATAAACAATCACTTTCTAATTAATGTGCAGCTTTTTTCTTTGCGCTTTAATCAATTTTTGAAAGTGGCAAATGTTATGCTGAATTGTGGGTGAATGTTGAAATTTTAGTTTCCATGCTAATTTCTTGCCTGCAAACGCAACAAAAAAAGAAAACATGCGAAACTCACAAAAGCTCATAAAATCTACTAATTAAGGTGGGATTTTTTGCTGTTATTTGAAAGAGGTGTTGATATCAATCAAAAACCATTTCGCATCACAACAGCAGACCGACAGGCAGGCAGAGGCACGTTAATTACGCATGCTATTAATTAGGGGTGCGATTTTAACGGCTGGCAAAGACATAAAGCTTCAAGTCTCGAAGGCAACAGTTAACTACTTCATGGCGGCCACAGCCACAGACGGACGCAGCGTATCAATTGAATTTCTTTGTGCGGCAAGAAGCGTGCGCTTGCCACACGCACAACAGCAAAAAAACAACAACAACAAAAAGCAAAATTGAAATCAATTTGAATATGAGCTTCATTGGGTGTGGGAATGATGAGTTACCCTCTAGCATCGAGACACAAAACCTTTGAAAGCATGCATACTTATAAAAAGTTTATGACGCCTCTTAAAAGTATTACTAAAATGAAAATATGAATGAAGTGCTTTTGTGTTTATGTGCAAAAAATTGTTTATTGTTTTGCTAAATTTTATTTAAAACTACATATAATAAAAACTGCTACGCACAAAAGCTGACAAAAGAGACAGTGAGAGATTGCTATATTTTTCTTGGAAAAAAGGTGGCTTCAAAATCAAAAATGCGTCAATAAATTCTACAATACAAAGATTTTAAGTGTTTGGAATATTTTAATTTGCATACAAATTTTGCTTAATATGCATAGTAAGCAAAACTGCTGCAGCGAGTGAACAGCTTTAGCAAAAAAGCGCACATTACACTTGCAACAAAAACGCTGTAAATCAAAATCGTGGTTTGCTTTTCGCTTTGGTTGTCTGGTTTGTTGGTTTGTTGGTTTGCTGGTTTTTTTCTTCTTTCCAGCGTATTTTTGAAAAATTCGAAAATAAACAAAGTCCAGCGTCGAACATAATAAACGCGTTAATATTGCGTAATATTCATATTCGTGCGTTTGCTTGTCAGCGAAGAGCTGCCACTTGAGATGGCCCAAAGTGGCTGCTTGTGTGTGTATGTGGAGTGTTTGCGCGAGCATGACTGTGTGTATGTGTTATGTTGAACTTGCATGCGCAACGATAACACAAACACACACACACTCATATCAAGCATATGTGCTTATACATATTTTGAAAAAATAAATATAAATAAGTAAATTGTTGGCCTTTAGCATCGCTCATGCTCGTAAGCAAGATTACGACCGGTCCTTGCTTTTTGGCTCTACAACTGAGCGCACTACTTTCATAACATGCAAGCTTGCAGTTGGAAGCGTTAATCCCACGTCAACCTTGAGCCAACAAAGCAGCTCCTTTAGGGAATTTGTAGCTTAACTTGCGCTTGTCATATGCAATTGACAGTCACATGCTAAAAAGTCATAAATGATAAATATGGCATTATGTTTGGAAGTCTATATAGTACAATAGCCAGCATTGCTTAAATCCCAGCCGCTTATCTGCAATATAAAGCGGCAACTTTTTGCCAAACAATTGCTGAAAATATTTACGAATTGAAATTGTTCCAAATTTGCATATTTCGAAGCTTTAATAATTGATAGACAATACAAAACTATGTATCTGATTAACAGGTTTATTGTAATACTATGAGCCGTCATTAATACACAGCTGTACTCTCTATGGGAATATTTTACTAATGAAATGGGAAATTTAATAATTTTACTAAATAATCACATTATCTGAATATATAAATATAAAATTTCACATATTTATGTTAATTAGTTCTCTTGTAACCCTCGGTGAAAGACGATCGTAATGACTGGCGGAATAATGTTGAGGAAAATTGAACACTCCGCTAAGCAGGAAAATTTTTTTTTAAGGGGAATTGAAAAGAAATTTGACAGCTGTATTAAATGTGTTGAGGTTATGTGGTGTTACAATGAAAAATTAATAATATTTGAACTCAATTCGCTATGTTGTTCATACTGATACCGATAATGCTTTTAACTCCCCTCGTACACTCGGCATGTGACTTATGTCACTCAAAGTAGAAAGTGAAGAAGGTGAAGGTGCTTCACCAACAGCTCTTAAAAGGTGGAAACCCCTCTAATCTGTAACTTCTTATCTTACAAAGCGACACATACTAAATACTTGACTGTCTTGCGCTGGCCATTATAAGAACTCAGTATTTCCGAATTTTATAGAGTGAATCAAAAATGTATATATTTCTCGTTAAACACGACTTTTGTAAAATGTTTATTGCTGTTGCGGAATTCAATTTTTCCTACAATTTCATACAATTTCAACGTTTTCAATTACGAATTTTCATTGTGTCTGTTGGGACTGCTACTTTTGGCATTATCATCTGCTTTATCAAATATTGGCCAACATGCCAACAACATTACAACAATAAAAAACAATAAAATCAACAACCAAACACCACAACAACAACAACAACAAGGCAACAAGCTGACGAGAGTGTAATGTTGCGTTACAACACTTCAGCATGCAACGTTCAGCATTGGCAGCATTTAACTGTTGCTGTTGTTGCTTGGCTGTCGGATTGCTGCTGGCAGGATTGCAGCTAATTGCCTCGCTCGCTTTGCTCGCCTGTTGTTGTTTTGCTCTTTGTTTGCTTCTGAAGAGTTGGTCAAGTGTTGAAGATTTATTTTTGGCAGACATCATGTGCATTTCTGTGTGTATGTGTGTGTGTGTGTGTTGTGTTTATGTTTCGCCAAAGTTGGTCAGAGCGTAAATTATGAGTGTCGGACTTTTATTGGGAAATTTTCATTCGGATTTCAAAATTTTAAGTCTAGCCTGCAAGAAGCAGAGTTTTAGACAAGACAAGATCAGAAAAGAAAAGAATTTTGAATCTTGCAAATTACCATAAAAAATGTTAACAAAAATAATTGTTTAAACAATGTCGCCTTTGAAAAAAAATTCATTTTTCTGAATGGTTTTTAAACTTTTGTTCGATTATAAAATTCTTACTTTAAATTGTTGTTTTAAAAGTTTCTCTCAATTTCAAATTATTATGTTCATGTTCAAAAAGTGATTTTTCAAAAATGTTTTCTTAAAAGAGTATGCTCACCTTCTGATTCAGCCAAAAGTTCAGCGGAATTTTCATCGCCACTACTTTCGCCATTGCTCGCCGCTGCTGCTGATGAGGGCGATGATATTGTTGCTGTTGACAGCAATGTTGTTGCTGCCGCGTCTGCTGTGCTGCTGCTGCTGCTATGTGCAGTGCCGTTGTCTGCTGTTGCTATTGCTACTGCTGCTTTTGTTGCTTTAGGTATGGCTGTTGTTGCTGTACTTGCTAATACTTGTTTTACCAGTTCATCGTTTTGTTGTTGGGATTTTATAGTACCATCAGCTTCCTCTGCAGCTGTCGCTGTTGCTGTTGCGGCATTTGATTGCACCAATTTCGGCTGTTGCTGTTGTTGTTGTCGTGGCTCGCTTGTGCCACTATCGCTACTACTACTACGCTGAGAAATCACACAATTGCTAAAGAAAATCAACATAAACAACGCCACTGTCAACAGTCGTCGATGAGCTATCATCAGCACCATCATAGCACTCGTTTTATGCCGATGTTGTTGTTATTTCGGAATTAGTTGCTTGCACTTTCTGCGATTTTACTACTATTTTTAGACACTGTTTCTACACTTTTCTCTCGCGAAAATTGTAATTATGCAGAATTTTCTCTTTGTTGCTGTTGCAGCTTCTGCTGTTGCTGTTGCTGTTGCTGCTGTGTTGCAAACAATAATTCAAGTCTTGTTGCAGACTTTTCTTTTGTTTTATGCGAAATTGTAATTGCTGCATTGGTATCTGAAAGTAGTGCAAGGAAAAAGAGTTGCCTAATTAGTAGCTATAGCACAATACATACATGTATATTATCTTTAAGTATGGTAATTAAAATTTAAATTTAATTTACATAAACGAAACTGATGCTGTAATACCCTTTTAAAAATTTTGTCCAATCTTGAAGACGTAAAACTATCTTTAAATGGCCATTTTCGAATTACACTGGACCATAGAATTTCTCTTTCGTTAGAGATTGGTATATAATTCAAGAGTGACTCCAAAATTTTACACATTTAAATTTTATCATATTTTCGATACATTCATAAACTTTTTTAGACAATTTTAAATTTAGCAGAATTCTTTTTTCCAAATCGAAGTACCTATTATGTAGATATAATATGAAATTGCGTCAAATGAAATGCATTGTAAAACTTTGAGGTTATATGCTCAGTGGAGAAAGCGGAACCAAAAATATGAAAAAATCGTAAAGAAAGGCTTAAAAAAACTGACGTCATGAAAATGTGAGTTAAAGCGTGCTATCGAAAAATTCATATTGAGAAAGCACCAGCCAATTTTTTCCATTTCATAGTCTCAGTCTCAAGTTCTTGCTCAGCTAAGCGAGCGAAAATAGTTAAGTGTAGTTTAAGCACTTAAGATCTGCTGCAACATACGTTTAAAGTGCTTCAGGAAAGAAATAGAAATATACAAGGCAGATTTTTGAAAAATATTTTTGCTTGTCAATTATAAAAATAATTTTTGGCACATGGCAAAATAGACTAAAGCCAAGCTTAAGCGTTCAGCCACAGTAACTTAAGTCTAGTTAAAGCAAAAAGCGAAGCAGGTTTAAGCAAAGGTAAAGCATTTTTTACTATTTTTCTTGTAAGCTTCGAAACGATTGGCAAAATTTTGACAGCATTTTAGTACTAAATACAAGTTTTTGCCGCTGCTGCATTGATGAAAAGATACTTTCTCATTAAATTTCAATAGCATTTAATAATATTAAAATGTTTAAACGCTCTTTAAACGATTTTATTAAAAATGGCACGTATCCAAAAAAAGGCTTCAGCAAAAGCTACACTTAATTTTTGAAAAAAGTCAAAAATAACTCATGTGTAACTAAAAGGTTTTTGTAGCTCCAAATGAGAAAAAAAACAACACTTGAAGCCTCTCTCAAATGTTGCTGTTTCGAGTGCGCCGCGGCGCATGCGAATCGCCCGCAAATTAAAATCTAATGAGGCGTAATGACAGGCATTTCCCATCGAAATAGCCTCTCACTGTGAACGCCTACGACAGCAATGGGAATTCTCCAAATTTCCTGCCAACTTTTGTTCTGGTCGCAAAACTTGGGCACGATGATGATATAACATTAATTTATTGTTATTAACAACAACAACACGCTCTAAAATTGCTTTAAGCAAAAAGTAAGTACATATTAAGTATGTAATTTTTTTGTTGGCACATTTTTAATGAGCAAAAACTTTTGAAGATCGACGATTTGGCAAACATTTTACGAAAAGCGTATAAAGAATATTTTCTGCTTCAGCAGGCAGCGTTCAATTTTTTGAGCAGCTTCTCGAGCAACAATAGCAAATCACTTGGATTGTCTGCCTGGGTTGATGTAATGCTGGCCAAAATGATCGCGCCAACGGGGCGCTGAAGCAATGAAGTGATCGCATGATTGAAACGATGAACGATTTTAAGCAGAATTTTCGGTGTGTTTATTTGTAAAAGCTGATAGATGATGCATGATTTTTTTTGCATTAAAAAATTTTCAGTCAGCCAGTCATTGATCTCTGCTACAACTACATGCATACAACCATACGCATTTCTTCATATGCTTGTATGTGTGAGCAAAGCATATTGATATTCATAGAAATAATCCTAATTAATTGTTCTTTCTTTGTTGCTCGCAAAACAGAAATCTGCAAAAGAATTTTGAACTTTTTTCCTGCTTTGCTTCTTTTTCTCTCTTGTCGTTTGTGAAGTTGTTCGCAATGTATGATTAATTTCAAAACATGATGAGGTCAATTCTAAAATACTCAGCTAGCATGCTAATTTTAGATATGTATGTATTTAATAAAAGCTTTTTTGAGCACAAAACAATTAATTGCGAGTGTTCAGCGTAAACAATTTCTTTGTTTGCCTGTCAAAATGTTTGGCACTATTAAATATAAACGAATCCTATGCAAATAATATCAGTTTTTTCTTTGTATTTTTGACAGCTTATTTGGCGAGTTTTTCAAGGAAATACTTAGAATTAATACAAGGCCGTAGAAGTAGTTGAAGAAAATGTGCAATGTTTGAAGACTAAGTTACTGGAATTGCTTGGATTGAGTAGCTGCCTGTTGAGCAGGCTCATTGTATTTATACTTTCTTGATTCCGCCTCAGTGGAAAAGGGATTCGTGCTAGGGATTGTGTTGTGCCAAGAAAAAGTCTTTAAAAGCAATGAAGCTTAAGAGGGAGTAGTAGACTTTACAAAATTGTTCTTCTTCTTCCTTGATAAAACTTCGTAGTCTTTGAATATTTCAAAGTTCCTTTTATAGTGATTTCGCTATTCGCACGTTTTAAAGAAAATGCTGCTACTTCGAAGAAATAATTGTTTAAAAATATTAGAATTCACATTAAAAGTTCACTGAGGCGGATTTCTTGGTGAAAGATAAAGTAGGTGTAGCCTATATATGACTATGCATATGTGAGAAAATCATTTTAAATATAGCTGTTGTTGTTGTACACTTAAACTGTTTAGTTGCATACGGAGTTCAAAGAGGAGCTCTACTATCAAGCTAAAATTTATGAGCTGCCCATAAAATAACTATTAATAACAAAAGGGGAATTCACTCACTATCAGGTAAGTCTTTTTTGCTGACCATTGTAACCATTATTATTAATATGGCTATTAGTTTCACATAAAGTTTTAAGGGTTTATTATATTTCAATAGAAAAATGCAATAATTTTTTAGCGTTCAAGTTAGATACAATTAAGCTTTGTACAGCAACGACAATTGCAAGAAACTATCTAGCTTCATCTGCAACTGCACATCAACAAAATACATATTCAAAGGTACATGCCTTAAAAAATGTTTGCATTTTATATTGTTTTACAACAACAATGCAGGCTAGACTCGCATATTTCAATAGAGCAGCTCCAACCCGCAAGCAGCTGCAAAACGCTTTCGATATTACGCAAATCATTTTGGCAGGGCAGCGCAGCAAGGCACGTGCTTATCGACGCTTTTCAAGCGCAGCGCTTCCATTCGACGTTGCTTTTTTCTACATACTTACTGGCGTTTACGTTTGAATTTCTTTAATTGATTACAACAATTAAAACGCGCATTATGTGAGCACTCCATGTGCGGTGAAAATATTCGCATGTGCATGTGCATGTGTGTGTGTGTATGTTTCGAAATGCCTGGCATTTTTCAGCCAACACAAAAAAACGCCCACAGCACGTAGCCCCTGCAATTGAGGCAGCAAGCAATTCAATTGATTTCTCATTTTTTCGGCTTTGAACGATTAGCAATGACACACATAACCATTTTAATGGCTCTATTTAAGGCATTTTACACGAGAATTTCAGTGCAAAATGTTTGAAATTAATTTCATTAGTATCAATGTTCAAATGCCATGTAAAAATTAACTAGCCAAAAAAGCTGCTCAATTTCGATGTCATCATTCGGTTTGGATTAGTATGACCGACCTTTGGGTGAAGTAATGCAACAACAAAAATTAAAGATCTGCTATACAAAGTTTGCCTGTCTCAAATTGGCAATAGTTCGCTAAATAGAAGTATCTGCCGAGAACTTTTGAATGAATGGCTAAGATAGAATGTTTGGTTCAATGTCATAAAATGAGCTGCTTTTAACAAACCATTTCAAGCAAGCGGCTTTCCGTTCGAGTTGAAAAGCTGTGCTTCTTTCGAAAATTTTATCAAATAATAAGACTGTACAACTGTAAACAGTAGAAAAATGTTATATGCTTGTTAATACTAAAATTACATCTCTTCATACTTTTGTCAATTTAAATTTAGAGTAGAAATTGGTTTTTTATTCGACAGATTTTGCTCACATACTTGATGCTTTTTACTTGCATATTGCTTGGAACTTCAAGCTTCTGGATACACCAATCTATAATTGATTCAAAAACTAATTGCATGTATAAAAGGAACAGCTGAGAAATTCTCAAGGTGCCATTTATAAAATATTCGTGTTAGAACATGAGATCAATGAGCGTTTTTTTTTTAACTTGCTGTTTATTTGAAGCCTGCATGCCTGCACGCCTGCAGTGAAGCTCTACGCCAGGACGCGACACGGTAACAAATTGCTACGCCCAATTAAATAAATAGGTGAGTAGCAGTTTTCTTCGAATTTCAAGCATTTATGGCTACTGTGAAAATCGCGAATTGCCAATGAAAAGCGCAAAACAGCAAATGCCAATATGACAATTTGTTGTTTTGTAAAAATGCAAAATCGTGATTTCGTGTCAAAAACCTTATCGAAATTAAACTTAATGAATTCGCTATGCAATTGATTGCCAGATACACACACACACACACAGCCAATTAAGAGCTCAATAAGCAAAAGCGTCAAAATTCTGAATGAACAGCGAACACGAACTTTCAACAAGTTCCAACAAAAACAACAACAACACTGGCGGCAGCACAATTAAGCATTTTCCAATGGCTTTTGCAATTGCAAAGTTGCCACTCTTGAAGGAAGTTCAATAGCAATTATAAATAGAAATTATTCAATTACAGCAAAAGAGCGCTGGCAAATAAAACAGCACAGCACAGCCAACACACACACACACGCAAGGCTGACACGATTATGTGGCATGTCACAAACGGCCAATTAAATTATGACTTAAGCCGCAGACAACCACAACAACAAATGTGCATGTGCAAAACGCGTTAAAAACGACGCAACGCAATGCGACGCGACGCCTGCACCAAGTGGCAAAATACACTACGAAAAATAATTACGTATGCCAGGGCGTTATTAAATTTCCCAAAAAAACAACAACAACCAAAAACAAAGAAAAAGAAATAAAAGCTGTTGAAATCCTCTTCTGCAAGTACATGCGAAGTATGTACGTGCCTGGTATTGACGTCTTGCACAAAGCCGCATACGCGGCCATAAAATACCCCCTCCCCCCTACCCACGCGCAACAACAACACACCATAAGGAAAAATTGTTAAAGCAGCCAGCCACGAAAAAAAACACCACGCAAATATTTCAGCAGCGTTTTCAGGCATGAAGGTTTCGGCTTTCGGCTGTCATATACCTACTGTCATATTTTGCTCGGCGCTGGCGGCTCCACGAAATGGTTGACAACACCGCCATGGCGCTCGACTTAACTTGCTCGCTTATACACGCACCACAAATAAATTATGAACAAATTTGAAAGAAAAATTGCTGCAAAATTTTTAATTGCAGCTTAAGCCTTTGTCTCGGCAACTCTTAATTAACCCTGAAAAGCATGCGCCTACCTCGCACCTTCCGCCAGAATGGCAAATGATCTAGCATGACATTCTCAATGCGCGCAGCGTCACAGCCATGGTTGCCAACTGTGCGTCAAAATTTAAAAGAAGATTGAAAGAAGCTGAATCGCAGACTCGAAGAAGAAAGCACAAGAAATGCATAGCCAAATTATTTTCTATTTATAATTAAACGCTTATGAACCACTTTTTCGGCAGTTATTTTCGCTAAATGCTTTTGTACTTTTTATTGGCGCTGAATTTCCGCCAATCTAAAAATTCTCGGAATTCCGTCTTATTTACTATACTATCGATTTAATGGCAACTGGGCCGAAGAAGATCAAAGAGATGTTTGTTTTCCCAATAAATAGCGCGATTCTGCAGTTCCAAGATATGGCTAGATATGAATATTCAATATAAATAAGATGTTGCTATTATTTTTGTGGTAAGTATTTCCTAAGAATTCTGAAAGACGTGCTATTTGTGTATGATGTCTTCGGTGGCCTGGTCGCCTGTAGCAATTATTTCTGCGAAAATCTTAAACCACCTGCATGCTACCTACCTAAGCACATGCTGCCATATGCATCTGGTACACAATCCTTTTTATGACGCTATAAAACGCGTAATGCACATTTAAATCCTTTCTGAGAAGCATATTGCTACCTATACCGTTAGGGTCACCAATAAAGGTGCCATGTGCATTAAGCAATGACAAAGGAAGCACGGTTATATGTCACGCGTAGCCTAATTTGGTAATTTACGAAGGACACTGTTAGTAGAAATAGTTGCTCTAAATAGCAAACCAAATCAAGAGAATAGCAATAAATTTGAATATTTTTAGAGGTTTGAAATGCATGCAGAATGTAGAACAAAAATGTGAACTTTCAAAAATATATATACATACATATGTACATACATACATATATTACAATACTAGTTCGAAGATCCCCTGAATAGCGTAGTTAAACATTCTATTCAACTTATAGTGCAAATCAAAAAAGTACAAATCAGTAGTTGATTTTCTATTGCGCCATTTTATTAGTAGAAAATATAGTTTTAACAATATAGAATGAATGTGATTTCTAACTAGGTTAAGTTAAGCTGGCTGCCTAAAAAGGCCACGCATTGACGCTGTAGTGTCCTTAGCGATGCCAGTTAGAGTTCCGTTTAGGAATGTTCAAATGAATGATCTGTCAGAATTTGGGTGTGTTCAAAGAGGCTTGATACCTACTTCCGAGATCTGTTCGAGCCCTGAAAATACAGGCGCTGCTAAACAAGTCAGACGGAAAACAACTATTTTTTTTACAAGTGTGGATGTGTGTAAAAATCATTTGCTTCATTTACAAGAGCAGCTTGATTTATTGTCAGTGAACATTGTTTGTCGGAATTTGCACACAAAATCAAACGCCTACTGTACTTTTATCATGTTCCTTTTTGAAATGTGCAATCTAGCTATGTACCTACTTCTTTTACTCTCTTCTGTTCTCTTATACCTCATATTTCCAAAACGCTTCTTTAAACTGTAAGTGCGTCTTTTTTTTACAAAACTCTAACTTCATGATTTCTTTAAAAAGGCGCAGCTTGCGGGCCAACAAGTGGCAGCCGTGATAGCAGCATAAAATTTATGTTTCTGTGTGGTCGGCGATGGATTTGGCTTTCAATTAATGCCTAACGAAATAGCATATATTCTCACGCTTTTGCCACAAAAACGCCTGCGAGCACCTTTGAACTTTTGAACAATGGAAAAACCGCAACGCACTCACAACTCTGGGCCATAGCCGCTGGCCACAACTGTTGTGTCGGTCGGCGGCAGCGCTAACTAACTGTACATGTGCGCCATAAATCAGTTAGCAATAATACCACAACGTCTGTTTCTGCTGGCGCTGGTCTGCGTCTGCGACTGAGACTGCGACGACTGGTTTTCCACCACCAGAGTAATCGAGCCGCCAAGTGGCCAGCTTGCAAAGTCAGCTTTTTTCTTTTTTATGAGCATTTTGGCTGCACTTGCAGCTGCAGCAAGCCCACTTTTATTGCACTTGCACTTTGAGTTGCAGCCTCAGAGAACAGCTTTGTAATGCCTTTCCCTCTTTAGTATCTTGCATAGTGCTCGTCGCTTGGACGCCCGCCATTAGGCCGCAGCCATGAGCAGCGGCTGTGCAGTGGCGTAAGATGACGTAGCTATCAAGAATATTGGCATATAATAGCATAGTACATAAACAAGTATAAGAATTTAAACATAAAAATTAATTTTACTTCCAGGCTCTAACATGCCATGCCTCCATGCACAAAAGCAGCACCTAACAACTTAGAAGACTTCTACTTCGATTTCCGATCATGCATATTAAATTTTAAAAAAGTGTGGTAACCTCAAAATACTTGATCTCTTGAGTCAAATTAAAACCAAATAAATAATAGAAATGACTCAGAAGCAAACTCGTCTATCTGAGATTTTTATAAAAAATTTAACTGATCTATTAACCCTCAAACGGGCAAGATCGAAAAAATAGTCGCATCGGCCTGATAATTTTTTTTCAAGTAAATATACTCAAAATAACCATTAATTTGAATTAAAACTTTAAAATTTGGCCTTGAACGCCCGCTAGGTGAGAAATAGTTAAGACCGTCTTAAGAATGTTCCCCAGCAAACAATTTCACACTACATGCCTGTGCACAGCTTGTCTCGATGTCTGCTAACGTGGCTTAAATGCTGGCAAAAAGTGCATAACTTGCAAGTGCATATATTATTACGTGTGCCTGTGTGTGTGTATTTCTTTGTGTGTGTGCGTGTGATATTCAGTTGCACTTTCAAAAACAATTTGAACGCTTTATTACATTTTAAACATGCACATTGGTTTTTAAGACAAAAAAGTCAACTTTAAAAGCTGCGCGCTTGCTATGAAAAGCTTTGTTCTCGCATTGGCCTTTCAAATGCAAATCGGTCAATGAATAGTTACAGTTTCGTAGCAGTAAAGTGGTACAAAAAATCGTTTAAGCTTAAGTTAAACTTTGCTGCGTATTCCCTATTCCACTCCACCCCGCCTTACCAAAGCATCGACAGCACATTTTGCGAGGCACTTGTTAAATGTATTCTCAGTGCTTTTTTATGCCGTTCAGCCGTTCTTTAAAAGAAAAATATACATACATATCAAATAGAACAAGCAAAGTGAATGCAAGCAATAAGAAATATAATTTTTTTCTAAATTTCCAAAAGCATGCAAATCGAATTGATCAGCAAAAGTGTGTGAAAATGTTCAACATGCAAATCGGAGCAACTGTTTCATTACTCACAATCAGTGGCCGGCGAGAGTTATTGTCTGGCTGATTGGCCATATGTCTGCCTGTCTAAATGACTGAGCATTTGCCCGGCTGCACTGCTGCAGAAATAGCCATGACAACGACACCGCAGCTACCATTGATTTACGCTGCTGATATTCCAATGGCATTTCGAATGCTGGAAAGCAACATGTGCATAATTGGCTCAGAGCGCTTGGTTTTTCATTTTGACATTTGATTGGGAAATAACGATCAGTTAATTATTTCGTATCAAAATGTTAAAGGTCATTGAATGAAGCTTTAATTGGTCGAAAGAAATACCGAAATAGCAATAGATTTTTCTTTTAGACCGAAAAGAACCATAAAAAATGCTCAAAAATAGTTGCTATATTAAAAATTTTATTATAAATAAAATTATATAAAAAAAAACTTTTTAAAAATAAGCTTTAATTTATTTAATGTACTAAAAAGTAGAAAATAAATGGTTTTTAAGTCACCTGTTTCTTACTATCCATAAAAGCTTGGGGCGCTCATGTGTTCAATATTTGTCAAACAGTTACCACAATATTTTATTTAAATAATTTTTTGCAAATAGATTCTAGTAATGAAAGATATTTTGAATATGGATATTGAGCGCACAAGCTTTTATTGATAGTAAGATACAGGTGACTTAAAAACCATTTATTTTCTACTTTTTAGTACATTAAATAAATTAAAGCTTATTTTTAAAAAGTTTTTTTTTATATAATTTTATTTTCTACTTTTTAGTCTTCCATAAATTCAATTTTAGAGCTCTGAAATTTTTCACAAAAAGAATTTAAAACTTGCAGAGCAGTACACAATATTTAGGGTATTCACAGTGTCTCCTATCGTCATATCCTCAATTTAACAAATAATACGGCTGTGATCGACCCTAATATTCGTGGCATATTTGTGACGCGGTGAGTTGTTGCTATTTTGCCAGCAGGGCGCGGCAAGTAAGTTCCTATCGTTTTTCATTGATGTGTGGTGTACCTATAATTATAAACTGAAGCCCAAGTGTGTAGTTGCTTGAAAAGTGCCACGCCCCTTGTCCTACGCCCATAAATTTTTCCAGTGGAACGACACATCCAAGAGGCGACTGCATACGAAATTTCAATGCTGCACGACCTTTAGTTCCAAAGCTATTCTATATAAACGATTTTGTTTGTATGGGCGGTGCCACGCCCCCTTATCCAGTGCCCGCCTTATTTTCTCAGTAGAAGGATATGGATATGTAGTAAGTTCCTACCGAGTTTCATTGATGTGTGATTTGTAGTTCTAAAGTTATACACACGCCCCTTATCCTACGCCCATAAAATTTTACCAGTGGGACGACACATCCAAGAGGCGACTGCATACGAAATTTCAATGCTGCACGACCTTTAGTTCCAAAGCTAATCGAGATCAAAAATTTTGTTTGTATGGGGGGTGCCACGCCCCCTTATCCTACGCCCATAAAATTTTACCAGTGGGACAACACATCCAAGAGGCGACTGCATACGAAATTTCAATACTGCACGACCTTTAGTTCCAAAGCTAATCGAGATCAAAAATTTTGTTTGTATGGGGGGTGCCACGCCCCCTTATCCAGTCCCCCTTATTTTCTCAGTAGAAGGATATGGATATGTAGTAAGTTCCTACCGAGTTTCATTGATGTGTGATTTTTAGTTCTAAAGTTATACACAAATCTGGAGTTGATAAAAAGTGCCACGCCCCTTATCCTACGCCCATAAAATTTTACCAGTGGGACAACACATCCAAGAGGCGACTGCATACGAAATTTCAATGCTGCACGACCTTTAGTTCCAAAGCTAATCGAGATCAAAAATTTTGTTTGTATGGGGGGTGCCACGCCCCCTCATCCTACGCCCATAAAATTTTACCAGTGGGACAACACATCCAAGAGGCGACTGCATACGAAATTTCAATGCTGCACGACCTTTAGTTCCAAAGCTAATCGAGATCAAAAATTTTGTTTGTATGGGGGGTGCCACGCCCTTTCATCCTACGCCCATAAAATTTTACCAGTGGGACAACACATCCAAGAGGCGACTGCATACGAAATTTCAATGCTGCACGACATTTAGTTCCAAAGCTAATCGAGATCAAAAATTTTGTTTGTATGGGGGGTGCCACGCCCCCTTATCCAGTGCTCCCCTTATTTTCTCAGTAGAAGGATAGGGATATGTAGTAAGTTCCTACCGAGTTTCATTGATGTGTGATGTGTAGTTCTAAAGTTATACACAAATCTGGAGTTTATAAAAAAGTGCCACGCCCCTTATCCTACGCCCATAAAATTTATTGATTCATGTATTGGGCTCTAGATTAGGCATGTATGCAAAGTTTCAGATCTCTAAGTAGTCGGGAAGTGGGTGAAAAATTGATTACTAGATTTGACGACATACATACCGGATGTGAACCTAATATAAAGCTTATAAAATAACGCTGTAATATTATGCTAGCGTATCAAAAATTTTACGCTATTTCGAAATATACAAGCGTCAATGGCGGAAATGTTTGAAATATGGAATCTTAAGTAAGTTTTATATATAATTGCAGATGCAAGAAATTGTGCATAGTGACACTATTTCAACATCGAATTTGCCGGAATAACAATTTATTTCGAGACCTCAAGCCCACTCACTCTCATCTCTCAAACCTGAATCCAATGCAAGCGATTTTCTCTTTCTCGCACAAGCTGTGAATCATTGTTATACATTGGCGTTGCTTTTACCGTCAGTACCACTTACCACAGTTACCACTTTTAATTAACAATTACCATATTGTGATGTATTTTATTAATTAACGGTGCAGCACACAATTTTGAACAACAACAAAATTATTAAAAAATAAGGTCTTTAAATGTTTTGCTAAATAATTTACTTAACTGTTTGAGCTGGTAGATCATAAAGCCAAAACGCTTATTTTATATAGTATGTTGGTACATACATACATACAAACACATACTTGATATATAAATAAATACATAAAAACTATGTATTATTGTCAAAATATCGTGCGCAAAATTTTTCAAAATAAATTTGTTTGAATGTGTTAAACTGCAGCAATTCAATAAAAAATTTCAAGCATCAAAAGAAATATTCTACTTTTTCATCAAAACGTATACTACCCGCATAATTGCACAAAACTCTGCTCGCCGAGCACCTGTTCACATTATTTATAAAATTTTCAATTTGAGCTTGAAGTGAATCTGTAGTAATATTTTGTCTTATACACATCAGCCACCTTCTTTTTTCAGATTCAACGCAAAAATGCGCAAGCTTCGATGGAATTTTTTACCGACTTTTTTATTTGATATGTCAGAGCTGGTTTCAATAATATATTCATAAATTTTAGAAATTCATGATATTTCACTTCTTCCGTTCCAGCAAGTAAACAGAAATTTGAATATGCCTTCACACAAAAGCAGTTAGTACGATTTTAAAGCAACAACTATCTTGTTTTGCAAATCTAATAGCAGCCTAACTTAACTGCCCACTCTCATCACATCAGAGACATAACATCAGTGCAATTAAAATTTAAATAAAATGCATAATATCAAGCTAATATATATGTTGAAAATTGCTGCTGTTTAGTTGAAAGTGCAACAACATTTTAAAATGCAATAACTTTAATCAAACGAGTCACAATCTTTGCCTAACTACTCGTACTTCAGATACAATCGTTTGGCAAGTTCTTTTACATTTCAATCTGCTGCCAACAAGTTTCCAACAACATTCCAGTCTATACCTTCAAGAGACGTGTGTAAGTCTGACATGGCTTATGTTTCCACAAGTAAGCAGCGGCACATGAAAGAAACTGCTTATGAGCATACACAAATAATTTCAATTGTTCTGATTCTATCTTACAATTTTGTTATTGTATTGCTCTTGCTGTGTGTGGGCGCGAGTAGTGCAAAACCACTTTAAGCTATTCATATGCAAACTTCAAGCAATATGAATTCCATGTATTTGTTGTGTTCTGGAACTCTGCTAGGCTGCAGTTTAATGCCCACGAACATTTGACTGTGGCACAATGTTTTGAGCACATTAGCATTGATTTTAAAAAAAGTATGAACATAAACTTGAACTTACTTGAAAATTACTTATTAAAGCAATCTTGTTCGACTTAACTTTTAGTAATTGCCAAAGCTGATTTCGATATATTGAGTTCGAGGTTCTATTCAAATTGTTTGCAGACTTACGATATATAGCAAAGTATACTTTAACTTCCAGTTATTTTCTTTAAAAATGAAATACTAGAGAGCAGCTTCTCTTGAGCGGACTCATCGATATATTAACAACTCCATTCAAGAGCTTGGTAAGTCTGAAAACTACATACATTTCGTTTGACGAGCTCAAAGTCACTTTAATTGTTTCAAAGTAATATCAACTGTAAGTGAAGCATAATATTTCTTTAAAACCAAATTGATTGTTGATTCTTCAACATTGATTTTAACATGACATGATTTTAAAAATTTGAAATTGGCTTTAATCGATCTAACAAAGCTTTGAACGAATCCGTACAAATGTCAAATATTCGAAAAATTGTTATTGGTTTATAAAAGTTAGACACTTTTTGATAGCAAAATTGTATCTTTCAACAAAAAAGTGGCAACTAATGTTTCCTTTAGAATAATCACGAAAGTAAAGCTCGATTTTAGATCAGAAAAAGCAGACAAACTTATCGAGGATACACGATCTAAAAATGTGCTACACATTACTTTAAAAAATTTGAATTTTTTATTTCATATAAAAAGCAATACGAGTAGAGGCCAATCAGTCTAAAATCCATAAATCGCCTTCATCGATTTGATGCGATATTCTCTCTTGATGTTGTTCCAACAAAGGCCATTGTGCTCATACGCGGTTATCTGCTGGTACTATGGTCACTTTACTAATTGCACAAGATGAGTACAAAAATGTGCCGGCGGCGTTTGCTGTAAACAATTCAAACCTCAAGTTTTGTAACAAATTGACAATATTTTTTGTTATTCTCAAGTGTGCCGAGCGCACAATGCCAATGGAATTTCTGATTGAAGGCAAATCTTCCAGCCCAAAGCCACACTCAAGTGCTTGTTTCATAGTAGCTGACATTTTTTTGTGGGGGGAAGCAATAAGCAGCGGGGGCATGAAGCGCTGGAACTTAAGTACAAAGCAGTTGAAGATTAAGCCTATACAAAAGATGTCTATTTGCTATGTGTGTGTGTGTGTGTGTGTGTAATTACCGCAAAGGTGCGAAATGTTGATTAACAGCAACAACAACAACAGCAACAACAACAACAGCAACAATTGCGCTTGCAAATTAGGCGCAAAAAGTGCCACAGACTATCATGGGCAATACTCGAATCTTTTCTTAGCGGGGGCATGGTTGCTTATAGCAAAAGATTCTTATATTTTTTTTTAAATGGCTATGAGAAAGGTTCTAACGTATGTATTAATATAATTTGAACTTCGAACCGATTGTTTAATATTTGAGAAACTTTGTCATAATTACAATTGATTGTCAGCTCAATAGATACTTTCCCATATGAAAAAATAACAATTGACAGAAAACTATCAGTTGTGACTCTTAACTGTCACTGTCGCCAGAATAAGCCTGTAAGTTGCTTTTCACACTACCTCGCAGCTTAAGCACATTTCTGAACTCGCTTAATTTAAACTATTTTACAAGCTGCGAATCAACTGAAGTTCGCTAGAAACTTTGATATTCTGACAGCTCCCACTTCTCTACTACTCATAAAGGAATCGCCATCTGTAATTACAAAAAAACGCAAAAGGCTCTATGGGGGATCATTTTGTGCTACCAGTTTAATCTAACCTAAGCAAGTTTTAGCAACTCTTCAAGCTACTTTTACAATATATACGTTTTCTCCAAAAAGCAATTTATATTCTACAAAGGTTTTATTTTACTAAAATAAAAGCGTACAGAGGCATTTGTCAAAATAATTATACATATTCTTTAAGTTGATCTACAAAATTTGCACATTTAAAAGTGCTAAATCAAAAAAATGCCATATTCTATTATTTATCAATTGCCAAGTAATTGTCAACTGACGTTTAGCTGTCAGTTATTTTTGTTAAACTAGTTTATTATGCTGCTAATATGGGACCCTGAAACGCTTTGTCGTTTTGTTTTGTCAATTCTCATGAAAAAATTTAAAAATTTTAGCTACATCTCAGATCTGTTTAAAAAATGTATGCCAATTTTTTTTACACATTTCGTTCAATAGATGAACTATCTGCAACTCGTCTCACAGATTAAAAATAGACTCCTTGCAAAAACTTTAACTTAATCAAATAAATTCTTTATAATAGTAAGTCAAAATATGCGACAAAGAGATTATGTGAAAGTCATCCGAATATGGAAAAATCGCAACATATTCAACAACTATCTTTAACGCCTCTTCGTGTGACCCTCTTGCTTCGTTCATGCTAATTGCCCAGCAAGATGCTGACCTGTAGCGTCAATCAAGGAAGATTAAAGTCAATAGCGGCGCATTTTTGGCGTTTTCTGATTTGAAATTCAAACAGTTTTTGAGTGTTAGCGCCGCAGCACCCGCGCCTCATTAGCTGCTACTCATTGGCAGCTCTAGCTCAGCTCGGCAGCGGTTGGCCAGCAACAATTAATGTTGCTCGCCGCTAATGTTTTCCGGTTCATGCTTAACGCGTGTTTGTGCGTCTGCTATTTTTTTTTTTTAATTTTTTACAAAATTAAGCTAGAGTAAGAAATTAAGCAGACGTTCTGTGCTGCTTCTTGTTGATGTTACTCTTTGGTTTTATTTTTTCAAATACCAAATACCATAATTAAGTGCACAAAATAATTAAAACAAATTGTGTGGCGTTTCACTGGGGTTTCCGTGCCGGCATGAGCAGGCAACAACAGAGGAAGCGCCAACACTTCGTGGTGTTGACTAAACAAAAACAAAAACAACAACGTTATTATTAAATGAACAGTTAAATGAACTGCAGTTTTTCTGCATTCCTATTGAAGGTTAATTTATATGTCGGCTCTTCGATTAAAGTCGATCAGCCAACAAAGGTGGCAATAGGATTCTGCTGAGCTGACAGAAAAGACTTTAACTAAATACCACTCAAAATTTGTCAAATAAAAGTGAAATAAAGTTCTTTAAGTTACAAACTTTGCAAGTACCACAAAAATTTTAAATATGAAAGAAAATTTACACACCTGCAGAACAAACCGCACGAACCAACAAAAAATTGCTGATAATAATAAAGTTTCATGTAGGCAAAAAGAAATCCCTTATTAAAGTTTTTATGGCCCTTGGTCCTCATTCTGTAACAAGCCGTCAGGTGCAATTTTTCTTTCATCGATATTGTTCCGGTCATTTTGATGTCAATGAAGCACCACGCCCGGGAAGGCCAATTATCGAAAATGTGGATAAAGTGATGGAAATCGTCGAGTTCGGCCATCATGTAAGCACCATTTTGGATTGCCCAAGAATCTCAACCTCAAAAATCAACAAACAATTTCGTAATATTTATTGCAACTAAGTAGAAAAAATCAAGCATAAGGTAGCATGGCCACATGGTTGGAATTTCTTTCGTCATCGTATATTTATATATATTGAGCTCCGAATGAACTCATAAAAGAACTATGAGCTACCGCGAAACATTTTCAAAATGACTGCAAAAGAATACAACAACTGATTTCAGCTCAACAGCAGCAAACAAGATACAAATTAATAGATACATGCTCATAATGGAAAAATGCTAACCAACTGAAAGTGATCGTGCCTGTAGATTAAAATGGAATTCAATAACAATAATTAGAATTGTGCAGCAGCTCAGGGATCGGCTACAGCTCGAACAATCAAACCAAATATGAAATTCCATATTTCTAGCACTTCGATCTAAAAATATTCATTATGTATAACTATCGGTATTTTGTTGCTTAGCCAATGGAAGCACTTCAAATGAGTTTTGTGTGCACTTCAACGATATGATCACACATGTAATTTTTATCCTCCAACGATATGATCAGATTTTACGCCATTTTTGTGATGCACTTTTGCGGTTGACTAGCAAGTATCGAATGGAACCACAATTTTGCAATACTTATAAAGAGCATTGAGTCAATGATATGATAGCGTACAGTGTTGCAAAAGTAATAGCAGCAAACTGTATTGTATTATTTCAAAATTAATATATGAAAAAGCGGACAAAGTATTTGTGAAAGCAAAACTCTCTCTTTGAAATGTTAAATACATTTTAGTAAAAGTAACTAAGGTAGAATCAGATCTCTGTGTTTGAATGGACGAACCCTATGAAGCACAAGATGAAAAATTGAACCAGAAGAAATTTTCTAAAATTAAATCAGTTTTGGGAGCTGGGCTGTAGCAAGGAAAAGTCAGCAAGAAATTGTAGTAGGCTAGTAAAGAGGAAGGGGCATGCTGCTTTTCAAACTTCTTCGCTTCTTTGACAAAACACAAAGATTCGACTAGGGCAAGAGAAAGAGCGTTATACATTATATCTTTTGAAACAATAGCTTACTAATACTAATGACTTTAAACTTTATTAAGATTAATATATTGGCATTAACAAAAATCGCTAGCATGAATTTCGAGCACAGAAGCGTGACATGTAAAATCAACTTCATACATTTTTTGTTTGAAGCTATAGATCTTTCTTTGACAGTAGGTATAGCCCTAAACTAACTCTTCCGAACACTGAATTTGCTACAATTTCCAAATTAATTCCTACAGTATTGCTAACTTAGCAAAGAAGTAGCACACAATTTTCTTGAAATTTTTTTTTTTAACAATAGGCCAGTTAATTTTTTTGCTTTTTTAATGCGCCATTTGAATAACAGATTTGCAACTTAATGAGCAGCCGGACTGCTAGTGAATGTTATCAAGATATTAGTATGTGTATATGTAAGAATATGGTTCAGCTGTTGAAAATTGGCTTCTTCGAATTTCGCATATTCGTATATATTAGAAAAATTGAAGTATGAACGAACTGCGATCGAAAACAGAAGCACATTTGCCATTATTAATAAATTTTAAGCACGTCGTATTAAAATGTATAAATCGATTCAAGAACAATGAAGTGAAGTCAAGTATATTTGCGTAAAAGATAAAGTGAAAAAAGGAAGGAAACAAAGAAACGAATGCAATAATCCGGAACTGCCTTAAAGAGGCGCCTACGTTGTGTTGGGGTATGCGCTTCCGAGCACATCGAATCGATAAATGCAGAAAATATTCAATTTCAAATTTGATATAATAACTGAATCGAGCAGGAGCGCATAAATTAATAACATATTGCTTATAGAAAAAATGCTTTTATAATATCATTCTGAGTTAAACTAACATTGTGGCATGTTTTTTGAATGCTCTTTCAGCAGAAAAAAGTAGCGGCACTGCGAAAAATAGCTGCTCTAAATTTAACTAGACAAATTTGAGCCAATAAAAATTACGAGGTAGGTGCACTTATAGGCCCATTGTTGGCGAATCCTTGAACCATTTGAGCTAATTTCGGAACTAAAACTTATTTATGGTCCATTGTGACTGTGTACCAAATTTAGTTCAAAACGGACAACTGCTTCATTCTCTTCTGAGATCACAGACGGTCGGACGAACAAACAGACGACCAAACAGTTGGACAACCAAAAATCAAGAGGGAATGTGATTCTATTCAACTCAGTGATTTCTTGAGAAAAAAACGTACTTGCTTTAGTTTAAGCCATTTGGCTAAATAGGCCATATATAGAGGCCCTGATGGGTACTAAGCGATACCCGAAGGTGATCTGTTTAAAAGTTCGAAAGAAAGTGAAGTGAGCTAATAGAATACGAAGTTTTCTAGTAAACTTCAGTAGAGAGCTGACTTCTAGCTTTGAGACCTGCTTCAGCAAAATCTATAAGTTGCCAGAATTAAAATTTTTTTAAACCATTTAAATCAACTAAATTTGTGCTAGAAAAAACTTAAAGTAAATAAAATCTCTGTTCTGAAATTTCGCACTTAGCTCTTGACAACAAATCGCTTAAGACAAATGTCACACATGCATAAATGTCAATAAAGAAGGAAAGAAGTACAGCGAAAAAACTTCAAATTTGTAAAATGACGTTCAATTAATTTTCCATTCTGGCGCGTCGTCGCTCAGTTCATTGAACACTAACGATCGTTTTTGACACAACTGGAGTAAGGTTGATATGTCAGCGGCTGAAGAATGCGAGCGGCTGGGCATGTTAATACACTGTGAAAAACGCACAAATGCGAAGCCAAGAAACAAAACAAGGGCAGATGGCCTAAACATGTGCTGTTATTAGCCAGCTTTAGTAACGCTTCATCGCCGCGGGCTGTTCGCCATATTAAAACAGTTGTTTCCGTTCGTTGGCGCTCATAAAGAGAAAAGGCAATATTTTTTTAAAAATTTATAATTTTTGCAAATAATCGCCGCACTTGCAGCCATTGCCGCCATTGCCCGTGCATAAGCCAAATGACGACGATTTCTCTTTTGACGTAATTTCTGTTGAGCACAGCCGAAGTCCATGACGTGCAGAGGGCGACAAAAAAAGCACATTAAAATAGTTAAGAGAAATATGGCAAAAGGTAGAAAAAAAGGCTAGCAACAATTTTTATACAAGCTGCAAACACGCGTGCAAAATTTGTACAAAGAAAAGCCAAAGGCAGCAGCATTCGATATGGCTATAGTTAGTTATAGACATACATATACTACATGGGCTTATGATATATACACACTCGCAGCTGCGACGTGCCCATAGAGCAGCACAATAATATCACTAACAATAGCAGGGTTGCCAACTGCAAGTGCTAGCATGTCGGTAGCCGGCCTAAAGTAAATAATACTACAGATAAAATTTTACTGAAAATTTGGCAAAAATTTTCGTTTTATAGTTTTTTTAAAATTCTTTCAAATGAGCAACGTATTAAAATATCTATCTATGTAAGTGCAGATAGAGCAAATCAAAAGTTAGGCATAAATTCGATTGACAAATTCGGCCAAATTTTTGCTTAACATTTTCGTGCAATGACAAAAATTATCCAAGTTTATTTTTATAAGTATTCAAAATTTCAAAAGTTTTAACTTGTTTTTTCATAATTCAATAAAGTTTTGTGCATCATTACCATATTTCGGATCGCCAAAACTGAAAGCAAGAAAATGTTCAATTGTTGTTGCTAGATTATTAGAAGTGCCAACAAAGCATTAATTTCCGTAAACATTTCTGCAAATTTTTAGAAGAAATTTTTCTTTGAAACGCACAAAATTTATAAACTTTTTATACAATTCAATTCAAAGAATATTAAGCATTTTTGCTAAAATACTTACTATAAAATGTTTGCAATTTTACGCTAAATTATTTGAAAAAAGTTTGCGAAATTCGGCATATGCATATTTTGAGACAATTGGCAACCCTATATGCTGCGCAACTGAATAGAAACACTTGTGCACCTTTTCCATTGCGAGCTAGCGGCACTTGTGAGGCACAAAAGCCAGGCCAACAACTTAACATACACTCAAAATCCCATACACATACACACACAAACAGACCGTGTGCTTTTTATAAACGCTGCTTACAAGTGGCAACTTGTAACTTGCAACTTGCAGCAATGAAATTGTGGAAGTGCTGCAAGCAGTTGCCACTCAGTAGCGGTTCAATTGCATTCTTGTAAGTTTTTCTCATTTCGAATTAAGCTTATCTCATTTAAAACTTACTATGCCCATTTCCAATTTCAAATATATATTTTCTCATTTTTATCATCTTACATTTTTCTGATTGACAATTAGAAATGTGATGTAGAGGATTCGGATTTTGCTTGCGATTCGACGCAATTTTTTGTGCACATGTGAGATTTTTATAAACGACAGCAAGGTGGTGGGGTAGTTGGGTGCTGGAGTAGGAGCCTATAGTGACTTACATTAGCGGCCATTTGAAGTGGAGTAGCCTAAAAATTCACGACAGTCAAATCAGCGATCTGCGCTCACAACGCGACAAGTGGCAACCCTGGGCCATAGATCACGGCTGTAGCTCGTCGTGCCGCGAAGCTTTTCTTGCGCCTTCGTCGTTTGCCTTGCACTTTAACACTGCCGAGCTGCTATTTGCTAATGCAATTTTGCGCGAAAGAATGAAAATATTTCACGTTTTTTGCATTGCCTCGAATTTGAGAACATAATTAATTAATTCGAATGCTAAATTTAAGCGAATTATTATAATACGAAATGGCAAAAGCGCAATTACTGCAGCTTCAGCTACTTCAGCACAGGTGTGTGTGTGTGTGTGTGTATTTGCGTAAGTGTGCGTTTATTTTTTTTTCGTTTCGAATTTTAACTGAATTCCGCACTCGAATTGCATTTGACGCGGCGCTGCGCTTTTAGCTTGTTTTTTTCCCAGCCTTTGGTTGTTTTTGTCGTTTTGACCTGCTTTGCCGCTGCGCAGAAATGACGACGCTCACGCCTAACAACAACAAAAATGAGTAAAATTTATTTTTACTTCTTTTATTTGTCTACGCACATACACAGCTTTGCGCTGCACACATGCATGCGCACACACACGATCGCACGCGCGTTTATAACAACAAATTGGTTTGTTCGCTGCACCCCGCTGCTACTTCAGCGCCTCCCTGCGCTCTTGTTACTGTTTACAAGTCGTACATAAATCTGTTCACACACGCACGCACACATGCACATGCATATGAGACACACGACGGCATGCATTGCTGTGCTTGAAAGCCCGATTTCGATTTTCGTGGCATCCGCTGAATGTTGGCTTGAGGCTTTAACTGTTGCGCGTTAACTGAGCGTGGCTCGAAACTTCAGCCACTGCCGAAGCCGAAGTTGTCTCGCCAATTGTTCACAGTTGCGAGCTTTCGCGAGCCAAGTTTGTAAGTTTGTGGCCGTTTGGCTTAAAGTTGCGCGCTCTTTCAATGCAGGCGACAGAGTTGGCTGCAAACGGAGTTGCCAAGTTGTGCCAAGTTGAAGTTGAAAAAATATCTTGAGTTGATAAAAATTAAACAAAGTGTTTTGATAAAAAAGAAAGTGGTGAAGTGTCATCCATGTAAATATAATAAATTGTTGGTTTGATTTTTTCAAAAGTGGGCTTATCATAAATTTATTTACCAATTGTGTCCCTAACAAATGTAATAAAACATAACTTGTATTTGACAACAATATATGTAAATACAAGAAGTGCTAGCTGCAGAGGCTTTTGGCTCTGTTTACTTTACTTTACTTTGTATTAAAAAGTTGAACTTTTTCAAACCTAAATCTTGGCAACCCTGACTTTTATTTATCTCTGGAGCTCTCATTTGACCATTTGCCATTTGCTTTTAAAAATGGCTGCCAGCTCAAAACTTACAAGTCAGCGCCATCAGCGCAAGTACAACAAACAACACAACTCACAATTTTCCGTTTAGAGAATAAGAATAAAATATTTATTATGGAAAAATATAATTTTTATATCTTTCAATAATACAAATATGTATTATCATACAAATCCATGTTCGCACCGACCACAAACCTGAAAGATCCAGCACTTTTGCCAGTGTTGTCAGATCGTGAGATCGCGCCTGGCAATATCGATATTCGATTTGAAAATTACATTCGGTTTTTTTTACTTGCGGTCCTTACAATTATAATTCTACGCGATTTCCACAAAATAACACATACAATATTTTTTAATGCCCCCAATGTTTTTAAATTTGCTTGCAGAGGTCCTTTATGCGTTATCCTTATATGCGTATAAATATAATTTTATTGGGCGAATTTTATAACTTCGGCGAATTGCTCAAAACAGAATTTTATAATAGAAAATGTGAATATATTGCTATAGGCTCGGTAGAATTAAATTGATCAAATAAAAGACGAATCATCTTAAGCTATATGAGACATATCTAACGAGATTGAAAAATCAGCGTGCACTACAACAAATTGCATTGCATTCAGAAATTCATTATTTCAGACAATTTCATTACAATCATGTAATATTGGTACGGTGACTATATTTTTTTAATCAAAATAGAGAACACACCACCAACATACCTTTTTTTTTGCTAAAAATTTCAAATTATTATATTTCAAATTTGCTATTACTGAAAAATATGCCTGTCTTTAAACTTTATCATTTAACCCAATTCAATTTTCCTGAATTATGGGCTTTTCAATCATTTTTCATACATGTGTTTTCGGATTACCCCTCTCCGCAAAGAAGTTTTACTTCAAAAACGAAAAGAACTTTCACGCAGTGAAACCCCCCCAAACCCCCAATACATGCCGGAAAACAAATTAAAACAAAAAATTACATAAAAAACAAGTTTCTTACGTAATGCAGATGAAATGACGTAACGAAAAACGCGAAAAATCGCAAAATTATAACGGAAAAATTTTTGCATACAAAATCGGCAAAAATCGCATGCGATTTCGGATTTTGCCAAACTACGTAAGGACGATGTTGCATGGGATAAATTTATCGCATGCGAGAAAAGCAGTTTTTGCGTCCCACAATGCCTGAAATGGCGTGAAAATTGCCCGGAATGCATTCCGCTGCATTCCTTAACCCCGTCGCCGTCGCGTGGAGCAAAAAGAATTCAGAAATTTTCAAGATTTGCGGCAAAAATTGCGATTTTTCCGTTTTCCGCTTACGTTTTGCGTACGCGTTACGTTATTATTTTCGGACCAAACTTCGAACAGATGGTTGGTTGGTTGGTAGGTGGACAGGACACAGGATGGGAATAATACTATATTTGGGTTGATGACATTACTATCTTCCTACCGCTTTCTTAACGCAAATGGTTGGGGTATGTGCTGTGTGCTAAATAAAGTACTAATCGAAAGGGTGTACTAACAAAAAGTGCAAATAGAAAAGGTAAAAAGTACTAATGGAAAAAGTAAAAAGGACTTTTTTTGTTGACATTTGTATATTTTTTCCACTTTGAATAATAATGCGGTAATACGGGGTTGGGGCATGCGCTGTGTGCTAAATAAAGTACTAATCGAAAATGGAAATTAGTACCATCTGGGACAAGAACCAAGGAAGATTTCGAATTTCTTTTCTTCGACGATGCGAGCGCCACCTGCCGTTAGTAAGCCACATCTGCTTTGAAATTTCGAAATGTTGTGATCTCTTTCTAGCACACCATACAGCCCATACAGCGCAGTTGAATGTGAGGTAAGAGAAAACACGCTGCATCCATGGCTACCATCAGTCTATCGGCTCTTGCGAAATATGTCGAAGATTGTTGTAAACTCGTTCCATTATGCTATTAAGGGCAATAGTTTAAACTTTAAGCGATAGAAGAAATCTCGATCTACCTGCATTCAAGCGGCTTTTAGTTTTATTAGCACAAACATTTGCATGCCTGACTCATGGCAGCTCTGCAGAAAAGGGATGGAAAACAGCACTGAAACATGAAAACGAAGTCAATGTACATTTGCGAAGAAGATAAGCTAGCCAGACGTACCGCAGGGATTGGACAAGGCAGGCGTGCAGGCACAGAGCATTATCATAGAAGTGGAAAAACTGCCTAGAAATAACTTGAAATCAGGGCAAAGGCGATTGAATAGACGGGAGCTGTAAAACAAAAAAACATTGCCGCTGTGTGTGTTGAACTATTGAAGGCATGTATGCAGAAAATGTATGTTTAGTGAGGCTTTAGAAAATAAAGTGAAGCGAATGAAAAAAAGTGTGCAAGTAAACAATGTTGAGTGCAGGAAATGTGAATGCAGTAAAAGCGCATGGCCGCGTGAAAAGCTGAAGATCTAAATTTAAAATGGCTTTCCGCAGCGTTTGGTATGCGAGAGTACATATGTACAATTGTGCAATAGAAGTTTCAGCGATAGACGGCGGCACAATTGATTGAAGCAGTCGAGAATTTTCCAAATGACTTGCTTGAGAGTTCAGCATTTCAGCCGCTTGCCGCACAACGACAAAGAGTAATTACAAAACTTTTCATTAGCATGAAAAAAGTTGCGTGCATCATCATGGGAGTAGTTTAAAGGGAACTCCCACACGAAAAATACATTTGCGCAGAGATGTGGAGAATCAAAATGGGCAACTAATCGATGACGTTTGCTGTAATGTGAATTGTAAAAGGCGTAGCAAAAGTTCATAAATTCAACTTAAATATGAAAGACTAATGAAGTATGTACATGTACTATGCATTGGTGAATTTCGCTTAATGTCACGAAGGCGTTCAAACAAAGCGAAATGCACAGGCAGGAGTGAAAAACGATTCTGTGAAAAAAGGTGCACTCGTTCCAAAATAGGTACATAGCGCCGAAGAACATAAAAGGGAAACCAACAAAGCAAAGCGTTGTATGTGAACGTCAAAAAGTGCTGTTGACAAAACAAAGTAGATAACCAATGGAAGCAGAAGCAGGACGGTAGGGCAAGAAACGCAAGACAGAGTTGAGTAGCTGCGATTATATCGGCAGTACGTGGTGGAGAGAGTGAAAAGGCAGTTTGCCTGTTGTTGATTTCTTCGTGTTTGTCTGCTTTCACTTGTGTATCCGGGCATGTGTTTCTTTTAACAGAAATTTAATGGAAGGCTTTGTCTTGCGAAGAACGTCGACCGGAATGCATGGGCTAGTTGCAAGTTTTATCAAATAATTTTTCCAATTTTGCCCAGCTAAATTGTAATATATCCAGCGATGATTTGAACAACTTTTGGAGGTAAATACCAATACTTAATTGACTACATCATCCGCTAAAATTCGATACGAACGGACCGCATATACAGGTTGTAGAAGCAACGCCATTGCATAAAAGATGTCGGTCGCAAATATCGCAATGGCTGCCGCCGACATTGAAATCGAATCAGTGGAAAATTTTATTAGTAATGGAACGGTGATGACAACAGAAATTTCGGCTGCATCTTTGGACACTGCGAGCAGAATAACAATGCCCCATGCGACAAGCGAATACATAGCCGCTGCGTCATCACCTCCCTCCACATTAGCAATTTCCGGTTCACCGCCTGCTGCAGCCGGTCTGAGCATTGCGGCATCGGCAGCGCCTTGCGATGGCGGCATTATTGGCCTGTCTTTAATGCAATCCTCTCCACCACCGCATAGTTATCGGCATTCACGTGCCTATCGTCATTTTAAGAACCCGCCACAGCCGCACATGTGCATACGCACAACGACGGATGTGGGCGAGGAGCTCTTCATAAATGTGCTCAGTTGGACGCGTATCGTTATTCCCCAAGAGCCCAGTGATCCAATCCCTCTCTATGGTGGAATGCGCGTAAGTGTTTTTAATTGCAGAAAAAAAATATGTGGATTTATTTTTGCTTTCACGCGTTCCCTTGTTTATTTCTTCCAGGTACCGCCGGGCAGTCCGCGTAGCCCACCCATTGTATTTGCTGTTATGGCAAACCCAGAGGTTCTGAAAGATTCTGGCCGGCATAGTAAAGATCCCGAGGAACGACGTGCAATGGTTGAGCTGATGTGCGATTTTGTGGAAGCAATGAATCCAGGTGTGAAATTAGTGAGGTAAGCAAAAGAAACTACCATTTGCAGCTCCAAAATTACTTATGTACTAGGGAGTCCAGTCCGATTTTTGATCCAGAGATTGGGGATTGTAATAAACCGATGTAGAGATAATGTCTTAATTAATTATTTAAACGCAATATATTTTCACACGAGCAATTACACAAAACTATGTATATGCATCTTTATGAACTTATTAAAATCCCTTATAGTAGGAAAATTTCTTTAAACAATGTCTGATTCTTGTTTTTATAATGTGTACAAACTTTCCAAAAGTCTGCAATTACTTTTCCTTCATCAGTTTACCATTCGTTAGAGTAAGTGCAATTACAAAATATACATACTTCATTTAGACACTTCTAATTTATGTAAATGTGCTGGGTTCTAGAAAATGTATTGCTTATTTATTTGACTAGGTAACGAAATGTCGGGATTGGACTCCCTAGTACATATGCCTATTTAATCGCACATCGAAATATACATTACCTACCTGAAATTTGTGGAATTATGCGCATGGAGTAAGACGGCATTGTTCGGCCAAATGTACGCTTTTTCAAGAGCAAACCCTTATACCTTTGTGACGCATTCGAATACCAGTTATTTTACTGACCTATCATTGCGTGCGCCAAGGTTAACATTGCACGTCATAAAATTTTGATTCAAACATTACCTACAAATATCATTATGTACTTAATTATGTATGTGGTAGCTATTGCATACGTATTACAAACACCTTCAGCAGCTGATCAGAATAGAAGCTGTTGTTACTTGTTATACACTTTTGCCTTATCCAATATTAATAGCGATTCTTTTCATATTTAGAAATGCGGTCATTCTTAAGGACCGTGATATTTCCGGCGAGTTGAAGGATGTATGGAATGCAGTGCAAGCGCAACGTGATCGCGAGCGTGAGGAACAAATAATGCAGCAACGTCAGCAGCAGCACTATCACAACATCACGACTCAGCAGATGTTTCCGAAATCTACGGACGTAGCTCGTTCATCCCCGCAGCAGCACGAAGAAGTGACAAAGAATGCCGTGACAGAGAATACTACAACAAGGCATGAAACAACAGCTGCAAGCGGTACAATGTCATCTCCGACAGTTCAACAATTCGATAATAGAACAGCAACTGAGCAGCAAAATGCTAATCCTGCTAGCAATAACATTGATCACATGCAAGCGCCTGCATTAGCAACGAATGCGACGAGTGGTGGTGAGCAAACTGTGAGCGATCTGAATGTTGGGAAAGAGATAGCCCTGACGCAGCAGAATGGCAACGAGAGTAATGATCAAACTGATGCTAACAGCAAAGCTTCAGCGACTACAGCAGTAATTAAACACGAAATAGCCAAGAGCAACATTAACTCAAACGTGCACAGCAGCGGCAGTACACAAGCCCCACATACGCAAAAAGCAATAGACGGTTCCGTGCAGAATGTCAATCAGAAATGTATCACAAAGCCTACGTCACCAACATCACCTCCGAATGTAACAACTATCGCAGCGACGACCACAAACGCGAATGCAAATCTAACAGCTGCGACGCCCACAACAACTGCACCGCCCTCCAAAAAGGACAAACTTGCCGGTTTCTTGCCGAATGGCTGTATCTTCCCGCGCTTCAAGAACAATAAGCATAAAGATAAGGAGAAAGAGTCAAAATCCAAGGACAAGGAGAAGACACTGCTCAATGCGTTAAAAAAGAGTAAAGAGAAGAAAGTAGCGCCGATAGATCAAGTAGAAAAGTGCCCGACCGAAGCGGAGGCAAAGACGCAGTACGAGAAGAATTGCATCAATCTGGAGAACGAAGTGCAAAAGTTAGATTTAAACAAACTAGATACAACTAATAGCAACGACCCCAGCAGCATGTTCATCAAACTGAAGGCGGCGGCCACATCAGCAGCAGCTAAATAGGCAACATAACAAGTGATTTTAGCGTAAGTCGAAATCTTTTCATGCATCAAAATGAAGTTAGAAAACAAACCACAAACGTTCAATTCAAACGTAAGTAGGCGACTATAAATGATACGACGAAATGTCATTACGAAACGAATATTAAGACTACTTAGTAGGGTCATCTTTACGTAACGACCTATACTTGCATGCATATATGTATGTACCTAAAGCTAAGGAAAAATCTTTCAAGCATTAATGATTTTGCAAATCTCGTAACATATTTTTTACGAGATATCGCGGGTGCGGTCAATTTGTATATGTGCAGCAACTATAATCGTATTCATGAGACTAAAAAATATCAATTTTGATACTAATTCATTCGACTGCATGGTTTGCAGATCTTTCGCACCAAGTACTTCATCTCAATTCATCCCATAAATTATATTACACAGTATTACCATCACTTTAAAACCGAATACCTACAAAAAGAAAAGCCCAACGGGCGAAATATTATTGAAGTGCCATTTTTTTTATAAGCAAACAATAATTACAGCAATCTACCGACTTTTATAGAGCAAACTCGACTGAAGTTGACGAAAAAATGCAATAGACTTTGACAAATCCCAGTAAGAGTAGTTTGCCTTATATTAAATAGTAAAAAAAAAAAAAATATAAAATTCGTACAAATATTGATAAAATTAGATTTTCAGACTGCGCATTGACTTCCCCAATCCCTTGTTTCGACGTACTGAAAGTAAGCTTTATATTCCTTATTTTCCTCTACCCACAAACAACCCAATGATCTCCAAATGCTTGCTGCATTTAAATATCACTAGCATGGGTCATAAAAGTGCAAATAGGCGACATACTCAACACTTTAGAAATTCTTTAAAGTGGCCAATAATTAAGTGAAATTTTGTATTTCATAAAACAGATTCTATATATGTACGTAAGAGAACTAAATTTTCTATAAATCTTTAAAAATTACGAATTTTTAACAAAACATCAAACGAACACTTACAAACTAAGTTATTGAAATTCGTTTATATTTGGCTATCCCGAACCTTTGTTGCTATAAAGCGTACGCAGTTCGGTCCCGGGTTAAAGCTAAAACCGAAGTTTCTTGGGCCATATAAGATCCGCTCCGAAAAAAACTGTAACGCGGTCTTTACTTCGTTGAGAGGGTCCTCGAAGAAGTTATATTGTAGCAGAAAAGATGGATTGAATAAATATTAAATATTCATACTAGTTCGGGAGGAAGAATCTCTTGATAACAAAACAATATGTAAAGTGCCGAAATGAAGAAGAGAAGTATAACTCAATTCAAAATATATACGGTGGTATTACGATCGAGCAAGCCATAATATTATTACATGTTAACCACTTACGTGGTTTTGTAAATTGGGCTACGGTTTAGGTATGACCTATTTAAAGGGCCATTACTCAGCTTATGCAAATTTTATAAGAGAGATTATCAAGTATCATGCTCTGCAACCAGCTTGTATATTATACATAAACATTTTCTTTATTGAATTAAAATGTAGTTTGTTTGAAAAATTTTAAGTAGGTACTGTTAGGTTACACATTTCTTGTTGGAACTATGTAATTAATTCAGGAAAACTTCAAAGATCCTGTCGTTTTGAGTGGTTAGCTACGACTAACTTCGTTTTTATGCGTTTCGTTTGAATAGTCTGCATCGATTTTCTATCGTCCAGTCCATTGATCTCTACCCTTTTTGTTTCGCCTTGTAAGCCACGATTGAGTTCATTAAATTGTTCCGTGATGTCACACAGAAAAGATAAAAGACACCACCATCCATCATTATTAAGTTTGATGTAAATTTTATTATTTTGCTGTGAAAACAAAATAATTTCAAGCTTCAAAGAATAAAATTGTTCCAGAACTTTCCCTCGGGTTAGCCATCTCACCGAGGTATGTAAAAGAACGTCACTATAGTTACTGTTCAGTTCGTCCAAAAGTCTTTTAAATTTCCTGTGGTTCAGTTCTTGTGCTCTAATATAATTTACTATATGTACTTATTGTAGTCTTCATCACGGCGTCATTTCGGCAATGGATACGTGCCGCTAAATTCTCTTGGAGTATACAGTCGAGATAGAGATTTGTTAAATTATATTTCTTTTTCAACATATGTAGTAACAAAAATCTTTCTGATCCGATCATTGAAGGACATCTATCTGTGCATAAACAAACCAATTTTTTAATATCATTGTTTTAAAGAAATTAACTAATAGTATAGAGATAGTCCGTGCCTCTGGTTTGATTTTTCATTGGAAGAAGTTTAAAAAAATCTCCATGAATCGAATTTTTTCACAAATAATTTAAATTTTAGAGGAGCTTTGTCAATTTGAGAATACCATTCTATAAATATTGCACCTGGAACTACTGCTATTTCCATTCAGAGGCAAAAGCAGTGTTGGTTGTTCAGATTGCATCCGCATTTATTTATAAAATATTCTATTAATTACTACATTTCTTTATTGAAGATATATTTTATTGACGTTTGTCCTTCTCTTTGCACATTCCACGAACTAGATTCGTTGGAGAGAACGTCGTTTAATTGTGGCTAAATTGTATCAATATCACGAGCAAATTAGCCAGAGAATACCATTCTATGAATATTGCGCCTCGAAGTACCTACTGCTATTTGCATTCAGAGGCAAAAGCAGTGTGAGTTTGTCTATATTGTATCCACATTTATTTATAAAAAATTCTCTAAATGAGTACAAAATTTCTTTATTGAAGATTAAATTTATTGACGTTTGTCCTTCTTTTTGCACATTCCATGAACTAGACTCGTTTAAAAGAACGTCGTTTAATTGTGGCTAAATTTTATCAATATCGCGAGCAAAGTAGCCAGAGAATACCATTCTATGAAAATTGCACCTCGAAGTACTGCTATTTGCATTCAGAGGCAAAAGCAGTGTGAGGTTGTCTATATTGTATCCACATTTATTTACAAAATATTCTCAAAATGAGTACAAAATTTCTTTATTGAATATAATATTAAATGACGTTTGTCCTTCTCTTTGCACATTCCACGAACTAGACTCGTTGGAAAGAACGTCGTTTAATTGTGGTTAAATTTTATCAATATCACGAGAAAATTAGCCAGAGAATACCATTCTATGAATATTGCACCTCGAAGTTAAGTTGTCTAGATTATATCCACATTTATTTATAAAATCTCAAAATGAGTACAAAATTTCTTTATTGAAGATAAATTTTATTGACGTTTGTCCTTCCTTGTGTGTTTCACGAACTACACTCGTGGAGATAGTGTTAAGTCGTCTTGATTGCATCTACATTTATATATAAAATAATATCAAAATGAGTACAAAATTTCTTTATTGAAGATAAATTTTATTGACGCTTGTCCTTTCTTGTGTATTCCACGAACTACACTCGTGGAGACAGTGTTAAGTCGTCTTGATTGCATCTACATTTATATATAAAATAATATCAAAATGAGTACAAAATTTCTTTATTGAAGATAAATTTTATTGACGTTTGTCCTTCCTTGTGTGTTCCACGAACTACACTCGTGGAGACAGTGTTAAGTCGTCTTGATTGTATTCACATTTATTTATAAAATATTCTCAAAATGAGTACAAAATTTCTTTATTGAAGATGAAATTTATTGACGTTTGTCCTTCTTTTTGCACATTCCATGAACTAGACTCGTTTAAAAGAACGTCGTTTAATTGTGGCTAAATTGTATCAATATCACAGGAAATCTAGCCAGAGAATACCTTTCTATGAATATTCCACCTCGAACTACTGCTATTTGCATTCAGAAGCAAAATCGTTGTTAGGTTGTTCAGATTGTATCCACATTTATTTATAAAAATTCTCAAAATGAGTACAAAATTTCTTTATTGAAGATTAAATATATTGACGTTTGTCCTTCTTTTTGCACGTTCCATGAACTAGACTCGTTTTAAAGAACGTCGTTAAATTGTGGCTAAATTGTATCAATATAACAAAAAATCTAGCCAGAAAATACCATTCTATAAATATTGCACCTCGAAGTTAAGTTGTCTAGATTATATCCACATTTATTTATAAAATATTCTCAAAATTAGTACAAAATTTCTTTATTGAAGATAAATTTTATTGACGTTTGTCCTTCTCTTTGCACATTCCACGAACTAGATTCGTTGGAGAGAACGTCGTTTAATTGTGGCTAAATTGTATCAATATCACGAGAAAAGTAGCCAGAGAATACCATTGTAATATAAAGAGCGTGTGGGTCCTAGCAGGCAGAGGGAGGCTAACGCTAAAGCAGCAGACCAATTCTATTCGCCTGGCCTGGGGCCTGCTGCTAACCACTTTTAGGCACAGTGGTTTATGCCGTCTGATTGTCTTGGCGCCCGGAGGTGCCTGAATCTTTTAGAGAATTAAGAGCACGTTGGTTCGTTGCTCAAAATAATCTGCATCTCCTTTTATTTAACAAAAGTGTACGGCTTAAATACTAGATTCACAATCTGGACTTTGCACTCTACAAAGTCTACGAAGTCAAAAAGAAAGGGGAAGTAGCGCATTCGGCCAATCAGCTAATTGCTGACCGATCAAAAAGGGGAGTTGGGCGTTCTAATGCACTGCACATAGTATCGATACGCGCATGCATGTATGTATGTACATGCATGCCCCTACTTTTACTATGTGCGTGAGCACGCGTATTGCCGACTCAGCGAGTTCAACGTCGCTGCGTCGCATGGCGCGGTCAACGCTCGCTGCTGGCAAGCATGGAGTCAGATGTCGCATGCTGGCGTAGTGCGGGCAGTCGATACAATGTGTCACAAAGTGTGCCACTTCAAAAGGTTCAATGCTTGCTCTATATTTATATTTTGTTTACATTTTGCATTTGGCATTGTCCTGTTTATATTACGTTACTTTGTTGCCTCACTTGGCCGTATGCACTACACCATTCTATGAGTATTGCACCTCGAATTACTGCTATGAATATGCATTCAAAGGCAAGAGCAGTGTTAGTTTGTCTATATTGTATCCACATTTATTTATAAAATATTCTCAAAATGAGTACAAAATTTCTTTATTGAAGATAAATTTTATTGACGTTTGTCCTTCTCTTTGCACATTCCACGAACTAGATTCGTTGGAGAGAACGTCGTTTAATTGTGGCTAAATTGTATCAATATAACAAGAAATCTAGCCAGAGAATACCATTCTATGAATATTGCACCTCGAAGTTAAGTTGTCTAGATTATATCCACATTTATTTATAAAATATTCTCAAAATTAGTAAAAAATTTCTTTATTGAAGATAAATTTTATTGACGTTTGTCCTTCTCTTTGCACATTCCACGAACTAGATTCGTTGGAGAGAACGTTGTTTAATTGTGGCTAAATTGTATCAATATCACGAGAAAAGTAGCCAGAGAATACCTTTCTATGAATATTCCACCTCGAACTACTGCTATTTGCATTGAGAAGCAAAATCGGTGTTAGGTTGTTCAGATTGTATCCACATTTATTTATAAAAATTCTCAAAATGAGTACAATATTTCTTTATTGAAGATTAAATTTATTGACGTTTGTCCTTCTTTTTGCACGTTCCATGAACTAGACTCGTTTTAAAGAACGTCGTTAAATTGTGGCTAAATTGTATCAATATAACAAGAAATCTAGCCAGAGAATACCATTCTATGAATATTGCACCTCGAAGTTAAGTTGTCTAGATTATATCCACATTTATTTATAAAATATTCTCAAAATTAGTAAAAAATTTCTTTATTGAAGATAAATTTTATTGACGTTTGTCCTTCTCTTTGCACATTCCACGAACTAGATTCGTTGGAGAGAACGTCGTTTAATTGTGGCTAAATTGTATCAATATCATGATAAAAGTAGCCAGTACCTACTATTCTATGAATATTGCACCTCGAACTACTGCTATTTGCATTCAGAGGTGTAAGCAGTATTAAGTTGTCTAGATATTATCCACATTTATTTATAAAATATTCTAAAAATTAGTAAAAAATTTCTTTATTGAAGATATAAATTATTGACGTTTGTCCTTCTTTTCGCACGTTCCATGAACTAGACTCGTGTAAAAGAACGTCGTTAAATTGTATCTTAATTGTATCAATATCACGAGAAAAGTAGCCAGAGAATACCATTCTATGAGTATTGCACCTCGAACTACTGCTATGAATATGCATTCAAAGGCAAGAGCAGTGTTAGTTTGTCTATATTGTATCCACATTTATTTATAAAATATTCTCAAAGTGAGTACAAAATTTCTTTATTGAAGATAAATTTTATTGACGTTTGTCCTTCTCTTTGCACATTCCACGAACTAGATTCGTTGGAGAGAACGTCGTTTAATTGTGGCTAATTTGTATCAATATCATGATAAAAGTAGCCAGTACCTACTATTCTATGAATATTGCACCTCGAACTACTGCTATTTGCATTCAGAGGTGTAAGCAGTATTAAGTTGTCTAGATATTATCCACATTTATTTATAAAATATTCTAAAAATTAGTAAAAAATTTCTTTATTGAAGATATAAATTATTGACGTTTGTCCTTCTTTTCGCACGTTCCATGAACTAGACTTGTTTAAAAGAACGTCGTTTAATTGTGGCTAAATTTTATCAATATCGCGAGCAAAATAGCCAGAGAATACCATTCTATGAAAATTGCACCTCGAAGTACTGCTATTTGCATTCAGAGGCAAAAGCAGTGTGAGGTTGTCTATATTGTATCCACATTTATTTACAAAATATTCTCAAAATGAGTACAAAATTTCTTTATTGAATATAATATTAAATGACGTTTGTCCTTCTCTTTGCACATTCCACGAACTAGACTCGTTGGAAAGAACGTCGTTTAATTGTGGTTAAATTTTATCAATATCACGAGAAAATTAGCCAGAGAATACCATTCTATGAATATTGCACCTCGAAGTTAAGTTGTCTAGATTATATCCACATTTTTTTATAAAATCTCAAAATGAGTACAAAATTTCTTTATTGAAGATAAATTTTATTGACGTTTGTCCTTCTCTTTGCACATTCCACGAACTAGATTCGTTGGAGAGAACGTCGTTTAATTGTGGCTAAATTGTATCAATATAACAAGAAATCTAGCCAGAGAATACCATTCTATGAATATTGCACCTCGAAGTTAAGTTGTCTAGATTATATCCACATTTATTTATAAAATATTCTCAAAATTAGTAAAAAATTTCTTTATTGAAGATAAATTTTATTGACGTTTGTCCTTCTCTTTGCACATTCCACGAACTAGATTCGTTGGAGAGAACGTTGTTTAATTGTGGCTAAATTGTATCAATATCACGAGAAAAGTAGCCAGAGAATACCTTTCTATGAATATTCCACCTCGAACTACTGCTATTTGCATTGAGAAGCAAAATCGGTGTTAGGTTGTTCAGATTGTATCCACATTTATTTATAAAAATTCTCAAAATGAGTACAATATTTCTTTATTGAAGATTAAATTTATTGACGTTTGTCCTTCTTTTTGCACGTTCCATGAACTAGACTCGTTTTAAAGAACGTCGTTAAATTGTGGCTAAATTGTATCAATATAACAAGAAATCTAGCCAGAGAATACCATTCTATGAATATTGCACCTCGAAGTTAAGTTGTCTAGATTATATCCACATTTATTTATAAAATATTCTCAAAATTAGTAAAAAATTTCTTTATTGAAGATAAATTTTATTGACGTTTGTCCTTCTCTTTGCACATTCCACGAACTAGATTCGTTGGAGAGAACGTCGTTTAATTGTGGCTAAATTGTATCAATATCATGATAAAAGTAGCCAGTACCTACTATTCTATGAATATTGCACCTCGAACTACTGCTATTTGCATTCAGAGGTGTAAGCAGTATTAAGTTGTCTAGATATTATCCACATTTATTTATAAAATATTCTAAAAATTAGTAAAAAATTTCTTTATTGAAGATATAAATTATTGACGTTTGTCCTTCTTTTCGCACGTTCCATGAACTAGACTCGTGTAAAAGAACGTCGTTAAATTGTATCTTAATTGTATCAATATCACGAGAAAAGTAGCCAGAGAATACCATTCTATGAGTATTGCACCTCGAACTACTGCTATGAATATGCATTCAAAGGCAAGAGCAGTGTTAGTTTGTCTATATTGTATCCACATTTATTTATAAAATATTCTCAAAGTGAGTACAAAATTTCTTTATTGAAGATAAATTTTATTGACGTTTGTCCTTCTCTTTGCACATTCCACGAACTAGATTCGTTGGAGAGAACGTCGTTTAATTGTGGCTAATTTGTATCAATATCATGATAAAAGTAGCCAGTACCTACTATTCTATGAATATTGCACCTCGAACTACTGCTATTTGCATTCAGAGGTGTAAGCAGTATTAAGTTGTCTAGATATTATCCACATTTATTTATAAAATATTCTAAAAATTAGTAAAAAATTTCTTTATTGAAGATATAAATTATTGACGTTTGTCCTTCTTTTCGCACGTTCCATGAACTAGACTTGTTTAAAAGAACGTCGTTTAATTGTGGCTAAATTTTATCAATATCGCGAGCAAAATAGCCAGAGAATACCATTCTATGAAAATTGCACCTCGAAGTACTGCTATTTGCATTCAGAGGCAAAAGCAGTGTGAGGTTGTCTATATTGTATCCACATTTATTTACAAAATATTCTCAAAATGAGTACAAAATTTCTTTATTGAATATAATATTAAATGACGTTTGTCCTTCTCTTTGCACATTCCACGAACTAGACTCGTTGGAAAGAACGTCGTTTAATTGTGGTTAAATTTTATCAATATCACGAGAAAATTAGCCAGAGAATACCATTCTATGAATATTGCACCTCGAAGTTAAGTTGTCTAGATTATATCCACATTTTTTTATAAAATCTCAAAATGAGTACAAAATTTCTTTATTGAAGATAAATTTTATTGACGTTTGTCCTTCCTTGTGTGTTCCACGAACTACACTCGTGGAGATAGTGTTAAGTCGTCTTGATTGCATCTACATTTATATATAAAATAATATCAAAATTAGTACAAAATTTCTTTATTGAAGATAAATTTTATTGACGCTTGTCCTTCCTTGTGTGTTCCACGAACTACACTCGTGGAGACAGTGTTAAGTCATCTTGATTGCATCTACATTTATATATAAAATATTCTCAAAATGAGTACAAAATTTCTTTATTGAAGATAAATTTTATTGACGTTTGTCCTTCCTTCTGTGTTCCACGAACTACACTCGTGGAGATAGTGTTAAGTCGTCTTGATTGCATCTACATTTATATATAAAATAATATCAAAATTAGTACAAAATTTCTTTATTGAAGATAAATTTTATTGACGCTTGTCCTTCCTTGTGTGTTCCACGAACTACACTCGTGGAGACAGTGTTAAGTCGTCTTGATTGCATCTACATTTATATATAAAATAATATCAAAATTAGTACAAAATTTCTTTATTGAAGATAAATTTTATTGACGCTTGTCCTTCCTTGTGTGTTCCACGAACTACACTCGTGGAGACAGTGTTAAGTCGTCTTGATTGCTTCTACATTTATATATAAAATAATATCAAAATTAGTACAAAATTTCTTTATTGAAGATAAATTTTATTGACGCTTGTCCTTCCTTGTGTGTTCCACGAACTACACTCGTGGAGACAGTGTTAAGTTGTCTTGATTGCATCTACATTTATATATAAAATAATATCAAAATTAGTACAAAATTTCTTTATTGAAGATAAATTTTATTGACGCTTGTCCTTCCTTGTGTGTTCCACGAACTACACTCGTGGAGACAGTGTTAAGTCGTCTTGATTGCATCTACATTTATATATAAAATAATATCAAAATTAGTACAAAATTTCTTTATTGAAGATAAATTTTATTGACGCTTGTCCTTCCTTGTGTGTTCCACGAACTACACTCGTGGAGACAGTGTTAAGTCGTCTTGATTGCATCTACATTTATATAGAAAATATTCTCAAAATGAGTACAAAATTTCTTTATTGAAGATAAATTTTATGACGTTTGTCCTTCTCTTTGCACATTCCACGAACTAGACTCGTTTGAGAGAACGTCGTTTAATTGTGGCTAAATTGTATCAATATCACGAGAAAAGTAGCCAGAGAATACCATTCTATGAGTATTGCACTTCGAACTACTGCTATGAATATGCATTCAAAGGCAAGAGCAGTGTTAGTTTGTCTATATTGTATCCACATTTATTTATAAAATATTCTCAAAATGAGTACAAAATATCTTTATTGAAGATAAATTTTATTGACGTTTGTCCTGTAACAATTAAAGAAACCTAGTTGTTGGTTTTGGTCGGAGCGCGCACATCCGTATTTATTAAGCTTCATTCTAAGACTAAAAACTTACAGTTCTAACTTAAGCTACATAGGTGCACCAGACATAAGATAGGCGCACCAGACATGCAGGCCGGCTATGCGTGGGAAAACGCTGACGCAGCGGAGTGCATGTTTGGTGCACGTAGCTAGTTGTGACAGGTGCTCGACTAAGGCCAGCCGTTATCGCGTAAGGCGGTGTCGGCTAACACTTTGGACTCAAGGCCATGGGAATGTTTAATTGGCCGAGCTCCCATCACAACAGTCCTTCTCTTTGCACATTCCACGAACTAGATTCGTTGGAGAGAACGTCTCTTAATTGTGGCTTAATTGTATCAATATCACGAGGAAAGTATCCAGAGAATACCATTCTATGAAAATTGCACCTCGAAGTACTGCTATTTGCATTCAGAGGCAAAAGCAGTGTGAGTTTGTCTATATTGTATCCACATTTATTTATAAAATATTCTCAAAATTAGTACAAAATTTCTTTATTAAAGATGAAACTTATTGACGTTTGTCCTGGCATAAACAACTGATAGGTTCAGATTGTATCCACATTTATTTATAAAATTTTCTCAAAATTAGTACAAAATTTCTTTATTGAAGATGAAACTTATTGACGTTTGTCCTTGCATAAACAACTGATAGGTTGTTCAGATTGTATCCACATTTATTTATAAAATATTCTCAAAATCAGTACAAAATTTCTTTATTGAGGATAAAATTTATTGACGTTTGTCCTTCCTTGTGTGGTAACAAGTAGGGTATTCCGATTTCAAATGCACCAAAATATCTGCTTTACCACCGTGAGAAATGTTGAACCTCGAGCTGCAAACACTGCACCGAATATCACTATTGCTCTTTGTTTTTTTAAGAAAACTAAATTCTTCTTGCAATTTGTCATTTATTCCACGTTTTCTCGGCATGATTTGTTCGATTTAGTTTAAAACAAAGGTTATAATTTCGATCGAGTTAGAATCTTATTTTTAGATGAACGAATAAATAATGAGCTGCAAACACAAATAAAATGAATACGAATGGAAAAATTTTAAGTACATATAAGCGCGAATGTTAATTTACGTTTGACAAGAACAGAGAAAACAAACAAAATCAAAAGATGCCACCCACGGTTGGTGTTTATGGTACCAAAGTTGTTTAGTAGCAAAGTACAAAAACAAAATACATTTGGTTTGACAGCTATGGTACCATAATTTATCAATGTAGTAGCAGTCAATCGATGGTTATTCGTAACAATTTTTTTTAGCATAGAATTAGGTACAAATCGGTACACATTTTCAAAATTTCTGGTACCCAAAGCTTTGTACACGTACTTTTCGGGTAAAATTCGGTACTGTACCGGAAAAATCGGTACAGGTGGTCACGTGAGGTATTCGCCTGTGAATGGAAACCTAACAGAGGTCCCTAATGGTTGGAGACGTTCCCTATTGTTGGCTTTTAAACGCGTGCCACCGCGATACTATAATAATGGCACGAATGCCGCAGTTTAGTCAGAAGATATGAAATTAAACAAGGCAAGAGTTGCCGCTTTGAGTTCTCAGATCAATCTAAATTTTATTTAGTAAAATAGGTGTTAAAAACACAATATTTTGCGTCACGCTTGCTTCTTCTAAGCTTTTATTATAAATGCTGAGAGTCGCAAGGATATCCTAGGACGACAGGCCACTGTTAGGGCCTAGGGTCTGTCGCCTACCACTATTGGGCACAGTGGTACGTGCCGTCTGATTATTTTGGCGCCCGGAGGTGCCTGAATTTTTAGAGAGAATGATAAGCACGTTTGATCGTTGCTCAAAATAATCTGATTTTATTTTACAAAATGTACGGCTTAAATACTAGTTTTACAAATCAGTTTTACTCTACAAAGTCTCCAAAAGCCAAAAGAAAGGGGAAGTAGTGCATTCGGCCAATCAGCTTCTTGCTGACCTATCAAAAGTTCTAACGCAATGCACATAGTATCGATACGCGCATGCATGTCTGTATGTATGTGTATGCATGCCCCTACTTCTACTACGTGCGCGAGCACGCTTTTTTGGAAACAGTAACCACCATTTTTCACCTCCAGTATTGCCTCATCCGGCAATTTGACAAACCCATATTTTATACACCATCTACATAGTTGTATTTAATTAACGAGAATCCTTAACCGGAAACGATGCAGTTCGATCTATAATTCTTAAATGCAGACTTATTTCTTCTAGTTGAATGTGGTATTGGTAAAAGGTTCTACACCAGAGAGCTCTTAAAAACACAATATTTTCCGTCACGCTTGCTTCTTCTGAGCTTTACCATTGGGCATTTCCGCAACAATTTTGTTATCAACTGTTTGGCATTATTTTTACTATAATATTTGTCGGTGCAGGGGGTTGTAGGCCTAAGGTCTGTTGTTATCTACTTTTAGGCTCAGTAGATTAAGCCGTCTGATTTGATTGGCGCCCGGAGGTGCCTGAATGTGAAAAGTAAAAGCTGTTTGGACTGCTAAGACAATTCTGACAAATCTGATTTTATTTAGAAAAATGTGCGGCTTAAATACTAGTTTATAATTTGGAGTTTGTACTCTCCAAACTATCCAACAATGTCGCCAAAAGGGGAAGTAGTACATTCGGCCAATCAGCTACTTGCGGACCTATCAAAAAGAAGTTCTAAAGCACTGCACATACTAGTATCGATACGCGCATGCATTGCCTTATTTATGTTACGTTACTTTGTTGTTTTACTTGGCCGTATGCACTACATTACTACATGATGGTAGGCGATTTGGCTTATGATAGATCTTCATATGACGTGTTAATGCATCAGCTCTATACATTTTATACACCATATGGCCGTATGCACTACATTACTACATGATGGTAGGCGATTTGGCTTATGATAGATCTTCATATGACGTGTTAATGCATCAGCTCTATACATTTTATACACCATATACAAATTAGAAATCCGGTTCACACCAAATTAAAAATTTCAGTTTTCAACTTTTATCACAAGATTATTAATTTATTTCAACTTCGAGCTTATAACTCTTCTTGCAAGATTTCAACTTTCCGTTAATAACTTTTCTTATAGGTTTTTAATTTATTTCAACTTCCACAAATTTTATTCACATATAACTTTCAGTAGAGACTTTCTCCTATGGAGAACTTTAGATCAAATTCCGATCACTGCCAAGACCCAACTGTCCTAACTTCTAATGCCTTAATTAGATTAAGGTGAGCTGCATATCAACTGCAGTGAGTAGCGAGAGAATTGCCTGCTGCAATTTTGGTCGAAGAGAGAATCTCGCGCAAGCCGGCCTGCTGAAATTGTGCTTCAGTAATTTTACATGTAAATTTAAAAGAACTTCAATCAAAAGATACCTATCATGCTTGTAGCCAAATCGTCACTGGTGTCCTTTTTGTTAGATCTATGATCTATCTATATGAAGGCTGCAGGAATATCGTTAGTATGTTACCGTATGGCAAACTTATCGTTACAGATGCTCTTAAAAAACACAATATTTTGCGTCACGCTTGTTTCTTCTGACGTTTCCATTACTTCCACTTTCGACTGTATTATATATATCCACGAGAATAATATTTTCTTGGGGAAACAACGCCCTTTTGTGTCTATCAACTTACTCAAGTTTGATTTCTAATTTTTTGAAATCCCAAGAGTATTAAACTTGTTATTCGCTAAAGGTCCTACACCTGAAGACTATTAAAAACACAATATTTTGCGTCACGCTTGTTTCTTCTGACGTTTCCATTACTTCCACTTTCGACTGTATTATATACATATATCCACGAGAATAATATTTTCTTGGGGAAACTAGGCCCTTTTGTGTCTATCAACTTACTCAAGTTGTCAATTTATGATTTCTAATTTTTTGAAATCCCAAGAGTATTAAACTTGTTATTCGCTAAAGGTCCTACACCTGAAGACTATTAAAAACACAATATTTTGCGTCACGCTTGTTTCTTCTGACGTTTCCATTACTTCCACTTTCGACTGTATTATATAAATTATATCTTGTCTTATCCACCCTCAACAAATCTTTCTAAAACACCTTTTATGTTCAATCCAAATTGTATTTTTATTTTATAATGTTTCGTTAGTAATTTACACAACTCGTAGGCAATCGTTTAACAACACAAATTCACATAACTTGCAGTATCTTCCATTAACAACAAATCTTTTGATACAAATGTTATGGCTCAATCCAAATTGTAAATTTATTTTATTTCACATTCAGGCGAACCGTTCTTGCTTTACAACTTTGAAATGTTCGATTTAAAGTTCGGTCGCACAGTTCTAATGATATGTTTCAACTTAAATTATAACTTTATTTATTTCACGTTCAGACGAACCGTTCTTGCTTTACAACTTTGAACTATGTTCAATTTAAAGTTCGGTCACACAATTCTAATGATCTGTTTCAATTTAAATTATAACTTTATTTATTTCACGTTCAGGCGAACTGTTCTTGTTTTACAACTTTGAACTATGTTAAATTTAAAGTTCGGTCGCACAATTCTAATTACTTCATCTCTCTTGCTGAGAGTCCGAAACAAGACTGACTTTTGATTTTGGGCAAGAAGCCCACAAGCCCGTTCGCTTGACCAAAATTTGCCAAATCAGCAGAACTTACCTTCCCACGGTTTGGCACGTTTGGCAGGCGGGGAATTTGAATATTGCGGCGGGCAACCCGATGCCGCGAATTTGCAAAATTTAGATATGACACGTAGAGTGCTAGACAACGGAAATGGAAGAGACAAATTTCCACAGAAATTGTTTACATGCAACCTGTCTCTGGAACGAAAAGATGCCCTTGACAAATGGTTGCATGTAACATGTCTGCAACGTGCCTTAACTTATATCCACGAGAATAATATTTTCTTGGGGAAACAACGCCCTTTTGTGTCTATCAACTTACTCAAGTTTTATTTCTAATTTTTTGAAATCCCAAGAGTATTAAACTTGTTATTCGCTAAAGGTCCTACACCTGAAGACTATTAAAAACACAATATTTTGCGTCACGCTTGTTTCTTCTGACGTTTCCATTACTTCCACTTTCGACTGTATTATATATATCCACGAGAATAATATTTTCTTGGGGAAACTAGGCCCTTTTGTGTCTATCAACTTACTCAAGTTGTCAATTTATGATTTCTAATTTTTTGAAATCCCAAGAGTATTAAACTTGTTATTCGCTAAAGGTCCTACACCTGAAGACTATTAAAAACACAATATTTTGCGTCACGCTTGTTTCTTCTGACGTTTCCATTACTTCCACTTTCGACTGTATTATATACATATATCCACGAGAATAATATTTTCTTGGGGAAACTAGGCCCTTTTGTGTTTATCAACTTACTCAAGTTGTCAATTTATGATTTCTAATTTTTTGAAATCCCAAGAGTATTAAACTTGTTATTCGCTAAAGGTCCTACACCTGAAGACTATTAAAAACACAATATTTTGCGTCACGCTTGTTTCTTCTGACGTTTCCATTACTTTTGTATTATATATATCCACGAAAATAATATTTTCTTGGGGAAACTACGCGCTTTTGTATATACCAACTTACTCAAGTTGTAAATTTATGATTTAAAATTGTTTAACTCTAAAGTTATTAAACTTGTTATTCCAAAAACACACTAGTGTCATATAAGCTGCTGGACGATAGAACGATACTTGTTGCTTCCGCTTCTGATGTTTATTGTTCACTTGTCGTTTTGCGACTTAGTCACTTCTCTTCTGACTGAAAAACGAATGTGATGGTCCTAGTCAATCTGCCTAAGTGTAAGTCGTCAGTGATATCGTTCGGGATGGCATTTGAGCGTGCCGCGCTTTATGAGTATGGCGCAAGCGCCGCAGTGAGTAGATTAAAAATCAAGACTAAGGCTGTGGAGCCAAAGAAGTTCAGTTTCAATCTGAGTTTATTTCGTTAGCCCAGAGGCTTATAAAGTAAATCTACATAACAAATGAAAACCCAGTATTTCCAATACTCCGCCCTATTCCTGTGTACAATGAATACGTACCCAGGCAATAGCCAATCACTGACCTGCGCAACAAATAGCATGCACAGCGAAATAGTGACAAGTGCATCCGCATGCGCTAACGTTACAAGTGCAAGCGGTGTCGCGTATCTAGTACCGCAAGCGCAAGTGCAAGTAGTGTCGCGTATCGCGTGTGTGCCCTGACCTAATACAACATGCATGTCAATGCTGCGCAGTGTGGCGATGTTGTAATGCGTAGTACCCTACACGAAATACAATCCAATAACGAGAGTTCATATTTCCATACTAAAATGACTGTAAAATACATCATTCGGCATTTCTTTAATTTGTCGAAAATCCTAATTTTAAAATTTCCCAAAGTTAGGGAATTATACTCTTACAAAAACAGATCAGGCACGACGTTTTCAGGTGCCTCATTTTACACTTTAAAGAAATCCATGGAATTATTTGAATTTTATCATAGAAGTTTTGCATCGCACGTTTCTGAAAATTTTTAAAAATTGATAAGTATTGTTTTTTATTGCTTTTAATAAATTATTTATCTCAGAAACAATTGCCAACACTCTGATTGCTGGAGGAGGGGATAATAATCCATTTCCACCAAAAAGTCCAGTATCAGGTTAAGGGTTAACAAAACTTTCCTTTTTTGCTCTGTCTTTTTCTACTTCGATCTCATTAACTGTTTCTTCTTTCTCTCTGTAATGAGTATCATCCGGAATAACTTTTTTCAAATTTCCTAATTTTATCGCGTTTCTAATATGTACATTAGCAACAAAACAATTGGCATCACCATCCTAAAACTGGTGACACTGCTGTTAGTTTCCTTGTTCTTTGTTTTTTATTCTATATGTAATCCAGTTGTCGATTCTTACTAACTTGAATTAAATACAAAACTTCTTTATTGAGATTAAATTTATATGCGTTTGTAAAATTAAAGGACCTACTGACTTCAAGGGGTCCCTAGGACGACAGGCCAATACGGACCTCCGGTCTGTCGCCTACCACTATTAGGCACAGTGGTACGTGCCGATTTATCGCTTGGCGCCCGAAGGTGCCTGAATCAGAAAAGTAGAAGCGGTAGTGACTGCCATCACGAATAGAACGCGAGGTGTATTATTTTAATGAAGAAAGGCGTGTGATCGGCTGCAATGACATTTATTGAGTGATCGCTTATGCTTATGTTCTATTAACAAGATGTCCAGGCTACAGATAGAAGAGTGACAAGAGCTTTTAAGCGTGGGAGTGAGCTAACACTATATTGTTTGTAAAGCTTCATTAACAAACAACATAACAAACTACAACTATCACTACACGAGGACTAAAACCCTAAAGTTTGGAATAATAGGTATATATCAGACCTTGAGGAGTAATTGAGTGAAACCAGCTAAGTTTAGGCATTTATAAAAGCTCTGAATTCATACATCAAACGAGCACCTTCTTTCTGTTTTTTCCTCTATCTTTAGTTCTAACAGTTGTTTTAGCAGGTCTTCCTGGTTCCTGTGCCGTGGGCAATAAGAATAAACCTGTATATTTTCTGCTATCAGTTGACTGCGCTTCACAGCTTTTCACATAGTGCAAAGTGTAGTGACTAAACTGTCAAAACTATTTGAGAAGGTCTAGTTGAAACCCTTGTGGACGAGAAGGGAAACAGCCCGTTTGTTGTTAAACTAGTTTCTTGTTTTTTTTAAATCTTTGGAGTATATACATACATACATAAGAACACCCAAACTGCGCTATCCAATTGAATAGTCAATATATGACTTAATACCACGAACCGAGTGGACAACAGAACGATACTAGTTGTTTTTGCTTCTGATGCTTATTGTTCACTTGTTATTTTGACTTTAACTACTACTAGAGCAGTCAACAAACCAATTAAAATTACCGCAAAAAAAAACTCGAATGTGCATGTTTACCATATTCAGCGTATTCTCTTGCAATAAGTGAATTTATTTGTTTTCAATGAAAGTTGTAAACTTAATAATGGTTTTACCTGATCAAAACCTATTGTTTTCGTTTCTTATAAGCTTGATTATACTACAAAATTTCTTTATTGAGTGTTTAGAACGATTCAAATGGGTGAGTTGCATTTTTACCTTCATTTAACCTCAGTGCAATTCGCGAAACGAGGCCTCTGGAAACAAAATATGGCCTATATGCCGGGGCCGAAACTGATCCCACGTTGCAGCTGCACTTTCCACTCTTGAGCCATTGCTCAGGGATCGTGTATTGCTTCCCTACTATTATTAATTTTAAACTCTGAATCCTATTATCTTTAAATTTTCTAAATGGATTCTTCGAGTTAAATTATTGACCTAGTTTTCTTGGTAAAAATATTCACAATGTTGACGACGCTATTAAATAAATACATAGGAACTTTATTCTATACTGTGTTTCTTTCAATTTAGCGCCAAGAATTTTGTAATCTTTTCCAATTGATCAACTTTTGTGCATCCTGAACTAACGCCTTTACAGCAATTGTTTAATTGTTGTAATAAAGCCTATGAGGAAAAATAATGAAAAGGTCAACATATGACTTAATACCACGAACCGCGTGGACCAAAGAACGATTCTTGTTGCTTTCGCTTCTGATGTTTATTGTTCACTTGTTATTTTGCGTGTTTACCGTATTCAGCGTATTTTCGATCTGTTTCTAAAACACAATTTTCTCGAAACATATGTATACATACATGTTTTTAAATTCTGAATAGTTGGTTAATCCTCGTCCCCAATTTTATTTTAATTATATTATTGATCTAAGTCGTTTTTATGAAATTTAAAATACTGTGATTAAAAAACATCGTCCGTCTATTCAAGCAAAAGCTGTTGGCTCTGAAACCAACACATTTTCGTTTCTTATAAGCTTGATTATAATACAAAGTTTCTTTATTGAGTTTTTGGCACGATTCAATTGGGTGAGTTGCATTTTTACCTTCATTTAACCTCAGTGCAATTCGCGAAACGAATACTCTGAATACTATTATCTTTCAATTTTCTAAATGGATTCTTCGAGTTAAATTATTTACCTAGTTTTCTTGGTAAAAATATTCACAATGTTGACTTGACGCTATCAAGTAATTTCTACACTGTGTTACTCTTAATTTAGCGCCAAGAATTTTGTAATCCTTTCCAATTGATCAACTTTTGTGCATCCTGAACTTGCGCCTTTACAGCAATTGTTGTAATAAAGCCTATGAGCAACAATAATGAAACGATCAGCATATGACTTAATACCACGGACCGCGTGGACCAAAGAACAATACTTGTAGCTTTCGCTTCTGATGTTTATTGTTCACTTGTTATTTTGCGTGTTTACCGTATTCAGCGTATTTTCGATCTGTTTCTAAAACACAATTTTCTCGAAACATATGTATACATACATGTTTTTAAATTCTGAATAGTTGGTTAATCCTCGTCCCCAATTTTATTTTAATTATATTATTGATCTAAGTCGTTTTTATGAAATTTAAAATACTGTGATTAAAAAACATCGTCCGTCTATTCAAGCAAAAGCTGTTGGCTCTGAAACCAACACATTTTCGTTTCTTATAAGCTTGATTATAATACAAAGTTTCTTTATTGAGTTTTTGGCACGATTCAATTGGGTGAGTTGCATTTTTACCTTCATTTAACCTCAGTGCAATTCGCGAAACGAGGCCTCTGGAAACAAAATATGGCCTGTATGCCGGGGCCGAAACTGATCCCACGTTGCAGCTGCACTTTCCACTCTTGAGCCATTGCTCAGGGATCGTGTATTTCTTGCCTACTATTATTAATTTTAAACTTTGAATGCTATTATCTTTCAATTTTTTAAATGGATTCTTCGAGTTAAATTATTGACCTAGTTTTCTTGGTAAAAATATTCACAATGTTGACTTGACGCTATCAAATAAATACATAGCAACTTTATTCTATACTGTGTTTCTTTCAATTTAGCGCCAAGAATTTTGTAATCCTTTCCAATTGATAAACTTTTGTGCATCCTGAACTTGCGTCTTTACAGCAATTGTTTAATTGTTGTAATAAAGCCTATGAGCAAAAATAATGAAACGACCAACATATGACTTAATACCACGGACCGCGTGGACAAAAGAACAATACTTGTAGCTTTCGCTTCTGATGTTTATTGTTCACTTGTTATTTTGCGTGTTTACCGTATTCAGCGTATTTTCAATTTTATTTATTTATTAGAGACTAGACATTTAAGAAATTAGTCTTTTCCATGCCGCATATAAATTATAACTTTTCTTTTTAATACTAGCCCATTAATAGCCAAGACCATCAAAATTCGCAAATTTCACTTATTTAATCATTTATTCATAGATTTCAATTATTATTAGCACATTACAGCCAAGACCGTTTGAAGTCAAAATTTGTAAATTTCATTTAATTATAATCCGAATTATAATGAGAGTCTGCTATGCAGGTTTGAGTCCGTTTTACAACTGAATTACTGATTTTGGACAAGAGCCCACAAGCTCGTCCGCTTGGCCAGAATTTGCCAAATCAATAGATTTTACCTTCCCACGGTTTGGCACGTAGAGCAGCTTGCTTCGCCGAATTGGTGGGTGGGGGATTGCAATGTTGCGGCGGGTAACCCGATGCCGCGAGTTTGCAAAGTCTAGATGTGGCACGTAGAGTGCTGGCGAACGGAAATGGAAGCGACAAAATTCTACATAAAATGCTTACATGCAACCAAATCAACCTGTCTTGGGAACGAAAAAATGCGCTGACAAATGGTTGCATGTAACGTGCCTTAACTTATATAAAATAAATAATCAACTAACAAAGGTGATCTCTCCAGCAGCGATTATGACACCATACGTTTCCCAATCAGTTGATAAGATTGCCTTGTGTCTTAAATACATGATACAGATACTCTACTACTACGTAGATCCTTGCTTTCCACCTATTAATAAGTCATACGCTCAAGCACGAGAGCTCTTTAAGTCACTACCCTCAGATAATGAAAGTGAGTGGTGGAGCTCCTTGTGTTGCCTGGAACCAATCGGGTCGAGGAACTGTTATTTCGTCTCGAGTTTGGAGGTCAAGAACTTTGTCAAATTCCATGATGGCATCACAAAAGGAGATCAATGGAAGAAATGGTTGAGATTTTGTCGATCTGCTTCTAAAAGAAAATTCTCTCGAAACATATAAATGTGTTTAAATTCTGATTAGTTGCTTAATCCTCGTCACCAATATTTTTAAATTTATATTTTTCATCGTTTGTTCAAGCAAAGACTTAGAAAACAACTCCTTTTCATAATGCAATAGGGTAATAACTTCTTTAATTGCTGCTAGTGATCCTATTTCATATTGTATATAGGAATTTGCTGCGCAGCTAAGGAACTAGGTTCAACTTCTTCAAAAAAGTGACTAATTTGCTTAGATTTTTAAAGAAGAAAATGGTATTCAGAATTTAACCGTCGCTCTATTCTTTTGATTGTTTACAAATATTGCATCGTTGCGATTTCAGAATCCAAAGATACGAGTATTCAGCATTTTGTTAGTTGCTTACTAGATTATAGCACAAAATTTCCTTATTGAGAATAAGTTTAGTACCGAATATCCTCGTCGCCAATTATGTATGTTTGATTTTTGGGTATTGTGTTACGTATCTATCGTCAATGTACGTTATAATATCAAAAGGACCTACGCTTCGACTGCAAGGGGGGGGTCCCTAGAACGACAGGCCAATGTTGAGGACCTCCGGTCTGTCGCTTACCACTATTAGGCACAGTGGTACGTGCCAATCTATCAGTTGGCGCCCGGAGGTGCCTGAATTAGAAAAGTAGAAGCGGTTGTGACTGCTAGAACAATTCTGAATTTTATTTCCAAAGAGTAGTATGGCTTAAATCTAGTTTCACAAATTGGACTTTGCACTCTACAAAGTCTACAAAAGTTACAAAGTCAAAATAAAAGGGGAAGTAGTGCATTCGGCCAATCAGCTAATTGCTGACCGATCAAAAAGGGAGTTCTAATTAGAGGTCTGCATGAATGCATTTGGTTTGCCTGTGCACTACGGTTACCCATTTCATTGCACTCGGCGCACGAGTGAAACATTTGAATGGGTGAAACACTCACAAAACCTCTCAATACCAAAACAAATACCCACTCGTGCCATTATTTTCAAAGAGAGTAAGAGCAGCATTTGTTATCTTGCTCTATTTGCTACAATCAAAACAAACAAAACGAATGTAACAAAGCAAAGCTATTGTATAGTGAGTGAAGTGGGTAAAGTGGGTGCAGTGAATGGCAAGCTGGAGAATTTTGGCGAAGCCGCTGCTGCGCGCCGGTTAGTAATGCATCGTCCGAAAGTCTTTTCTTCGGCAAATAATGTTTAAAATGACCACAATATGCATAGAAATTATAATTAATACACTAAAACGTCTTTCCATCAGAAATTCTTTAAAAATAAGCTCAGCCTCTTAATTGCGTATAGCCCCTTAAATACTCGGTGCACCCACTGCATTGCACTCTGTTTACCAAAACATTTGAATAGTGGGTACACTGCTTGTGAGTAATGTGCTTGCGCTTACAATTTACTCAATTGTTTTGCTATCTCATTCACTCTTAAGGCATATGTGCTTATTCAACACGTGTTTGGAAATAAGTGCACATGCGAGCGAAAGATTCAAACCCGAATGAATGTCTTGGTCGCTCTTTCAAATGCATTCATGCAGACCTCTAGTTCTAATGCAATGCACATAGTATCGACACGCGCATGCATGTATACACCTATATCTCGGTTTACGCGGCAGAAACGTTCCTGACAAATCCGCGTAAATCGAATTAAACATTTTTATATGGAAAAAACCGCGTAAAGCGAATCCGACTATAAATAAGCTTTTTAAAATATTCATTGAACACAATATATAGCTTTATACTGTTAATAAGATATAAAAGTATCATTTAAGTAATAAAAAACATAAAAAAAGATAAAAAAGAAAAATTTTAAAAGCTGCGGAGCCGGGATTCGAACCCATGACCTGTCGAGTTACCGAATGCAAGCGCATGTACATATGTATAAGATAGCATGTAATATGACAGTAGCATGAAGCGTTACCAGATTTAAAATTAACTAAAATAATAAGTGTTGCCAGATATAAAGCAAAGTTAAAATAAATTATTTAAAAGTAAATATCATTATTTTTTTTCGGATTTTAAAAACCGCGTAAAACGAGTACCGCGTAAACCGAGGTATAGGTGTACATGCATGCCCCTACTTTTACTATGTGCGCGAGCACGCGTATTGCCGACTCGGCGAGTTCGACGTCGCATGGCGCGGTCAACGGTCGCTGCTGGCAAGCATGGAGTCAGATGTCGCATGCTGGCGTAGTGCGGGCAGTCGATACAATGTGTCACAAAGTGTGCCACTTCAAAAGGTTCAATGCTTTCTCTATATTTATATTTTGTTTACATTTTGCATTTGGCATTGTCCTGTTTATATTACGTTACTTTGTTGCCTCACTTGGCCGTATGCACTACACCATTCTATGAGTATTGCACCTCGAACTACTGCTATGAATATGCATTCAAAGGCAAGAGCAGTGTTAGTTTGTCTATATTGTATCCACATTTATTTATAAAATATTCTCAAAATGAGTACAAAATTTCTTTATTGAAGATAAATTTTATTGACGTTTGTCCTTCTCTTTGCACATTCCACGAACTAGATTCGTTGGAGAGAACGTCGTTTAATTGTGGCTAAATTGTATCAATATAACAAGAAATCTAGCCAGAGAATACCATTCTATGAATATTGCACCTCGAAGTTAAGTTGTCTAGATTATATCCACATTTATTTACAAAATATTCTCAAAATGAGTAAAAAATTTCTTTATTGAAGATAAATTTTATTGACGTTTGTCCTTCTTTTTGCACGTTCCATGAACTAGACTCGTTTTAAAGAACGTCGTTAAATTGTGGCAAAATTGTATCAATATAACAAGAAATCTAGCCAGAGAATACCATTCTATGAATATTGCACCTCGAAGTTAAGTTGTCTAGATTATATCCACATTTATTTACAAAATATTCTCAAAATGAGTACAAAATTTCTTTATTGAAGATAAATTTTATTGACGTTTGTCCTTCTTTTTGCACATTCCATGAACTAGACTCGTTTAAAAGAACGTCGTTAAATTGTGGCTAAATTGTATCAATATCACAAGAAATCTAGCCAGAGAATACCTTTCTATGAATATTCCACCTCGAACTACTGCTATTTGCATTGAGAAGCAAAATCGGTGTTAGGTTGTTCAGATTGTATCCACATTTATTTATAGAAATTCTCAAAATGAGTACAAAATTTCTTTATTGAAGATTAAATTTATTGACGTTTGTCCTTCTTTTCGCACGTTCCATGAACTAGACTCGTTTAAAAGAACGTCGTTTAATTGTGGCTAAATTTTATCAATATCGCGAGCAAAGTAGCCAGAGAATACCATTCTATGAAAATTGCACCTCGAAGTTAAGTTGTCTAGATTATATCCACATTTATTTATAAAATCTCAAAATGAGTACAAAATTTCTTTATTGAAGATAAATTTTATTGACGTTTGTCCTTCCTTGTGTGTTCCACGAACTACACTCGTGGAGATAGTGTTAAGTCGTCTTGATTGCATCTACATTTATATAAATAACGTTGGGCGCCAATTTTACTTTTCATGTAACTTATATTAAGTTTGGATAGATTAAAACACAATATTAACTTTATTCATTTATTACTTATTTGTGCAAATCCAAAAATAATTAAATAGCAATAATTATATTTACTCGCTATGCAAGCTTGAGTGTCTGCTTAGAACTGACTTAAAATTTGAAAACTTAAAGAACTCTACAACTTCTAGAAGTAGAAGAAGAAGAAGAAGCCACAGCAAAAAAATGCTTCAGCATGAACGGACTCACATTTCATGTGAACGGAAATTGCGAGTAAGAAATGCAACGTAGCGTCTGCTATGAAAAAGGTATTTTATTTAGTTATTTTGCAACGCGCGTGCAGCGCTAATTTTGAAGAAGTGTTTATTGTTGCAATATTTTTATATTGCACAATAACTTTTTGTTGCTGTACTTTCGTACATTAACTTATATAAAATAATATCAAAATTAGTACATCTTTATTAATTGAAACACATCAGCATGTGCAATATCAAACAAATTGTCTAGGTTTGTAACGAACTCTTGTCGACGCTGCTCAAACACATCTTCTGTTTTTTTTGAATTTTTTTGTAAATCTCTCCAATCTTGGTAAAAATTAACTAGTTTCTTAACACAGTTTGGTAAAGATTTTGTCGGTATACGTGCCTTTTCCCAATAAATGATGCATTCGCGAATAGTGAGATTTGCGCTTTCATTGACACTTAACTTCACTTCACGAATATTATAAAACAGAACTGCTAGTACTTGTACATTTGAGGGAAGTTTTGAACCAGTAATTTGATGTTTTATGTCCCCTATTAAAAATATTTCTTTTTTAGAACTGCGTAATTCCACTGACATGTTGACTGAACGAAAACAATGCGTTTACTAATAGAATAAACAAGATATAAAAAGTTCGTCGATGCGTTAGCTTCCACGAAAGTGTTACTGTTGTTTCTACACAATGCCAAATTATAATGAAAGCGTTTTTAAATTTTTTTTGGCACATAAAAACGGCAAATATATTGGCGCATAGCCTACTTTTCGAATTTTTCGATAATAATTAAAATTGTGTATGCTGGGTCGCAAAGGGCTAAGTATGCAAGCACTGGCATGTTCCGATGCAAGTCGGCACGGGATGCCATTGTTCTAAATTCATGAAACTTTGTTTACAATTGTTTTGACATCATTCAAATAAAATTAGAGGGTATGTGTTCAAAAAAAATAACTTTTATTTTTTTGGGACACCCTAATGTACATGCATGCCCCTACTTTTACTATGTGCGTGAGCACGCGTATTGCCGACTCAGCGAGTTCGACGTCGCATGGCGCGGTCAACGGTCGCTGCTGGCAAGCATGGAGTCAGATGTCGCATGCTGGCGTAGTGCGGGCAGTCGATACAATGTGTCACAAAGTGTGCCACTTCAAAAGGTTCAATGCTTTCTCTATATTTATATTTTGTTTGCATTTGGCATTGTCCTGTTTATATTACGTTACTTTGTTGCCTCACTTGGCCGTATGCACTACACCCTTACCCTTTAGAGAAAAATTGTTACATAAGGAATAAAAATTTTTAATGAATTGAAATGTTGAGTGTGTCATTGTTTAAAAATTGTTTTGTCTTGTAATAAAATTTGGGTTTTGTTTTGGTTCTTTTTTTCTTGTGAGAAAAGTTTTTATGATACCGCTTTAAGTGGCTGACTTTGGAGTGTCGTTACATTTGTAGGGGAATCAGAAAAGGATGTACAGTCGGATTTCTGTGGAGTAGAAGAAAGCCTGACAGAAAGTCCTTGGCAATCAACTGAGTCCCTAAGTGTGGTGTTTATCGCGTACCACCGCGAGAATTGTGACAATGGCAAAGAGTGCCGCAGTTTAAGATCCGAATAAAAACAAGGCAAATGTTGCCGCTTTCAGTTTCTAAACAGATCTTAATTTTATTCAGTAAAATCAGGGGTTTTTATACAATATAATAAAGTGTTATATTAACTGTTATACTTATTCGATTCTATATCTACCCTACTTACTCTATTGGTGATTTCTCATATACATACATTCCCCTATCTATTTACACACATGGCCTTCATGCCTGCAATTATGCTGAGTTGCATAATTGGGTCAGCGAATAGCCGATAGGCAGCTTATCGATGCATTGAGTGGCTTTGTTGTTGGCCACTCAATGCACTGCTAAGTGCAATGTGCTGTACGCTGGCCTTGAGTGCAAAACTGCTGCGTATGCATTTCTCGGTTACCCGATCCGTGCATGCAGGCCTGGCCTTGCACTTGGCACACTTATGTTTGAGGGTGACCATGCGTACTATATGGTTAGAGTGACCATGGGTACACTACACCCCTGCCCTCAAGAAAAAATTATCTCTGGGAAATACTTGTTTACTAGGGAGAATTTTTAAAACGGTATGTTATATAAAGTAGTTTGAAAATAGTATGGTATATGTTTAAATATCTAAATATAGTGTGGTATTTCAGTATTTTGTTTTTGTGTGCTTACTTTTGTATTCTTATTGTGTATAGTTGCCTAGATATTTCTTAAGATTATTATTATGTAATTCTTTTGTTTTGTTATTTATCTCTATAATGGAATTTACTCCTTTCCTTATTAATATCTTATACGGTCCATGATAGGGACTTTGATTCTTTTTCCTAGATTCTAATTTCACTAACACTAAGTCTCCTACTTTAAAATTTGAGCTATTTGTATTCTTATCATATCCTATCTTTCTTTTGTTTTTAGAATGTGCTATTAATTTTCTTGCTTTTTCTATTGATTTTTAATCTAATTTTCAGTTCGTTAGCATAGTCATCTAAATTGTAATGTTTGCGTTGGTCTGTCAACTTATCGCTCGGAAGGGATGGCAATTTCCCAAAGACCAATTCATATGGCGAGTATTCTGTTTGGGTAGTCTATAATAGCATTTATTACAGTTAAAATGTTGTTGCCTATTAATCCGTCAAACTTCTTGTTAAACTTGCATTCAAAGAATTCGCAATCGTAATTTTTTGAATTAAATTCTTTGAAAATTGGAAATTTGCATAGTTTGATTATCTTGTGCTCCGTTCCTAGTGCTGTAACTGAAACGTTCACGTCGTGCTTGCCATGTAGGGTAGCTGGTAACTGTCAATGGTGGAAACCTAACAGAGGTCCCTAAACTGCTGGAGTTCCCTATTGTTGGCCTTTTTCGCGTGCCACCGCGATAGTTGTGAAAATGGCACGAATGCCGCAGTTAATAAGATATGAAAAGAAACAAGGCAAGAGTTGCCGCTTTGAGTTGTCAATTCAATCTTTCGGACGCGCGGCAAATAATGTTGGTTTATAGTTTTCTTTTAAACCTTTCTTGAAACTTTCCAAAGCCAATTTGTTGTTAATTTTTGTTATGACGCTTTTTTCTATTTCTGTTGCATCTGTGCCTAATTCTTCTGTACCTATTCTGTTCATGCGTTCTATAATAGTCAAGATTTTTTCTTTGTAGCTGTGCACACTCAGATTCCTTTGCATTAAGTTTCCCAATTGTGCCTGCAACTGTTGGATAGTTGTGGCGTCTTTGTATCTCTGCTTAAGGAGATTATTAAGCTCCTCTAAAGTATCTGGGTGCGTGCAGCTACCTATTGACGTTCTTACATTTGCTGTAAGTTTCGCATGGAAGATATATTTGATTAGGTCTGTTTTTCCTTCTGCGGTCAAGGACTTGTTTATTAATTCTGCGGTGATTATAAAACTATCTAATTCCCTGTAATTGCCGGAAAATGTCGGCAGTGCCTTGGAGGCTGTTTCTAAGGAGAAATTTGCCATTTCTTCCGAGTTTGTTTTGTACGTATTGTCTGTAAACGCTATTAGATTCTCTTCTACCGTTTCTACTTCTTCGTAGCTTGTTTCTCTCAAAATGCTTTCCTCGCTAGTTTTTTCTTCTTCTGTATCCTCAACTTTGTTTTCGCTTAATAGACTGTCTTCATTAGCAGTTGTTTGTTCTGTTCTATTATCTTCCTTGTTACTATCGGAGTCTATTTCTTTCAGTTGTTTTTGCAGAAGCTCTTTAGTAGTCCTATAAGTGTTTTCGAATTCTAATACTAATGCTGTGTTCTGTTCTAAATTTTTTTCTATACCAAATTCTCCTTTCAATTTTTCAACTATCGCTAATTTATCTAGTACGGTTTTTCTTGTATATAATCTGTTGGTAGTTTTTTTTAAATTTGCTAAGATAAATTTTAGGCTTTCTAGCGAATTCTCCATTGATTAAGCGGAAAGGATTTTTTTTTTTTTTTTTTTTTTTTTTTAAATCTATTTATACATTGGTGATTTGATTGTTTTGTTTTTTGACGTAATTCTTAAAATATGTGTTTATTTTATAGGCTATAAAAAGTATGATTATAGTTATGATGATCGTCGCCATAGAGTCCGAAATTACATCGTTTACAGTCAGCATCATTGTTTGCTGGTTTGTGTTTTTGGCTTCCGATTTAGATGAGCTTGTTCCCATTCTTTCTCTCCCAGTGGAGCTGTCTTATCCTGTTCAGAAGGTTGTTCTTATTGTTCCCTTTTGCTATTGGCACCAGCCTGTGGAGTTCCGCCAATTCCTGTCTGCGCTTTACGGCTTTTCCACCACGCCTTTTTTGCTTTGGCTTGTTTTTGTCGTGGAATTCCCTTATGTTCTCTCTTTGGATTTCAGCGCGTCGCCGGTAATCTTCAATCGACAGCGCTTTTGGTCCCGCGGTTTTTTGCGTCGGGACGTATTGCGGTGCTTCTTCGAGTTGTGTTGATGTTGGGACGTATTCTTCTGTTGTTCCCTCCTCCTCTGGGTTGTATTCCCAGGTTCTTGAGTACGCCTCCTCTAGTTCGTCTAGATAGCGCCTTGCCATAGGAGTCGTCTTCAAAAATTCAATTGTCGTCTTCAGGGTTATAATGATTTTCTTCTTTTGGTCATCAAAAGTCCAAAGGCCGAGTCGGCAGGATCGCCATGTAGGGGAATCAGAAAAGGATGTACAGTCGGATTTCTGTGGAGTAGAAGAAAGCCTGACAGAAAGTCCTTGGCAATCAACTGAGTCCCTAAGTGTGGTGTTTATCGCGTACCACCGCGAGAATTGTGACAATGGCAAAGAGTGCCGCAGTTTAAGATCCGAATAAAAACAAGGCAAATGTTGCCGCTTTCAGTTTCTAAACAGATCTTAATTTTATTCAGTAAAATCAGGGGTTTTTATACAATATAATAAAGTGTTATATTAACTGTTATACTTATTCGATTCTATATCTACCCTACTTACTCTATTGGTGATTTCTCATATACATTCCCCTATCTATTTACACACATGGCCTTCATGCCTGCAATTATGCTGAGTTGCATAATTGGGTCAGCGAATAGCCGATAGGCAGCTTATCGATGCATTGAGTGGCTTTGTTGTTGTCCACTCAATGCACTGCTAAGTGCAATGTGCTGTACGCTGGCCTTACATATGGAACTCTTTGAAACAATGCTTGGATTTAGTAAGGCAAAGGGCTACTCCACACTTCTCACACTTTGTTTGTGTGTATCCCTTACACCTAGGCATTTTGCACCTGCTGCGAACACAGTCATCGGGCCAGTGACCAACATTATCTGTCCTTATGTCCTTAGGTGGAACATGTTGAACAGGCCCTCGCCTTTTTTTTTGGCTTGAAGTTCCATTTCAACACTGTTACTGGTGCGGGGCCTTCCTCGTTTGTTACAGAATACAGCTGCATTATTGACATTGGCTAACACCTCAGCTAGTTCCAGTCTATAGTGACACAAATTCAGAATTGATGATGGAGCTTCATTTCTTTTCAAATATTTATAAACCAGTCAAGAATTTATTACTGTCATGTCCAATAAGTGATAGAAGATACGTAGGTACCACTTTCGACTTCTCATTCCTATGCGATACCTACCAATGAAGCTGTCCATGAGGTCCACTCCGCCCATATGGGCATTGTATTCCTGTATAATATGTGGGCAAGAAATCTTGACCCTAGTCTTATTCGCTTTGTCAAACCTTTCTTCTTGGGAGACAGGTTCTGCTCCAACATATGAAGATAGGAAAGTAACAGCTTTATTGTCCTTCCACGTTACAGCTGTCAAATCAACACCATCAAAGCTAGTCATTTGTTCTTCATAAGTTCCACGGGGAACGGATTTTTTCATCAGTGTTTTTTTGTCAGGTAGTTTGCAATTTACAAGTCTGTTGTACTGTACAGTGCCTAGATTGTAGATTCCTTGTTTGGCAAGATGGGCAGCTAGTGGCACAGAGGTATAAAAGTTGTCAAAATATATAATATGATTTATATGTCTTGGGACACCTCTGGATAGCCGGATAACAACATTTCCTACTGGCCCAAAATCTGGCTCATCTTGAAACCGCTCATTCTCTTGACCAGTGTATATCTCCTGTGTGGTTTATTTGGTAGGTACTGCTTCATAAAGTGTGCTGTGTTGTAGCACACATCTACTCATCAATTGATAGCCTTTGCTCCATAGGAACTGATGCAAACTTTTCATTGAGATGGCTAATTATGGGCCTTATCTTATGGAGTCTATCATGTTGCGGGTGTTCCCTTTGAAAATGTTTTTCATTGTTATTGAAATGCAGAAATCTGCGAATAGTCTCAAATCTGTTGACAGTCATTGTCTTCTTGATTGGTTCAAAACCTACAGTATTAGACCAGTAAAGCCGGACGTTGGGATATTTTATGACTGACATAAATATCAGTATTGCAATGAACTTTCTTAGTTCAGTTTCAGTCAAATTCAAGGGTTTTGTCACATTTTTTTGAACAGAGTAAAGATTAGATTCTTCCACTATCTTCTCAAGTATTTCAGATGTTAGAAAATATGAAAAAATACTATACGGAGTACCTGTAGCAGCTCGATCCCTCAGTTCTTGTGGGTAAGTAGTGCTGCCAAGAAAAGCAGTCTGGTCAGAGTTCAAGACTAACTTTTTTTATCTTCCAAACAAGGCCTTTCATAGTTGCTCGGCGACTGGCTTGGCTTGTGGAGGGAAATGGAATCTGAGGCACTTCTCCGTCTACACGGGTTTCATTTATCAATGGTGGGTCTTCTGCCATGAGCGGATCATCACCACACTCATCGTGTTCCTCCTCTACCAGACTCTCAAGATCGTGATGTAAATCTTCTCGATTTTCGTTAGACACTTCATGGTCTTCTGCATCTGACTCCTCAAGATCATCTTCAGACCTTTTACCGTCGTCAATTAAGGCTAAATATTCATGTCTATAAAGTTAGCCCCGCCTTTTCATATTTTCCCAAAACCCTTTTTGTGCTGACTTGTGCTAGGTTTGTGCTGCCTTGTGCTGCTATTTATTTCGAAAAATCTCAAAAATTGATGAAGATGTAGCAACCGATTTTTTGAAAAAAAAGTTAGCCCCGCCATATTTTTTTTTTCGAAAAATTTTTTTTGTGCCAAGTTGTGCTCGATTTGTGCTACTTTGTGCCGATTTTTTTTTTTTTTCAATTTATAAAAAAAATTTCAGAACATTTGAAAATTTTTTTTCCATAATTTAAATGAAAACGATGCCACTGCCGTTGGTATCGTTTGTGCTGCAGTGTGTGAAAAACAGTGGAAATCGATTATTGTACGACATAGATACAAAGATGAATGTGTGCCTGTTCTTCTTCTCCTACTAATTTTTGTTTAGGTTTTGAATTTCCGCCATCAATGTGAATCCAATTGCCCGCCGTTTTAATATATATAGTGTAGTGTCCTACGGATGCGACTCTAAATGAACCTCCGTAAGAAACAACACCTACAATATTATATTTATCTCCATCACATGTTGTTAATTCCGTCGGAACATCACGTAAATTTCGTTTCTGACGATCGCCTGCATCAGAATCAATTATGAGATGTGGTCCATACAACCTCTGTTTCGATGGGATCTGCTGACAACATCTCCCTGTATGAAACCCATCGATTACAGCTTCCCACAATTGTGTCATGCCTTTTGTTTCAAAAGTCTTGAAATTAATCGATAGTACAGGTGCACTTGAATCTGTTTCTGCCTTGCAAGAAGAGCAAGAAGAGCACAGAGGTTTTGTTACGCAACTTGGAATGTCGGAAAACAGCTCTGCCGCTAGATTGGCGACGTTTGTGGCAGCATCGATTTTAATTATGTCTTTGCTTTGGGTGACTCGAAGCACTGACGATCGCCTTAATAATGCAGCTCGTTGTTTATAAAATTTTGCTGAGCAACCATGTTCGATGAGCATGTTCGTACAGTCAAAAATTGGTAAATTGATACTCGACGTAGTCTCTCTATATCTTTCATTATTTTTTAACGCAGTTGCCATTATCTGGCAGACGGAATCGAAGGCACAAGTATTTTTGACAACGTATATAATACCGTAATTTCGTACATTTTTACAATGGTTCCCGTTTATTATTACTGGTAACATTACATTACACTTCAATGTCGGATCGAATTGAGGACAAGGATCAACATACCTACCTCGCGGTTTGACCTTCGAATTTTTATTCCTCCAATTTTGTTCAGCACGTAATTCCCGCAGCTCTTCGAATTCATCATCACTAGATAATCTTTCTCTTTTAGACTCATTGGAATTATTTTCATCCATCGTAGTTATATGGGACTCTACAATGAATTTTTCTCTATCCGAATCAACTTGAACATTTTTCCCACTACTTGGATCCGTCGACGTATCCTTTATTTTGCATGCTTCAACACTGTGTGTTTCGTCTCGGGATTCAGTATTATCATTCGCAGTAGCCATGGCAATTTTCAATTTACCAGGAAATGATTTGATATGCCTCATAATAAATTTGTCAACTCGCATAGGCTTCATTGCATCTTTAAGGACACGATTCTTGAGGTCATTGAACTCTGATTCGACCGCTGCAGATGTAGGTCTTCTGTGTCCATATCGAAATATCGGTGGCATGACGTCAGAAAACATGGGGAAGTATGGAAGTAGCTTCTTTAATTTTTTCGCGACTGCAGGACAATAGAACGCATTCATATCATCAGTCTCTTCCTCAACAGCTATTTCTCTTTCGCATTCTTCATAAATTTTTTTTATCCATTTGAATATGTCACTCTCTTCCATTGCATCATCAGCACCTTCATCAGATGAAATGTCGTCATTATAATTGTCGAAGCCATCATAACTTCCATTTTCTTCCATAACTCCACGAATTGATGCTGTTAAAAAATTTCTAGCTATAGCACTGGAATTTCCAGGCCCTGAATTTGCATTCAGTGCAAGTGTGAATATTGCTTTAGCGTGTTCTTCAATTCCCCCGATTGTAGTCTGCTGTCTAAGACTGGCTAAACTACGTAAATATGTTTCTCGTATGCGACTGTGTACATTTGCCCAACATTTCCATCTTGCTACAATATTCATGAAGTGGCAGACGTCAAGCCGTAACATACATGGTGGTGCGTGACATGTATGACCCCGGATCAGTTGGTAACATTTATTTAAATAAATAGACCCGCGGTGCAAAATTTTTGCAGCCAAAATTTTATATGAGATGCGCACTCTATTATATTAACATACTCTTTGGTTAAAGTCAACGTTTCATTGAGCCAATGAGCAATTCGATTGGGAAGTATTTTTGGTTGAGTTCAGTCCATTTCCGAAAACTTGCTCGCTGCTATTTTAGCATAATTTAACACGTTCTCTTCTCTGCTCTCTCTCTCTCTTCCAGAGTTGCAACATCTGCCACAAAGCCTTCGCGAATTATAAATTGAAAAAAAAAAAAAAAAAAATCGGCACAAAGTAGCACAAATTGAGCACAACTCGGCACAAAAAAAAATTTTCGAAAAAAAAAATATGGCAGGGCTAACTTTTCTTTCAAAAAATCGGTTGCTACATCTTCATCAATTTTTGAGATTTTTCGAAATAAATAGCAGCACAAGGCAGCACAAACCTAGCACAAGTCAGCACAAAAAGGGTTTTGGGAAAATATGAAAAGGCGGGGCTAACTTTATAGACATGATTAAAATGGTTTTATTTCCTATACATTGCTGGCTATAATATTCCTTTTTACATATTTTTTATAGTGACTGTTCACTTTAATAATGATTATTAGGATAACATAGTAGTACATACTAGAATGAATATAAGAATGTTGTTGTTATGTATATTAATTGTGCTGCTGCTATTACTGTTGTTGTTCGTGTTGACTGGCTCCTTTGATTCGCTGCTGCCCATGTCTGGAGATGTTTATTCTGCCTATTAGCGCTTTCTTCTGTGCAGTGTCGGATGTTAGTGCTGGCTCTCTGTATAGCTCTGCCCGCAGCTTCCTCTCGCGCACCTGGGCTCCGCCTCGCTTCCCTTTCTTCTTTTGGATTGTGGGTTTTGGAGCTCTGGCTTCTCTCTGCAGGCGTCTTCTTTCTTCCTGTCTCGCCCGGTATTATTCGATAGTGATGGGCTTCGGGCCCGCGTTCCTTGGTACTGGTGTATAAGTTGGTACCTCTTCTTGCGGCTCTATTGGCTCCGGCACGTAGCCGTATGCTTCCTCGACTTCTTCGAGTGCTTTAGCTATACGTTCCCACCGTCCCTAGAACGATAGGCCAATGTTGAGGTCTGTCGCTTACCACTATTAGGCACAGTGGTACGTGCCGATCTATCAGTTGGCGCCCGGAGGTGCCTGAATTAGAAAAGTAGAAGCGGTTGTGACTGCTAGAACAATTCTGAATTTTATTTCCAAAGAGTAGTATGGCTTAAATACTAGTTTCACAAATTGGACTTTGCACTCTACAAAGTCTACAAAAGTTACAAAGTCAAAATAAAAGGGGAAGTAGTGCATTCGGCCAATCAGCTAATTGCTGACCGATCAAAAAGGGAGTTCTAATGCACTGCACATATTATCGATACGCGCATGCATGTATGTATGTACATGCATGCCTTACGTGACCACCTATTTGTGACCAAAATTCGGTACAAATACCTGATTTTCAGAAATATAAATGATTTACAAATACAAACCATAAAATGCTTCTGTCGTCATATTAACTCGTTCTTTCGACACAGTGTTGTCGTCAACAGCAACTTTTTCTATTTCGTTTTTCACCGCCAAATGCACCAAAATATCTGCTTTACCACCGTGAGAAATGTTGAACTCCGAGCTGCAAACACTGCACCGAATATCACTATTCTTGCAATTTGTCGTTTAGCACATATATTCCACGTTTTCTCGGCATGATTTGTTCGATTTAGTTTAAAACAAAGGTTATACAGTCGAGTCGGGATATAGTGAACTAATTATTGCAAGGCCTGTTCACAGTATCAAGGCTGTTCACTATATCAAGGTTGAAATTTTTTGTTCAAAAACTCATTTTATTTGTTCAAAATTGACATTTGTGTATATAAGTGCAAGAGATCATTAGAATATGCACTCGACAAAAAACAAAACAAGCAATAACGTCAAGAAACAGCTGATTTTGCAGCAATCAACAGCAAAAGTACAATTTAGGGGAATACCCGCTTTCGTTTCTGATTCCTTTTTGTGTTTTTTCGTTTGTTTCTGCTTGAAAATGCTTTCAAAATTTGGTTCACTATTTAGAGGTTTTCGATTTTTCATTATTTAGAGTACTCCATGTAAAAATTTAGTTGTTCACTACATCGAAGTGTTCACTATACCGGGTGTTCACAATATCCCGACTCTACTGTAATTTCGATCGAGTTAGTATCTTATTTTTAGATGACCAAATAAATAATGAGCTGCAAACACAAATAAAATGAATACGAATGGAAAAATTTTAAGTACATATAAGCGCGAATGTTAATTTACGTTTGACAAGAACAGAGAAAACAAACAAAATCAAAAGATGCCACCCACGGTTGGTGTTTATGGTACCAAAGTTGTTTAGTAGCAAAGTACAAAAACCAAATACATTTGGTTTGACAGCTTTGGTACCATAATTTATCAATGTAGTAGCAGTCAATCGATGTATGAAAGAGTGAGCTCGATTACCACGATGCTGCTGCTGTTTCTTCAGTCATACTCTTCAGGATCTGCAGGAACTAGCTTGATCGCTATGTGATGTTTCTGTGTTTGGAATTTGTAGACCGTGCAGAGAGAATTAAAACCGACCACATACGGCTGTGTAGCCAGTTCTTCTAATTTAACGAAACTTGCGGATGTCGGTTTCTCTGGCCACGTCCGTTTGCCGCTAATCTTCACTTCTAACAATTTTCTTTGTATGTAGTACGACATTTCTTTATTGAGAATAAATTTATTAGTGTTTACTTTAATCGTAATCGTGAATGGGCCGTGAATTAAAACACGTCTGAAAGTGGTAAGGTATTCCACGATCTTCGTAACAATCATAGTTTGTATTTATGTATTTTATTTTGAGTTTACGTTACTTAAGTATTATTATATTAACAAGTATTCTGTGATGTCCTAACTCAGTTTCTAGCTTTATGTCATGTAATATAGGTGCAATATATGTGTAGGTGGAAGGACACTATCGCTAGAGCAGTTTATCCTGCTTATCAGCGCTTTCTTCTTGGTAGTATCGGTTGTTAGCGCTAGCTCCCTGTAAAGTTCTGCTCGCAGCTTCCTCTCACGTACCTGTGCTCCGCCTCGTTTCCCTTTCTTCTTGATTATTGGTTTCGGAGCTCTGGCCTCTCTCTGCAGGCGTCTTCTTTCCTCCTGTCTCGCCCGGTATTGTTCGATGGTAATTGGCTTCGGGCCCGCGTTCTTCGGTGTGGGCACGTAGATAGGGATGTCTTCTTGCGGCTCAATTTGTGCTGGCACGTAAGCGTATGCCTCTTCGACTTCGTCGAGCGCTCTGGCTATGCGCTCCCACCTTTGCAATGCTTCTTTTGTAATGGCTTGTGATGTCATCAGGCAGCAGGCAGTCGTTAGTAGTACAGCTGGTTGTTTTATCTTCCTTCTTCAGCATGCAGTCATCAGCGTCGTCTCAGTTGTTCGCATCTTCCTTCCTCTCAGAGTTTTTAGGCCCGGTTGGGCAGGATCGCCATGTAATATAGGTGTAATATATGTGTACGTTTTGGTAGGTGGAAGGACACTATCGCTAGAGCAGCAGACCAATTCTATCTGCCTGGCCTGGGGCCTGCTGCTAACCACTTTTAGGCACAGTGGTTTATGCCGATTTATCATTTGGCGCCCGAAGGTGCCTGAATTAGAATAGTAAAAGCGGTTGTGGCTGCTAGAACAATTCTGAATTTTATTTTCAAAAAGTGCGGCTTAAATACTAGATTCACAAATTGGACTTTGTGCTCTACAAAGTCTCCAAAAGTCTACAAAGTCAAAAAGGAAGGGGAAGTAGCGCATTCGGCCAATCAGCTAATTGCTGACCGATCAAAAAGGGAGTTGGGCGTTCTAATGCACTGCACATAGTATCGATACGCGCATGCATGTATGTATGTATGTACATGCATGTCCCTACTTTTACTATGTGCGCGAGCACGCGTATTGCAGACTCAGCGAGTTCAACGTCGCTGCGTCGCATGGCGCGGTCAACGCTCGCTGCTGGCAAGCATGGAGTCAGATGTCGCATGCTAGCGTAGTGCGGGCAGTCGATACAATGTGTCACAAAGTGTGCCACTTCAAAAGGTTCAATGCTTGCTCTATATTTATATTTTGTTTGCATCTGGCATTGTCCTATTTATATTACGTTACTTTGTTGCCTCACTTGGGCGTATGCACTACACTTTTGTAGAAGGGCCTCTTTATTCTTTCCCGTGCTTATCGGTATTAGCCGGTGGAGTTCGGCCAGCTCTTGCCGTCGCTTCACGGCCTTTCCTCCTCTTCGTTTGGCCTTTTCCTGGTTCTTTTGGTGGAAAGCCCTAGTATCTTCTTTCTGTTTTTCTACGCGACGTTTGTATTGTTCGATGCTTATAGCTTTCGGGCCAGCAGTTTTCGGCGTGGCCGTGTAAGTCGGTACTTCTATTGGCTTCTCTGTTGTCGGTGTGTATTCTTCAGTTATTCCCTCCTCCTCTGGGTTGTATTCCCAGCTTTTGGCGTATGCCTCTTCCAGTTCTTCTAAATAGTGTCTTTCCATTAGTTTTATAGGCTGGTTTGTTCAAAAGTGTAGGCAGCCGGATTTCAGTTTTTCGTCTTCAACGGGATGCCTTCTAGAAGTTCTGGGAACGTGTCCGCAGGATCGCCATGTAGGGGATTGATGATTTGCCGTGGGTGCCTGTGGAATAAGCAAAGACCTGGCAGAAAGTCCCTGGCAATCTTCTAAGTCCCTGTGGTTGGTGTTTATGCGCGTACCACCGCGATAGTTGAGGGGATGGCACGAATGCCGCAGTTAGTAAGATGTGAAAAGAAACAAGGCAAGAGTTGACGCTTTGAGTTCTCAAGTCAATCTTAATTTTATTTAACAAAATCAGGGGTTTTTATACAGTATCTGAAAGTGTTATATTAACTGTTATAATTACTTAATTCTATATCTACCCTACTTACTCTATCGGTAATATCCTATATGCATTCCCTCATCTATTCCCTCATATGGCTTGCTATTCTTCTTTTGGTTCAAGCATGATCCTCGCCTCGAGGGCTAAATTCCCAGTAAAGAACCAGCTCACGAAATCTCCTGGGTTTTGGTAACCAAGCATCGACAATGTATTAAAAAATGATACAAGTCCGGCACAGTCACGATGACGAGATACCAGTGTTCCGATTCGGCACACTGCATAGTCGTTATCCGGGAACCTTGAAAAGAACATGTCAAGAGCAGCCATTGTTTTTCTGTAATCTACTTTATTAATCCATAGATAGGTTTCATGTGGGAATGATAAATTTGGGAACTTGTACCCGTGTGTCTTAATTACCGCCGTACATTTATTAACTACTGTATTTCGATAATCCGGATTTTGTACTGTCGCTACTCGATAAATTGCGCATAGATAGCACAACATCCAGCGGTCGTCTTCTGGTTTGGCGTCGCCTCCTGTTAATAATCCGCTGAGGTCGTCTTTTGATTCGACAACTTCAACAAGGTCAAATGGGTTAATTTTTTCACTTATTTTCCCTATTGTGATTTTGTAGGAGGTCCAATTTTCCTGCAAATCCTCAGTCATCATTGATCTCAGTCCATATATATATATGCTAATACATGATCTAGATTCATTTTCTCAGTTTTAATTTCCATAAACATCGAACTCCTAAGTGCGTCCATTGTGGTTGCTCCCCTCCCCGGAATCTTAATCATTGGTTTCGAATTAGGATGTGAAGTAAACCAGGCACTCGGATATGTGTGACCTTTCAAATCTGCCTTCGGATTAGTGGAAATGGTTTCGCCAGTGTCTAAAAAAGTTACGTCTAGTGGATTAATCATCTTTATGCTGCTTAAAATTGTTACAACTTTTACGGTTTGACATAACAGGTAACCGAAGTGTTACTGCAGCTTACAGCGCTGAATAAGTGAGAGGCTGTGGGGCTCGCAATATGTGTGAGCGGAGATATGTGCTCAAGTGAGGAATTGCCGAAAGGGGGAAACTAAGCAGATATGCTGCTTAGCCCGAAACTATGCACATATGATGCAATTTGGCAAAGTTCTCTCACTTGTACTCTCGTACATATGTACATATATGAGTGGGGTATTCGGCAATCGGCCGTTGACCTAATCGTGCAACTATATGTGTATATAAAATGTGCACTTATATATTTAAACCATGCAACTGCACCTGCGCCACCTTTGACGAAATGGCGGTAGCAAGTTTAAAAAAAAAGCACTGAATTTAATTAATAATTCAAAAACGATCACTTACAGCACTCACTTTACGTTGAATCAAAGATGCTGATGGCTTCTGCAATTTTGATGCAGCTGGTGATTTTTTTGCTGATGTTTTCCTTTTTTGCGTTTATTCCCTTTCCTGTAGATTTAGGAAGTTAGTTGGAGTTTTGTCCGGCTCTTCCGCGATCGGCGCCGAAGGACCAAATGTTAAGCTGTGCGCTTGCAGGGGGATGGCAATATGTGCCTCTTGCAGCAAGATGAGCAGTGGGGTTCCGCGCGGAAGGGTAAACCGAAGAAACACCAAATGCAAAAGAAATTTGGGGGCAGAAATATGTTCTGTAAAAATATTGTGTTTTATTCTTTTCTTACCAAAGTGATTCGCATATGGCGAACGATTATAGATGATGGTGTGGAGTTGGTGCTTGCTGATATCCAAGTGTCTGTTCGTATATATGCCAAGGCGATCGCTACCTGATTTCAAATGCAGCGAGTAGCGAGTGCACCTACAGCACAGCCAACTCCAGCGCCATCTCTACGTGAGAATGTACAAATAAAAGCTTATATCTACTGCGTTTGGCCTAAACACTATTATTTATGTATACTTCTCGAATATTGCGGAGCATCCTTATGCTCTATGCTCTTAAACGTAACTGGCACATTTTTGACTCTTTCGAGTAAAAATCAGCTGACAATAACTGCGTAATCTTATAATCTTTGAACATACCTCATTTTTGAAAGCAATTTCGTCAAGGGAAACTATTTTTTATGCAAGCTCAAATACAGACTTGCTAATGTTTGCACGAATTTTTTCAACAATAAATAGAATGCATCATGCCACACTAATTATTTGCCACTTTTTAGTTGCCTTTTGAGTATGATAGTACCAACAGTTAAACAGGAACAGCCTATAAATGACCCAAGCAGGAAAACAAATACAAATAATGGACGTATCGAAATTAGAGACAGAGGCACACAGAGTAACACAGGGGTGGCCGTTGCACCCCGGCCTGGTGTGCCTGAACTTGACTGTTTTGTTGTTGCTTCAACCATTAAAAGAAATTGTATTGAACTTTTTTCTAGTTTTTAACGTTTTTTAAATGTTGTGTGATTTAATGTATGTGTATTAATTGTGTATAGTTTCCTTATTGTTATTAAGTTAGTATTTTGTTTCTTTTGTATTTATATATGTATGTTTTTTGATTTGACAAAAAAGCAAAATTCAATTTGTAACTATGAATTTATATACACTACTTTGGTAAGCTAATATTTTATTTTAAATGCTAAAAGCTTTTATTTGCAATAAAAAGAAAAATCTGTATTTATTTAAGCTGCAAAAATTGCATACAATATTGTAAAAACATACTATATATGCAAGTTAATATATACATAACATTTGAGAAATTTTAAATATGCAACAAAAGAAAGCAGCTTGTTAACGCATAAGCGCTATTCACAAAGTGGTGCAACTGCTCTGTTGTGCTGCTCACAGAGCAGTTTTGCTCTGAACAACAACAAAATTCACTTGCTACTTCTAGCAATTTGGTTCTTTAAGCCTTCTGCCGTATCAGTTGCACTACTTTGTGCTTGCCGCTATTGTAAACTTGTTTTATGTTGTTCGCTGATAAATCTTTCAACATTTCAAATTATAGATTACTTTTGAAGAAAAAGATTTTGAAAAATACCGCATAGAAAATGCAACCGAATACTTTAGAGCCGTTTGTATACGTTTCAAGCATTTATTACAAAAAAAGCCAAGGCATTTTTTAAAAGCCATGTGCTTACGTTTTTTGCGCATTGTATAACGCAACAGAAAATGAATTCAATATTATAGCCCCGCTCCCCCCTTCACGTTAAGCTAAGCGTACATATACTGTAATTTAGCAATAATTAATTAAGTTAAATATTAATATATGGCATTTTTATATTATATATGAAAATAAATAAAATCTTGTAAAAAACAACAAGTAATGTGCATTTTTTATCGTCAAGCTGCAGTTGAGAGGAAGTAAGGTAAGTTTATCATTTATCGACAGAATAAAGAAGTCAAACGAAATTATTTAATACTAGTCTTTTTTTTATTCGGATTATTTGTGTATGAATGAGTCGCGCAGCGGCAGCGCTTGCAACATTTCAGATTTTCAAAATAAATAAATAATAGCCTTTTTATAGTTACGCGTAGAGGAATCTTTTTATGGTAGGCATATAATTACAAAGCCATCGATAGACTGGGAAATTTATTTACTCGTCCTTGTTGTTGACAGAGCGCAGCTGTTCGAGTTCGGCGCGTTCCTGTTTGTTGCGCAGCAGCGGCACATTGTAGTCGAAGGCGTAGAAGAAGCCTTTGGGCTCGCCCGTTTCTTCGGGACCGCGCACATACTCGGGCTCCTCGTGCACGTACTCCTTGTACTCGGGCTGGGCTGGCTCGTTGCGCGCCTGCTGGTATTCGGCTGCATAGGGGTCGGGATTGTGACCGTTAGCGGCAGCCAATTCTCCCCACAGCTTGAAGTGCTCCTCCTCGGCCTTGCGTACGGCAGGTGTCTTGGTGGCCGGCTCCTTCAGATGAGCGGGACGATTGTCCTCCACATGGAAGCCGGTTCTGTCGGCATAGTACTTGGCAACGAAGTCGCGTCCGGTGGGCTGCACGTACTTGTAGGAGCCGCTCACCGTGCCGGATTCGTCCTTTTTCTCGTTCTTGCCCTGATTCCAGTCCTTGTAGCCGTACACGTACTGGCCCAGACCATCCTGACCGTGGTACTGGTGCGCATCGTAGTGCTCCTCGACATAGTCCTCGGGATGATCGATGACACGACCCATATACACGAATTGACCGTTTTCATTGCGCGCCTCGGGCAGCGGATTCTCACCAGTCTTGGGCGCGTAATCGATCTCATTTATGCCACGCGCCAAGTTGGCGTTGTTGAGAAACTGTTTCGCCTCCTCCGGCGAAATGTTGATTTTGAAGATATTCTCGGCGAGAATAACCGCTGGCAGCAGCTGGAAAAGGCGAAAGCAAGCGGATGAGTGAAAAGGCCACTATTTATGGATATTATGCACTAAATAAATAGTCAACTACATGCGTACGGATATGGATAGGTATAAAATACCGCAAAAATGGTTCATCAAATGTTTGATATTTATGCATTGCGATTTTTAAAATATGCAAATTCGAAAATTTTTGGAAGTACAATTTCTGAAAATAGCTGCGAGAATTTCTTTCTTTTTGCATTTGATAGCTGAAATTCCAATCATGACCAAACCTCTTTGGAAATGCCAAGCATTTAAGAACTACAAATAATCACGCTGCTCTACCTCTCTCTCTCTCTCTCTCTTGCTCTTTGTACATTGCACTAACACGACAGCTGCAAATGCAATTTTTGTCTATTTGCTGAAGACATTCTAGCTGCAGCTTACATAAACTCAGTTTGTTATTTCAGAGCCGCTGTCGTTAGTCGATGTCGCTGTCGCCTTTATTGATATTTGCTATACGAGTAGCTGCATCACTGCCTAAAAATACTCATGCTCATTATCGATTACTACGCATTCGAAGCTTCTGCCAGTCGCGCCAAGCTCACGCCAACAAATAAATTAGCATTTTTATTAAAATGCAAAAGTGCTAGAGCGTCTTCAGCGTGAATGGGTGGAAAAAAAACTGAAGATGCTGCCTGCGACTGGTTTTCAAGCGCAATTTGAATCACAAAAGCCACACTAGACGCAGCAGCGCTAGCATGTATGCTACCCGGATTTGGGCGTCGCTCTGCAATTTACGATCTTCCCGAGCGATAATTTCAATGAAGCTGCAAATCAATTTTTTAATTGCTTTAGATAATGACAAAATTGGCACGCGCTGAGCTTATCAATTTTTCAGTTGCGAATTTTCCCCCAGCTAATCACAGCGTTTCCCCCTTTGCAAATGCGGCACTTTTCTGCAGGTTTCCGTTGCACTAGCGACTTTTCACTTGTTTCAATACTAACCAGCAGCAAAATGCTGAACACGTTGCACTTCATTGTTAGATGCTTGAAATCCAATAAATTTTTGTTACGCTGAATGCTGTGAAACGTTAGACTTAAGTAACGAACTGTTCGTAGTTGTTTGTAGCTGAATATTATCACTACCGCACGCGGCTGCAGATACTTGGCTAGTGTTGTTGATTGGAAGCGATTTCCGCTACTTATATAGAAATTAGCAGCTCGGCGCGAATTCAGCTTGGAACGCGCTGACAAATAACACTCAGATTAAGGCAGTAAAAATTCAATAATTCTGCTGAATTGCGAAGAAGCTCCCGAGCAGAGCAGAACGGCGGCTCGCCGTTGCGTCGTGTCAAAATAAAAGCTGCTCAAGCTATACGCGGCAGCTGGTGGATGGCTGCTGTGCGCGGGTTATGCGCGGCTAGTTGCTTACTCAACGACTGACCAGCGTTACACACGCACACACACATCTGCGCATTGTTCCCATGCCACTTTAGATTATTAAAAACTGATTATTTTTAAAATTTCATATGGCAAATAATTGATTTTCATGCTGCCTGCCACAGCGCCAAGCAATTAACGTTATTTACTTTTCGTTGGGTTTCCTGCTCTCCAGCAGCAGCCTCAGCTTTTAGCATGCCGCGCCAGCCGATACTCCCTTATCCCATAGACACATTTTGTATTTGCATACGGTCAGCAGTTAAGTGCATGTATGCTCATTTGCAAATAGAAATTACAGTCATTTATTTTTATGTATTTCATTTTAGTTCATCGTTACAAGTTTTTTTTATAGATTTCAATTTCCTAGCAAGTCGGAAGTCCGTGCTGTGTCTCGATATTTCAATGCTGCCAGCGGGAAGCGAATTGATGGACGCTTTTTCAAGTGACAACTGAGGCTACTTCAAATGCCTCTTCTTCACTCACTCAACTGTGCTGCCTTTGAAGTGCTCATATTCCAGCATATGTATCTTCTATATATATTCTAAGATATGATATTGTTAAAAGAACTACTGGTTGGCGCAACCGTGGTTCCTGATGCGCACATAAACAGCACTAGAGGTACTTAACCTCATTTTAAAGTGACTACAAGCCAGCTACAAAAAGTAAGTATTACACAAAGAAAATATTTGTTTCATAGCTGCTACAGACTAACGAAAATGGTAAAATTAGTCCAGGAGCGCTATTCTGGCGACTAAGGCCACAGTGCAAAATATCTTGCATCAATTTATGCTTTCATGATAGTAGTGACAATTAATTGTGACCGCAATGCCAGAATTGGGCTGTAAATCTGAAATAGACATACTCTAGCTGAAGGTTACAATGAAGGTATTCATCAACGATATTTTTCAATTTCGATTCTGCCAGAGATACGACAACAATTGTTTATTTTGCATTTGTAACAACTAGACAAAATAAGTATACAACAACAATATGTACAATTAGTATACTCATTTCATTCATAGTAATTGTATACATTTGAGCGAATAAATTTGACTATTTGCATATTATTACTCGACAGTTTACATTAGCGCACTGTCAAATGAGTCGTATATGGTCGGCAAAACTGACAGTTATTTGAGAGTTTGTTAAAAAAATGCTTATGCCGAATATAAATAGATTTATAGAGTCATTTGCGCAACTAATATTAGTGCTTTAAAAACTCGTATCAAAGTTTTTACGAACTGCGTAAATGAGTGTTCATACAAAACTCGCGCTTAAAAGAAGTGCAAAGGTGTATACGAAAATTTCTTATAGACTATGCATAGATTATTTTATTTATTTCTATACTAGAGAGAAATAATTACTTAATTACTATCTTACAAAAATATGATAGTAAGTGTTAGCTGCAGCGGCTTTTGGCTCAAAGATTATATTACGTGAAAATTAACATGTGCAGTCTAAAGTTCAACGGAATTTGAAATTGGTTTCGAATCTTTACATTGACATTTCGAATAGTAATTTAAGGAATTCTAAACTTGAAATATTAATTTAAACAATTCAGCAATTAGCATTAAAAATTTTTCCGCGAAAACTTAGCAATAGCCCATAGTACATATATTAGTTGAAAATAATCTAATAATCGGTCTAAGTACACTTAAGCCTCTTAAGCACGCAGTCTCAATATCTTGTTTGCATTTTGAACAAAAGTATTCAAACTTAAGCCTAGCCATTTCATTTCAACTTTGATAAAAAAATTTACATCAAATATGTATATAGAACTTTGTTGTACAGTTTTCGGCTTTTTTCGCCAAAGCAGCACTGAACTGACATATAGATTTCGCTGTTCACAATTTCTTAGCAGCAAATCACAACTACATGCTCAATTTTGCTACAAAGTGACAATGATACAATTAACAAACAACTCAATTTTTCTTGGAATTTTAATTTTACGAATATTGATTGTTTCAATATGATTTATATATTGAATGCATTTACATATTTGCTGCTGTAACTGCAAAATATTACGCACAACATTTTGGAGAGTGGAATATTCCACTTGCATGAACTTTGTACTTGGCTTTTTTTGCTCAGGTAGTAGAGAGTAATAACAATCGATTAATTTATTCAATCATTTAGTTCATATTTAAAACATGAGCACAATTAATTTATTTCGTTTGCTTTTGTGATATGATAAATATATAATGTAATATAAATCGATTTTGTGTATACATTTCATAGTCATCTTTTGAAGAATGTATGCCATGTTTTCGAACTAAAAGCCTTAAAGCCCAATGCCTAGCTGTGAACTGGTTGAACATACTACAGTGAATAGATACAGTGTTGGACTCGTAAGGATGTAAATGAACTCTTACCAGAGAAAGAAACGTTTACAAAAGAAATATACGAAAGGAACAAGCCAGAACCAAACCTTTTAAATCTCAAATAATTTTAGTGAATTCACAAAAATTCACATTGGTTCGAAAAAAACATTTTATAAAATAAAGAAACAAGTAAGGAAGCATTAGTCGGGTTTCACCGACAGAGTAATACCCTACACCAAGTAACCGAGTGGGCGGACCACGCCCATTTTTTTGGTATGTCGTAGAGGGCCCAAACCTCATCTTATATACCAAATATTATTCCTTTAAATAAGTGATTAAACAAATTAAAGCCATTTTATTCAAATAAATTCCGAGGTAGTGGGACTTACAGGCCCAACTCATTTCTATATGCTTATGTCTATACCTAGGACGTCCCATTTAATGCGTTACAATTTTCGCACAAAGTTATTATACCCTATTACCATAGGTGTAGGGGTGTAGGGTATAAAAAGGTAATAAACATTTTACTCGTTTATTTTTTTCTTTTGCTTTTTTTCACGAATAACTTAAATACTTATTTAAAGCAGCTCAATACATTTAGCTCATTTTGATCCACCATTTCACCTTCAGAACATTCCAACGCCAACGGCTTATTAATAGTCCGAATAGCTTGCATTCTGTTTCTTCCGCTTCCAGCATGCAGTCGTCATCATCGTCAGACACTTGCTGTTGTTAATTGTATGAAAAATTGTAGTGAACATCGAATGGGATTCCCGAAATCACTCGAATCATAAAAATGTATGAAACAAATTTTAAGAAATTTTGTTCTCTTTTGAAAGCTGGCCGATTTTCGCTGTTTAGAAAATAAAATTTTTTCTAAGTTGCGAATAAAATCGAAAGATTGCTCCCTAGCATTTTTGTTCTGCAACTGCTTGTATGAAATATTTCAAGTCAATTGGTGCTACAGCTTTAGAATTACCATAGTCGCCATTTTTAAAACATGGCTTCGATTTAATGGCGTTTAAAGCTTCTAGCGAAGGGAAGCGGGCGCGCTACAACTGCTACAAATCGAGCTCTCGGTAGTACTGCTTGAAGTCGTTTAACTTATATAAGCAGCGAATTCTTTAAATGATGTACGAGTACTGGTACATTCAGCATATTGAAAAGTACAGTTGTATTAGTTGTATGCAAGCTAAAAGCTTTGATTTAGGAGGAAATTTTTGTATGTTCAAAATCAAAAGAGATTTGTAGACTATCGCGGAAGCCCTTCATTTGCTAACAATTTTGCATTTCATAATTGTATGAAAGACGAAAATGGGCTGCAAAGTGGCATGAAGCTTTAAGTTGTTTCAATACAAACGCTTTAAATGTTTCAAATGTTCCAGATACATTTTAATGGCAAATCTTCAAAATGGCAAAGGCAACCAGCAGCATATCGCCACAGCGTAAATGTCTTGCAAGTTGCTTCAAAGCAGCTGAAGGCAGCTTAAATCTTTCGTTGACAAATTTCATTTTTAGAGGTGAGTAAATATTCCATAAAATAAATAGGAATTAGCAATAAAATTTAATTATCGACAAATTTCATTAAATTAGTTGCTGCTACGTAGCCGCATCGCGACTTACATCATCACCCAAATAAAAAAACAACAGGCAGTGATTTCACTTTTCTCATTTCATCATTAGAAATGCTTATAAAAAATATAAAAGTGACTCTTTTGTGGATGTCAAGAACTCGTATCATAAATTTGCATGCATGCGAATCGGAGCGAAAATGTGCGGCCATGTCAACACTTTATTTGCATCTTTTTGGTTGCCAGTTAACATTTTAATTAATAAATTCTATTGTATTTGTGTTGTTGCTGTTGTAAATTTAGAAAATTTATTGTGACATTCTTGTAAGTATTTTGGCAGTGTTTAGAACAACTGTGCTACAGTGAATGAGAATATTCCACTTGTGCGCTTAATCATTGTGGTAAATTTAACTTTTGTCTAACACTGGTTGCAAACTAGTTTCGACTGTAAGAGGGTTAGTAGTTTTAGTGTCTATGTTTTTATAAAATTGTGCAAATTTTCAAAATTTTATGATTTTGTTATTGTATCTAGTCGCAATGTGTAGGCAACCTGTTCGTGAATCATTTTTCCAACAAAAATTGGAAATTCCTAATTAGACATACTAATACAAGGAACTAAAGTTGAAAGCTAAGACGCAGACTGTGCTAGAACGAGAACCTGTCGTCGAAAGCGTGGCCAGAATGCCGCGGTTTGGGAACTGCTTATGTGACGCTCTTAAGTCTGCTACGCTGCGCTGCTCAAAAAGCCGAAAGCATACAAAGAAATTCAGCAAAAAATTGAATCGTTCACAACTCAAACAAATCAAACGATAATTCATTTAAAAGTTTTGTTAATGAAAACTCGTTTAAGTGCTTCTCTCTCCGCACACAAAAATGGCTTAAGCAAATAAATCACAAAACAAAAACCAAAATGTCTCTCCCATTGCTCAATTCTGACACGTCAAACACTGAATTAGTTGATTTTTAACAGCTTCATAAAAATTGCATATGTTTGATTTTTATTTCATTAGAAATAAAACATGTTTTGTTGTTGTAGCATTTTAAGCGCCTCATAATTAGCGACTTGCACGATTTGTGCTGCGCGTCAACAAAATAAAGCGCAGTTTCGATTTGTCGTTTTTTTTTTAAATTATATTTTAAGATGAGTTCAACGCTTAGCAACGAAAATAGCATAGCATCATTTTGAAACGTATCAATCTGAACAACAAAAACTGCGCAGTAGTTGCGCGCGAAAAACCCAGCTCGCTTATAAATAATTATAACTATTTGCCAGGCAAAAGGCTACAAGGGTAATTGCATGGCTCTGGAAGCAGCGCTAAGCTTAAGCCACGAACAATGTGTGTAATTTGCAGCTGGCTCTGTGCTTATGGTCGGGCTATAACGACTGCCATTGCAGCTACAAAAGGCACGTCTACTTATAAGCGTGTAGAATGAATTGGTTACATTTAACATTTTCAGCAGTTCCATTCCAAGTCTGACAGTTAATGCCTGCTTCGCTGTTTCAGGCATGTCGAGCGAAAGAACAAGCGACGAGTTAGCAGCAGCTCGAAGCAGAAGTGCGAGTATAGTTTTAAGAAAGCTTGAAGCCGTGCACTTGCAATCAAAGCAAGTTCACTCATAAAGATCCTGTACATATATATCCTTTTTAAATACGTCTTGTCAAGTTAGCCCATCCTGTATGTGCTTGTCCTGCACATGGCAAAACTGTGCGCGTTTGTGAACTAACCTGAACTTCAAAAAGCACTGCACACACACACACACACACACATACACTTATGTATGCAATTAATGATCTTCCAAAATTCTATTTTTACTCGTCGCATTCAAGCAAAATAGTTGCTTGCGTAGAACGTAGACAGCGAACATGAATCGATTCGCTGTAATGCCGCAACATTCAAAAAAATCATAAACAATATATAACTGTCAATTAAAAAACCGCGATTTGCGTTTATTTTGTTGTTTGTTATGAAAAAAACGTAACTTTAGAACATTATGTTAAATAGCTTAAGCATTGCAGAGAACAATTTGCAGAAATATTTCCTTACTAATTTTTTTGTGAAATGAATAAGTTCTGTTGACGAAGATTCCATTTAAATGTTTATGAAGAACGCTTCTGCTAAAGAGAATACAGTAATAGCTCGATTTACGTGCTCATCTGTAATTAAGCATGATAATGTAAAATTCAAGGAAAAATGTTCTTATAAAAAACTGATTTGATCTTTGTTCAAAGGCACACTGAAGCCATATCTGTACACTATTTTATAGTTATACTCTAATTCTTATCTTGTTATTAGTTTAATGTGTAAGAATTATTTGAATATGTATATACATATGCATGTATGTATATCCATAGATTGAACAAATAAATCTAAACGACGCAAATCGAAATTACGAGAGATTTTTCGGCAACGTAAATCGAGATAGACAACGATGTAAGTAGAAATAATGCAAACTTTTATTCCACGACTTAAATCAAGATAACCTCAATCGAATTGACTTAAATCGAGTGATTACTGTATCCGATAGTTTTCTCAGCCGTGCACCGAAATAAATTTTTGTATGTTGCGGATGTTGGTTTAGTGAGTAAAATGGAGATAAACAATTGCAAAAATACAAAAAAGGGGGAAACAAAAAAAGAGAAGTTTGAAAAGTGGTCATAAAACTTTTATCAGCTATAAAATTTTAGTTTTGGTGCAAACGAAAAATTATCTTTTTTTATAATAGCCCAATTCACAATCTTGTGCAAAAATCCCAGACCATTTGCACAAGATTGTGAATGGGCTATTATAAATGATGTATAAAGCAAAGCGAACTTTGTACAATAGAATTTATCATCAAAAAGCAAACAAATTGTTTGCTGATTTTTTAGCGCGACTGTTGCAATTATATTAATTACTCCCCTACAACAACCACTACCCATTTTCTTTGTTATTGCATTTGATTATGCCTATTTTACTGATGAAACTAAAAGCATCTTCGTCTGGGCACGCCCATGTTTGTTTGTTAAGAATTGACAAGAAATTGGAAAGTGTTTTAAATGGAAAATTTAGTTGTTCATTTTCGAAAGACTCCATGCGATGATATCATAATAAAAATCTCTTTAAAAAACAAATAATTAGCATTCTCACACGATTCTCGTATTTATCGATATATGTCGTATTCATGCCAAATTAGCAGTCTAAATGTCATTGAAAATCTGCTTCCTACACAGAATCATTTACGAGAGTGTTTCTGTTAACTTAACAGATCTTTAGGTGGAAAGCTGCTACATTTGTAATTTCACTGAAGAAGAATAAAACGCTATTAAATCGAAAGTATGTACTAGGAATAATTAAATTTTTAGCAGCGGCCTAGATTTGTTGCTAGCAGAAACATTTTTTGGAAAGCTCATGAAAATCACTCTAAATTGAAATTTTTTGTTCAGTGAAAAAGTTCGACAGTAAGTACAAAAACTGACGCAGCGTTTTGAATAAAGTTTAGTAAAAGGTTTTTAGTTAAATACGACTAATCCAGCGCATACAACCTATTCGAAAAAAATATTTTGACAGAAGTGCTAAAAAATAGTTACTTTTTCTTGAAATAGTAATCAATCAAAACAACTTAACAAGAAATGTTAGCAGCAATTTTTCGTGCGAAATTTATGGCATATATGACAATAACGAGAGGGGTTTGTCAACTAAAATTAATTGTTATGCAAATTGTAGTTAGAAGATTTTAGTTATAAGCATTCGATATAAGTATGTATATTGTATATTTAATAAAAGCACTCACAGCACTTTAATTAAATAATTTACGCTTTTGAGCTTGCATCAAAAATGAAAATGTTAAATGTCACGACTATTATAATTCTGATCCTCTTGACCCTGCCTTCAACTTTGTTTTGCGTCTTTTTGTCTGCTTTCGCATTTGCTGAAGTTGAAATTACTGAACATTTACAAGACAAACGTCTTCAACGGTCGGCCACCTTCCATCTCGAAACAACAGCTAAATGCAATAGCAATGAAAGCCACTGGACATAAAATGCATTGCCTGTGAGTGGCACCGCCGAAACACTTTGACTTTCACTGCGATGGTGCTGCTCCGCCACTTCAAAGAGCCGAGAGCCAAGCGCCAAGAATGTGGTCAGTGCCAAAGAGAAAAAAAAAACAATTAACTCGATGTATGGTAAATGAGTAAAGTCAACATGGGGCGTTGAGCTGCCGAAAAGAGTGCCTAGTTGCTCCGTACACGCGAGTACGCTGAGCGCACTGAATGACAGCCACACAAAGTGCAAGAGCAGGCGCGTAGTAGCAGCGCATGCGCAAAGAGCCACTGGAGCTACCAAGTGCCAAGAGCAGCGGCCCAACGCTCGAAGGCGCCTGCCGGCCATATGTATTTGGAGCAGAGCCGCTAATTGTCGCAGTAAGCGCGAGACACTGGTAACAGCTGCGTGTGCCGGCCACCGAGCGAAGGTTAAAAGTGATATTTATAAATTCCGGAAAAAAAAGTTTTCCAAAATGTGGGATTGCTGCAAAAACGCAACTCATTTGCTATTCAGCTGCTTCATTACAAGCCTTTATTTACGGCATGCAGCGGCCGGCATATTTCCGCTTACGCTGCTGCAGTCGGCGCAGTCGCAAATCAGCTTGCCGCCGAGCCTGCAGAAATTCGGCTACATCGAGTACCAGCCCAACGGCACGCTCATACTGCGCAGCACCAAGGAAAACGGCACGAACGCGCAGAATCTGCTGCTCTTCAAGACTGTGCTGAATGCGATGCGGCTGGCGCCGCTGCCACCCGGCGGCGCTGCGACCATCAGCATCGACGGCGTCAAAATGTACGGCGACGGCGTGGAGCACAAGTTTCCGCCCTTCCTGGAGCGGCTGCTGCAACGCGTGCAAACCTTCTTCTCCGTCTACAAGTATACGGACACAAGTCGGCCACAGGCGTCGACGCAGCTGTCCGCTGCAACAGCAACGACAACAACAACAGCAACAGCAGCAACAACATCTTCATCAACAACATCAACAACCAATGCCATTGATGATAAATTGGAGACAACCACATTTGTGGATTATAAAGGAGGCGAGGAAGCCGCAGATGACTATACGGAATTCATATCCATCGGCGAGAATGACGGCTACATAAGCGTAGGTCAAGACTGATTACACTAGGCAACAGCAAAAATGTGACAGACATAATTATTTTTCTTTTTTTTTTGATAACTTAAGTTCGTTTAACAACAATTTCAGCGCATACTAAAATGTTGGTTCGAAAAGTCACATTTTAGCTAAAGACAGCTTTTGATCTTTGAATATCAAGTAAAGAGCACAGCCATAATATATATCGTTAACTTAAAATATTAATCAATAGTTGCATAGTTGCAGTGGCTTTGGATTTTCAATTGATAGTTGCATCTTAAAATATTTAAAAATTTGTCTGCATCAAAGCAGCTATTGATTAAAACCGAAAAACTCAGTGAAAATGAGCAAATAATTTTTTGTTAAAGTGGAAATATTTTAGTATAAGCTGCATGTTGAATGCTTTCAAATTATAGAATATACTGAATTACAGGAATATACTCGTATGTAAACCCTGTCCATGTTAGACAAAATAATTCAAAGTATGCATACAATCAAAATAACAGCTGCCGAAAACTATAAAGCAATTTTGTTCACCAGCGTTATTTTTATATGGCAATCAGTGATCGATACAAATTTTAAGTTCCGCGCTTTTATTATCTAATTTATTTATTGCGCTTATCGCACCTGAATTGTAACGAATGAGCAGAATAAACAAACAATAATTATGTGTGAAATAGAAAATACTCGTTTTGTTGTTGCTATTCAATTCACACATTTTTCGAATGACGTGAGATATTATGAAATTCTGTTTTCTTTTTTACTGCTACAAACAGTATATAGAAATTCCCAAAACTATTTGAATATGAAGTTGCACGTACTGGCCGCGCATACTCAGCCTCAATACCAGATGAGCAATGCGCACGCATACACATGCACATATGCACATATGTTACGGCAAGCTGCAGTGCAGCCGCAAGCGCAAGCGTGGGCGTGCTAATCCGCCTCAATATATACAAAACCCCGTTTGGCGGTGTTGCCCTTGTCGGCGACGAGCCACATTTCGTATGCGTGTTTGGCAGGCACTCGTCGCATGTAAACAAATGTTTATGCCGTAATTTGTACGCTTAAAAGTTCAATGGGAATTTCTGCTTGCCGCTTTTTTTTGCCATATTGCTGCGCTTCGAAAGAGTTGCCATAGTATTTGGCATTTTTTGCAAGCACGTGAGTCGATTTTCGCGCATGCATTTAGTTCGAGTTCGTTACTTAAGTCTTTTGTTCTGCAATATTTTATGAGAATTCGAAAAATAGTTTTACTTACAATTTTGCCAGCTTGTGAGTTGATTTTAGTGCGAGTTCGTTGCTTAAGTCTTTTGTACGATGGTTAATTTGGTTTATTTTGTTAGGAAGAAAGAGTTTTGTTGACCAAACTCGTTGAAGTGCAGTGGAGCACAGCTGAGATTAGGTTTTCTGAATCGTTTTCAATGTTTGCTTGCAATTGTAAATGCACAGCAATTTGAAGCTGCCAGCTTGTAAATATGTGTACTAAAGTCTTTGAAGAACCAAAAATGAATTAGGTTTCTTTCAAATTTTTTACTACGAAATCTTAATAATTGTATGCGGATATGTAGAAAATTTTAAGAGTGAAAATGGCTTATTCTAACTATCGCAAATTTTGATCATTTCCGAACTGAAAATGCTTCTGTATTACGATTTTTGGAAAATCGAACCTAATGTGAACAAAGCATTGCCTTTTGAGTTTGGTACTTACGAATAGCTTACGTTTATACTTATATAAGATTCGTTCATAAAAAGACTAGGATTGACAATGCGTATTAAAACCAATGTCATTTAATGTGTATTAAACATTCACTTCATTTTTATTTGTAATTTTTTTTGTTGATATTCATGTATTTTCGTTCATGTTTTTGTATCTATTTTTCTTTTTATTTTTGTTATGGTAATGAATGTGATGCATGATTTCTGCGTGAAGAGTGTTTGTATGAAATGTGAACAGGCAATTGTTAATATGGAAAAATTGAAAATATTGTGAAATTAGTTGTAAAGGTTTTATTGAGCACATTTCTTGGTGTGCTCAGCAATAGTAACCAAAGTGACCCGGTAGCGTTTTAGTGCGTCTAAGTATGTATGTATGTATGTGCCTTGTGTCGTTGTGCTTTTGTGTTGTGTCGATGAATGAAATGGCGCTTAACTCTTACGCAGCGGCAGCTCATTTCCAGCAATTGGCGCAGCAGCCTTTACGGGCTCAAGGCCCACAGTGTCATGTGACTTGAGTGGCGTGGCAGCGGCAAGATCAGCAGCAGCCAAGGGTGCATTATCGGCTAATGGCTCTGCATTAAAAACTGGCTTCAAATCTACGGAAAGTGCAAGTAAAATGTTAACTGTCACTGTAAAGTAGCGCCAACATACCAGCCTGCTGTTCCTCTCGCTGCTGCGCATTTGTTTCCAATAGCTTGATTAATTCAGGCTGCTGCTCGCCCTCGGCCAGTGTCTGCTTAAGCTCTGCCTTTGTGTCAAGCGCATCGGCGCTCTGCAAGGGCAAGGCCTCTGGCTTGTTTGCAGCGGGCAGTGGCACCGCCACTATTGGCAGCTCAGGCTGTTGAATGCTGCGTGCGCGTATTGCTGAGAGTGGCACAACAATGTGCGGTCCGTTGAGGAAGTCGACAATCTGCCCGGCTGGCAGCACATACAAATGGCGTGCTTCGGCGGAGAGCACAGTTGGCGCCGCTGTCGGAGAACTCGGGCTGCTCGCCTGATCGCGGCTGGGTGGAAAGAAGGCCGGAAACAGGCCGGCACCGGTGGCAGCTGCTGCCGAGGCAGCGGAAGCGGCAGCAGTTGCTGCCTCGCTGAGTGCTGGATACATTGAAATTCCGGTTTGTATGGCCGTTTGAATCTGCTCAATTTGTTGTGAAATATTGCTAAATTGTTTGGAGGAACCAGCAATCAGGGGCTGCTGTATGTCAACGCCGCCGCCGCTGGAGCGTGCCACATTGATGGCATCGACGGGCAGCACGGGTGCGCCGGCACTTGTGGGCACGTAAATGATGGTTTCTTCGTGCGGTGCAGCCATGCGAGCGTATGGTGAGAGATGATGTATATAGCTGGCAGGTATGGGCTCCAAGCGCACTTGAGCCTGCGGAGTCAGTATCAATATAGGAGAGCCGGCTGCATCGCCCTGCAGCTGCACTGGTATGGTCCAAACGGATTGCCATAGCGCGCAAGCTAATAGAAATTTCAACATCTGACATAAAGAGAGCATAAAAGTGGGTAAGTTAGTTATTTAGTTTTATCTAAAAGTAAAAGAATTCTAATAACTATTAAATTACACTTAATATGTTGCTGGAAAATCGACTAATTGCTGAGTAAATACGTAATTGGGAGTAACTGTGTTTAATTATAGTTTCAAATGAAAACTAACGAGGCACCAACAGCGAGCACTATCTGCTTCAGTTATTTTATTATTATGTTATTATTGTCATGGTATTCTTTAAATATCGATGAAAAATGCCTGCAAATTCTATTTTTTACGATGTAATCTGTGGACATATAGATTGTCCAGATTTACTGAAGCTAATCAAATTTAATGTGCCATTTAAACCTCTTCGCCATGCTAATATCTTTTATACTTATGCTTTTAAGCAAATTATTCTCTGAATGAGCCAATAACTAGATCGCTCTTAGAAATAAATAAGTTAAGTGCTAGATTTAATGTCGATTTTCCAATTGCCAGAAATTAATTCAAATTTGTGCATTCTTTTTTCCTAGATAATAGTATATCTTTTTAAGTATTCTCTTAAATGTCAAGTCTGTAAGGTTCCTGTAAACCGTAGTCTATATAAATTGAATTGAAAAAGTTAGCTAGCAGTTATGCTAATTCCATAATTGATTCCAAATCCCCTTTGCCTGATTAATACATAAAAACATTGCTGATTCCTTATAGCTTTTTCGTCTTATATGTCAGAGTACATAGCACGTTCTTTATAGCCACCATTTTATATTGCCACTCGGCAAAGAACTTACAAATCCTGTTTTCCTAGCAGCGGGCAGTTATTATCATAGCACAAGCAATGCTTTTTCTTATTCTTTTTTTCGCAGGGCAGAGCAGTCAATTATATCAAGCCATAAACCGGAATTGCCGCAATGAAACTACCAAGTTCAGCAGTTATTTTTAGCCAAGGCAAAACAGTGTACTTACTTACTACTTATAGCCTGTCCAGCCGACAGCACTGCGGAGTTAATAAACCGCAGCGGCAGGCACTGACACAGGATGTTGCCTTTAGATACAACTGGTTCAACCGGTGAGCTGTGATGCTCTGAGCAGCAGCTACATTTAGTATCTATCGATTAGTCAAGCTACTAGAATAGTAAGCAGCAATAGCAGTGTTTTGCAGGAGCATGCAAAGTGTGCGATGGATTTGTCCTTTTGTGCAGAGTATTCCTACATATTTTATAGTCAACGTTCTTCCTAATCAAAGCAAGCAAATTACGTAATTTTTTTGTCAATTAATCAATGCACTTTTTCATTGTCTTGATTAAACTGCTGCATTGAATTGAAAAACGAATATTTTGCTTTAATTGGCTGAATGTATAAAATTTCATTTATATTATTTTTAACCAAATTTAGTTTTCGGCAATTATCAATAAAAGCATGACAAACCAACTTTGCATATTAATGATTATAGATGCTATTTGTTAATGTATATAGATGCTATTTGGCCATTTACTGACTAACGTGATCTTTGAAAAGAGATGTTTAATAAAATATATGAAATTAATGGTATTTTGCTAATGCTTTAAAAGCGCGTATGACACACACACTTTCGAATGTAATTTCGAACGAATATATTGAATACATGAATGTTATATATGAAAACCCAGTGAGATTCGCATAACTTGATCATCAAATGAGAGCTTGGCAGTCTTCTTTGCACATTTTCTTTGCGTTTGCCATTACCGATGTATAAGCAATTTGAGTACGTATTTCTTAAAGCTTGATTCAAGCCCATCGACAAGAATGTATTAGCCAAAAAAATATGCATCACTTCAAGTTTCTTGCTTTTTACTTTGCTGTCAGAAAAAGTTCGTTGTTATTCTTTATAAGTAAAAATTCCTTTATCTTTAGCATAGCAATTTGATATTATATATGATTTAAGAATCGATAGTAACTTGTTGTAACATGTTTATTTAACTTTTCCAAACTACACTAAAAGTTTTACTTGTATAAACAAAAGACTTAAGCTAAGAACTTGTACAAGCTTTCTTTTTGTAATTAATAAATGTTGTTTGCTTACCTTTCGTCAATATGAAATACTTTGTGGTTCAAGCTGAACTTTCAGTCTTTTAATTGCTGCTTTTAAGTAATACAAATTCGTGTGTACTTTCAGAGTTCAGAGTCGTCGTGCACACATACACACATGCAAAGCCAAAACGAAGTGCAACACTTGCAGAAGAGCGGCAAACTCAAGTCAGCTCTTAGCACTGTCGCCACTCAGAGGAAACTGTTCTGCATCTCAGGCACAAGAGCCCTTTTATAACATGCGCCACTGGACACAAACTAACCTGCCGCAACTATTTTCGCAGCCTGACGAAAAGACAAAAACACAAAAATAAAGCAAATCCACGGGAATATGAAAATTGTATAAAGATGCAAGCATCAGACCAGCAGCGCAGCCGGCATTGCTCCCGCACGGAATATGTTGCAAAACCTGGCATATTTTAGTGTCGGTGTGTGTGTGTGTGTGCATGGAAGCATCTTTCGGCAGACGACAGCTGGCTCAAGAATGGTCAAGTTCTAGTTGCAGAGTTTACTAAACTTGGCTCAGCGAGCAGCGACAAACAGGTTGGCTGCTGCAAGCTGGCACTCTCATCATTTTCATATTCTATCTTTTCACAATAAAAACTTTAAAATATTACGCAGTTCTCATTGAACATTATAAGCATTTTACAACTTATGCGTGATAATTACCTACTTTATTTTATGTGCCACATTCAATTAATTATTAATAAATGTTCCTGCTGGTTTAATTAATGAATGTGATCATTTTAAGCCGTGCTTGCAATATATTTTGAGCATATGCAGCCTGAAAATCTGCTACAGAATCGTATCGAATATAGTGCGAGTTTTCTTCTGTCTGTTTATTTTCATTACGGAAAGCGGAAAACGGAAAAAACGCAATTTTTGCCGCAAATCCCTGAAAATTTCTGCTTTTTTCTGCTCTACGCGACGGCCAAAGGGTTAAGAAATGCAGCGGAACCCATTCCGGGCGATTTGCATGCCATTTCAGGCATTTTGGACGCAAAAACTACTTTTCACGCATGCGATAAATTTATCCCACGATAGTCGTTCCTTACGTAGTTTGGCGAAATCCGAAATCGCATGCGATTTTTTGCCGATTTTGTATGCAAAAATTTTTCCGTTATAATTTTGTGATTTTCGCGTTTTTCGTTACGTCATTTCATCTGCATTACGTAGTAACAGACCAGACGGGCAAGGAAAAAGAAAGAAAATTGGAAAATTGTAAATCAGAGACAATATATGATATATATATCATATATGGGGCTACAATATAATATATAAAACTATGAAATAGTTTTCTAGTTTCAGTGCAGAGTAGTAAGCAGTGTAAAAGAGAGAAATATCGCTTGAGAACTGCTTGTAGCCCACTATGGTTGCTGCCTTACCATTATTTTCTCAGTGCCTATTTTAGCTACCGTGGAAAAGTCTTTGTGCGAAAGTTTTCCTATGTCACTACAATATTCGCGGATTCAAAGCAAATGTCCAATGCGCATACTCCACTTTCCCCATACACACTAGCCTGCAATCCCTTCAAAACTAACAAGACCTAATGGCCTTTGACTAACTAGTGTAAATATTTTGCAAAATAAGTATTATAATTTCTTTATTATTTCCACTTTATCGAGCGTTACATGACAGTAGAGTGCCTACATATCGAATTATGCATACATATTTTTATGAGTGTTCATATAGAATTTTATACGAAATATATAGTGTCAGCTTTTAAAAGCCATATCTATTGCCCGAGCGCTGCAGAACTCTGTTGGCGGTCTTCAAGGCGAGCGGCGGCAATTTGGGATTAGCGCTACGCTCAAACACCGGCCCCGAATCGGCGAAATCCTCGGCAATTATAGTTTTCCACTTATTCACGAAGGCATCGCCGCTGACTTTCGAGGAGCTTTTCTTGGCGCCTGCAGGCCCGTCGCGTGTGACGGTATGCACCGGCACAATAATGTCGCTGTAGTCGTAGTCATCGTAGAGAGGGCGCTGTTCGGCTGAGGAGAGCCGCTGTCCAGCTGAAAATCTCTTGATGACGAGCTGATTGCCATTGGTCGGCAGCACAACGCTGTAGGCGGCCGCCTCTTCGGGGGATACACCGGCAATGGCTGTCGCCTTGGGTGCAGCCACAGCCAGTCCATTGCGTCCAGAGAGTGCCACGGCGTTGGGTTTCGAGGAGGCAACGCCACCTTCGCCGGCAATTGAGAGACCTGACAATGTAGCAACAAGATTATTAGTGCATCATTTCCTATTCTATGAACTGAATTTCTGTCAAAGAAATGAGCTGGTATGAAGCTAATTTCCAGATGACAACACACTCACCCACTGGCTTGGCTTCGGCCACAGCAGCGTCCTTTTTGGGTGACGAAATGGCAACGCTGTCATTCATATCTTCGTAGGGGTCGTCACGGTTTGGCGGCAAAAAGTCATCAATATTGAATTGTTGCTCGGTGACCTCTTCGACCTTCTGTTCGCCGCCGAATGCATGCTCCATGCCAGCCTCTGCGGTAGGGCCGGCTAGGCCGGGTTTCTTCTGTGGCATAAGAACGCCTCCGGGCTGCAGCAGCATGCTGAAGTCCTTGATCTTGCCGCTCAGCTGTAGTTTGGCCAGATTCTGCGCGGCCTGACCCAACTCCAGCAGACTGTCCGCATAGATCTTATTGTCCTCCGCGCTGAAGGTGCCACTTCGCTTTGCCTTCTCCTGTATGGCGACCAGGCGCGCTGCGGCTAGCTGTATGCTATAGAAATCGCGCTCGAAGGAGCTGGACGTTGAGCTGGAGCTGTCATCGCCGGACTGTTTTACCGTCAGCACATTGCTGGCGACGACGTTGGCTGCATTGGGCTTGGGCGCTACAATGAATGTATTGAGAGTGCCGTCTTTTGGACTGCGCACTTGCAGAAATTGACCGCGCAGCCCGCCGTAGTAGGGGTAGGACACTTCATCGTAGATTATGGGATCGCGCGATCTATGTCTATATGTGGAAGGAGTAGGGAGTGTGCAGGGTGCAATTATGTTTCAGTGGCATGTGCTGGCGAACATGGAACTACGACTACTTGCCAAACAAGTGACTATATATACATAAATATTATTAGATATATGCAAATTATAACTACTAGCGGAAACTATACAAAGCTTATGAGACGCAGTGAAAATTTACAATAAACTACAAAGTACAGTTGAGTAAAAGCAGCAGTGAATTGGAAAAAATGAAAGACAAGTAAAATGTACAGCTTTTAGCGATATAAATTTTTATTTAAAACTAAACACGCTTAAAGATTAAAGGAAACACACATTTCAAGGACAATGAATTTGTAGAATTTACAAAAGTCTAAGCTTCGCGCAATGGGCAGAGCGGCAGAGCGATAAAGCGATGAGCGACCGATTTCGATTGCGACTGAGTATTATTTTGTGTTTCAGTCTGTCGGTCTATCGGTTTATCTGCGTCGATTGTACAGATCCAACTCAAGATCGGCCTGCGCGTGCGCCTTGCCGCCGACGCCCGCAATGGCCACCGACTCCGGATTGAAGTAGACATTCGTGGGCACGCCCTTCTTGAGGAAGGCGCGCGACAAGGGCGTCGATATGGCTGTGCCGCCATTGCCCACAATCGCTTTGGAGTGCGGCTCCAGAATGAGCGCGGCCGTTTTGCCGGCACCCGCCGCCACCTGACCTTGCGAGAAGTAGGGCAGGAAGTAAGTGCCGTAGGGTATCTGTGGTATGTTGCCGGAGGTGGCAGTTCTGCCAGTGGCCTCTACCTTGACGCCTGGCTGCAGGGCTGTGGGGCGTTTGACTTTCTGCAGCTTGGACGCGGCTGCCTTTTTGCTTTTCGGCGCACTTTGAGCTGTCAGTGAGGCTGCGGCAGCAGATGGAGCTGGGGCCGTAGCTGGAACTGCTGCAGTGCTCAGTTGCTTATGCTTAATGGCGCTGCTAGCCAGCTGCTCCGCGCTGACGCTGGAGAGCACATGCAGGCCAGGCACTGGCACAATTTGCTCAATCAGAAAAGCTGGATTGATTTTTCTGACAGCCGCCAAGAGAGGTGCATCATGCTGAAGATACGACGTGTCCACTGCCGTTTCCGTTTGCGGCTGCGTTGCTGCTGCTGCAGCTGCTTGCAATTTCGAAGGCGGCGCCTGCAGCTGCTTGATCGCACGTTCTGTGGTGGGTTCAGCATGTCTGGCTGTGGATGGCGGCGCTGCAGTTGGCGCCGCAGCGGCCGCGGCTGGCGCATAGGGCAGCAGCAGGCGAGACGCTGTCAAGTACGGCGAATTGAAGAGGTAAAAACTTTGGTATTGCTGTGCCAATAGCTGTGGCGCGCTGATGGCAGCCGGCTGCGGCACTTGCAGCGCTCTCATCAGTCTGTCGGTGTACGCTTGCGCTGGAGCGGGCAGTGCTGCCACAAGCGGCGGGTATGCAGTTAATGCTGCGGCTTGCAGCGGCCATGTTTGTATGCTTGTCGTATGCCAAGCGCTGTTGTTGTTGATGGGCGTTGAGATGCAAATTTTTAAACAGGATGACAGACAGTTGGCGGCGTCGACAGTGTTGCGCGGTGAAAGTGTAAGGAGAAAGGAAGGAAGCTTGCGTTAGGCTTGTTTGTATTTACAGCGAGAGCGGAAATGTGCTGGTGTGGGTAAATTGTCTTTGAGTGTATGTTAGTTTTTTAACAAAATAATAATTATTTACAAACTTGCATTGTCATGCAAATAACAAGCGCCTCAACTGTTTGCAGGTGTGTTCTGTCCTCAATTGGAAAAACATCGCATGCAATAAAATGTATGGAAATTAGCAACAAGTCAAAATTGATATGGAAAGAAATTATAGGTGATTGCATGAAATGACAGCTTGTTTTACATGGATTTTGTCAAAATAATAACAAAAACCTATTGCCACAACTTAAGCTGTACTTCCATACAATAATACAATACAATAATTACAATGCTGATGGTACAACAGTGATGGTACTTATGCCATTTATAATTCAGTAGGTCAAATTCGGTGTCCACAAATATTTTGAACTAAAACTCACTTCAAAATACATAAATATTATACTATTTTCCAGAGAAAAGTTAAACATTTTTGAGTAGAACCCTAAATTAATATGGGCCTTATTCCCCAAAAGTTTATCTTTGCTGTGATATAACTTTCTGTATTGGTGTTAACCGAAAACCATTTTATTGAAAATAGTACTATTTCAAAAATACAAATCTTACAACAAACCAGTTTAGTTCAACAGCTTTTAATTAGTCTTAACAAAAAAATTGGTTAGTACAACTAAAAGTTTGTAAGCTGTTTTTTAAATATAAAGCGATTTTTTCATTGTATTTACACTCATTCTAGGGTTGTGTTTTCCAGTTAATTGACATTTGAAAAAATATTAAAATTTTTTTTTATTTAAATAAATTAAACACACTTTTCTACATAACCTACAAAAAAATTGTACGTTCTAGTCTAAAACACGTAAACGGAAATCGCAAAAAACGAATACTACGCAATACTTCCGACAATTACAACTACAGATGAACTACAGTTAAGAGCGGTGCCGCCTCAGAGCTCCAGCATGGCGCCCGTCTCAGGCGCGAAATAGACCGTCGGACCGGTGGCCACGATCTTGCCCTCGCGCGGGAACGTGCCCGACTGTAGATTCGTGCGCTCCAGCGCGTCCCTCAGGTCGACGCTGGCCGGTATGGCAATAACCTTGGCGCCGGGGCCGGCTATGGTCAGACTGCGAGGATGTGTGAGCGCGTAGCCACCTGGGCCAACGATGGCGGTGCCGCCGCTGCCTGCCGTAGCCACGCCGCCGGGCCCCGCAATCGCTATGCCGCCCTTGCGCACCTTCAGGCGTTGTATGATGATGCCGCCCTGCTTCATCGCCTCTCGGTGCGCCGTTTGCAGCTCCTGCAGGCGATTGCCGAAGATGCCCTTCTCCGCGTCCGTATCGGAGGCCGTACTTTCGTCCTCATCGGCGCTGTTACTATTGTCAGCATCGACCCAGTCGTCCTGGTTATTGTTGTGGTGGTGGTTGCTATTGTCGTTGCTGTTATGATTATGATTGTTATTGTTGTTGTTGTTATTGTTGTTGTACATATGCTCGGGATTGTAGAAGGATTGTGGCAGCAGCGGCGACGCATTGAAGAAGAGCTTTTGTGGTGCTTCCAGCGGTGCAGCTGCCATCTGTGGCGCCTCAGTGCCCTGCTCTGGTCTGCCACCCGGCAGGAAGGGCAATTTGAATATATTCTGGAAGGCGGTTTTGATGATATTCGAGTTGGAATTGTTGCTGTTATCGTTGGGGTTCATGTCGTTGTTGTTGTTGCTATTGCTATTGCTGCCGAATCTGTTAAATAAATTGAAGTTGTTGTTGTTTGTGTTGGGTCTAAAGTTGGGACTGGCATTGCCATTATTATTATTGTTGTTGTTGCCAGCCTGCTGCCCAATGCCATTCAAATTTGCAAGCGGCGTCGGTGCTATGTGAATCGTGGTGCCCGCCGTGGCCGTGCCGCCGCCCGGCAGCTGTTGTATCGCCACCGAGCCCACACTCGTTTCCTTGTCGCGCAGCGGCTTGGGCACAATGCGCTTGCGCACGATTTGTGTGTTGGCCGTGTTGTTGCTGGCGCCATTTTTGTTGCTCGTGCTGGCAGTCGCTTGTATCTTGTACGGACGATTGGCCAGCTTCTCCTCGCGTGAGCTTGTGTCTGTCAGCTGATCTGTGGCATTGGGAGCGGCATTTGGCGCTCTCTGCTTCTGCCTGGAAGTTGAGTCCTCATTCACGGCCAGCTCACGCGGCAAAAAGAACAAATGATATTTGGGCAAGCTCGTTCGGTTTTCGCCCTTTTCACGCTTTGCGGCTGTGGTCTTGTTCTTTTTGTTGTTGTTGCTGTTGCCACTGGCATTGTTTGTTTTGTGGCCCTTCTGCTTGGCCTTGCCGTAGAAGTGGTCAATGTCGCCGACAATTTTGTAGCCCTTTACGCGGTACTCTAGCGGCGCATACTTCTGCAGATACTCCGCCTTGTTCAGCTTGTACAGATGCACGGGTATGACGAAGTGCGTGGGCAGCTGCTGCTGCTCGTTCGCGCTTTGCGGCGCCGGCACTTGCACTTGGCTCGGCCGAAAGAAGTACTGCATTTGGGATTGCGTCTTCAGCTTCTGCGATTGCGGCTTCGACAAGTGCTGCTGGTCGGCCTGTGCCGCCTGGTCTTGTGGCTTGTGCTTTGGCTGTTGCTTCAGCGGCGGCACATTGTAAGCGCCCGGCGTCGCGTCTGCCGCACCCTTACTTCGCTGCTGCTCCTGCGCATACGCCGCATCCAGCCGGACCGCTCTGATGGAGGGCACCAGTATCGTTTCGCCGTGGCTGCCCTCCATTTGGTGGTGCTGCTCGTGGAACGGCTGGTATGCGGGCTTCGGGAACAGGTACTGGCTCGAGTCCAACATCGGCGGTGTTTTGGCCTGCGCCGCCTGCTGCGGCTGCTTCTTCACGTAGCCTAAGGCTTTGTTGACCTTATCGATCTGCTCTAAAATGCGCTTGGCCTCGTCAATCTTTTCGCCTTTGCCGTGCGCAACGTCGGCACCGGGCTGCTCGGCAAGCTCGTCCGGAAATTTGACGAGTCTTTGCTTTTCGATTCTGCAAACGAAATGTTAAGCAAGGTTTGGGCGCATGAGTTTTTGCTTACGATTTTTGTGCGATTGGAATTCAGTGGTGCGGAAAGTAGGTTGGGCGGAAAGGAGCGTGCTAGTGTGCTATTTGTGTGTGTGTGTAATTGTGGCAGTGTTGGCAAAAAACCAAGTTTAAAATAGTCAGCAACTTTTCTTTTGATATATTTATGTCCATGCTTTCTTTGCTTTGTTTGCACTCATTTCTTTTCTAATAATATAAATAATATTCTTAATAAAATTATATGATTTTTGTAAAAAGTGATACCTACTACAATCAGAGCAGTATCGAGTTGGCTACTTTTGTAGCATAAATAATTTTGTATCGGCATGTAGAAAGCTCTGAAGGCTATAAGCAACACATAAACTTTGTAGAAATTGTAAAAGGCACAGAAGATTCACAAAACTATGGAAATATCTTCAGAGATGCGGTCCCTGAGAAACTGCCAAAGAAGTTATAGCAGCCATTTAAGTAAGTAGGTAAGACAGTAAGTAAATTACAGTGATTAAATTCACATGGCATTTCACTATCTCTTATTCATAGTTTGATATGTTTTATTATTTGAAAGTATGTATTTTAAAAGAAGTTATTGCAATAAAACATGTAATTTTTGCCAACACTGATTTGCGTGCATAATTTAGTCGTTTGATAAAAACACATCTGAATTTGCCTCTGGGCAATGCCAAGAATTTATTTTATCGCCAATGCCGTTATTTTGGCATGTTAGTGTGTCTTTTGTTATAGCTACTGTTAATGTGTGTGTGTTGTAAATATGTGTGTGTAGGTAAATGGAGCCCAACCTACAGCTCAACCACTCAATTGCTCAAGCTAATATTTCCTTGCTTGGAGCTCACAAATCCTAAAAAGTTCTTACAAATTCGCTTCAATGCTTTTTGTGTGTGTCTGAGTTCCGGTTTGGATTGGGATTTGTATTTGGATTTACGTGCGTGTGTGAGATTTGATTTGCAACATGAACATGCAATCGCTTTACAAAGGCATGCAAGTATTTTTTAGAAGACATGATCGAACAGAACAGGCACAGAGTTAGCAGCAGTCTAAGTTAGGCTTAGTTTAGAATGTCGATGCTTGCTTAATTAGCGGTAGATGCGGCTTAGAACAGGCTTTAGTAAAACAATGAAACAGCTTTATATGTATGAGGTACTCACTCGACAGTGGCGGTTTTAGTATCGGTGGGCAATGCTACAGCTTCCGACAACAGACCAGTGGCGGCCAAAACAGTTAACTGCAAAAAAGAGCAGAGTAAAATGTATAAAATAAAGGAAAAACATATTGTCGTAGGCTTCAAAGAAATGACGAAATATTATTAATTTCGTTAAGCTCAGAATATTTGTGAAACAAATGAATGCAAGAATTATCGGAAAAACTAGTAAAAACCACAAAAGGAAAATGTTAACGCCCTATGCGTGTATTGAAAATCTGCCTTGATTTAGGATCTATTTGTGTTCTTTGAATCTCATCCCCACTGTACCATTTATAAGCTTATCCTGATGGTAGTTACCCGAGTAAATTCTCTTCTTATAAAAGTATATTTTATCGAGTTTATCGTAGAATAGAGATAGTTTAAGCTAGATAAATAGATACTAGATAACTAGTTTAAGCGGATAAATGCGCTAGGAGTGAATCAAAATATATTTAAAAATTTTACAAAAATAAATTAAAATGAGCATGCTTAGAAATGTTACTTTTTTCTGAAGAATCTAAGTTTCTAAGCTTAACTGATAGCTTTCTGATTTGTTTAATTTACAAAGAAATCGAAATAATTATTCTTCTTAAATCCATCGAGCTGAAGCATAAGAGCGCTAATACAACAGCAGAGTTTGGAGGAAAGATTAACTAAACAAAAGCTACAGAAAAGTTAACAAAAAACATATAAAAATGTTCATCAATATTAGCAAAATCCTTCGACATGGTTGCCTGACATTCAACAGACAGTTCAAGCATGAATGAATTTTTACAGAAATGTGCTACCAACTGCCGGCTATTTGCACACTCCAACCAAATCATGAACTTATACATTTAATGAGCGCACATGCCATTCCACTTATAGTATCTATCTATTTTCTTAAAGACTTGAATTCGGCATACTCGAGTACATAGAGTGTTTGATCAACGGACAGCTAATAACTGGCAACAACAACAACAATAATGTGATGATTGCTTCTGTTTTAAGCTGCTTATTACGAGCAGTGGCCACTCGCAAGCTGTCAATTCAAGGCAATTTTTCAATGCTTTCTCGGATGAAATGAAAGCTCTGCAGATTTTTGCGAATATTTGCATAATAAATATGCGCTGCAAGTCGCTGTATGTGTGTGTTTGTCAATGCCAATGTATCTGCCAGCTGAAGAAGAGCTTCGAAAATGCGGTCAAGTGCCTTAATTTTAAGAATTCTCAAAGTTTGATGCTCAAAAAGAGCAGAAACGAAAAGAAATCATTTGCATGAGTGCGTGTGAGTGTGTGTGTATGTGCTGAAATTGTTTGTTTCGAAATTAAGTCGTGACAAGTGTGAAGTTATAATTTGCATAATTTCCAGACAAATTAGCATGAGTGAAATGTTTTGCAGAGTGCTCATAGCTAAAATGGCACTGATACGAAAGAATACTTAAGAATTATTAGGCTTAAGTGGTTTGAGCTTATCTTTATGTGCTTCCTTTGATAGATTATAATTTGCGGCTTAAACGAAAAGCACTATGCCTAAAATGTTATTTAACATTCTACGAATCTCTTTTATTGCCTCTAATTTATTGAAATCGTGTGAACTGAGTTTGGGCTTTTAAGCATTTTATGTCATCAGCAGTTAAAATAAAATATTTACCCTGATAAGAGCGTATTTTTGCCAAGTAAATATGCAGAGCACACACACAAACAACATAACTCACTCACACTGCTATACATTTAAGCAGCTTCCAGCGTAGCAGCCGCTTCTTAGGCACACGCAAGCTTGACAAGACGCTGTAACCAAACAACGCCAACGTCCAGCGGCTTGTCTTAAAAGACAAATTCCATATTTTGGCAGGCAAATAGCAAATGGTCAATGAACCCGGCACAGTGCCTAGCCAGAGCTTACAATGTTAAGCTGCCCGAACACACCTCTTGACATCGACATAGTCCACATGTGAGCAGCATGTCTGAGCAACGCTCATGTTACAGTTTTTGTAGAAGCTTATGAAATATTACGCTACATTGGGTGGGCTTTGTCAGCAAGTGAAATACAAAAGAAATTTACTGTTGATCACTTGATAATAAAATCATGCTTAAATAAAATGATTAATAACCGAAATTCTGATGTGTGCCAAATGCAACTGCTCAGTTTGTCTGCCGCAGCTGTTGCTCACCATACGAGCACGTCATCATCGCCGCTGGGAGAAATTCAAGTTCTTTTGTTGCCATTCATTCTCATGCAAATGTATTGTAATCTCATGTTTTGGGCTTGGCGAGCGCTTTTGGAACTAGGTTAATTTTTCTCACTTTATTCTATGCATTTCTGTGTCAACATAAACATCTGCATATAGTATTTTTTTAAGTGTGTATGTCCTCGCTTTTAACTTTCAGTTTAAAATAGCAAAGAGTTGATAGAAATTTCGCTTTAAAATAGCAAAGAACTGCCGCAAGAGCATCGCAAGATTATAACTTAGCGCCGCAATGATGAGCTGAACTGGTTTCGAAGCTTCGCAGCAGCTTGACATAATTTTCAAAGTGGCAAAATTTGATTCACACTCAGGCTTATCATAAACAAGATATCGGCCGCATTTTTTCGCTACTTTACGATTTTCATATTGAACAAGCTAATAGACTCTAAAAACACACCTGGAAAAGTGATGGTAAGTGGCTGTTTTTAGTGATAGTCATGAAGCCATCTTAATCGATAATTTTCTGAAAGGCAAACCATTGCTGAAGCATACTACACATCATTACTTGACAATCTTAGAGCAGAAATTGCAGAAAAATGGTCACATTAGCAAAAAAAATTCTTTTCATCAAGGCAAATCGCCGTCTTACACCTCAGAAAAATCCACAAATTAAGATTTGAATCATCCTTGACCATCATCCTTGCTCAGCTGATCTAGCCCCAAGTGACTGTTTTTGTTTCCCTAAGCTAAAAGTTGTGCTCGGAGAACATAAATTTTCATCGAATCAGAAGGTCATCATCATCTACATAAACAATTATTTAGCAGATAAAAACGCCGAATACTATTTGGACGGATTGAAGAGATGGCAGAAGTGGGAAGTCTTACAAGAAGACTATGTTGAAAATTAAAAAAATTAAATAAAAGGAAAAATTTCCCATATAATTATTGGGTCAGAAACATCTCAGACCACCCTCATATATTACTTGTTTAACTAGCAACAGCCCATATAAGAATTTGCGTACCCAGCTTACATCTTCCCAACTTATCAGCAACTGTAGTCTAGCTACAAGAAATATAAAAGCTCTTGCGCTCTACCCTTGCGCTGCTACCAGCCCGATTGTAGCTTGCTCAAGCGCACAGACGCAGAGCTATTTTCATTTTTTGTCTACACATTACGTTAAATGAATTATAAATTATGACTGGCGCACATGAAAGCAATTATTAATTATAAAAAGAATAACCAAAATTAATTTATTCTCAATACAATAATTGTGCAGAATAGTTCTATGGCGATTTTATGGGCATGACATAAATGCATACACAGGCAGCTCATATGCTGAGATGTGACTGCGTGTGTATGTGACGTGCGCAAATTTTACTTTTTCGGCACTTGTGGGTTTTTTTGCGCTCTGAGGTGACGTACAAAATTTTTAATTAGCCTGATATCCGTTGAATTTGAGCTGTGACTGTACAACAGTTTTACTTTCTATGCGTGACAATTATTTAAGGTGTGTTAGATAATATGCAGCAGATGCCAAAGAAGATTGGAAATAATTGAAATTATTATAAATGCAATAACCACAAATGCAAAAAGAGATAAAACTATAAATACAAGTAATTACTATATTACAAAGAGATATGACACTAACAGCTCATTTATATTAAGCACTTAAATTTCATGACTCCACTTTGTCCATCACTAATACCAGGAAATGTCATGAGCATAAGCTGACAAAATTCCTTCAGTAACAAATAAATTAAAATGCTCAAATTAATAGCTTCACAAATTTTTTACTAAAAAGCTAGTTGATAGCACGATTACAAGAAATTTTTTTAGTTGTGTGATTTATATGAAGCAAAACTAAAAAAAGCAAGAAAATGCAAGAACAAATATCAGCTGCTAATTACCAGCAAGAATTTACATAATTAGCTTCTTCTTTTTGAAAGCTGTCAGGTAGTTAACAGTAAAAATCGTTAGCAATTTTGACATGTGAAAGTCAATTTGGCACTTTGGGCTGCACCACTAAAAGAACAGAACGAAAGACTCAAGCAGCAAACTTGTTTCAAAACTGCTTTAAAGTAGCAAAAGAAAGTTTGGCAGTTGGTAAAATTCATTAAGTCAGTTTGCTGCATTAAAAGTCGCTTAACATTCTTTCGCTTGGCTCGAATGACGAATGGGCGCGGCAGTGCTGCTGGCTGAAGTCAGTTTCATTATGCAAAAAAACGATTGCATACTTTAAAGTTCTTTTTGTAGATTAAAGATAACACAACACTTACAAGCAACAAATGCATTCTTTTCTTCAATTTCTTCCACTAGTCACGAAACAAGCGCCAATTATGTCACTCATGCAAAGCGTATTCTCTCGATGGCTTGCGCAGCGCAAAGTCGTTCAATGCAAGGATAGACGTCGAGAATCCTTCACTTGAGTTATGCCCTCCCGTTTATGTATAAACTGCTTTATAGCACAAGAAGTTGCTTAAATCACTCGAGTGCCACTTTTGTATTTTGCACGTATTCGCAGTTAAGCGAGCGTCTTTAGTCACTGAAGAAGCGAACAGAACCAAACTTGACAACGGTTGAAAACGGACTGTGCCGTGGGCCGCCGCCGACCAACGTTTATAACATTTCCATTGGGATCGCATGGCAGGCGTCGCACCGCATCATGAAGCCAATGAGCCGCAACGGTGGCGACGGCGGCGACAGTGCTTCAAAATTTATTCATCGCGTGTATTCTTTCGCATTGCTGGGAAGAGAATGCAGGAGGTTAGTAGCTACTGGTGGCAGCGGCGGGTGTTGCCACTAAAGAGCAACTTTTTCACGAAAGAGAGACGTTAAGAGAACTCTGTAGTTTTGTTGTAAGTTACTACAGCTTCTTACTTCTAGTTAGGCTTCTTTCGATCTGTAGAATCATAACTTTCGTTAAGATTTTAATTATTTTTATCATGGTGCAATATTTCGACATCCATTGCACTAAAATAAAAATAATTAAAATCTTAACTAAAGTATATGATTTTCAAGAAACCTTGAGCCTGAAAACAAACAGCGCCTAAGAATTATAAAATAGGTAGAAAAGAAACATATTCTTACACTCATATTAAAAAAATTCCACTTCAAAAAGTTATAAAAGTTTTCTAATTGTTTATGCTTTTGTTTGAATTGGCAATTCTCCGAGAATAATCTTTGCCATGAAAAGCTTCTCAAACCCGTTCGGATTCGGTAAAGTAGGTCCCGTTAACTTGTGCAAAAATATAACAAGCACACACAAGTTAATGCGAGAAAGCTAGGCCTAAGCCTCGTTCGCGGGCGGTTGTGCCAGTTATTTATTTATTTTAATTGTTTATGCTTTAATAAAGAAATAGTTCTAGCAAGTGTGAATGTTTTCTTGAAATATTTTCAAAATAAGAGAAAAAAATACTTTTAGAAAAGGGAAATGACAATTAAAAATCATAGCTTATTTATGAAAATAAGTTATAGAATTTAGCAGTTGCTGCGGTGCAATATTTAAAACTCTTGCGCTCTCGCTCTCACTCTCTCTCTTTGCTGCTCAACTCTTCAAGTTTATAAATTTACAGACATTGAAGTGTCTCTGCTCTACTAAAAGCCATTGTTGTCACTTCTACTGAGCTACACCAACAACCTCAAGCCACATTTGACCGATAATGTTTGCTTTGACTGTGATGATATCACAATATAAATGACCACATATGACGCTTCGATCAATCAACATGCAATGCTCCTTGCGCCTGCATTGCAAACTATCTTATAGCAAATATTCAATGCCAACAACAATAAGAACAGCAGAAGAAATCAACTGGCAAAATAGCAGCAATGTAAAAATGATCAGACAGACATATGTATATACGCACAGTTACAAGATCTGCACGCAAAGATACATATTAAATTCATGTGCGACGTAAAGAACTCCAATGAATTTGCGGTTTTTGGCTTTCGCTTACGTCGGCGTCGGCGTCGGCGTCGCCGTTTGCGCTGATTAGCACATGCTCGTTGCGAATGCGTCGAAGAAGTTGGCGCAAATGTTTGCATGCGATGTGAGAAGATTTATTAAGTGCTGGCTTGGAATGACAGCGTGGAGTGGTGGAGCTAGTTTTTATGTATGCGGTTCATTGAGCGGCAAATCGCTTTTTATTGCATTTGCTATTTGTTAAGAATATCTTTTGCAAAACAATAAATTAAAAGCGCAAGAAGTGTAACAACATTTTGAAGCAGCAACAAATATGCCGACGTTTTTGTGAATGGCGGCAGTGAAGTGACAAAAACGCGCCTTCAGCTCATTGACACCTTCAAGCAAAATAAATAAAGCCGCCTAGTTAATAGTTGAACTTATTTAATAGCAGCTTTTTAAGGCATTAATACAAAGTATCCAATAAATTGTATTGCTTTGAATTTCATGCAAATGACTGGGGTTTAGTTGAGTGCCTAAAACGTAATCACCCTTATCAAGTTCGTCACTTAGGTCTTTTGTTAGTACTTTTAAATGTCAGCCCGAACTTGTTGCAAGAAACTGATGTTTAATTGCGTATTAAAAGAGCAATCAACTTTTACAGTATTGATTGAGAAAAAAGTTCGTCACTTAAGTCTTTTGTTTGTTTGCTGCTGTGGAAAAGACAAGCAGCCCCTGCACTACTCTTTTAAAACTCTTCACAGGCAAAATCTATACAGCTCCAGTGACTGCATTTTATGCCTTTAACTTTTTGTATTTTATGCCTATTTCTGCATAAAATGCCATATTTTACAGCGGCTTGTGGGATTTGCATTATAAACATTTCACGAGCTCGCGCTAATTTTATGCACTTCTATAATAGCCATACAAATGGAATTAACAATATAGCAGCCGGCTTTTGAGCAGCGTGCTACTTTATCTCTCATTAGTGCGAAGTTGCACCTCAAACTGGTCAGTCTTCGTTCGGTTCAAGTTCAATATCAACCCGAATATATTTTGCTAGTTGCTTCTCTCTTTTTCTCAAAAGCTTAGCAATGTTTTACAGCAGCCAAGATATGGCTGCCGCACATCTCAATTACGAATGCGAAAACTGATTTTTTTGATAATTTATGCACGATCTCGACAATGCTACAAATTGCAACAATTTTTCTTTTTGCTAATTAATTTAGGTTAGCTTAATCTGGCTGCCTAAAAAGGCCACGCATAGACCCTGTTGGGTCCTTAGTGATGCCAGTTAAGGTTTCGTTTTAGTAGTGGTCAAAGTAATGGTCTGTCAGAATTTGGGAGTATTTTTACAAATTTCTAAAGAGGCTAAAGACAGGCGCTCCCAAACAAGTCAGACGACTAATTAAGTTAATTCCAACGTATTTTTGCTTTACTTTCGTGCGTATTCTATGCCTTCAAAGAGTTTGTTTTTATTGCTTCTAATGGGTTAATGTACTCGTATCGATCAAGCTTGCAACAGTGCCAATTGCGAACGCATCTAAACATTATCTTTTGCAATTCCAATTTATAATTCCACTTTGGCAAGCGCTGTGCGTAAATGCATACCACTTTTACCAATGAGCTGCAACCTCGAAAATAATGTTAAAACGTATTCGGCAGCGACGAATGCAGCCGTAAAACGGTATTTTGCATTTAACACAGAAACCTTGAAAATGCGACTCACATGAACCGGGCTATTTATAAAGCGCGCCGTGAAGACGGCCAGAGCAAAAGAAGAGCAGTGTGCAATCGGCACAAGCCGCCAGCCATCAGCCGCAATTGCACCTGACCTTCGCGCAACGAAAAATCACAGCGTCGAAGGATGGCTTGGCAGCATATAGCAGGATATGCGGCCACATAAAATACCAAAAGGGAGTTGCCGGAAATTGTGGAATTGTAAAATTATAGTAATGCCAATGTGGGGCTGTTAACGTGCCGCAGGCGGTGCAGCAGCCTGTTGTAGTTGGCCTGATAAGCGGTTGCAACTACAGGCACAACAAAAACAAATAACCACTACATAGAAGTAGCGCAGCGAGGCATAATAAAGGGTTATGCAGCTGCGCATTGCATCTGTGGCATAAAAGTAGGTGGCGGCTGCAATGCAGCCTGCGCCGATGGAAAAGGTCATGTGCTGCAGCAAGGAAGATCTCAATCTTTTTTTATTCAGATAAAAAACTATGTATTTTGAACGCTTTTCAAGCGCTCACGTGCAGCTTAACACAAATTCTTGGCAGCAGCAGTAGTAGCAGCAACAACAACAGCATTGATGCACTCAAAGATATGAGTTTGTTATGCTGATTATAAAGTTAGTTGTGATAACTTAAAAATCTGTTATAATAACAAAAAATTTGTTATAATGACTAAAATTTTAGTTTTGAAAGCGTTTTAAATTAAAACTTTTAATTGGAGAGAAAAGTGTCAATTGATAATAATTAAATTTTTTATATTTTATTTACTTATTTATGTAAATAATGATAATTTGACAATTGAAATTTCATGACATTCCTTAGTTTGTAATTATAAATATTTCGAATTTCTTTCATATTGTTATATTATTTAAGACCAGAGCATGTCGGGTGGGAATGATTTTAAAATTATAATAATACAAAATATTTGCATAATATATGCAACATTTACTAGAAAATTTAAGTTTAAAATAAATAATTCAACATAATATTCAACTAACTCATTAGTTAAGTATTAGTAAAGTTGTCAAGAAGGCTACTATGCTCCTCTTTTACTAAGATATTTTTTTAAGTGCAATGGTAGATTTAGCAGCATCAATGTCAGCCAGCCCCGCTTCACTCAATTTTACCGTTGGACCGCAACGAATCTTGCATGCTGATATGGCCGTTTCAACCGTGACAGTGAACTTGTTGCTTGTGCTCTGTGTATGCATGTATTTATGTGCACTTGTTGTTGTTGTTGTTGACAACAAGCTGCCAAGTGTTGATCTCTTGTTTGCCAGCCACGTACGTGTGTGTTTTATTTAATTGAAGCAGAACACTTTTTGGCCTTTGCTGCCGAAATTTTTGGTTTAAGACTAAAATTTTAATTTCATTAATAAAAGAAAAATTGTGAACATTAAAGAAAGTTTAATTTAGTGCCTTTTTCTTTGCTTTTGATGGTGAAATTATTTATATTTAGCTTATATACCACAGAAAATTTAGGCTAAAAGTGAAATGTGTCAACAGTAGCTTTGATACAGATGCATTTCAAGTTTCAAGACAAAATAGTCGAAATGAAAAGTGCGTGTACTGGTTTATAGTAATAAATTCTGTGTGGCTTAACCTTCGTCTGCCCCTCAAAAAAACTTACGTTGTGGACCCTCATGTGTAGATTTCTACACATATGGGATTTTTGTGCATATTCGCTACAATAATTCGAACTTAGCCCTTTTCTTGATTATATTTCTTGAGAAAACATGTTTAAAAGATAAAACTAGTTTGCAGTAGCTTTTCTTGAATGCATTTTATGCAAACATTTCGATTGTTGTCTTTTTAGCATGCAATTTTTAAAAAAGAACAGAAAATAGTTTCATATAAATTGTTTTTAGATAGAAATTGTTTTCGTAGCATATATGGCATCTTGATATGCCATTTGCTTGTGGCGGAACGGTTTTTGATCTTTTTGATGGGATGTGGCTTGTAGCATTTGATAGTAAAGATGCTGTAGATTCCGAGCCAGGCATACCAGATCTGGCTGCCATATACGGGTATAACATGTGGTCGAGCACGCACTCAACCAAAACATTATGCCCTATTTTTCATGCTTTTATGGCATATACTGGTGGAATATGCATCTTCCTCGAAAACTGAGTGGTAACGCATTCATGTGAGTTATAAAATTTCACCAGTAAACTAGACCAGTTATCATATTTCTCACGAATCGGAGCATACTTTTCCGATGATTTTTGCTGCCTACTATTCATTGCATCATGAAATCGTATAACTTGATTCACATGTTACATTATTGCTTTGAAAATTTGGTGGCCTTGTTCGGTTCGTGTGGTTCCGTCAAGATCTAATATTATATGTACTATTAGGTACTCAACTACTACACGAATTTCAAAGCCATTGCTCTAAAAACTGGCCTATATATACCAGCTAAAATTAAGACACCGATATATGCTTGCAATAAGTTTTAGTCAAGCTTTTTGTAGCCCTCCCCGTGTTTTGCAATGACAAAGACTTTCGAATACGTTAAAAATAATTTTTCAACGTTCGACGGGAAGAAGAGTAAAAAAGCATATCCTATGCCATTAACGCGAGCTTTTTCAATTTATAATTTTATAGATGTATTTCACAACTTTGTTTTTATTCACTGATTTATATTTACGCGCAGAAAAAACAGTATTTTTTCCCGCCAAAACCTCACGAACATATGTGAACTTCATATGTGTAGAAATCTACACAAGGGACAACAACGTAAGTTTTCTTATAAAGGCTAAAAAAAATTTCCGTTTATGATAAAAATGCAATTTTAGCTGTAAATCGATGCTGTTGATAAAGTCATAAAATTTGGAAAAATTTCATTAAGCCGTTTTGGAGAAAATTCCAAAAGTGTATGCTCGATGTGTAGTTTTCTACACCAGGGGCAGATGAAGGTTAAACATAAATTATGATACATACATATTTGTGTAATAAATAATTATTTTTCAATTTTATGATAAGGCATGCATAGCAAATTAAAGGGAATTTATAGCAGTTTAATTGGAAGTTGTTAAAAAGGTAAGTAAGCTATGTAGAACCGGTGACGGATTGTTACTGACTCAGAAGATGAAGAAGAAGAAGAAGATAAGTAAAAGTACATATGTGTTACATTCTGCAGTTATTAAATTTCGAAGATACACATATTAAATAGTCAATTAACACACTTCAGAAAATTGATTGCAAGCAATCAATAAATTCAATGCTGCTACCCAATATGTTCTCCGTAAAAGTATGCTCAGTCAAAAAGCACTACCAACAAAAAATGCAATGCAAAAACAAACATTCCATATAAAATTGTATTCAGGCTATCAACTGCAATTCAAGGTTTCTAAACAAAAACACTATGAAATTTTGCAAGCGCGCAAGTAGCATATTTAAAATACCAAAGCCAGACACATAAAATATTATGCGATGACTTTGTGCGTTAACTGCGCACAGGTCATGCACTACAAAATAGCAACAACAACAATACGAAAAACACAATAACAGCAAACAGTAAAAATTATAAACCAAATATCGAAAATCCCAATTGTGAGCAATGCATGGCATGCATGCATGGCATGCGACTCCAACGACGCTGGCAAGTGCGTAGAATTTCAATGGACAACTCGGACAACGCAGCTGGAACGGATCGAACAAGTTAGTTACACTACAAGTGCATGCCCATGCACAGTTCGAGCTTTACAGTTACACGCATGTGATTTATGCAATTTCTTTGAATTTCGTATAAAACTCAGCATGCGAATAGCACGCGTTTTCAAGAAAACTTAAGCAAACAATAAGCAAAATTAGATGCGCTGCTCTAAAATATTACATAAATTTGTGATTAAATTTTGACACTCTATTAATAAAACATTATCTTTGCCAATTTTATGTGTGTTTGGAATTTATAATTTCTATGCTTTGCTTTAAGCACAAAAAAATTAGTGTGGATTTTGCTATTTAAGTGGGTTTTCATGTGCACTTAAGCGCGTAAGATATATTTTATTTCTCATTAAATTTATTGCCTGCTATTAAAAAAGAATTGAGACGTCAAGAATTCGATAGCTTTTAAAGTGCGTTCGAATATTTACAGCCTTCATAAAAATGCACTTCTGAGCCCTTTCTTTTATCGCTTACGGCATCAAGCGACGAAAACTAAAAGTGTTCACTTGTGGTTCTTTGTGCGTTGAGTGCCCATAAAATCAATCTAATTCTAGAAAGACAGCCTTTTCAGAGAATCTGCTGATGACATAAGCAGATAAGTAGTAAAAATCGCCTAAAATTACTACAATCTAGTGTTATGATATAGTAGCATTGAGTTACGTAAAAAAATTAGAAAGTTATTTGTATTTCATGTGCATTTTATGGGATTATGTTAACAGTTATTCCATTCCAATATGTTATTGGCACGTACCATCTGAGCATTTGTCAGCGGCTTAAAATTGGCCAAAAATTGTGACTTAAATTTTTTGCTATTCCATTTTGGTAATGTTTTTTTATTCAATCGTTACGGGAATATACATAGTTCTATATTCATATCGTAGTATATGTACATTTGTACATATATCGCTGCTTTACTAGAGAAATGGCACATTGTGAACTTCTCTTTTGTTGCAAATATGGCAGACTATATGGAATAGCTACTGGAAGAAGATCAGCATTGTCCGAAATGACAGAATTGTACGATTCGATGGTAAATACTATTTGGTCTAGTAAACAGAAAGCCATTATTTATGCGTGAAACTGTAGGTTTCGTTTAGCATAGTTAGGTTGATTCGATTTAAGCTCTTCTGGGCAATCGAAACTGTGTCGGTCGGGCTGCATGATTTTCATGGATTTTATCGACATTTTCGACAATTAGTATCCAGAGTGTGGTGCATCTTTGACAACCAAATTACCGGAAGAGAATCGACGTAACCAAATTGCGCGTTTATAATATTGGGACCAAGGACCATAAACACTATTCACACCTTTATCAAAGAAACCTCGTAAAATGTGGTGTATTTTCTCTTTGCTGGTGTTCATTTTGGACGTCGTAAAACTGTCTGAGAAGTTTTTTTGGAACAAAATCTTATCTAAATGAACGGACTATGAGCTATATTTATGTAATTAGAATATCAATCAATATATATCACCACTTTGGTGTAGAACCAAAGAACGAACTAACTATTACATCTCTATCTTTTCACTATATACTAAAACTAGGGTAAAAAAGCCCGTCCTACCTACGACGGGTTGGTTCAAATCATAGAGAATAAATATACGACAAAAAATTTACTTCCAATTTTGAGATTCAATTTTTATGCAAAGGAATTAAATAAAAGTTTATTTCAATTTTATTAAATTGAAATTTTAATTTATTTTTTTCATCAACAACGATTTTTTCCTTACGTTTTAAGTACACTTCGAACAAAACAGAAAAACCGCGCGAATTTTATTATTTCCTCGCATATTTTCGTGCGCAACAAATGAAATTCAAGTACAGTGCAGCAAGAAAATTCAATTAAAATCGCGCGTTTTTCTAACGTAACGAAAAAGGAAAAATCGCAATTTTCGCCGCAATCCGGAAAATTTCAGGATTTTTCTGCTCTACGTAGTAGATTAAGGGTTAAGGAATGCAGCGAAACGCATCCCGGCAATTTGCGACGCATTTCGGCGAAGACGTAATCCCCCGCCTTACGTAGTTTTTTGCACGCGTTTTTTGCCCATTTTTGTATGCAAAAATTTTGCCGTTATAATTTTGGGATTTTCGCATTTTTCGTTACGTCATTTCATCTGCATTACGTAGCAACGACCAGACGGGCAAGGAAAATGTGGAAATGAAATGGATTTTTAAACAGTTTTGTAAAATTTCCAATAAATAGAGCAAAGCGGTTGCGAAAAAACAAAACGTTGCGAAACTAACAACAACGCGTTCCAGCTCGGCTTCGCTGGTATTTTCTCTGCGCAGCCGAGACCTCCTCCTGTGCCCCGGGCTCTTTCTTTTTGGAGCCATTTTTCCAAAACTCATTTTCCGTTTTCTTGATAATTGTCACTTTATTTTTGAAAGTTTGAAAAGTTATTTCACTTTGCTGGAAGCCCGACACCAAAGAACGTAGCACTATTACATCTCTATCTTTTAACTACATATACTAAAATATATAAGACACCATAAAAATACATTGGAGATATACAAAAGACACAAGCACATACTTCAACTGAGTATCTATCACTTGGCAAAGCGTCGGAATTTGCGCAGGGAACGACCATCCCGCGTCTTGCTGCTGCTGTGCTCTGCGAGCGGCGGCTGCACTTCGTAGCTGTAGCTGATGTTGGGCTCCTGCGAGACATTCACCACGAGCTGCGGCACGCGTGCGCCAGCGGAGGAGGCAGTGAAAGCGGCTGCAGGAGCGTCATTTGTCGGTAAGCTTCTTCTTGCGGTTGCTGTTGCCGCGCTTGTCTTCGCGGCGGACAAACTGCCGCCCAGCACCACGAAGCCTATATCATCGCCCGCCTTGTAGGAGAGATCGTGGTAGCCCGCCTCATCGTAGTACGAGTACTTTCCCAGAATGTTGCCGGCACTGTCCGCGCTCTCGCTGTGCGACGACCGATCCGCTTGATAGGAGAAGGCGTAAGGCCGCTTGGGCAAGCCGGGCAAAGCGGCCGTTGGCTGTTGTTGCTGCTGCTGCCGCTCGCTGAGCGCGTTTATCTGTTGCAACTCTGCTGCCGTTGCAGTTGCGCCGCTGTCCTGTTGCAAGTGCATCTGTTGGTTGGCGAAAGATATCTGCACGGGCTGCCGCTGCATTTGCCGCATGGCGTCCTGCACGAATTGCAGCGCCGGTTGTATGCTGCCACCCTCCTGCGTCGCGGCGCTGAAGGTGCCAACGGGCGCATGCTGCTGTGGCGTTGTTGTCGTCAGCAGTCGGTTGCCACTGCTTTGCACATACTGCGTGACCGCAGGCTTGACCGACAAATGCCCTGCGCTGCCCGCGGTTATCATCACGGGCTGATAGCCGTGCACACCCGCCTTGTAGCGCACCTTGTACGGCACACCCTTCTCCTGGAACGTGTAGTGGCCGGTAACTTCGTTGGCTTGGTCGGCGCTCTGTTGGCCCTCGTAGCCTTTGCCGCTGTCGTAGCCGTACTTGTAGCTGCCGTTTGCGTCCATGAAAAAGTAAGCTGCGTCCGGATTTTGGGCGCCGGCTGTTGCTGCTGTTGGCGCCACTCTTGTGTGGAGAGGAGAAACAACTCGCAGCTTGCTTGTGGCCACTGTCTCGCCACCGCATCCTTGACAGAGCATTAGATACATGCACACGTACAGCACTTCCAACTGCCGCTTCATTTTAGCTTCTTAGATGCTCCCAATTCCAGCAATCGACGCCTTCGACGCCGGCTACTGACTGAGTGCTTGCCGCGCAATTGACGCCCGCTTTATATGCCAACTGTTAACCACAGACTTCGGTTAAGGGCTGTAAGCGAGCATCTGCATGGCACTTTGGAATTGGAATCGATACCCGCTGTTGTCTGCGAGGCATTTAGGCAACAATTGTAGTCGGTTTGGTTGGATGTTGACAGTTGGCAAGCGCATCTGGCCCAATTGCAGAGTAAGTTCTTTGGCAATCTGATAAAGTCGCATCTCAAGAAATGCAAAGCGAAATAAAACGCTTCTTTGCGATTACGTTTTTATTTTAATTTTAATCAAATCTCTTTGGCATAAATTAAAGACCTTGAGTGTGATAGGTCTGATTGAAGAACAGTGTCTGTGAAGACTGTCTGTTGGATTATGCTGCTCACTTTCAAGTGAGTCTACCGCCTTTTTCGGCTCAGCAGTACAGCTAATGAAGTCATATGTGGTGGGAGCATAAGGAAGATTTCAGTAAAAGGGAATTCGCTAAAGGAAAATCGGAAAATGAGATATGTTCTTCCGAAGGCTACGGTTTGAAGCCCGTCTTCAACTTGGATGAAAGGACATGCCTTTTATATCGAGAAGACTGTAATAAAAAAATTATTGACTTACCTGAAAAAATAACTGAAAAATATTAGGGAAAACAATTTTGATCATACTTTGTGTAGTACTCGTATTAAACCTTTAATTAAAATGTTTGCTTTACTCTTCTGTTTACTGGATTATTTCATAATCCTTTTTACACATACAAATTTGCAACTTAAATAATAATGCTCAGAATTTACTTAAATGCTATCCATGTATACTTAAGACCGTGTCTTACTGCTGTAGGACGATGCCTCGCTCTCCAGCGAGTCGACCATATCGGCGATTTCGTCCTGTCGCAGCGCTTCCGACGGTGACGGCATACGACGCCCGCCCAACGGCACCAGATCAATGTTCTGCACATGCGCACGCACACTTTGGCCCGGCGGCAAGCCGATGTACCACTTGCCCACATTCTTAATCACCGTCGAGTCGTGGTGTCGCTGCACCCAATCGCGCTCACGATCGATCTCCAGTATTTTGCGGTTGGCCGTAATCAGTGGCGGCAGTGAGCCCACATCGTCGTCCTTCAAATTGTAGTTATTCGCTGAGGTCGGTGCATCATAAGTATAGCCGTCATCGCTTCTGGAAGAGCTCGGCATGCCATCCCTGCGACTCGAGCCAGCTGAGGCTGTGTTGCGATTTCGATCGCGCTGGCGATTGCGCGTGCGCGTGCGCTCTTCGGAGTTTATCGAGTTTCGATTGCTGGTCGGACGACTGCCAGCTCGCCCGCCAGCCTTCGCTGAGTCGCGGTCACTCTCTCGTGCGAAGTCATCGTCATCGGCGTTTTTATTGTTACTGCTGCCGCTGGCACCGCCACGATAACGCATGCCACCGCGACTTGCAGTGGATGTGCCCACGCGATCATTTTTATTGCGATTGCTAGTGCCAACGCCACTTGCGCCGCCTCTTCTTCTGGAGCTGCTATCGTTCGCCGTGGCAACATCATCGCCATCTGTAATGTCATCGTCGATATTATCATCATCGCTGGGACGTATTCTACCAGATGCAGAGGATTGTAGATACTCGCCGCTGCCGCCAGCCCCACCTGCACCTCGGCCATACTCGTTCGACAGTCGAAAGTCCGTATCACTTAAACGAAAGCCCGCTACGGAGGGATTTATGTGCGTGCCTTGTCCGATTTTACTTTGCACTACTCTATAGCCTATGCCGGCGCCTGCTATATACTCCACGGTGCGCTGCACACCCTTATCATCCAGATACGAGTAGGTGCCTCGCACCAAACCGTTCGTGTCACGGCTTTCGGCGCGGCGGTGATCGGGTGCAGCGGCTATCAGCTTGTAGCTGCCGTTCGGTCCGCGCTGCACCGACATTTTACCGCGCGTTTTCGGATGCGCCTTGTACAGCGGCGCCGTGTAGCCCACGCTCGCCGGGTTGTCTGGCACAGCATTGGACACCTCGAAGCCGGTGCCGGCGCCTGCTGCATAACGCACGCTATGTCGATCGCCCACATCATCGATATATGAATAGAGTCCTGGAAGAGAAGTTTAAATTAAATTTTTCTGCGCACGTTCAAATTTAGCAGTCAGATACCCCTCACTCTGCCCGTTGAATCGCTGTTCTCCGAGCGTGATTGGTCTGGCGTACGATAACTGAAACTATATGAGGGATCATCGTAGGGATCTGCCAAGGGATCATCCGCACTGCCAATGGGTCTGGGCGGATATTGCGACAAATCCATTTTACGCGCTATCTTCGGACCATTCGCGCGAAATCTGCAATGCAAAAACAAAACGTGAAAAAATCATTATTATCTATACATCTATGTATCTGCTATATAACGAGATCTACTCAAACGGTACAAGTCATAACAGTTATCGATCATTACAACTACAAGAGCATGGCAAACAGCAACAACAAATTCTTGCCATGGCAAATATAAACAAACAAAAGCACAACACATTAACTAAGCTTGGCCCTTGCATGTGTGTGTGTGTGTGTGAGGATGATATCGTATAGCAACTGCAGCGCTAAGTGGCCATTCTGGCTTGTGGTTGCCACCACAAAGTTGCTGCTTACAGCTACATGCGATTCCGTACAGTTTTATATTGCTTTGTTGGCAGTGGCAGCGCTGCTTTTTTTCTTCTCAGTGTTAGCAGAATCTGCAATTGCCACACAAAATCGAACGCATATATCAAGTGTTGAGTGGCTCAAAAATGCCACAAAGCACCAGCAGCGGTTCTCTAATCGCAAGCGGCCTCACTGAAAGTAAAGTAAGTGATTGGAACTGATAACTCTAAAGTCGAAATCTCAATACAAAAAGTCACAAGAAACAAAAAATATAGTTTAACAAACACGCAAAAAAGAAGTCTATTCAATAATTTTTATGAATCCTACACGCGACTGATCTTGGTGCAAAAAGCAGCGAATGGTTAACAAAAGCACATGAATGGTTAACGTTCAGTTAAAAATTCTGCTCTTGACCTCACTAATTTTATTGCTATGAACACTTTTTATTTCTTTCAAGCGTACTATTTGCAGAATTTCTCTCTCAAATAAATTTATTAAATTTTGTTTAAATGTCGACTCTGATCATATTCAGCTTCGAACCTGCCATTGTTTCAAAAGAATATTATAATAATTATAATAAAAATAACATAATTCTAAATAATTAAAATTTTTGTATATATAAGAAAACGGCGTCTTTTTCAAATAATAATTTTTGTATGTAATACAATTATTAATTTAAAACTTTTATAAATGGTCAGTATATTATACAGACTTTAAAAAATCTTAAAGAAAGCGCCACTGAACTGTTACTGAACCGCCGCTGAACCGCTACTGCACCCGCTTGGCATAGCTTATTGTTGGTGTTATTGCAATTCATTCATAAACGAGCAGATTGCATTCTATCGCAGCATCTTAATGACTTTTACTGTTTAATTGCAATTTGTTTGATTTTTTGCGATTTTCACAGTCGCTGTTTGTTTTCGCTTGGTCGCCGCAGAAAAGATTGCAAAAAATGCGGTAAAGGGGGCGTGTTGAAAACAATGCATTTTTTGCTGAAAATTGAACATTAATGGGAAAACGGTTTTGAGCAGCAGCAGCAACAACAACAGCAGACGTGTTAGAATTACGCGATTTACGCTTCAGTGCTTACGCCACTGCAATACGCCACCGATGGAGTAGCCGCCTGATATATGGGCTCATGTTTTTGCGGCGCTGCCTTTGTAGCGCCAGCGTTGGAACGTTTTAATTATGACTCAAGCGCCGTAAATTCGGTAGCTTCCTCTTTCTTATGCGCCAACAATCACACACACACATAAACGCATGCACAAATGCGTATGCTGAGGAGCGGTTCGTATACATGCATATACATATGTATATGTATGTATATGGCAGTGTACTTACCCACGTGGTCCCGCTGTGTAGACCACCTCCTCCACATTACCGGTGGCTGGATTACGCGAACCATAACGGCCTCGCACGACGTTGTCTGGACTTCCAGAGGCGCTGTGATAAAAGCCGCCAATGTCATCATTCGAATGTCTGCCGTAGCGGCCCCGTTCAAAGAGCGGTAACATTTTTGGGCGCGAAGTGCGAGTCAGTTGCGTGAAGTTGCCACAGTTTGGCAGGCAAGAGATTGGCGAGATGGTGAGTTGAGGCACATACACGAAACAAGAATAAAAACAGTAAAGGAATAATAATAATAAGAAGAAGAAGAAGTTAGCATAACAAATCGCCAACATGCGTAGACTAAAGTTTTTAGTGCCGCTGTTTTGAGAAGCGTAACAAACGTAACAAGCGTTTTTTGTGTAAAGTTTTTGTGAGCGGATAAGAATTTGCATAAATACGTTCATATAATAATGGAAGTAGTAGTTGGGAAATCGCTAACATTCTCTAAGTGAGAGTGGCACGAATATTATAAGAACTTACTTTAATAACGAAAATATATTTTGTAATACATATATCATTTTTTCAAAAATAAATAACAATGCTAAAAGTCTGCTATTGATATTATAAACACATATAAAGTATTTTATACAATTTCTATAATGCACAAGAGCTCAACAGCATAAAAGAGTAATTAAGTGCATTCTTCAATTGATTTAGCTCACAAGCTTGAGAGAAAGTTGAAAAATGCCTTCTAGAAATATACTCTTCAATTATATTGACGCTTAGGTGAGCTATTTATTTAACTGTCTGTACAAATAGTAGGAGAACCATATGCACGATAATCATCGCAAGAATGATTATATATCTTACTTATATATCAAATTTAGTTCAATTGGGTAAATTTTTTACAAAAAACGGCAATTTCAGCGCTAAAAGTAGAAGTAGAAGTATGCATGCTTATGGTTCGATTCTGAGCGTATCTTTTATCCTTTATTTATTTATTATTACATAGTTTCAACGTCACTGTGTATGAAATTTAATACAAATCGTATCACTGATTCCTTCTCAAAAAGTGACTCTAACAATTTTTATGTATAAACCTAGAATGGCTTCATAAAGACATTACAATTTTCGCTCGCTATTATCATATTTGTGTTGGTGTTGGATATAAAAAGATATATACAATTGACTAAATGGCACTGAAGTTGCTTCATTTCATTATTCCAGCTTTCTGCTGGATCTCACACTTGTTCGAAGCAAAATCGTAATATCTCTTTTTAGCTTTTGTTTTTAAGAAAGCAGATGTTTCCCTAAAAAATTCTTCCAATCCTTATATCATTTAAAAGTTTTCGTAAAAAAATTTTTCATTTTTTCTTAAAAGGTTTGAAATTATTTTCAAAAAAAAGCTGCTTTTATCATTATAAAGAATTATGTTTACAGCTTCTCATTTAGAAATCAATTCGAAATTAGCTTTTCAATAAACAATATTTTGTTTTTAAAACACTTCACACAATAACGAATTTACATGTAAATTTCCCAAGTGTCGTGCTCGTTTATCACATTACTTGCGTGTGCTCCTCTTGCAAGTGCAAAATCTTGACACATTATTTTTTTTCGTCTTTTCCATCATTACCGAAATGAATAGGAGCCATCTTCGTTGATTGTATTGTATTCAATTTCAGCGAACACATTCACATTGTGGAGGCATGCCAAGAGCAGCCAACATCGCCACATTATTCCACTTGAGTGCAACATTTTCGCATTAAGCAGCGCAGATGGGCACGTCGAAACGTCAAGCGCACTTCAGCGGAAGGCAATGATCCTTTGCAAGCAAGTCACTACGATCCAAAGTAATCCATGCGCGCAGCGAATAGAAAGAGCGACCGAGCTATGATATGCAAAAGATAAACTCAGATGCAGGACCGTGCGCAGTGACGGAGCGAAGCGGGCGAAACGAGATGTGCAAGAACCGAAATCTTAAAGAACAACACGGCGACTGACTGAAGCACCAATGGGGGCATTTCTATTTAAATACGATTCTGAGCGGCGCGTGTTGCTGCTGCCAGTGGCACTCTTGCCGACGTTACCACTGCCGCTGCTGCTGCTGCTGTGGCTACTGTGCTGTCTGCTGCTGTTGCCGTTGGAGGAGCTGCCTGCAATGCGTTGACTGCTTGCGGCTGCTGTTTCGCCTGACCACCCACCAAAGCAGCAAAAACAACAACTGCCAGCAGCAGCAGCATTTTGAGCATCTTGTGTGCAAATTGTGCAGCGTATCGTCAACAATTGTTGGCGGCAGTTGGCGGCAGAGCAAGTGGGGTATGCGGCTCGGCTCTGGTGAGAGAATTTGTTCTAATGATGGACACGCAACTTGCATGTTTAAACTTTTTGTGGCTTTTTTGTTGTTGGTAGTTGTTGTTTGTAGTTGTTTTTGTTGTGGTTATTGCATGTGCAAAAGGTATTAGAAATTTTGCATTTGATTTTATTTGAAGGAGCGTTGTGGAATGTTATGCCTGTTGTTGTTGCTTTGTTGTTAGCACAACACGATTTTCGATTAGGGATTCATGTGGCCACATGCAGTTCTCTTAGCAGATTAAAATTTAGTGATAGCTTTAGGTCAGGCTTCACTGCAAGATCACATAGAGCACGCTTAAACTCCGCTGAATCCTTAGCGATGCCAGATGGAGATACGACGTTTCTGAGACAGGGAAGTGGTGATCTTGTGATAGCTTTGAATAAACTTTTAACTGAATAACTATTTTATTTTCTTCAAAGTATACTTTGCAGAATGAGTTCATGTACTATTAATCCATTTTAAAACTTCTACAATATTCTTAACATTTGGCACAAAGTCTCTCTGATAAGGACTTCAAGATAAGTTTGATCATTCGACTTTAACTCTTTACTCTTGAAGTTATGAGCGTTTCAAATTAATTGTTTGCAAATATTTTAAAGAAATATTGATCATTTCTCTTTCATATGAGATCAATATTGAAATACAATCGTTTGACTTGATTCAAAGTTGTGCACTTTTTATAAGGGATAGAAGAGTAATTGGTAGAAGCTTTCAATTATATATCATACCTTCTTCTTCTTCTTTGGCTTCATGGCGTGAGTGTGTAAAGTTTCCCACTTGCATTGTCGATGGGCGCACGGTGTCTAGGTCAGTGTCTTCGCCGTCGCAGCGTTAGCGAGCAATTAACGCGTCTGCATAGAGCCATAATAGAATTTTTCTGAAGTTGAAGTGCAATTAAGTGCAATTATTGCAGCCAACGGCGGTTATGAGGTTTTTGAATTTGCTGCGTTGTTGTTGTTGCTGCTGTTCTGGCACTTTGCATTTAGTTTGAAATTTTCGAGTACTCAACATGCGTCGCATTTCCGCAGTCATCCCAGCCATGCTGCTGCTGTAACGTATCGTTGCTGCCGTTTCGATTGTTGATCTCGCAACTGTTGCGGCGTTATGATGGATCCGTACATTCGTCACTATTATCTTCTTCTAATCTGTTCCTATATATCATGCTTGCGGTGTGCAGCAACATCATATAATTGCAGTTGCTGTTATGCGCTGCTGCAGTTCTGACTTGGGAAGTCTTTGTGCTGTGTATCTTATAGACACTAAAAGGGGTTACTGTACCAAGTCAGCAAGTGAGCCAGCCAACCAACCAGCGAGAGCGCGCATGCAGTAGAGGGGTGAACACTTGCAAATTATTTCTAAAAGAACATATTTAAAACAATCGCATTCATAACATTCTACATATACATAATATTATACAAATAACAACAACCCTCTTTATTGAGTTTCCATAAAAAATTACAGGCAAAAGTTTGCATATCCCTTTAGCCAGTTTAAGCCCAAAGCAACGAAAAAGATGGAATATCCTTTTAAGAAATGTGAAGAGGAATTGTGAAGCTTTCACTCGCACACACCTAAAGAGGATCTAGTAAAGCACAGCGCACTAAAATATATTTGAAATTGAAACACAGATCAACTTTCCAAACATATTTGGAGAAGGGTTCAAGTCTCTTAGCCACCTAGCCTATTGTGAACATATGAAATGAAATTAAAATGAAAATGATTGAAAAGCGCATTTTAACATTTTCTATAAAATTTTTAAATTTTCATCTTTTATTTCCAGCAGACTTTCTCTCCTTTCTCGTTTTTGTTGTTTTTAAACTTTTTCAAAATGCTTTTTTAATTCACACAAATGGTCATTAAGCTAACAAATCAACGTCATTATTCATTATTTTTGAACATGAATATATTTCTTATAATTTCAACATAGTACGTATATTTTCATATTTTTCTTCATTTCATTTGTTATTATTTGTAACATTCATCGGAAGCAGAGCATCTCAATCTCTGCAATTTTCAAGTTTAACCCTCTGAATGTCAGCCACTTCAGAATCGAAATTTTTGAACTCATATTTCATATTAAGAATTGTTTATCTGATGATCATGAAATTATTAAATTTGTATATGAATTTTGCTACAAATTGTAAGCGTTTTGGTCCGAAGAACAGTTCTCAACTGCTAACACGGAAACCGTCAACGCGATTTCTTACGCATCTTATCAAATAAATTTTTTATTAAACTTAGTTTGATTCTCTTCCATACACAAACACAAGCACAAGCAGCCCAGCACAATTCTTTTAGGAAGCATGGACGAATGATTTTATGTCTTAATAAAGAGCAGCAAGCAAACGAATTCACGTACAAATTGAAATTAGCGCTTTATGCTTTATGATTAAACGCTGCCTGTTCTTTGTTGTGCATTCGAGTGCGTGGGTGTGTGTGTGATATACATATTAAGCCAATTAGTAGCGTTATAAATACAATAAATACAAGCGTAACGATTTGCTTCCGAATTTGTTGGCAATTTATTAAGCAAAACATTTCAAGCATGCACATTCTAAAATAAACGCATATAAAATTTGCATATTAATTGAGGAAAATCCGTTGCAGAACTCTTGCTCGTTTGTAGATACAAGCAACTGATACAAACAAACGTTGCATTGATAGAATATTTGTCTGTATCAAGTAGTATTAAATTTAGAATAATTTTATAAGAATAAATCAAATTTATATTAATGAAACAATGTAGCGTAGTTTTGTAGAACTGTGAATTTGGATCGAACGTATTTTCGACTGCGAAAAAACGCATAAAGTACCAATTAACGCAAGGAAATTTTTAATTCTTGAATGTCGAGTTCGCTGGCATGAGAGAAAAATGAAAGCAGGCGAGTACAGGCTTTCTTGTACTAGAAGGCACACATTTTTGACATTTGCAACAACAACAACAACGGCGGAGAAACAACATTTGGCAAAAACTGTTTTACTTCATTTTTACAATTTGAAATCGTGCGTCAATATTTAAGTTGATATTTCCAAGTCTATTCATCACTACATTCTTAGCACGTACGAGTATAAGTATCATCGAAACGGTGACAGAAATCGAAATAATGAAATTTTTATAATATTGCACGGCATGTGTTATAATATTTGCTGCAGACATAAGATTTTCTATATAACAACAATTTTTCACAAATTTGCCGCATGAATTAAGACTTTTAATGAAATGCAAAGCGGCGCGCAATTAACTTCAATGGCAGCCGAAAAGCTCAGCTGGAGGCGAGTATGCAGGTTGCCATTGATTCCAAACAATTAAAACGCATGCAACCACTGCAACAGCATGCAACTAATACAACAACAGCGATCATCAACTAAAGTCAGGGTTTCTTCCAACGCCGCCAGCAGTCATACAAACAATGCGCCAAAGAAAGTTCCCACATTTGTTAAGTATTTGCAATTTATTTATTCATTCAATTTGAGTACAAAATTTGAAAATGCATACATACATATATCAGTTTTAGTATTTTGATCAAGCTTTTCTTGTAGATGTAGTGTTTTAAATATACTGCAAGCTCATACAGACTCATTGGATTGCCTTGCTAAGAGGTTTTAAATATCTCTCTTTAATATTTTTGTGTTATAGTATTTTTGTCTATAGTTGATTATTTACATTTTTCTTTGCCAAAGATCATTATTCAATTTTTCGGCATTATAGGAATTGGTATATATAATTTAATGTGGCAGTACTCCACGTCGTTATTGCATATGACCACAGATATATGTATATATTATATATTATATTGTCTCTGTTGCAGCAAAAAAGTTACATACTTAATTCAACATACTCAATATATTCCCCATGTGCTTTTCTGTATATGGGAAAAGTAATTCCGTGAGTTATTATAATTTATTCATTTATTTATTTACAATACGATTTATACTTCGGTCATTTGTAAGAAATGTTTTCATCTATATGTTTGTATAAATATATATATATATATATATTCGTTGGCAAGATTAGCAACGCATTAAAATCCTTATAAAAAATCCCAATGTTTTTCTCGTTTTGTGCATTTGAAAATGATGAGGTTGGCATCACTTTACTGTCATGTTATTGATGCTGAATATTTTTTGAAGAAGAAGAAGACTTTGACAGTTCACACGAATTTTTCTGTGAGTTTAGGCAATCTTCACAGTTTCACAGTCGTCGTTTCGTCGTTTTCAGGTAATAACTTAAACAAATTGTTAGAAATATTAAAATAATTTGTAAAAAAATTAAGTGACTGCATATTCCATTTGGCAACGAAAAAAAAGTGAGCTGAAATACAAATTCAGTAAGATTTGTCGCTAATTTTAATCAGTTTTGTGTGACTGTTTCTCGCTTGAACGAAAATCAGAAATCAAAATCAGGTCAAATGACAATGTGTGAAGAAAAGCGAATTTTTCAAGATAACCCATTTGTTTTGTGCGTTTTCATAATAATTGAAAAGTTTACATAAGACTAAATTTTTTGCTTACCACGCTAAACAGGAAAAGGTAACGTGGAGCGTGGAGTTGCTTTAATTTGTGGAATCATGTGCTGGTGCTGCGCTTATATAATGCGGGTGTGTTTGGTTTTCCCCTTGGCAAATGGTAAAGGGGTGCACAGGAAACAGACGACGCAGCGCTAGGAAACATCACCAGCAAAGGAAAGCTGTGAGAAAAGTGAAACTGTCAGCAGACAAGTTGGAACAATGAAAAATCACCTTTCCTTTTGCGTTTTTCTGACAGACACATCCACTTTTTATTTTTGAAGTTTACAAAAACTCCACAAAATTTGTAAATTTTTTGATTGCTTAGCGATGACGCATAACGCAGGCGAAAGGCAGCGCTGTCCTTGGCCCTGTTGGTCTCCCTTCTAATACCATTAAAACTGATTGTTGCTGTTCTTATTTGTTGGCCAATATTTCCCGGTGGCATTAAGGCGATATATGTAGATTCAGATTTGAATTATTTCTTAAACTATTTTTATAATTATACATGTGTTGCTTCTTTCCAGGAACATACATTATATTTATTCCATTGATTCGATAGAGGCGCGCTGGAGCTGAATTGTCCTACATTACAGCTTCCCCAATTTAATATGTAGAATTTAACCTCTGCATTGCCTCCATCTTTATTATGTTTTTGAATACACTTAACTCTCTTAACTCCCAGCCACATGCCGCGAAACACGAATCCCGCAAATTCGCCAAATCAGTCTTGACGTTTGCAATTCATAAAGCAAAAGGAAACCCCAAATCAAGCCGCCGAAGCAACGAAAACCGGTATGCCTAAATCGAGGCTAGGAGCCAGTCGCGTAACCGTCGCGCCTCTTGCAGTGCCAAGTCTTCAAATCTTATCTTCAGTCGCATACAAAAGCTACATGTCATGACACTTGTCTTGCCCCCGTAACTAATCGCTGTTTCCATGTGCTGCGCTGGCACTTCGCGCATTCGCTCTTCCTCTTTCTCACACACGCCTGTCTGGCTTACGATACTCCATGATAATTTCACAACATTTGCCGTCGTGCTTCCCGCCCTTTTGGTGCACTGTTTTGAGGGGGCTCGTCCGTTTCAGTGCTGCTACGGCGGTGTACCGCATATCCGACCGTTCGTTGGCAATTGGCAAGTTGTATTATTGCCCGCACTCCTGTCATGGGTTGCTGCAGCATGACATGTCGTACAAAGTATTTTTTAATCATTTACTACTTTTTAATGAATTGTTAAAGCGCTTATCGCTTTGTTTGCTAGTGGTTTTATGATTATTGATTAAGGCATTTCGTAAGGTTTTTAGTTGAGCTAACTTGATAATTGCGAAATTGATCTTGTGCTAATTGATAAGTGCTTCTATGATGTAGATAAGTAAAAAGAACACACTTTTAGTCTTAATTTATATACGCTATAAACAATTTTTCGGCAAATAATATTAACGACTGTTTCAATATTTTTACTATAGCAAGCAACTAAATTTTAAAAAAAGTTTAAGTTTTAAAATTTGTACATTTACGTTAAGCTTTTGCATTTAACATGATATCACGTTCATTTAATTTCTCTCTATATCGAAGCAGTATCGTTAATCTAAATCCTTGACATCTTTATGTAAGCTATATATGTACTATGTAAAAGTTTCTCGATTTTAACTTCATTAAGAATAGAGGATGTACTGCCTAATATCAATTAATTATACGATATCAATTAATGATTAAATGCCATAAAAAGATTGCTATCACTTGAGTAAACAACAAAACCGACGGGGCGGCAGAAGAACAAGTTATTTAAATTGCATAATTTTCTCGTTTATATTGTATGCATTTGGAACAATACAATATATAGAGTACTTGTATGGTATTATAATTTTCCTAGCATTCCTAACACGTCTGTTTTCCTAAAGATTTTCAAAGACAAACTTTTTTTTTCAATCAACCATGCCACCAGCAATCCACCTCTAATTCTACACTCATATCTAAGCATATAAAAAAAACAAGAGAAAATTCGAATTAGAAATAATTTTTATATGTAAAAATTCGCGTTTTAACAGCGTTCTACTGTTTTGTACTTTCCATTGAATTCCAAATTTATGTACACCATCATTAGCACGTCATCCGCAGCTCTTGCAGTTTTTCTATCACCACATTTCGTATGCTCGCATTCACAATGTATGAATTTTATCTGTATCTCTCTACCTTATGCATACCACTAAACGTTGATGTACGCCATTTTCTCTTTGAAATTCGGAAAAAAAAATTTTCTACAAATTGACACAAGATTTTTGAAGACTTATTCCTCCGGTTCTTTTTCTTGGTATGGCACTTCAACTCATTTCATTGCCGTGAACAACAAAGAAAGCGAATAGCGGCCGGCAATTACGCTTGCCGATAGCACATTCGAATGAAAAGTAGATAAATAATAATAGAAAGCTTCACTTGGACTTTGTTATATCACGAACTTAAAAAATATCTTATAGATATTTCCAACACGTAAAGACACGGCAAAATACGGCACACTCACGTTTATCGCTGCCGCCTGCTTATTCAACAGAGACTGAGGCGGTTCGGTGTCATGTGCTTAATTTAGTTGTCCTTTTTTTCAATTTTGTTTAGTTATTTGTCTACTTTTTAGTGAATTTTCATTTTTCCTCGTTTTCTGCCTTTTTTACTTTGCCAGCGTTTGCGCCGTGTTCTCTGCATTTGGATTTACATTAAACGTCGAGTTGCTCTCAGTCGACGCGAGGCCTTTGAGACGTTTGGATCGCAGATATATTGCGACGAGCCAAGCCACGCGACAGTCAATACGAGAAACTGACTGTGCTTGCGGTTAGTAAATATTTGCTAAAAAATGCTCCAAATTAAAGTCAAATATACGAAATTGTGGTGGATTCCCTTTGAAATCAGCGAATCGTATTAAGTGCCAGTGTGATGTCATTTTTGAGGCGCAAGTTATTTGCTAGATATTATATTTTTGATCTAATTTGAACCATATGCATACAAAAATAATATGCAAAACAAATACAATTTCTAGTGCTTGAAATACTCGTAATTGAAAAAAACCTAGACAAAATAGCTAAAAGCCTATAATTTCCTAAAAAGTTGCATTGAAATTTTTGTGCTTACGTAATTTTTTCGTAACTTTTGCTACAGTCGTGCATTGCACAAAAGCAGAGAGAATATTATATTCAACCCAAAGCAAAGCAAATGCGCAAGAAGTAAACAAAAACATTTGAGAATGTCCCCTGAAACAAAGTGTGCAGCGGATACACCAAAACAACAACAATAAAAAAAACAATTAAATGGCTTTATTTTTTCAGCTTAAATCTACTCATATTGGTGTCTTTCATAATATGTGTGTGTGTATGTATGTGTTAACAATTTTCTTTCACCCTTTCGCTTCACTACGAACTTTCTAGCTCTTTATTAGCTTTTACATCATATTTTATAAGCTTTATTTTAGGAATTGGTTTTGGCAGCCAAATGGCAAACTGTCGATTTTTGATATTTTTCCAACCCATAATTTTTTGTCTATTTTCCTCGAATACTGAGCACTGCAATTTCCAGGTTCCAGCGTAATCGATTTTCTGTGCTATTTCACTAATTTTAACTTCAGCTGCTTGTTTTCTTCAGTCGCTCATAAACTCTCAAGTGCTCTCAAGGCCAAGGTCGTTCGTTGTATTCGTGACGCGTTTCCTTTGCGAATTTATTTTTCAAGCTCCTCGAGTTGCTTATTATATTCCTTACTCTAGCAATCGATTTTGCGCGCTAGCCAATTTTCGGTTTATGATCCTCTAACATGCTGATCCCCTGCGAGCCCATGACATTGAATATTCTATTCAGCGTTTTCCAAAACTGCTTTTTTATTGTTTGTTATTATTCTCTACATTTCTATGAACATTTTACACTTTAATAACAAAAGTGATCACGATAAATGTTATTATTCAATACGATCCTGACGGTCCACAACTTGAATAGCTTTCAATATTTTAAGATGTTTTTCAAATCTCAAAATAAATTCTATATTGTCTATTGAGCCGTTGCCTTTATATTTAATTTAATACATTACATACAAGACCAAAATTGATGATGAAAGTTTATATCTTCAAAATATTATCATAAGTTAAAATTCTTAATGCACAGGAAACTTTTGTAATTTTCCAAATCTATCAACCTACACCAAAGAAAACGTGCAGACTGTGGCGTGCGGCATTTTTCCAATAGTGACCTAAGTTCCTATCTACACACGGAAATATTTATGTAAAAAGTTTTCTTCACAATGAAGGATTTCCTTGGCAAAATCTTTTTCGTTGTTATTGATGCTGTTGTTGCTTGTGTCCAAAATTTGTTATCATGGAAGCAATTTCCTTTGAGAGTATGCCCGCTGTTGATTTCGTTATGCCATAAGACGCACTTGCTTTGTTGCTATTATCTTATCATCTTAGCAGGCTTGCCAGACGATAACCGGCATTATTGCGCCTTCCATTATAAGACCATATTATTCGAATTGGTCGCACCTTTATTTTTTTTCTGCCCCAATTGACATGGCTATCATAATTCGATTAATTGTGTTTGTTTGTCAATCGAGCATTTTGTTGATGCAGCCCTAATTGGTCAACTTTTGTACGGTCGGTGTGCAAAGAGCACACGCCACCGAAGCCAGACTGACTTGGCGATAAGAGCATGTGACTCCAGTGCCATCAGCTTGTTTACTAGCGGCATCAGCAGATACGGAGCTGTGCTGTCTGCGTATGCGTCGCCATTTAAATTTCCAGTTTCGATGTGGCAGATCAAGCGCTTACACGGTGCCATGCCAAAGGCGCTTTTCTGCACACGCGATTACAGCACTGCTGATTTTCTTGATCAATATGAAAAATGCCACGCTCGGCTGCCTTATCAGCGCGGAGTTAATAAGTATATTTTTGTGTGGAAGTCTGCGCGTGCCGCCTGCCACTTGTGACTGCAGCCAGCTGAGTCACTGCCCAGCCTAATTGTTGTACTATCTCGTAATAACGGAAAAAGTATACACTGACGTTTTTTCGTCACATTTAATCAACAGTTGTTTACATAATATTTTTCCAACTTCATACCGGTCTGTGACGTCGTCGGCGTCTATGTCTATTTTACAGACGAAACCAAAATCAGTTTGGTTACTCTCCTCTGGCTACGCTCATGTCTGTGTTGATTTTATTATGCGCTTATTTGCATTCGGATTTATGCCATAGTTTCGCCGTTGTTTTTATTAAAACTATGATGGCTTAGTTTACGGCCCTGAATCACTCTCGGTTTTCGCTACTTTACAATTCACATTTATGTCGACTTCAGACAAGTCTGCTTCGTTTGTTATTCATTTGCACATATTTAAAGCGTATCACGGGTTTACTCATTTTTTGATTAAACATTTCAAAGCAAAATTTTAATTCAGTTTTGTTGGGGCTACGCTGAACTTGAAGAGGTAAAAGTGCATTTTTAAAATATCCACACACTTGCAATAAAACCGTTTTTATATACTATGTACATGCATACATATCTCTTTTGTCATTAATGTTAGCACTTTGTTGTTGCTGGCTTGTGAAAATTTGTAATACGAGTGAAACAACCTCGGAAGCAAGTCTGGAATTCCATGACTTAAATGCATATTTACACAAGATCTGTTTTGAAATTTTTCAGGTCATTGCTACGTTAAGTTCGTATACCTTATGCCGTCAGCTGCTTTTTTATTAAATAACTCTGGTGCTCGAGTTCATTGATTTTTTTGCGTGTGTATTGCGAATATTAGTCTCGAATCTCGCAAAATTTTAGTTGCAGCGCTCAAAATCGTAGTTTTACGAAATAATTTTTTACCATTTTATTTTTATTTTCGGTAAAGACTTCTCGTTGGCGAACACTGCGCTCATATAAGACCTCTTGGGTCAATCTAATTTTAATACAATATGTTTTTTCATTCCTTATGAAAGCAAGAATGTCCATTGTAGAAACAATCTTTATTTCTGCAGGTTCAAGAACTTTCGGCGGAAAATCCGTCTTCTGCTGCTTGCACGGGCGATGCAATCATATAGAATTCTGTGGTGTCCTTCTCTTCTGAATTGATTTTCTACCAAGCCTCTCTCAAGCAATATCTTCATCAATTAATTTAATTACATACTTACTAAAGCTATTGATCTCAACCACAGCAATGTGCTGCTAATTTCAATCTTTAGTTTAGCTCTAGCCAAAACTTCTGCAAATGCTTGTCATTAACTCATTGTGCTAAACGAAAAGTCTTGAGTGTTAAATTGTAAAATCATTTCAACGTCGTTACGTCAGCGCTGCTAATTAGTACTGAAAACCACCGGCAAAAATTCACGGGATATTCATTAGAATTTATTTGAAAGTTTGTTGGCAAGCCTCTTTTCTAACGAGTGTTAGTTTCACTTTGCTTATTTAACTCGTTTTGATGTTATTGTTTTGAAGCAGACAGTTTTGATTTTAGTCGTTGTTTTCGGTGGCTCATTCGTCTGCCATATATTATTTTTTTAATCGCCTAATCGTCTGGCATGCTAATATGAACATTTCTTTTTTTAGAAGAGCTGCGAGTTCCTACTTCAAACTTGCGCTGTATATACATATACTAGTTAATTCCATTTTGCCTGTGTATCTTCTTACTGCGTTAATTATTAATGTCACAATTTTCTATATTATCTTATCTAATGTACAGCGTGTATAGTTAGTACACGTAAATATGCGTTGTCTGTTTGCCAATGAAAATTTAGAACACATGCACCCATTTACTAGTACGAGTAAATAAATTGCAATTTACAGTAGCTCTGAGGCAAATATTTGCTGACATGCTCTGTGGATAGAAAACGCCACAGTAAAAGTATGCTTAGGTAGATAGTATACTGTCATAGGAATGACAGTGAAAACTATGAAGGCTCAACGATCTTTAGAACCAGTCCTCCCAGCAAGCCCACACCATATCAAAATTAGCATAACTACTTCAGATGGGTTTCGAAATGAAGTTTCGATATGACAACGATATGAATAATCAAATTTGCTTAATATATCGAACCAGAGGTTCTTCGGTTACATAAGCCAAACACTTATTTAGTGCTGTTGTGTCGCCAAATTAAAGGATAGTAGTATGTACTACTAAAACGGATCATTGCCATTCATTTTCCAAGAAAACAGTTAAAACAGTTACGATATAAAGTAACTATTTTTCTATTTGATTAAATTTGTTTATCGTCACAACCAACACAACATTCCACCTAAAACAGTCGCGAGCACGTACTCGACAACAAATAGTTCGGCTCTTAAAATGTCAAAAACTTGAATCTGATTTAGCAAAACACTGATACTTAAAGAGAACAGCAATTAATTATACAGTCACTTGAAGAAACTTTCATTTATAGCCGCCGTAAATTATTGCAGTTTTAATGCTTACGTGTTTAACGACTTTGATTACAGTTGAAATTCTAAAACGAAATGCATAGAGCAAGCACAGCCTTTAATATGGCGGTATCGCCGCTGGCACATCAAAATTTTGCCGCTTGGCTGCTGAAGGGCAACAGCCAAAAGGTGAGCTGAAATTGCAGCTTTCATAAAGAACTGTTGAAACTTTTGCAATACAACTTCTTTTTAGATGGTGGCGGCTGCTGCTATGCGTGCCTACAACTCGGCTGCTGCTGAGCCATTTGCGAATGGCACCACTGCCACCTACGTGGAGGAGATGTATAACGCCTGGCTGCGAGATCCTTCCTCGGTGCACACGGTGAGTTTTATTTAGCTCCTTGAATAGTGCATTTTTATGTGAACTTGGAATTGCTTCCAGTCCTGGGATGCCTACTTTCGCAGCAACACCTATGTCGGTCCACCCAATCTAGCACCAACGCAGAGGAACACTTTATCGCTGGCTTCATTCGGCGGTGCCATGGGCAGCGTGGATGGTTCGCTGGACGCCAAAACCATCGACGATCATTTAGCTGTGCAAGCGATTATCAGAAGTTACCAGGTATGCTGCAAACTTGCAATTACTATCTACGCTTACATTTCCAGAAACTTTCAGTTTAGTATCTTTATTTTTATACTGGTTAGTTCATGCTAAGTTTGAGATTTATATGAACTTCATAGATAAGCCTGTCTCTTCCTCTCATGCATACTCGATATATACAATCAATCACGTGCGAGCGTTTTTATACCCAATATTTATATGAATAGCTATGTATCGTATTCCTACTATACATGAAATACCCACTCTATATCGTTTAATATATTACGTTTTTGTCATTTTTGTTTGAGAATGCAAATGTTTTTGTTTTGTATTCAGTTCGATTTTATTTTTGCTCTTCGAAATCGTGCAAATCAGAAATTATTAGTAAGTGCCTTACATGATTCTCGACAGACACATCTAAGCAGAGGCAATAGAATTAGCATGCACTTGTAAATATAATAATTTTCTTAAATACCCCTACATTTGACACATACTTCACTTCCACTCATTATCCCTTAAAATTGCAAGAAAAAGTGAAATTTTACAGTATAACTGCTAAAGAAACGACAAATTATTTTGATTTATTTAAGAAAGCTCAGCCTAAGCCTCGTTCTCATGGGATGTTATGCCAAAAAACTCTTATATTATTTTAAGTCTATAGCTTCGTGTTTTAATTAAAACGTCTATGCTCTTTCGGCTGTCTCAATATAATTGGTACTTTTGTTAACTTGTCTATCGAAATTGTTAAAAAAATTCCCTATACTAATTTCTAAGTTTAACTTTTTTCGTAACTAATAATTGGCTTATTAAATTTCAAAAAAGGACAACATACAATATCGATCTTTAAGATTTATCAAAATTTAAAATTGTTTAAATACTTTCTGTTGCCAAAGTAGACTTATATTATTTCGTATGACTATAATTATTCGTATATTGTACATTTTTCTACCCTATTTTTATTACAATATAATTAATATATAATCCTTATTTACATTTAATCAATCCAATTTTCATTTAAACAATTCTCAAAATATCCACACACACTGTCAATCATACAATGAATCTTGAACATAGTCACGCGGTCATTTGGCATCTGATCTGGATCCACTAGGAATTTTAATTCGCGAAAAAACCGTTTGCAAGGACGGTCTTGAACGGCGTGCAAATGAAGCTGTGCTCAGGCAACATTCTGGGTTTTTGTTTGGTAATTTTTTTCAAGTGTTTAAAATACAGTATACAACAAAAAAATAACTATTTAAAGAAAGTACATTATACAGTGACACAATAATACTACAATTACAACAAAACATGCAAATGAAATTCGGAGCTCAGCAAATTGTGTTAACTTGATTTCTTCTCTGTCGAATCTAACTTGGTATATATTTTAACTTTAGTGAATGAAAAGCATCTTCAGTGGAATGTGCTCAAAGTAATATTGCTAAATTTTTTTATAGATTCGCTTTACCGTTTTACTACTTATGCTTTAAAACTTGGCCAAGCAAGCAAAATGAGCATAGCTTTAGCTTATAAGCAACTTTTTCTAGTTTTTAGTAAATAACCCTTCGCCAGTGTTTGTTGCGTGTACATACATACATACCTGAAAAAGGCAAAAAACAATGAAGTACCATAAACTGCCTTTTCTTAAAATTAATATCACTTTTTTCTCTGTTCATTTCTGTGTATTGTCTAAAATCTGCTACTACTAATACTTTAAGCCATTTTTGCATTTCACCAGCTTTTACCTTTTTTTTTGAATATTTGAGTGTCTATGGCATCAAGTTTTTTAAAATTTTATTTTATTTTTCACATAACACTTTCTTCTAACCTCTCTTACATGTTGTTGTTGCAATCAACATAAATCGAAAAACAAACAAACCAAATTTCTCTATATACTATATGTTATATGACATCACTGACCATAGATTCGGGGACATAACATTGCCCGCCTCGATCCTCTCGAAATTAGTAATGCCGATTTGCCTGACAACTGCCCTACGAAAGCTATTTACGCTAATTTCAGTTTTGGTAAGTAAGTTCGTTACTTGTGCTGGTTTCCAAACCTCAACTTCCGTTCCGAAATTCCCGCTCATAAAATATAAATAAAATACCTCCAAAACTTAGTGTAACGTGTATGTCCCGAAAACGTATGTACATAAGCATGAATATTAGTCACACACACACGCAAGCATTGTGTAGTGCATATGCATTTCCTCAAATTTTGTATTATTTTGAGCATTGTCAATTGTTTTACTTTTAAGCTCCTCGCTCTTCTTCTTTTCTCAGCTAATAAAATACTAGCTTATATGTATACACCATATCTTGATATCGTTATTTTTCACATAATTTCCACTGTCCGTCTATAATTTCAAAATATTCAATTTTTTCACTGTCGTCCTACATAAATAAATACATATATGCGTATTTTACTCTCTTTAGTCCGCCCTCACAATCATCGTTCAGAGAGTGCGTTTCTTCAAAAGTGTTTGGGCGTTATATAAACTTTGGTGTATTATATTTAATTTACTTGTTTCAATTAACTACACCATTTAAATTAGTCAGAAGCAAACTAAACAAACTTCTAAAAGGGTTAGCGAATTTTCTTAGCATCGCATTTAACCTCTTAAAATTTTGTATTTTGCTCATTGTATTGTAAATAAATAGATTTTTTTCAAACTCCTTTATGTCTTAATTTACACAGATTCCTTCTCAAAATAATACATTATATAAAATTATAATACACGAAAATTTGGCAATTTCGCTGTTCTGCATCTCAAATCAGTTTTTGTTTAAATTTTTTTAAATTTATTTTCTACATCAAGCGCATTTTAACTCTGCGCATAAATCCTTTACAATGCAAATAAAAAATTTCCGCCCGTATGCTTGAATGTTGTTATAGAGCATGTTATAACAGATTTGTTCTCCGAATTTCAAGTGAATCGTGAATTAAATAAACTAATATCCTCCTTGAATATTAAATTGATGCTAATACAAACTTTTAAATATATTTGTTGTGTATTTAAAAAAAACACAAAACAGGTGAAAATGATATGGAACGGCAATTCAAACTTCCGAGCACCACATTCATTGGCGGCGACGAAACTGCGTTGCCGTTGAAGTAAGTTTTGAGTTCTGTTTGAAATATGAGCACAATTAACGTTCCCTTTCTCTCTCTCTCTCTCTCTCTCTCTCTCTCTCTTTATAGGGAAATTCTGAATCGCCTGGAGAATGTGTATTGTAATAAAATCGGTGTTGAATTTATGTTCATCAACTCGTTGGAACAGTGCAATTGGATAAGAAAACGTTTTGAAACGCCTGGCGTAATGAATTTCTCACCCGAACAGAAGCGTTTAATTTTGGCGCGTTTGACACGTGCCACCGGGTAAATTGCTGCAGAGGCGCACTCAGCCACCACTGTACTAAATTGATTTGCTTACCCACAGCTTTGAGGCCTACTTGGCCAAGAAATACTCCTCAGAGAAACGTTTCGGCTTGGAGGGCTGCGAAATGATGATACCCGCCTTGAAGGAGATCATTGATGTGTCCACTGAATTGGGCGTGGAGTCCGTCATCATGGGCATGCCACATCGCGGCCGCTTGAATACATTGGCCAATGTGTGCAGAAAGCCTTTACATCACATTTTCACGCAGTTTGCTGGTCTGGAGGCTTCCGATGATGTAAGTTCAGTTCTGCAATTTACATTTGCCATGTGAATTGCTTATAAACTGCTATTCCCCTTGCTAGGGTTCCGGTGATGTAAAATACCACTTAGGCACCTACATTGAGCGCTTGAACCGTGTCACGAATAAGAATATTCGTTTGGCTGTGGTCGCCAATCCATCCCATTTGGAGGCCGTCGACCCCGTTGTGCAGGGTAAGACACGCGCTGAGCAATTCTATCGTGGTGATCAGGAGGGCAAGAAGGTCATGTCTATACTGATACACGGCGATGCCGCTTTCTGCGGTCAGGGCGTAGTGTACGAGACGATGCACTTGTCTGATCTGCCCGACTACACCACGCACGGCACCATTCACGTGGTGGCCAACAATCAAATCGGCTTCACTACTGATCCGCGTTTCTCGCGTTCATCACCCTACTGTACCGATGTGGCGCGTGTCGTTAATGCGCCCATTTTCCATGTGAACGCCGACGATCCCGAGGCTGTAATGCATGTGTGCAATGTGGCGGCGGAGTGGCGCGCCACCTTCCATAAGGATGTCGTTATCGATTTGGTCGGCTACCGTCGCAACGGCCACAACGAAATCGACGAGCCCATGTTCACACAACCGCTTATGTACCAGAAGATCAGGAAACACCGCACCTGTTTGGATATCTATGCGGACAGATTGATTGCCGAGGGTACCGTTACCCCGGATGAGGTGAAATCTGTCGCTGCTAAATACGAGAAAATTTGCGAGGAAGCTCATGAATTGGCCAAGAAGGAAACGCACGTGAAGGTAAACACTTGCATTTTGTAGAAGCATGCGTGGCAGGCGTTTTTAATTGTATCTCTTATGCTACGAGCAGTACAAGGACTGGCTCGATTCGCCATGGTCTGGCTTCTTTGAAGGCAAGGACCCCTTGAAGGTGTCACCCACTGGTGTGAAGGAGGAGACTTTGGTGCATATTGGCAATCGGTTTTCCTCGCCACCACCAAATGCCGCTGAATTTGTTATTCACAAGTAATTTTGTAGAAAGCATTTCGACGCTCCACATCTATCTACTCGTATCATATTAACGCTCATTCTTTTTAGGGGTCTATTGCGTGTTCTGGCCGCCCGCAAGAATATGGTTGACGAGCGTGTAGCCGATTGGGCTCTGGGTGAAGCCATGGCCTTCGGCTCGCTACTCAAGGAGGGCATTCATGTGCGTCTCTCCGGCCAGGACGTGGAGCGTGGCACCTTCTCACATCGTCATCACGTGTTGCATCATCAGCTCGTGGACAAAGCCACATACAACTCGCTGCAGCACTTGTACCCCGATCAGGCACCGTACTCAGTTTCGAACAGCTCACTGTCCGAATATGCCGTCTTGGGCTTCGAGCACGGTTATTCGATGACCAATCCGAATGCGTTGGTGCTGTGGGAGGCACAATTCGGTGACTTTGCCAACACGGCGCAATGTATTATCGATCAGTTCGTGTCTTGCGGACAGGCTAAATGGGTGAGACAATCGGGCTTGGTAATGCTGCTGCCACATGGCATGGAGGGTATGGGTCCCGAGCACTCCTCTGCGCGCTTGGAGCGCTTCTTGCAGATGTCCTCCGACGATCCCGACTATTTCCCACCTGAGTCGGATGAGTTCTCCATACGCCAGCTGCACGACATCAATTGGATTGTGGCCAACTGCTCCACACCCGCCAACTTATTCCACATTTTGCGACGTCAAATTGCTTTGCCCTTCCGCAAGCCTTTGATTATGATGACGCCCAAGTCGCTGCTGCGACACCCCGAGGCCAAGAGCCCCTTCAGCGAGATGTCCGATGGCAGTGAATTCCTGCGCATCATCCCTGACAGAGGGCCTGCTTGCGAGAACCCCGAATCCGTGAAGAAGGTGATCTTCTGCTCGGGTCGTGTATACTATGATTTGACAAAGGCGCGTGCCGACAAGAAACTCGAAAAAGAAATTGCTATTGTGCGTTTGGAACAGGTGCGTGAATGGATTGAAACCTTCGATTGCTATATTGCATATTTACACCATAAATATTTATATTTTTGCAGATTTCACCCTTCCCCTTCGATTTAATAAAAGAGCAAGCCAATCACTACAAAGATGCCGAATTAATCTGGGCACAGGAGGAGCACAAGAATCAGGGCTGCTGGTCTTACGTGCAACCACGTTTCTTGACCGCACTCAACCATAGCCGAGATGTCAGGTAGGACAGCGCGTGCTACATTTGCATTTGCCCTTAGAAAAATATTTCTGTATGTGTCTCGCTCTGAAAAGGGCTAAGGAAAAAGGAGTTTTTCTTTTCCTACAACCGCTTTTATTTTGTTTGATGAGTTAATCAGTTTTCTATATCAATCTCTACACGAACTGTTGTTGAGTTTTATATATTTTTGTTGTACATTTTATTTTTTCCCTTTTACCTATGCAAATAAGTTGCAATGAAGAAAGTTATTTCACTCCAATTGTTTTTAAATGTGTACGTGGTGCTGCACTATCGTTTCTCCTTGTTTTTGTGCACCCCCCAACAAAAATGTTTACACTCTGCCATTTCAGTTTTTTTCTTACATCGAACTTGTGTTGCTTTTAATTCCAAACTATAAATAAAATAGCACAATATAAGTTGTAGAAAATGCGCACGTCAAATTCGTCGCTGACGTTTTTGTCGTAAACTAATGCTTTTCAAAAGTTTTGTCCTGCTTTAACCTTGCTTAAAGTTCGGCAAAAGGTCATAAAGCGACAAAAGCAATGATATTTGTCCTAGTTACTTTCCCACAACGAAACTGCTTTGTTTTCAGAAGTGCTCGTTATTATTTACGCACCATTTCAAGTGAGCCATTAGATTTACGAAAACTGTTATTGAAATCTGGAGAAAATACAATATTTGCTATATGTATTTCTTTTAAGTATCATGTCCACTTGAAGAAATGTAAATTCATGTCATTTCCGCGACAACTTCATTACCTTTTTAAAACTAGTTGTTCTCAGTTTCCAATTTTTAAAATTGAGAGCTGAGAGCTTTTGACAGCCGGTTTTGCTGGTGAGATTAATAAAAGTCACAATGCAATTCATTTTGGACATGAAAGAAAATCAAAATTTTAATGACAATCGATTGTGACTGCTACACCAGAATAGCAAGAGTAACAAAAGTCAGCACTAAATTTTGTAATTTCAACTTTTTCCTACGAAAAAAAGATGAACTGTTAGTTTCATCTTTGATTCCAGCGACAAATTTAATTAAGTACACTACTTATTCTTTAATTTGTTAGACCTTTATTTTCAAAATTTAAATTTTCATGGAAATACAGTTTATTCCTCCCCCTATTCATTTCGCACGGCTTTTTACAGTTTTAAGTTATCGTAAGTGTATTTTTCACTTATTTCTCCTAGACCTAACTATCAACTTATCATATCTATTTGTATGTAAAAAAAATCTTGAACTTATTTCTTTTGTTTTTCTAAAAACGAAATTCTAAATTCTTTGCTTAGCTAAAATTTAAAAATTGTTTATACGAAATGAAGCAAAAACAATCAATCAATCATTTAATCAATCGACAACAACAAAAACGAAAACATATCCTTTGTATATTATTGTTGCAGCCCAAGTGATGAACAATCCTCTTCCACTACCAACACTAATGCTTCTGACACTGATTCCGATACTAAATCGAAACCCTGGCTGACTCGTGTGTTCACCTCACCCAATAACTTCGATGAAGCCAAAACGCAGCAGCCGCTTAGCGATTTCGATCTTCGCAATCTGCGCGATGAGCTATCTAATTTCAATAGGCCGACTGGCTCGCATACAGCTCATGCATCCAAAACTGGACGCAAAATTAGGTGAGAGTGCGCAATTTCAATTGGAACTGCATACATATAGACAATAGAATGAGCGAAACAACAAACCGAAACGAATTGAAATGAAATTGCGCATTTTCTGTTTTATCTAATTATTTAATTTTTTTCTATTTTAATCACAACAAAATTTATTTATTCAAAATTTGCATTCAATGGGCATTGCTTTTCATATAATTATTTTTACAATGAAATTTTCATGAAATTTAAATTTTAATCAAATTTGCACAAGAAATTTAAATTATGGCCCATTTTTAGGAGTATCAGCAAACTGATAGAAGAGGCTTTCTTTCAAGAAGAGTGAAGCAACAAATTGTTGAAATTAATTCTTCAAAGTTAATTTTTGCATTCATCATTGAAATTCAATCTATTTTTTATGTGCTTGATATAAAAATATGATAAAATTCGAAAGTTTAAGCCACCAAAATCCTGCTTGAAAAAGAGCTTTCATCCACACTTGTTGATACTCTTATTTTATGCTCTATATTTTAATCAATGCGCCTTTCATTGCACTAATTTAAAAATTAATGGAATTTTTTTTTTAAATATTCGAAATAATTTTAATTGTAATTGTACTATTTAGTAGCATATTGAATGTTGTTGTTGGGTACGGAACAGCATATAGAACTACGTACTACTATATTTGTAATTGTAGCAATTCCATGTGTCCTCCAACTGTTCCTACTTGATATAATGCTTGCATCGCTGTGTTTTTGTTTGCCTCTATTTGTTGTTTGCGTTCCCCTCAGTATCAAAGAAGACAAGTAAAATGTCAAAATTTGCGATTTTAACATTTTAAATTTTTGTTTTGTTGTATTGGCCATCTTCCCAGCAGCCAAAACCAGCATACATACATATATTAAACGCTTCGTTTGTTTCAATTGTGATTAACCTTCTTTCTCATGTATAGGTACTGTATTCTGTTTTTGTTTTCGTTTAGCCTGCTCTACAATATCATTATTTTTTCATGCATTTCTTCTACATTTTTATTTGATCGTCTGCGCAAAACATAATTCACTGCTGTTTTGTTTTTCTCGCATTTACTGCATTCAAGTTTGTGTTAATATTTAATTGCACTGCATTGCACCGCTCATTAACGACAATTGGTCAACAATTCATGAATTCTGTTTTTATTATTTCTTTGTATGTATTTGTATTAGTAAATAGCATTGTATTGTGTTGTGAAATGTTCATGGCATTGTGAGAAACAGTTTACCAGGTACTGCCTTGATCCACGTCAGATTTATTTGAACGACATGAATTGCCTGCATGTTGGAAGCTGTTGAGTGGCCTGAAAGCATTCCAAGTCGATTTGGTAGCCAGACAGAGGTGCAAGAGATTTTTGAATCAAAAAGAAGATGCAAATATCAAATGTGCTTCAGTTTTTATTAAAGCTCATTAAAGTCTTTTTGAGGTTGAGAAAGACACTGATTTGTAAATAGGAGCAGTAGTACAAGTAGTACATCTTCAGCCACATTAAGCCTTCAACGTAGTTTAACGAAGTCGGTAGTTTTTAAGGCATTTACAAAAGGCAGACGGAGTACATCGGTGAAAATATATAATAATAGTACTTCTTTCAAAATATTTCTTTATCGCTGTATTTTGAAAACATAGTTTATTCTTTAAAACAAACTGAGTCCACTTACTGCAGGCCTGTGTCCATTAGAAGACCGCATTGCAAACAGGATTTCCTGAAAAAAGAAAGCTACAAACTTTTAAAGTAGAAAGGGGGCATACACATGCAATTTGTTGCAGTATAAATCTTTTTTTTTGCCAAAAGACGAAGCTTTAAATTTTAAAGCATTTAAAGTTTAAAAATTAAGGAACTTTTTTGATGACTACTTACTGAGATTTGTTGTTTGCAAGTTTGAAAAAAAAAACTGTTTTCAGACAAAGTTATTTTAAAAAGTCACGACTACGATTTTGAGCTCAAAGTTTATTCTCAAGCGTCTACCTTCTATTTTCCCCTTCCTACCGTGCATACATTTCCCGAGTTCCCACTTTGTCAAACTGTTTATTTTGGGGTAATTCTCATTTTCTCATATTCCTGAAGCATCTTACGCATTCCTTCACTTGATTTCGCATTGTGTCTACGCTCATACATAGCTACAATTAATTACCTTCAATTAGCATAGACTAATAACAACTCATTGGATACTGCATGGTCTTATTTTTACTAAAAAATATATAAAATTGGAAATTTTGCATGTGAAGATTTCCTTATAATTCGCAATTTAAATGCATTGTGTTCCGTTCCAACATTGGCACACTGTCTGTATGTGTGTGTGTTGATGTGTTTGTATGCACATGCATAACTATGTAAAATTTGCACAACAATTTTCAAGGTTTTTATTAATTGATTTGATTTTTCTGCTCTTTTTCATTTTTTTATTAAAAAAACTCCTTTTTAAAAAACACTGCGTGCAACGTATGCCGCTTGCCTACACTTATGCTACACAACGCCTATGATGACGACAACAACAACGACAACAGCTATCTCGGACGCGCAGCCGGCGCGTCTACCGCTACTGGATCCAAGGCTCAGCATACACGCGAGCTGAAGTCCATGCTGGATGAGGCTACAACAATTTAAATGCACAGCTATATCAGGAACACAACTACAGCTACACCTAGAACAACAACAGCAACAACTACGACAACATCATCATACTAATGCAACACCACTTGTAGCAAAAACAACAACAAGCAGAACATCCTTTTTAGCTAAGAAAAACAAAGTGACGATATTTTAATATATTTTTGAACGGAGATTTAGACGGCACACTTGACGATCGATCATTTCGACGATAGACGACCTACACACAGAGCAAGCAGAAATGGCAAAATGCAAAAAATGCTGCTGCTTAATTTTTGTATGTTTATGTTTTTAGTTTAGACTTATTACAGTGCGCTTGTTGCGTAATATTATGTTCGAAGAAGAAATGTATGCAGCAGTCAGCAGTCGAAGTTTAAGTTAAAAGAACGATAGAAACGCAAAACTGTTATATGAATAAAACAAATTTTAATTTTATTATTACAATTATTTATTAAATTATGTGCTATCTCAAAGAAAGTAACATGAAAGCAAATGAAACTTAAATGATACAGTAAAAGCATAGAAACTAAAACGCCTCTGTGCACTTGTTTTTTGTTTGTTTTTTTCTTCTTCTTGTTAGTTTATATTTGAAATAATAAATGAACGCATAACTTATTAAATTGCCTACTGTGCAGTGAAGCAGCATGAGTAGCGCGACACGTCATTGTATATGTACTCTTCAGACAGCAAAGCGACATAGCAGCAACAACACAACAATCAGGGACTAAGTGAATGTATTATTATAACAATTATTATGATTTCTGCTTAACAAAATAAATAAAAACCAAACCCAAAAATTACAAATACCATTTTCCACAATTCACTTTTGTCGAAATCGATTTGAGTGCAAAATCTATATGAATTGTGCGCGATTGCAGCTTCGATTGAATGTAAAGTGCGGAAGATGAGTGAAAAATGTCTAATTTTAAAGAAACAACTTTTTAAGTTGCTTAAAAATGGGGCGCTTCAAAAGCACTACAAGAAATTTTTTTTTGGAATAGCAGCGTTGCTAGTACACTTATTCAGGCTTTGCTAGGACTTTCGTAAATGTGCAAATGTAATGTTTTTATAACAAATTTGCTAATTTGTTTGATTGTGTCTCCTAAAAAGATATGCTATACAAATATGTGCAGCCTTGTTTCGCTCTCTCCCCAATCACTCTCTCTGCCTTAGGGCCTTGTCGTAATTTTAAGCGCAACGTTGTAAACAGTCAAATATTACATAAATGTAAAATCTACAAATAAAAAATTGCAATTTGATCGAAAATAAAAGAAACTTGCTAAAATTTACAGCAGAACGCGAAATCACAGAATTTATTATGTTAGGCGAGCAAATGCTACTGCTTGAACTTGATAAAACTGAAATGTTTTAGTAAATTTTGAATGCTATCCGCGAATAGCAATCATTCCTCATAAATCGGTGAATAAAAATTTGAACGCATTAGCCGAAACTTTACATAAATCTACTCCTGTGCGTATTGTCTGTATTGTCTGCATACAAACATTTTCTACTAGCCATGTTCTACATCACACATTGAACTGACTGAATTTTGTTAGAGAAGCCGATTTTGATAAATTTAAACTCGATTTTGAACCAAAACTTAAATTGAATGCTGCAAAATAAACAACAGAAAGTCGATTTAGGCACATTTTAATTTCGAACAAAAGTGCCACTCGGAATGGTTGCAATGGTAACCTAAGTGAAAAAACAAAAACTGCAAAAAAGTCTTGGCAACTGCGAAAAGTTCCACTTTTTTCAAATATGAATCATGTATTTTTTCGAAAAGTTTGATTAAAATTAATCATGCTATTAACATGAACTAAATAAAAAGTGCTCGCTGAAGGCAAAGTTGCGGACTAAATGGTGATCAATGCTATTATTTTTGTGTGCTACCTAAGTACGCATTCAAGTCAAGTAAAAAAGGCAGCACACATGCCATAAATGACACTTGAAAAAAGCTGAAAAGAAAAGCAGCTACAATCTTCATGAACATTGTAAGCAAAGGCAGTACATATGAAATCATTTAACAAAAAAGAAAGAAACGTACAACTGCTAAAAAATATACAAAAACTTTGCTAAGAAAAAACAACTTGAAAAGAAAATGCAAGCTGTAGTGCTGCTTCTTCTCAGTCAGCAGCAATGTTGTTTGAAGTTTAAAAAAAATATTTGAAAAACAACCAAAATCATATTTATTACTAGTAAAAAAAAAGATTTACCTAGAGAAACATAACTTTTGAAGTTTCTAGAATATTTGCACCAAAAATCAAACTTTACTATTGTAAATTCCAGCGGTAGAAGAAAATTACCAATAAAATACCAAAAATACATTTTATGAAATTGAACACAACTATTTGCACTCTAAAATTAATATATACATATTTCAATAAAGAAAATTATATGTGATTGAGTTTTGCATTTTATTGAAACTCAAAAAGGTATGCGTACAACATGACGTATGCGTAATATGAGTTCGGAATTGAGGTTACTTATACTACATGCCCGATTCTTGTTAAGAGTACTATTTTTCATGAAATTAAACACAATTACAATTGAAGCCACTACGAAATGATGAGACAAGATGCCAACACCAAATTGCATATTACGCATACGCCCCGCGGCGCCGATTCCGCTGCTTATTTGCATAGTCTTGTAACTTGCGAGAAGCTGCTAGAAATAGCGGCTCGCTGTGCGGCTTGCTTGGCTGCAGCCACATTGTGAAAGTGCACTGTTGTGAAATGCCAGAGTGCGGCGCTGCAGCCACGTACCAACCGTCCTTGACCTTGCTGGCGCAATGCGCCAATAAAAAGTGCCCTGCATTTTGCTTTAGTTCACTATGCCATTAGAAGCTTGTGTGTGTGTGTGTGTGTGTGTGTGTTTGTGTGTGCATTGAACAAGCGCATACAATGTCGCTGATTGATGCGATCGCGTTGCGCTGACAAGCGACCATTAATTTCACGTTAATTGAAAGTGTCTGCCTTTCGGCGCTTTGCTTTTTAGCCATTACTCAAAGTAGGGTGCATAGGGAAGCAGCAGCTGAGAGCGCTCGTCGACTGCTGGCGAGCAGAAGTGTGCAGCGCGCGCATTTCATTCAATGAAAGTTGCCATTTTCTCCGCAGTGCAGCCAGAAATTACAAAATGTGCAGTTCCTCTGCCAAAAATTCAATGTTTTTGTTGCTGCCGGTTTTTTTCAACTTTGGCACACATTTTCTTGCTTTGAAATTAGTGCAAAAATAAAGTGTACCAATTAGCTGAATGTAAGGCTAATTTTTTTAAAACTTTTTTTCGTTTTCCTTTCTAGAATTTCGTTAGTACTATTCTCAAAAGGTAAAGGCACTGATTTTACATTTAATTAGCGCACTAAAATCCAACATTAACAAGAGCGCATAAGCAAAAAGCTTGCCTCGATTTTCTCGAGACGCTACTGACAATACAAATATAACACACCACTGATCATCATCTTCAGATGGCTTGCACTGATGCTTCCCAGAGACTCTATCATAGAAATGATTCTTTTTTTACACGATTGCTTGAGACTAAAAACCCTTTGATAAAAGTTCGATTTTCATCGAAGTGCAAATTTAGTCGTATTTCAAAGTAAAATTGCTTCTTGGAAACAAACCATGTAACAAAAATAAATAGAAATTTAAGTACCAAAAGTTAATTCATGAAAGAAATGCAATAGTATAAAATGAATATCTGTTTAGCGAGGACAAGACGAGGTAAATGATTTCTTCAAGTAGGGCGACCCGGCGCCCGAACTCTCAGTTGCCAACTGGAAGCTATACCTTCGGAGCTGTCTTGGCAACGCCACTACCACCACAAATTATGTCAGTTTGGAAATAAAGTGGAAAATAAATATTGCCAATAGATGCTACTACGAACTTGGTAAGCAATTGAGAAGTAGAGTACTTTTCCGTTTGGTAAAACTGCCGCTCTACAAGACGCTCATCATTTCCATATTGCTTTATGGCAGTGAAGCATGGGTGATTTCGCAGAGTGATACAGGAAGAAGTTTTCCGTAAGATCACGAGCTCTACGCCGACATTGAAGTAGTCTGTCGCATCCAATTCCAATGCCTCAGTGGCTGGATCATATCGTGCGTATGGAAGATGGAGCTCCAGCGAAGAGCGTATTTGAGGCGGTGCGTGAGGTCGTACATTCCGTTGGAAAGACCATGTAGAGGAGGCACTTGCAACGCTTGGCATTTCCAACCGGTAAAGGCGCGCCTGTAGCGGGGTCGCCTAGAGAAAAGCTCTGCCTCAGATCGTAGCCCGTAAACGGGTTGTTACTGACTAATCAAGAAGAAGAAGAAGATATTAATGGAATTGTTTCTATATTGATGCGCTTGCGTTTAACTGACTGTGAGATTTAAATAAAGTGAAAAAAGTTCCGCGTTTGCTTGTAGAATGCGCGTACTTCAGCCTCGGCGAGTTCTCGAACCTGCTACAAGTGCACACTTGAACATGAACAAGCAATTATATATATTTGTCATGAGAATTACAGACATGTTCAAATACTATACGCTATATGTACGCGCTTGTGTTGATAGGCCAATGAAAGATACACATGCATAAAAGAAAAATGCTACGGGTCAGGGTGCATGAACTGCCTTGAAAATAAATCGAAAAATATTTTAAACATGCGTAAATAGTTGATAAACAGAAAATGTACTTAATGAAATCAAACTTATTCATCAATTTATTTGTAATGTTTGCTATTTTCGTAAAGGAAAATGTTGCTGCTTTCAGCGGCCCGGCCATCAAATCGCATACACACGCATATATATACTATATGTACATATGTATGACTGAAAAATTGGTCCAAAACAAACTTGGCACCATTTTGATAAATTTACTAAAAATCACAGACAAGAGCAAGACGCACGCATTCGTCGCAAAATGCTGCTCAACCCAGACTAAAAACACATTTTGTTTGGAAAATGTTCGTGTATTAATTATATACTACATATATGCAAGTATGTATGTTTATGCAAATTTGTATTATACTAAAGAAACTGTTTGCCAAATGTTTGATATTTTAATGAGCGTTCTTTTGTGTTTTAGATTTAGCGGCATTGCAAAGTTTAAATGAAAAAGTTAATCATTTCGTGAAAGTGTGCTTTTTTCGTTTGCCAAGTGCTACTGCTTGCACCTTTGCGTACATACTTCGATGTAGCATACAGTATATACATATATATACCTGGCAAGGCGCTGCGGTCAAGGCATACACTTTGCTGTGCTATTTTCTCGCGCCAATTTCGCCCCTCACTTTTATTTACATGCATGTAATTTCTTGTAAAATAACATTTTAGCGAAAAATTCGACATTTCATTTGCACTGGCTACGCCTTCAAAATATAATTCATGGCCGCTACTAAACGAGCTCAAGTTTGAAGCAAATAAAACAAACAACAACACAATTTCGTGTGTTCATAAAAAATTCTAAAATTCAACTAACAGACCGACTATGAGCTACTACTTCCATGCATGTAGCATGCGAGGAGTGACGCAGTGGAAATTTTCATGAATAAGTGGGAAAATGGGTTGCCGCAGTCGCTCAGTGATTAAGTGCTCGGTTCCTGATGCGTGGAGTCGCAACAGACAAATACCACCTAAAAGAGAAAGAGGGAATTTGTGTTGAAAATAGTTTCTTAAGGCGGCGCCATCTCTTGCTAAGAATTGGCAACTATATGAGAGTGCACTTTACCCTGAAAATAAAGCTTCTCAATGCCGCTCGTTTACGGCCTTAGAAAAAATTTGTAGGTCCCATTAACTTCTGCTAAACTAAAATGAACACATACAATGCGAGAAAGCCAGGCTGAAACCTCGCTTAAATGGGCTGTTGTGTCAGTTATATATGTATGTATGTATTTTTAAATAGAGTTCGTAACGTGTTGCTAGTGACCCATCTAGTAGAAAATAGAATATATACTATGTTCTCAATATACATATGCAAAATTTATTTGCATTTTATTGAAGCAAAAATATATTTGCACAAATGATGGAAATTGAAATTTGTATACAATTTTTAATACAGCATAAAATTGAAAAAAAAAATTGATTATCGTGCTGCTTTTGGAATTTAAAATGAGCAGTTCTTTAAGAAAAAATCCGTTTTTTGTGTTTAATAATGATTTCGCACGTTGAATCGTTTCTTAATGCTTCGTTATGATGAATATTTAAATGCTTAATACCTTTAAAAATTGTTCTTAACAATTGTATCGAATATTGGCGCTTGACATGCCCTTTATAAAAGGTATTTACAAGTTTCACAAATTTATTACTACTGCCTGAACAGGTTCATATTTGAAAACTGTTCAGTACAATTCTCAAAAAACAATTCCGCAAAAGCAAAAATTTCTCGTCACATATTCTACTTTATCTTGCATGGTTGAGTGAAAATCCGACACATATGCATAAACATTTTAATTTGGTCTGTTTTGCTTTTTTTGCAACAATAAATCTAGCGAAATTCCTGCTACTCTACGTCGGTGTGCAATTTGCTTGGACGCTTGGGAGACTTTTCTGGCATTTTCAGTTTCCAACAAGAAATAATGACAAAAAAATTTCAAATAAATACATACTACATATGTGAGCATGTTTGTGCGCACACACATGTACACGGTTTAGATCTCATACATACATACATACGTACGTACACATAATGCATAATATAGAAAACAATTATTTTTAAATGCAAGGAATTTCAAGCATTGACCATTGCATTGAGCAGTTTCGTGGGAGCAGTGTCGAGGCAGCACTATAAGTTTGCCGTGGCCGTCAAAGCGCACACGCTTTTGAACTTCAGGCGGACACATTAACATCGCCATTCCGCCCATAATTCATTCATTCATCGTTCATTCACAGAGAAGATGTGCGAGCATGCGAGAAAAACGACAAAAAACAAGCAAATTTTCCGTCCTTCAGGCATTTGCAAAAATATGAATATGATGAGGAATATCAATACATATTAAAGCGTGAGCAATCGAAATGTTCTGCTGGCGATGCGGCGATCCGTTGGGGCATGCCTGCCACTTTTGTATTTCGGATGGAAATTCCGCTGGCATGACTGTGCCATTCTCATTGCCATTTCTCGCAGAGAAACAACAATTTATTTGATTAAATTTAGGCATTAATGTTTTATTTAATATTACTCATTATTTACATATATACATTCAGACTTGAAACATTTACATATAATATAAGGGATATTTACTATTGACAATTTTAAAGTACATATTTACATTTTAAAGGATTGCAGCGGTAAAATGTGTGTGTGTGTTTTTTAAGCAAATTATTTACAAGCGCTAGAAAGTTGCGCTCTTAAAAGTTGCGCATAGACCAATCAGTCTTACCAATAAAGCCTTTTTAAGAAATTTAAATAATAATATTTTTGTAACTCTTGTCAATTGACTTAAAATTATGTACATTATAAAAGATGAGTTGTTCGATAAAGTTGTAAGGCATTAAAAGGAATTTACAATATATGAATTTTTTATACAATACAATATAATACAAAATTAGAGCTATTCTACATAAATAAGGTTCATAATTTAGCAGCACTTGAAATTTTGTGGGCAATTCATACACATTTAAATATTCATATAAAAATCGTTTAAAAATTATATCCGATCTTTTGCGCCAAATTATCATAAAAGCCAGACAGTGAATTTTTGAGAAGAATGTTTTCAATTTAGTTGACATTTCGTAAACAACACTTGTGAACTCCTATACCAGAATTCAAAGTACATAGCCTTAAATAAGCTTCGAATCATAACATGTATATCATACTCGCATATTTAGATTTCCTTCGACACTATTTAAAATTTGCAAAATTCAGTTTTTCATCATTAATCAAGCTTAAAGATCAGTAGAAATTCCAACATATTCTTTTGTTCTTTAGTTATAACGAAGCTGTTTATAAGCATAATTTGAAACAGTCTTGCTAATAGATATTCTATCAAATTTCGTTAATGTTTAAAGGACGAGGTTGACTATGATAAACTCAAATCTTAAAAAATTGCCATTTGCGATAATTTGGCGCTTGAAGTTATGGCAAGGAAAGTTATGAAAAATTATAGTATGTATTTTAGCAAGTAACTATGTCAGCTGTTGCTATTGCTATTACGAAAAATGTAGCTGGAAAATTTGATTTAAAAAGTATATCCGTTGAACAAAAATAAAAAATTACTAACTTGAAATACTTTCTTCTTCTTAATACAAAAGCTATTGCTAAACTCTACAAAAGTTCAAGTTAAATAAATATGATTGCCTGCATCTGCTCAAATTAGTTGACTATAAGCGAGTTCCAATATTTTGCTTAGAATAGAATAAAGTGGTGATTGATGCAGGAATGAACGAAAATTAGATCATAGAAAATTCGACAATTTAATATTCATCATTAAGAAAAAAATTAGGAAAAAAGTTTGGATAGGAAAGTTAGTGCCTTATGTTTGTGCTACAAAAAAACTATAAACTACCACTTGGACGCTAGTTTCTAAATAAAAGAAATACAAACTATGTTAACACGTTAAAGTACCCAACCGAACACTCACTTAGAGCGCGTGTCCCTCATCGATGCTGCCTACACCATATTCCAGATGCTATAGCTGCGCGCCTGCTGCTCCACCTGCGCTATCTGCTCGTAGTCAATCTCTAGATACTCCTTGCTGCCGAAGTTTACCTTGCGGTCTGTGTACTGCTTGATGTAGCTGATGTGCGCGGGCACCTCCTTGCCCTCCACATCGAGCTTGTACGATATGCTCGTGATGCGGTCCAGCACTCGCCCCTTCTTCCACCTGACCTGTGTCTTTCGAAAGCGCTCCGCATACATGACCCAATCGCCGATCTGATACTCCCGCAAATGCATGCATGTCTTGAGCGGCTTCGGCGGCGTCTCGAGGTCATGCTCCTGCAGTGCATCAACGTCATCTTCATCATCGTCGGTGACGTACTCTATCGCCTTCTCGAGTGTCTCAATATCGGATAGCGGCAGCTCGTCCGATATTTCATTGAAAAATGTGTCGCTTGCGGAGAGTCGGCGTTGTTGCCGTTTAATGATGACCTTCTTTTTCACCTTGCGTGGCGGCCTCTTTGGCAACGCGGGCGTTTCCTCGCAGACGACAATTTCCTGCAATTCTTTAAGCTCTTCGGCGGATTCTAGGGTTTCAGCGTGTGGCTCATTTGTTGGAGCTGTGATGGCTGCAGCCTCATCGTGGCTGATCTGCGCGGATATGCCTACTGCACGCGCTGCTGCACTTTTCAGCTTTGCGGCTGCCTTCTCTATGGAATTCTGACGCACGATTTTCTTATAAATTTTTTTCTTCTTGGCGAATTCATCTTTCGGCACGTTGAATGGCGGCGAAACCTCCGGCTCCACATCCAACTGCACCGCCTGTACAGGAGCCAGTCCCACTTGGCGTTCCGGCATGGTGTCGCGAGTTTTTGTGTCTGTTGCTGTTGCTGTTGTGACCGCTGCCGATGTACGACTCGCTGTGGTCGATGTGGCACTGTTGGGCACGCTTGGAGCGCGGCTGGCTTTTGTAGCGCCTTTGCTGTCTGGCTGTGCTACAGCGGACGCTGTACTTGACGTTGAGGCCGTTGTCTTGACCGCACTCAATGACTTCTCGGCGCTTGGCGCTGGCGATACGACGGCGGCGCCCACGACGACTTGCGACTGTGCGTTGGCAACGCCGTTCACGCTGACCACCTGTTGGCCACTCGTCTGTGCTGCTGGTGCTCCTTTATGAAGCGAATCGGCTGGTATAATTTCTTGATGAATAGGTTTTATGAGCGCTCCGACTGGTGTCGGCACGCCGACGACTGCTTCCGACGGCTGGGTTGCGTTTTGCTGCACCGCCTGCGTTTGTGTTGGAGATGCTGCCAGCGACTGTGTTTTTGCTGGGCACACTTCACTTTTCTGCCCAGCAGGAGTTTCCTTAATTTTAGTTGTTGTTTCTGTTTTAATTGCATGTACGCTGGTTGGAGCAGCAACTGCCTCATCCGCTAGCTCGCTCGTGGCTGCTGCTGTGTTCGCTTGACCGCTCTGCTCACTGGCTCGCAATGGACTTGCCGACGTTGCCACCATTGCAGCGACACGAGCGTCCGATTTCGTCGCCGCGCCAGAGTCTTTTGTTGTTTCGCTTTTAGCTGTTGCCGCCGCAGCTGTCACAGCTTCTGTTGCACTTGCGATTGTTCTTGCCGCAGCGGCAATTGTTAATGGTGCATCATTGATCAGCAATTGAGTTGGCAATTGGTTTGTTGTCGCCAGTGGCGCTGCATCCTTCTGGCTATTATTGGCTGCAGTGATAGTCGCGCCGCTTCTGACAAGTGTTGTTGTTGCCGCTTTATCGTTGGCTTTTGTTTCGATTGTTTCTTTGGCACCTTTCAGGGACGGTCGCTTAACTTTGTTGATTACTTTGATTTTGCGCGTCATTTCGCCCTCAGCGGCAATCGGGATTTTGATTATTGGCATCGTTTTCTTCTTGAGCACTGCCTCCGAGTCCGAGGGACATCTTCGTATTTTTATATCCAGAGCGATTGTCGCTTGGACGGGCGGTACAATTTTCGATGGTTCGACGGCCGCAATGGAAGCACGACGTACGCCTTCTTTTGTTTTCGAGCATATTTTCTTTTTGCACTTAGCGGCCGCTGCTGACGCGTGCCTCTTTGCAGCTTCTATGGTGCCGCTGTCGACAGTTGCATTCTTGTGCGTCTTTCTAGACAGTGGCTGTCCTTCCTCCGAAACTGTTTCCAAGCTGGTGGCTACTTTTTGCTGCTCCAAGTTCGCTGCTGTCGCGTTCCTAACCTCAATTTGCGGCACGACGACAGATTTCGCAGCTGCAGCTAACTGCTTCCAAGTTTCTGCAGTTCTGGCCGTCTCTAACTCTGCCTTTACTGGCAACGGATCAGCCTTCGTTAGGTGTCCCACCGGCTTCGTCTCAGCTTTCGGCACAGTTTCTGTCGGTGGAGTAGTGCACTTATCTGGCAGCTCCGAGGCTCCATGCGATATTTTATGCTTAGCCTCTTCTGCTATTTTCTTTGAGGTTACAGATGTTTTTCGCAGTTTCTCGGTTTCAGTTTTTGCCACAGTTTCGGTTGGCGGAGAGATGGACTTAATGGGCAATTCCAATGCTCCTTGCGACATTTTATGCTCAGCCTTTTCATCTGTTTTTCTTGTGGCACCCAAGACTTTTGCCAATTCCGCGGCAGCGCTCGCTTCAATTTTCGTAGTATTTGCTATTTTTGACTGCTCTGCTTGAACCATCTTAACTGGGGACGCTGCCTTCTGCGCAGCTTTCGCTTCGTTCTTATTAAACACTGCCAATTGCTGTGCTTGGTTTTCATGCTGCTGTGGATGCTTTTCATTTTGGTGCTCCTTCTGTTGGTTGGGTATAACCTCCTTTATAGCTGCCAGCACCTCCAACTTGGATGCCGTCGTTTCATTTTTCAGCTGCGCCTCTGCAGCTTTAGTGGCCCTTTCTCTATCTTCATCCTCCTCATTAAAGATGCTTCGCCTGCGAACCTTGCGCACAAAACGAAATTGCACGGGTTCCTCGCTCTTCTTAGCGGACTGCTCAAGTTTCCTGCCGCTGCTGGCCGGCAACACCTGTCCAGTCTCTGCATTTTCCTCAGTTTCGGTGCTGTACTGCTTGAGCACACCTTTGACCTCACTTAGAGCGCCGGAAATGCGTGCGCGCAGCCGATTCAGTCGCTCGATCGGATCCTCCGGCTGGTCCTCTGATCCCTGTGCCTGCATGCGCGCCTGTCGTCTGAGCCGCGTGCGCGCGGGCAGCAACCTATCTAAGTTGTCGACCGACACCGAGCGACTAACCACATCTTCCGCACCTCTCAATCCGCCCACTTTGCTGCTGTAACGCTTGGACAAGTCGGCCGATAGCGCACTGTGGCCGCTGCTCAACGCCACGGACGTCGCACTGCGCATGACACTCGGCAAGCTGAGTTCGTGCTTCAAAGGGCTGCGTACCGAATTAATTGTCGGTGCCAAGCCGCCCTTAGCACTCTTCATTTCGTACTTCATTATCTCTTCGAAGGAATCGTCAATGTTCGCACTCACGGCAGGCGGGGATGATGGCGCACTCAACTGCACTGATTCTTCTTCTTCTTCTACACAATCTTCTACGACTTTCGTAATAGTCATTTCCGTTACTTCGACACTTGGCACAGAAACACTTATTTCCGTTTCCTGGCAATCAAACGAATCATTCAACCTGTCGCCAGCGTCACTCACGATCAGCGCACACGTTTCGATCAAGCCAGCACACTCCACCGCATTACTTGGCACTTGCTCCGACGAGGAATTGAAATCTGGCAATAATTCTAAATTTGGCAGCAACGCTGCTGGCGAAAGACACGTTTCGGGCGTAACATTGACGCCAGCGACAACAAAGACAACCGCTTGCGAAGACGTATCGCGTACATCTGAGCGTGCGGCAGGATGTGGCTGATGGCTGAGATCAGTGTCAGAGTTGGCTATTGTGTTGAGCGCGCTGGGCAGAGCGGCCACCGTTGTTTGTAGTGGTGGTGCCACTTGCTGGCCGCCACGTTCGAGATCGAGGCTGCTGCTCAATGCGGGTGTCGGCGTGGGCATTGCTGGCTGCGCATCTTTAATATTTCTATTACGACCGAAGAGCGCAGCAGCTCTAATAATGTCGGCACCACTCGGCTCTTCTGCGCTGTTATTTATAGCAATATTTTCGGCGTGTATGGCGTCATCAAAATTTTGCTTTTGTTGTTGTTGTTGTTCAACGCAACCATTATTACTTTTGCGTGGCGCTCTCCTCATACTGGCCGAATTTTCATTTTCCGCCTGAATTTGCTCGCACTGAACTTGAATTTCCCGCTCATGACCATATTTCGCCGTCGCCTTTTCAGACTGCGTCATGGTTATTGCCGCTGTTGCTCGCAACGCATTGGCATTGGCGTTGGCGTTTGTGTTGTCGATGGAAAATTTCGCGTATTGTGGTGAGTGTGTGCCTTTGGCAAGCGCCAAGTTTTGTAGCGAATCATTTGGGGAATTCGACAAATTTCTAATCATTTCAATTTGCATGCTTTGGTTCGGAAAATGTGTAATATTGGCGTCTTTGGAATGGCGCAATGGAAAATGTTGTTGTTTTTTTGATTGTAAGCGATGCGGCAACAGCGACCTTGTACGATGTATTCGACATGCCGGAGGCATAGGTTGCAGATATTTGCGCTGTACTTCTTTAACAGTCGGAGCGTTCTGCTCCGTATACGCAAATGCCAGAGCTTGTCGAGCGGTTGGAAATTTAGTAATTGGATTGTTGCAAATGGGAAATTTAGTTGTTTCACATTTGATGTTATATTTCAGTGGCGCTGCCTTAGGCAAATCTGGCGTTACAGCTCTGATCTTCAATTGGTGCTGCGCTGCCTCATCTAATTTGACGGGAAACAGCTTGTTACACTCAGCAGCAGCTGCAGTTTGTAGAGGAAAACTTGTATGCGATCTTTCCAACAATGAAATGTTTTTCCATTCGTAAAAACTGTGTTTGTTGCAAAAATCCGTGTGTACTGTCGAAAAAGCCTGTAAAAGTGCAGTTTCATTTTGCTCGACTGCAATTGGCGGGCGCACGAAAGTGTTGCCTGCAGCTCTCTCTACAAACGGAAACATTTCCGGTGTTGCCACTTGATATATTACAAATTTTTGGACTTGCAGCTGTGTACTTCCTGCTGAATCAGCAGCATCGCGCTGATTGCTAATATTATTGCCGTTATTATCGAAATCAAATGTTGGCGTCAGGCGACTCATCAAGGTCGGTGCCTCATGCACAATTCTCACCGGTGTAGACTCCGCATTGGCGGCATTTGCTGACGTAGGCAGCGGTGGACTGCCAGCTTTGCACTGTGATTGACCTATGTTGACGATGGCGTCTTACTTGGCACTTAAAAAGCATAAATACGTATAGTATAGGAGCTCAAAGCGTTTCACACACGTCCTACACAAAGTATTTGAAATTAGTTCTTTCCTCAATCGCCCATGTCAAGTTGGCAATGCTGCCCACACCAGCGCGCTGCAGCGGCCGCAGCAGCGCAGAACAGCTTTATTAGTAAAAATTTTCTTTTAAGTTTTTGTTTGAAATTTATAGTTGCCGCGTAGTTGCAAAATATTTATACAATATGATTTTTTTGAAAATTAAAATTTAGCAAGCAAAACATTAAAATTCACAAAAACCGCCGTGCGAAATTTGAAATTTTTCCGCGGTCACAAAAACGTGCGAACTGTGAAACGCTGCACTATTTTTGAATATTCAACTGCGGCAGCTAAACAAACTGCTTCGAAGTGCACCACCACCCTATCGAATACAATATGTACTAATACATACAAATTAATTGCAAATAAATTACAAAATCGTAAGCATGATGTTCCGGCGCAAGGGGTGACAAGGCACGGGCAGGCATGCTCTGTAATTTGGCCTGAGGGGGGTAAACAATTGAATTGAGATCTGCAAAACTGCAAAATGGTCGCATACCAAAAGACGTGGCAAGACGGCGGACATGCCAAGTTGACTCTTCCGGCGACAAACCGCAACCGTAAATTTCACACACATACGCACACACCGCCGCCTTGTTTGCTTTGTTGAAATTATTTACTTTATTTTATTTTTTGGCAAGCGCTAATATTTAGCACGAAATTTGTTTTATTTCGCGCATACGTATTTGATAAAAGCAACGTTGCCAAATTTCACTGGCGGCTGCCATGAATTGTTGTTGGCTTTTTGCTAATCGTCGCCAGCCCATGCATATACGAGTATGTATATACATACATATGTACATATGTATAGTTTTGCTATTGGTTTTTTGTTTTTGTGAATTAACTCACACATTTGCTTTGCATTCATCTGCAATTGGGACCCCTCTTCTCCCTCTTAGCTGGCTTGCCTGTCTTAGATAACTGCCAATATGTACTTGATGCTGCTGAGGAACCTAGCCCCTTTAGGGAAATAGTCGTACATAATATTAAATTTGACTTTAACGTGAAATTTGCAAAAGTTAGTTGACTAACTGTGGTCTGTCCTCTCTTTTTTCCGTTGCAGCGCGTTTTTCTTAATAAGATTATGGCAAACAATTTTCGCTGACAAATCCTCTGAAGAAAAAGAAGTACCCTAGTAAGTTAGATTTCTTTTTTCATAACAGTCAAACTTGTTTATTATTTTATGAAGGGTTGTTAGATATGAATACTCGTATATGATAAACAATTGCAACAATTTCATTCAAAATTTCTCTGCGTTTAGCGCACATCTTGCTAAAAGAACAACGTTAACAGATAGCTACAGGCAGGCATGTGCTATTTTTCTTGGCAACTTATCGCAACTTAAGCAAATATGTAATAGAATTATTGATAAGCTTTCAAAAGAAATATAATTCACTGCTCTCATCCTCGATGAAATAGCATGGACTTAAACTGTTTTTATAACCTATATGAAATGGAATATGCATAATATATACATATTTCTAAGTTGTTCAATTAGGAACTCACGCTTAACATTGCATTGTATATTTCAGTCGCAGTATCAAATTTCTTGGACGCTGTCCTTCGACTGCTTCAGCCACCGGCAACAAAAAACAGCATGAAAACGAATTCAAATGTTTAATTGTTGGTCTGTTCGGGGAACTAACAGAAGAAGAAAAGGCCGCTATTAAAGCGGAAGAAGATGCCAAAATAGCGGCTGCCAAGGCTAAGGCAGCGGAAAAACAAAAAGTAGCCGCTAATAAGAAAGCAGAAGTGAAAGCACAATCGGCGAAAGTACAACCGGAAGCACCAAAGAAAGATGAGAAGGGCAAGCCCGAAGATCAAACCAAGCTCAAAGATCCTCCCGCTGACCAGCCAAAGAATAAAAAATAGATGTAGTTAGACACTTTTTCATTCTTTTTAGGACAAATTTCAAGTTTGCTCATTACTTTGTTTTAATAAATATAATGATATTAGAAATGATGCTAGAAAACCAGATGAAATATTTCCTTCCCTGCAGTTGCTGGCCAAAACATATGCGCTGCTTACTCTTCTTATTGTTGTAATTCTGATGCAAGTTGAGCATAACTTTCGCTTTGTATTTTTATGAGCCTAGAATATAAGTAAAAACAATTAACTCTATACTTCGCTTGACTATTTTTTATTACATTGTCATCTGTAGCTTCAGTTATAATTGAGTTTTCTATAAATGTGTCCATTTTTAAAATTTTTTTCTTTTATCTCGTTTACCATTTGCTGCTTGCGCTTAAATTTAAAAATTTTTTTCTGTCTAGTCTATTACAAAAGCTAATGCGGCCCCGAGACGGTCAAATGGTTTGAGTCAAATGTGAGCATGTGTTGGAGAATATTTGTATGTATGGTAACACAGACAATGTTTGACCAAATATCAAAGTGGTTTAGATATTTGTTATGCACTGCAGGGGCCAAAGCAAAATTGCCATTTCGTTTTGTTCGTCGTGATGTTAACATCGTGCGCATGTCGGCAAACCAAACAAGCGACGCGGAAAAACAATTTTTGTCGCGAAATTTATGCGATAACTGACTTCTTTTTCTTAAGCACTGTTTAATCCGAGTGCTCTTCTCTTTATTTTTTCACTTTTTAACACACTTTGCCAGTGCAAAATATGCGATACAATCGTCCGTGTCATTCATAGTATGTCTGCACACCACAAAGAGTCGGAAATTATGAAGACTTGATGGCAATGTTTGTTTTGTGTAAGGGATAAACATCAGTTTACACGGACACATGTTTGACTCAAACCATTTGACCGTCTCGGGGCCGCATAAAACATGAGCTTCATAGTTGCATTTTTTGCGTAGATCGCATAGAAAACGTTTTTTCAAAAAGCGTTGCCAACTGCAAACGAAAAACGCCGATGTTTTACAAAGAAGTATTTTTGTGTTCTATCTCTTTTTCAACAACAAAGCCAACGAAAGAAAAGAATCGTCATTTTGGACAAAAAGTGGTCAAATCGTCATTGCGTTTAAAAAATCGTCAAAATGACGATAAAATCGTCCATTCGGCAACGCTGGTAACCAAAAACATATGTGCTGCTTGCTCTTCTTATTGTTGTAATGAAAGAGTCGCTCGTAAATTTCGATTGGCATAAAAAGAAATTGTTCTAGAAACTGCAAATTTGACTGCGTAAATTTAAATTGTCTATAAAAATGTTTGGCCTAATCATATCTGGCAGATTGGTAAGCAAGTGGACAAAACAAACGAGTTTGTGTTATCATTTAATTGATGATATTTACTAAATGATGTATATATTAACATACTGCTGCAGCCCCAAACAGATTTTACACCGGTAGATGAGAATAAGCTTCTAATAAACGTGCCCGATTGTGATCATGTGAATTACATTGTGATCTTTCTCACTGGAGCGACGCCTCTGCCGGAGGGCATGTCGGCAGCTGTCTACTTCAGTTGGCCAGATGCGATTTCGGCACCTACTTGGCAGTACCTTGGTATCATTTCCAATTCGAAGCCTTCGGCTATTTTCAAGATATCACAACTAAAGGTAAACATTTTGCTGATTGCAGTTTTCCGACTGGTGGTTTTCGAACGTCTTATTTTTAGAAAAGCCACGAATTGGACGCGCGGGAGCACGGTATGATTTTTGGCGCACAGGAAATATCGCACACAGCACAAATCGGAATTTCGGTGGAACCAGAACAGTCCATTGCACAATTGACACCTGCTGTGGTAATATGAAATATGAGGATATTCATGCTTTGGAGTTTACATTAATAATATTGCCTTACTCCTCCATAGGCCAATGCTGATGCAAATCTGCAATTCAGTCAAAAGATGCTGGAGAATTTCTACAATTACGCATCAAGTTTCTCAATGAATGCCAATCAGGTGCCGCCCATGAACAACGACACGCTAGTGCCTTTGTCAACCCTACAGAACTGGTATATGAACTTTCAGCGGCGTATGGAGCAAAATCCGAATTTTTGGAAATATTAACGTTGCATTGAACTTAACAAAGACGGCAGCAGCGGCAGCAGCTAGTACAGCAGCAACCACCCGAGAGGGCTTTTGTACTGTAAGCATTTTGATTGTATGTCCTTAGTGAAGTTTGCATGTGTGCTCAACATATATATTGTAATTTTCATAAATATAAAAACCTTTTGTATGAAGTTGTAACTCTTTTAAAATGTATGGATTTAAGCTTTTTATCTCATTCCATAATATATAGTGCTTTGCAATTATGGAATAGTTCTAATCGCTGATTATTTGTAACTGGATTTTAGTGGGTATATTAGGCAGAGAACGTAATGTTATTAACGTACTCTGAGGATAATGTATGCAGAAAAATTCGTTTTACTTTTCTGAAATTTCCAACATTCAAATTGTCTGGCAAAAACTGTTTCACTTCATTTTTACTATTTAAAATCGTGCATCAATATTTAAGTTGATATTTCCAAGTCTATTCATCACTACATTCTTAGCACGTACGAGTATAAGTATCATCGAAACGGTGACAGAAATCGAAATAATGAAATATTTATAATATTGCACGGCATGTGTTATAATATTTGCGGCAGCCATAAGATTTTCTATAAAACAACAATTTTTCACAAATTTGCCGCGTGAATTAAGACTTTTAATGAAATGCAAAGCGGCGCGCAATTAACTTCAATGGCAGCCGAAAAGCTCAGCTGGAGGCGAGTATGCAGGTTGCCATTGATTCCAAACAATTAAAACGCATGCAACCACTGCAACAGCATGCAACTAATACAACAACAGCGATCATCAACTAAAGTCAGGGTTTCTTCCAACGCCGCCAGCAGTCATACAAACAATGCGCCAAAGAAAGTTCCCACATTTGTTAAGTATTTGCAATTTATTTATTCATTCAATTTGAGTACAAAATTTGAAAATGCATACATACATATATCAGTTTTAGTATTTTGATCAAGCTCTTCTTGTAGATGTAGTGTTTTAAATATACTGCAAGCTCATACAGACTCATTGGATTGCTTTGCTAAGAGGTTTTAAATATCTCTCTTTAATATTTTTGTGTTATAGTATTTTTTGTCTATAGTTGATTATTTACATTTTTCTTTGCCAGAGATCATTATTCAATTTTTCGGCATTATAGGAATCGGTATATATAATTTAATGTGGCAGTACTCCCTCCACGTTGTTATTGCATATGACCACAGATATATGTATATATTATATATTATATTGTCTCTGTTGCAGCAAAAAAGTTACATACTTAATTCAACATACTCAATATCATAGTGTAATAATATTTTTTTATGTATGTATGCTTTTGGGAACAAGACATTGACGATGCAAACGAATTTAATACTGCATTCAAAAACTTACAACTCGCAAACGGAAAGCATAAAAACTATTAAAAAACATGAACGAAAGAAACTAATCACATTTCAATTTCTATGGCGATATTATTACAAAACTGTTTAAAAAGTAAAAATTGGTCATTTCCTTGCCCGTCTGGTCTGTTACTACGTAATGCAGATGAATGACGTAACGAAAAATGCGAAAATCCCAAAATTATAACGGCAAAATTTTTGCATACAAACAAAAATGGGCAAAAAACTACGTAAGGCGGGGGATTACGTCTTCGCCGAAATGCGTCGCAAATTGCCGGGATGCGTTTCGCTGCATTCCCTTAACGCTTCTGCCGTCACGTAGAGCAGAAAAATCCTGAAATTTTCCGGATTGCGGCGAAAATTGCGATTTTCTTTTTTCGTTACGTTAGAAAAATTGATTTTAATTGAGCAGAAAACCAATCAGGAAACGTTACGTTGAGTGAAAAACACAATTGTGTATTAAGCCGCTGTAATAAGATAATAGCCAGCTGATATTTTTGACAGATTGTGCCAAAGCGGAAAAGATAAGACAGACGCAGCAACAGCAACGAAATTCCTGCTAAGTTGAAATCGAATTATGGCTGGACTGCTGCACTTGGCGAGATTCTGCACGAAACAGCCACTTAAGGCAAGAAAAACACTTCCCGCAGTGCAACGAATTGGACTGTTGAAATTTAATGCGGCCGGAAAGCAGGTGGCACAGCTGGTAAGTCCAGGCGAGCAGTTTTTTCAAGGCCGCATTTCATAATTTCATAACACGCTACTGCAAGATAAAAAACAGCAATACAATCTGGAATTAAATGTGTATGGGAAATGCTGCAGGTCAGGCAACAGTTTGTCAGTGTGTTGTTTTGGCCTTACTTCCTCCGCATGCCAATTAGAAATTCCAATGAAAATACAAAACATATTTTCATTTGTGTCCTTTGCTTCTCTCGTTGCAGAAATTATAAACTTGAAAAAAGCAACAACAGTTTTTATATTTACCAAGTTAAGAAAAGTAAAGAAAAAGAAAGGAGTATTGAATTAAGGCCAAAACAACACCTCTCTCTGTACCGGAAGTTTACTATTCAAGAGTTTATTATTACGAGAAAAGACAAAAATGGGACGCACACAACGCCAGCGTTGGCAGCGAAAAGAACTGCGCCAGGACCCCAACTCCATCGCCGTCAACTTTCTGCCAGGACTTTACAAATATATGCATGCTATGGGTTGGCAAAATGAAACGCAGCTGACGGCGCGAAATTTCACTGGCACTGAACGCGGTTTGTGCTCAAAAGCGCAGGAGTTCGTTGCGGGCAAAGAGCTCATACGCTTGCCACTACAGTGTCTTATAACCATAGCCACTCTGGAAGCCGATGCCAGCTTCAAGGCGCAATTCAATGCAGAAGCATTTAATCAGGATGATCGCATACCGTTCCAGGCACTAATGTCTCTGTATCTGCTGCACCACAATCATCTAAATTCCAAGTCAACGCTGCGTGCTTATTTGAACTCTGTGCCGCAGCATTTCAGCACGCCCTACTTCTGTCCTGTCAGTGAGCTAAAGTGCCTGCCGGAAAGAATACTAGAGAAGACAGTCGCACAAAATCGTAAAATACGCGACAGTTTTCTAATATTGAAAACGGTCTTCGCTACGGAGCGCTGCAGCTGCTGTGATCAGCTGTATTTCAATGAAATCTACACGCTGAACGACTTCAAGTGGGCATATTTTGCCGTAAATTCACGCAGTGTATACATCAGCAGTCGCCAGCTAAAACCGGCTAAATGTTACTTTGAAGCGCTGCTTAACGATGAACCGAATCAAGCAATGGCGCCTTTTCTCGATCTGTTCAATCACTCCGATGAAGTGGCCACTACTGCTGAGTTGCTGTGCGACTCCAAGAAACAAAAACATTTCGTGCTGACTCTGCAGCAAACGCCGCCTAACATAACTATTTTGCAAGCCTACACCGAGCTCTTCATTAGCTATGGATCGCTCACGAATTTGAAGCTGCTGACAGAATATGGTTTTATTTTGCCCCACAATGTACATGACTACTTCGAATTCTCGCTGCTGGACATTGAGCACTTCATCAAACATGAAAAGTGCTACAACGAGCGCACATTCCACCGCAACAAATTTAGATTCATACGCGACCACAATCTGCACGATCAAATGTTTGTGCACTTGACGGACGGTTGCTCGCACAATCTGCATGTCGTTTTGCATTTGATATTCAAGGAACAAAGTCACTTTCCCAATGTGCTGAATCAAGTGGCCTTCGGCTCAGCGGAACAACTGCAAGAAGTAGCGCTCGAAGTGCGTCAACTGATAGCCTACAAAATTGCAGAGTATCAAAGTTTTATGCAGGATTTACAGAAGTGCACTGCGCTGAGTGAAAGCGGAAGGGTGGCCATGGCGTACATGCGGGAGTGCGTGCGATATTTGACGCAGTATGTTGAAAGCAATTAGCGTGCTTAATTTATTGCCATTAATTAATACTTAAGTGGAACATGTACAAAAAATATTTGTAAATTGGCTAAATGCATTTCAGTAGCTTAATTAATAAATTGTAGAATGCTCAAAATGTAAACTCAAGTGCCTTTTGCTGCGGTTATACTTATTACACTAGACAACAACTATAATACGACTGGCTTAATATGCTTAAACGTTTTGCCTCAAGTCAAATTTAGGAACAGTCAAAATTAAATTTAATCTTAACCTTTTTTTTCTTTAGCTTTTTAAAAAAATTTATGTTTTTGTTAAATTGCAGTTGTATTGCACGCGCGCAGCATCTGCAGCTAACGATGGCCGCAAAGAGAAGCGGCGGCTTACACCCTACACTCCAACACCGAATAGCAAAATTTTAGGCGGTGTATTTGCCAAGAAAGCGCCCAAAGGTAACGTGCTCTTGTCTATCCGTAAGCGCAAAATTACACTGAAATACAACAGCGTAAGCAATAGCACTGCCATTACCAATTACATACGATACTAAGGTACGCTACTGTCTGCACTTTGGACTAAATTATGTCGGCAGCAAGCTTTTGTATGATTTGTAAATGGTTTCAATGAATTCTATTAATATTTGAAAAGTCATAAACGTATATAAATTAGCTGCAGGCTGTTGCACATAGTGTGTATGTACATATGTACTACATATACATACATAATTGCTGCTTGATTTCTATTTGTTTACGATTGCAACTAATTTATTTAAGTGCTTTGAAAAAATTATACTAGACAAAAACGACGCACATAGTTTGTTTACTTTTTATATAATTCGTCACCATATTTTATTTGTGAGCACACAAATTGTAACTAAAACTGAGTTATCTAGTTCAGACCTCAAATTATATGTACAGAAAAATACTATACAGGTAGTGTAAGTAGTGTAATTTAGAAAAGCATAAAACGCTACTGAAAAATTTTGAAAAACCTAGCTTATCCAAATTTTGGATTGTCAATAAAATGGTCTAAATTTTCGCTGGAAAGGCACATTTCTGAAAAATCGTTTCCTTTTCAGTTGTCATGCTTTAATCAAAATTTGATCTAAAATGAAAACAGCCGTTTGCAAATCGCCTTGCATGTTTTATTTTATATATAACATTTTTATAAATACTTCTCGTTTCTAACAGCGGTTAAGGACAAACATTATCTACTAAAATATGATTTGGTTGATGTATGAATTTGTATGTATATCTATTTTACGATCTTCTCATTTGTTTTGGTTTTTCTTCTTTCCCCTTTGTTTGTTTTTTTTTGCACAGCCTAACACTTGTTTTGTTTAGAAGTTTTTCAACTTGTTTCAATGTGACCTTAACGCTTGCCTTGCTTGTTGTGTGGCCCTGTAGGGATCTAAAGCTTTGAATTCAGTGAATCCCCGCAGGTCCAGCCCAACAAGAGCGCTTGCAACTACGACATTGTCATGTTCATATAGGAGGAATTGGTGATGGGGGTAACGGCCTGGGCAATCTGGATGCGCCCGAGGTGACATCGCGGGATATGATGCGCGCCATGATGCACTACATTTGGCCGAAAGAGGATGCGCTCGTGCGCAAGCGGTAAGCAAACTAGTTTCAGCATATACATATGTATAGTAGCTAATTTAATATGTCTAAATCTTTCAGCGTGGCTATTTCTCTGGGCCTCTTGGCTGGCTCCAAAGTGCTGACCGTTTGTGTGCCGTTTCTCTTCAAAGGCGCTGTGGACACTATGACGACATTGAATATGAATACCCCACCGGAAACTGTGCTGTCAGTGGCGACAACCATGCTGATAGGCTGTACGGTTCTCCCATTTGTGCACACATTTTATGGCTCTATTTTTAATTACACAACTTTGGTCATTGCAGATGGCATAGCACGTGCCAGCGCCGCCGCCTTTAATGAACTGCGCAATGCCGTCTTCGCCAAGGTGGCTCATCATTCCATACGCAAAATAGCCACCAACGTGTTTATGCACTTGCACCAGTTGGACTTGGCATTTCATCTGAATAAGCAAACTGGTGCTCTGTCGAAGGTGAGAGTAAAATTAACAAAAGTAATATACGTTTGACGAACCGCTTCACACTGATTCGTCCCACAGAGAAAAATCAAATTCCTACCCATATCAGCTAAGAAATTGAAACTTACTTACTGTCCTCTCTTTTTAGACAATCGATCGTGGCTCACGCGGCATTAATTTTGTGCTGTCGGCCATGGTCTTCAATATTGTGCCAACCATTTTTGAATTGACTTTGGTCTCCAGTATACTTGGACTTAAGGTATGTTTAAATTCCAAGTCCCGTCTTCGAAACTTCATATTAACATTCTCTTTGACAGTGCGGATTGGCCTTCGCCGGCGTCTCGATGGGCTGCGTTGCCGTCTATGCTGCCTACACGCTTTCGGTGACTCAATGGCGCACCAAATTCCGCGTCTACATGAATCAAGCAGAAAACGAGGCTGGCAACAAGGCCGTTGATTCGTTGATCAACTTTGAAACTGTCAAGTACTTCAACAATGAACAATTCGAAGCTGGACGGTACAATGATGTGCTGAAAAAATACGAGGCGGCTAGTTTGAAGACAAGCTCCAGCTTGGCTTTGCTGAATTTCGGACAGAACGCCATCTTCAGCACTGCGCTCAGCATCATTATGGTTTTGGCGGCCAAAGAAATCGCAAAGGGAAACATGACCGTGGGCGATTTGGTTATGGTGAACGCTCTGCTGTTTCAGCTGTCAATACCGTTGGGCTTCCTGGGCAGCGTGTATCGTGAGGTGCGTCAAGCGCTGCTGGACATGCAGTCCATGTTCACGCTTATGAATGTGGACAGTCGCATACAGACGCATCCGAATGCGCCGTCCTTGGCTGTGGGTCGTCAGAATGCTTCGATTGAATTCAAGAATGTGTCATTCGAGTATGAGCCCGGCAAGTCGATATTCAGAGACTTGTCGTTCACAATACCTGCTGGTAAGACTGTGGCCATCGTTGGTGGCTCCGGCTCGGGTAAATCGTCAATGGTGCGCCTGCTGTTCCGCTTTTTCGAACCGAATGCAGGCACGATTCTGATAGGCGGCCAAGACATAAGCCAGGTGGACATTGATAGCTTGCGCAAGGCTATCGCTGTAGTGCCGCAGGTAGGTGAAACCATTCGTTGTGGCTGTGTGTGTGATTCAAAAGCGTTTTCATTTGGAAATTGCAGGACTCGGTGCTATTCCACGATTCAATCCGGCACAATATTCACTACGGCAATCTTCATAAGGCGCAAGAAGATGTGGAGAATGCGGCGCGCATGGCGGATTTGCATGACTCGATTATGAGTTGGCCCAAACAGTACAACACACAGGTTGGCGAGCGCGGTCTGAAGCTGTCGGGCGGCGAGAAACAACGCGTCGCCATTGCGCGTGCCATCCTCAAGAATTCACCCATTCTCATTTTCGACGAAGCTACCAGCAGCTTGGACTCCATCACCGAACAGGTAACATCTGCCAACACTTATCAACATTTGTGCACTTACCACCCAAAACGATTTCAGTACGAATTAAATTTCAATTGCGACTCTTTTTAATTTCATGTTTTCGATCTGGCCACGTTTTTTTTTAACGGCTTTCTAATTTTTGTTTTTCCCTTTTTTAGAACATTTTGCAAGCACTTTCCCGCGCCACCGAGGGACGTACCAGTATTTGCATTGCCCACCGTCTTTCCACCGTCATCGGTGCTGACGAGATACTGGTGCTGGAAAATGGACTTGTGGCGGAGCGTGGCTCGCATTTGGAACTGCTTAAGAAGAACGGCCTGTACACGCGTCTCTGGGAGACCCAGACGCAGCAATTCTGACCGTGCACCTAAGAGCTACAAATGGCTGTGTAAATGCTGTATAATTTAAGAGTTGTTGCTGTGCAAGCAACAAATTGTTTCATTGTGCGGAACCACATCGAGTCACCGTGTTATACCGTTAAGGTCTAAAGTAAAGCAGATAAAATACAAAGAAATCCAAAACACGAATTGCTAATTTATAACTGTTTCTGTTGCCACTAAGGTTCCTGCAAATAAAATGAGGATAGTAGCCTAAAATACAACAACAACAGTTAGTATTTAAAACGTATAAATTGTTCAACATTTATTATCCATTTATCACCGTTACGTTTGTTTTCCATTTTAGGTCAAAATCTGCTAATATACTATATGTTGTGAATTGTAAATATATATATTGTATGTATGTATATATAGTTTTTTGTTAGACTACTGCAGGATTGAGATTGAAAAAAGACTACGCATTGCGCATATTGTCAACGCTTACGTTATTACATATCGTTTGAGTTTAGAGCAAAGACCCGCTGCTGTCGTCCGTAATGTCCGAAATGCGTAATCTTTGTTCTAAGTAGCATTCTTCGACACTATAGCTAATTGCGCTCCCGCACTGCTATGGGTATGGGTACATCGTAGAGTAGGAAGAGCACGCAATTGCCCATGTGCGCCAAAAACTTCTCGTAGTTGACCAAACGCTCCTTGAACTCCTGCCACAGCGGTAGCAGCGGCTTGACCTGTTGTTTTGACTCATCCAGCAACATTTCCTGATTCAACATTGTCTTGTTTACGTATGTGTACAAGTAGCAGGAGGGTTTCGAGCCGATGGTCGTTACGTGATGCGTCACGCCGCCCTGCAAGGCAAAAGTCTTGCCGGCCGTTAGAAAATATGACTCCTCCGCTTCGTCGCTCTTGTAGCGCACATTGCCCTCGAGTATGGTGAGCGAGACGTTGGTTAGATCGGGCGAAATAAAGTTATCCAACGTAAGGCCTGGAAAGTCCGCAACAAACACCACATCCGAGTAATTATTCCAGTTGAGCACCTCATCGGCAATGGTCTTTAGCTTTGGACGCATGTGATTTAGCTCGTTGAGCAGCGGCAATGACCAAGGTGTGCGTTCGAACGGCGACCACTGTGCGCGCAATAAATCAACGCGTGGATCAAAGACGCGCTGCTGAAAGCGTCCATTCATAGAACACCAAATATCGAAGTAAATGGAAATATTTGTCGAGGTGAGCGGACTCTGCTGGGCGTGCTTGGCATGATCGACGAGTATCTTGGACTCAATGCACTTGGCGTACTGCAGCGCCATATCGGCGTATTTTGTCCAGCGATCGAAGTCGGTGAAGGCATACGGATCCAAGTAATGCACGTTGCCGTTGTTATTGTCCACAATCTTAATTGAAGTGAGAATCGTGTCATATGAGTGCACCATCATGTTCCAAGAGTAGCCGTACAGACCATCGGTCCAATTGTTGTAGCCCTTCGTGATGAAGTGTGAGTAGGGCAGGAAGAGTTGCAGGCCACAATAGGCCAGTATGAGCGCAGTGCGCAGCTGTGCCAATTTACTGGGCGACGCAAGCTGTTTGCGGCCCTTGCGACAGCAGGCGCAAATAAATTTGGTGCTGGAAGACTTCGTATTTGCTGAATTTTGTTTCGAATGCATGCAAACCTCGTCTGAGTTTGCCGTAACCGTGGGGGCTACTTCCAAGGCTGCCGCTGTATTACCGCGTTTCTTTAGCTCACTGTCAGTGATAGAATAATTTCTGGCTTCTAAGCGTTTGCGCAGCTCCAGTTTTCTAGGCCAATCAAATCCATAAAAGAAGGGCACTTCTGCCAGACACACCCAAGGGAACATACCTACGCCATGGATGAAATGATTTAAAAATCATAGCTTAAACTTAAATTGGAAATTTCGAAAAGGACTCATCTCGGTTTGTTATTTTTTTGTTCAATATGAGCTTTTTTGTTTTTTTTTTATTTCTATATATAGACTCATGATTTGTGAGAGAAAAGAGTGCATATCTGGTTTCTATAGTGTTGAAGAACGGAGATGAGCCCTTTTCCATAATTTTCAGTATACTTGAAAAAACCATGATTTTCTTTTTACCAATAATGAACAAACGTGAGTTCATCAGATGGAAACTCAGCATGAAGGGCGTCGCCAGCACTCTCGTTCGCTTCCAGGTCATGAAAAAGGCTATGCTAAAGTCGAAAACGGCCGTAAACCAATGCACGATCAACAGATCGATCATCTCGGCCGACAGCAACACTCGAACCGGCACGAAGAGCCAATGCCTACTCAAACTGGACATGGCATAGCCGGACAGCCACTCGGCGCTGAACTTCTTCAAGCCGGCATACGTATACAGTAGAAAGAACTGAAATTTAATGAGAAAGTAATTCCAGTAGGGCACTGTGCCGGGCAGCGAGGGCTGCAGGTATTTGTCCAAGGAACTAGCACAAAAAAAAAGAGCTGCGTAAGTCTATGTCAGACGATTTCTGCCTCAGGGTGCCGGAGAGCTCACCAATAACGATTTGCATGTGAGAAGAGAAACATACTGCCCACAAGTCCAAACAGATAACTGTGATTGTTCCACGCGGGCTTGTCCAGCAGAAAGATATACCAGTAGGGCACTACATAGGCCAGGCAGCTGATGCGAAAACGATAGCCCAACATAATGCCAATGGCGCCAAACCACATGCACAGATAAATGCAACCCATAATGGGTAAACTGGCCGCTCGAATGCCGTCGAAGAGTGGAAAGTGGCAGTGTTGTGGCTCACCGAAACGCACATCCAACTGACTACCGCTGCGCTCCTCCGCCAGATCGATAAGCATGGCTGCGCCTGTAAAATATGTACATAATTCAAAAAATTTTTGTTATAGCTTTGCTGTAGAACTTGCCGTAGAACATGCGAAATACACCCAAAGCTGATGCATCCACCGGGCGATGCAGCCATTTCGTAAGATTCGCAAAGGAGCTGAATTCCTTTGTTTTGTAGCCGGTTAAATTCTTGAAAGTGCGCTGAAACGTTGAGATTTTTTCGTCTTTCTTGGCAGTGGTCGGTTCGGCGGCTGCTTCAGTTGGTCTTTCGCTAATCTCGGGCATTTTCTCGTCTATTTCATAACTGTAAAAATGCAACAAGTACTTGAGGTCATACAACTAGCCAACTAGCCATTACGAGTACATATAAGCATTACTGAAATCAATATCTATGACCAAAAGGAATAGCTTCAATGTTTGGAACGCAAATTAATTATGAAAAGCATTTTGTTCAGATTTAAATCATTATCTGTTGGAAAAGAGCTCTTTCACAATTCTCAGAAATCACTAAGACTTCCTCTTAAGTTCTTAATTGTATAATTTTCAATTTCTGTTAAATCTCATGTAAAATGGTAAAAATATATTCCTTACGTAGTGACCTGAAGCTTATCTGACTATTGAGAAATCGTGCCTAAAGTATATAATTTTTGTATAAATTAAAAACGGCGCTTAATTTTTATAATTTTTTATTAATTTATTTAAAAATTCGACATAAATACATGCATGCATATGGGTTTTGGTTTGTTTTGCTTTTTGTATACTAAATACATTTGAGTAAATAACTACGATATTATCATTTTGCTTTTCTGCTGCACTAAAAAAAAGACGAACTTGATTCATCAGAATTGCGAATTGATTTTTGGTTCAATATGTTAATAAAAATTGCATATGGCATAAAATGTAGCATAAAATGGTAGCGGTAAGTAAAACGCGTACTTCTTTTAATTTTCTCATATGATTTCGAAATCTCTAAAATGGTTCGACAAGCTTTGAAAAGGCTCTAAACTACACTTTGGTTTTTGTTGCTTTTTTCTTTTGTTTGCTGTTGTTCATTTGTCTTTGCATTTTTGCTTGATGACTTGACTTGTTAATACATAATATATAGATACATAATTATATGCTTGTTTTTTGGTTTATAATAAATTGCAAGTAAGTAATATTTCAATAATATTAAGAGTTGTAAAAGTTTTGCTATAATCTCTTGGTGCATGTTTCAGCACTGAATGCGTGTTATATTAACAAATTTGCATAAGAATCGGTGTAAAGAAATATAAATGCTAAATCTTAGTTTTACACAAATTTGGTAGTAGGACAGAAAATAATGCAGGTATGTACTTTAAAACATTTACAAATCAAAATTACACATAAAGTAATTTCTTTGAATTCTGCATATTATTGTATTTTTTAAAACAGCGTGTGAAATTGTTTTCAAAATATTTAGCAGGAAAACATTTGGGAATTTCACTTAAAATGTATTTTTGGAATTTCAATATTTTGCTTCATCAATTTTGATGGATTTTCCTTTTTTGCAAATTAATTTTTGCTTATATTTGAAAAGTATGCAATTAATAAAGTATTTCCTTATTTTGGTTTTTGTTTCCGGTTTGATTAAGTATCTCATAAAAATTTTTTAAATAGTTTACGTGTTGTGTTGTAAGTACGACAAATACGAGTAAGTTGCTCTAATTCACTTGGTAATATTTCATGTGAGTACAATTATTTGAAATGCGTTTTGTGTTTTTCTATAATTTTAACTTTGTTCTTAAATTTCAATGCAAATTTCCAGCTTTCGAAAATTGTCGAAGTGGGGTAATACAGTGTTACGTGCGCTGCTCTTTTTTTGCTTCAATGCACTCGAATGAAAATCAAAAAAAGGGAAAAGCATTCACAATCGCCGAAATGGAAATGGAAATAGTTCTCGAAATTTTTGCTCCCCAGCGACCGCACTCCCCAACCGTGTCATTCCAGCAACCCCACTCACACTGGCTGCTTGTCGTCTTTCTCCTGCGCTTCGACGCTGGGAGCGCTCTCACTGACGTCGGCAGCGGCAGCGTCGGTGACGGCAACAACGGCCCCCGCGCCATTACTGCCACTAACAGCGCCACCGCTGCTACCGCTACCACTGCCGCTTATTATAACGTCACCGCCTCCGCCACCGGCAGCAACAACAGCAGCACCTCTGCCAACACCGCCTCGACTGCCGCCAGCGCCCTTAACGTCTCGCTCGCTGCCATTCAACCCGCCCCGTTGCTTTCGTTCTTATATTCGATTCTGATTGAGCTGCGAGCGGGGGGTGAATGGGCTGACCATGACGCCGCTGGGCCAAATGGCCTCGTTGAACAGCTCACTGAAGCGATAGTCAGGTATGGAGATTTTGAACTTGCAATAGGACAGCTGCGACAAGTTGGCGTCGTTCTTCACCAGTTTGGTGCACTTCACCAGATTCTTGTTGATCTTCAGTTCCTCAGCCAGATGCTCGATGATGTCGTCCTCACTGGTGGCGGTGGCGAACTTGCCCACCTGCACCCAGCGACCATAGTCGCAGACCACCTGCAGACGATCCGAATTACAGTTGTTGCCAACGACAATCAGATTATTGGACTGCTGCTTCTTGCTGTCGACGTTGTTGGCGTTCCCGTACTGGAAGTACTGCTGGTACATACGGCCCTGTATCTGGTTGACGCCGTTGCACACCTTGTTCAGCTTCTCCTCCATGGCGTGTATCTTGGCGGCCAGCGCCTTTGGCGATTGATTTTTGCACTCGTCGCAGTTGAACGAAATCAGCGGATTCTTTTGAATGGCATCGTAGACGGCGTCATCAATGTTCACGCAGGTCCGGTGGAACTTCTTCAGACAGTCATCGGAGTTGCAAATGATAATTGCATCCTTGGAGTTGGTCGCCTTCTTGCACTTGGGACAATTTTCGGCCATTTTTAAGCGTTTTTGGTGAGCAGTTGTAGTCGTTTCTACCCTTGTATGTATAACAGAACAGAGTCGAGCCGAGCTGAGCCGAGCTGAGAAATCCACCAGAAGGAAATGGAATGAATGCGGTATGTTGAAGTAGGAATTTATTAAAAATTCGTGAAATGCTGCCGCTGTTGCAAATTCAAAAGTGATCCGTACGCTCCAAGTGCTGCTGCTCAACTGTTCCAACGCATCGCATTCATTTCCATGGGTGACCACAATTTCTTGCGTTTTTCGTTCGCTCTTCGCCGGCACACGAACCGAACTACAAATCAACCCCTAATCGCAACCCCTATAGGATGTGTTCATTGCTACGTTAGTAACCATGGCTCATGAAGTTCTACGACCCTAAAGCGTATTAGGGTTATTCACTGAGTCGGTTACTTTTTGTTAACGTTAGATTACATTATAGTAACTTTGAATGCAACTTTCTATTGTAAAAACACAAGAAGGTGCTGTTCGGACTGTTCATTTTCCATACATTCAAAAGTCCCAACCCTCCTTCACACTTCCTCCATACTGGTGTAATGTCCTATCGGTCACTTCCCCATACATCAGCGACAGGATAGGTACCAGTTTAGTAAGAGTATCTTTCACTATTCACATAGTCACATAATCACTTAGTGCTCATTAGATATAGATTACATTTAGAGTAGGAAGCTAGCCTCCTCTGAAAAGCCTATTAAGACAATTCTCTTTATGATGATGATCCTTGGGTATCTGTTGGCAAAATCCTGTTTATATTAACTTGGTAAGGAAGTTTTGAATGCGCACATATGCATAGGGGGGCCAGAGAGAAAATAGGGAGACGTCCAAAATTAAATCAAAAGAAAATCATATGTTATATGTACATATATAAATACATATGATTTTTCCTAGGCGCCGAAGTCGCTCAGTGTATGTACATATATGTGCTCTGTTTCGGTTTCAAGAGTTTCAATCCTCAGTTTGTTGGCGATAAATAAAACAAGCTTATAATATACATAACATATCCATCAGAGCAGTAGCATTTAGTAAGTATATTGCTATTAGAATTTCTAATATGCAAAGAATTGTCGTAGTCCGCTCACTTTATAGACTGTAGATTTAATGTGTCCACAGTTTAATTTCTTTCAGCTTCAACTAGAGCAATTACATTTAATGCATACACTCCTATTAGTATTATGTTGTTTTTTGTTTTACAAAACTAATAACTCTCAAAAAATTTACTCTTACTATTAGTCGGGCTACCCACTTATGTGTTTTTAAATCATTTTAACCTTACGATCTTAATAATGCGTTCTATTTCTATTTGCTTCCTGTGATCTCATTATTTTTACAATGTTGCGCTTAGCTTTTAAAAATGTTATTCTTGACTGTTGTGCTTTTTAATCACTTTAACATTTTGTCCCATACACTTTTTTGTGATGTAAACTTTGACTAAGCCTACTCGTAAAAGTGGATTTTGAGTGTTAGGGACATTGTAGGGTAATGGAGCATATGTCTTGTCTATCATGGTCTCTACAAGTACAATCTGTGAGTAGAATCTGTATTCATCTACGCATCCATGAGGATCTATAAATATGTACATGCATAGAAAACAGTCCCAATAGGTCTTCGGTTGGCGATGACTAGCAGACTAGATCACTACTCCAGATGCAAGCTGATCTAATACGATAATAGATAGTAATATTTTGTGCTGTACAAATTTTTATTTCTTTTATTTTACAGACAACTTCAAGTTCAGAAAAACTGAACTCGATTTTTTCATTATAAATTTTCTATGAGCGAGAAATCGACTTAATATAATATACCAATTTTGATAACATAAAAGTTGAATTGACTTTAAAATGCAGAAATAAAACGACACTATAAGTCGCTGCCCCCCTCAAATTTACAATTATGCGGTAGCAAAATATTGCCTTGTTTACATTAAAGATACGTGCATCTGAAGTGCTTTCACGCTACGTAGCTAAAAGAGCGCCGCCAATGCTTACAAGACTATTTTTGGACACATGCCAAGAAAAAACTTACCACAAATACACAAATACAGCAACGTTTAAATCTGTATAACCGTAAATTTGCATAAAAATTACACACGAAAATGCCGATTTACTTGTTAATAATTTAGCACTATTTATAACACTAACTAGTAGGGAGATATATACATACTATCTTTTAACTAGTATCCACACACACAAAATCGCTGCCAACGACTGAAACAGTTCCTGGCAGATGCGCTGTATTTATACTACACAGCTAGCAGCTTGTGGGAGCAGGCTCAGGGTTGCGCGGGCAAAAAATAAGAACGCACTGAGATTTGGCTGAAAACGTACTAGCAAAAATAAAAAAGGCAATTACATACATACAAATCGCAGACGACACGCTGAAGATGTTAGGATGGAAGATGAAAACTGATGCTCTTGTTGTTTTTTTTTTTTTGCTTTCAGCTTCGTTCATTTTAAGCATTTTATGTTGTTCGCGTGTGAGCTATTTTGATTGCCTGCCACTCGGCACGGTATAGTGGGCAAAAGGAGCGACAAGCACAAGGCTCAATTGCGCATGTCCTTGTTAGAGGCGAACAAGTTACCGCGTTCAATGGCGAAGGCGCTGCCAAAACAAAATTATGCAAAATGACAAAGGACATCCTCATAAGCGCACAGCTGACTAGCGGTTAACTTTATTGCCACTGGTAATTGAGTTGAAAGGAGTGTAGTGGAGTGTCCTCTTCATGGCGCTCGCTTCACTTGCACCACCTGCGCTACGACGTCAGTCAATAAATTCCAATCAGGTGTGTTAAATTAGGCGCCGTCAGGACTTTGTTTGCTGCTGGCATTTAAATATGAAAATCAGCTTGCGTGTGTATGCGTGTGTGTGCGTGTGAGAGCGTGCATGTGTGTGTACACTTGCGAGTGTCGTTCTTGTGCAAATAAACACTTATTTCGGTTAAGAACGCTCAACAATTCTGGTAAACAAACTAAATTGTTGCGTAGGGGCTTCTCCGACCTCCTTCGTGTCATACATACAAAATTACTCACTCTCCTGCAGTTCACCGGTGCGCTACACCAATCCAATCGCTAGCGCAAGATTCACCAAATTGTTAGTGTCCTTTTCGCAATAGAAGTATGTACTAGATACAGATTTCAAAATGTTCTAATTTTAGCTCAACGCTCGTTTTATAAATGACTGTTGCTATTCTCAGTTCGACGTGGGACTATTTTAAGGCAGCGAATGCCTGAACAGAATAAATTATTCCCAAACGAAATAGCACATATTTTCTTCTATGCAGAAGTGGTGGGAAAGAAGACAGTAGTTTAAACATAAAGTACATCGTTTACAACATCGATATTTTTATATTTTTTTAAATATGCCACAAAAATTGCTCAGTAGAAAGCATTTCAGTTGTTGTTTCGATTTCGTTATTGTTATTTTTGGAATTTCCTTCTTAGCGCTCTTAATTTAATATTGGGCGTGGTCAATTCGAATTAAGGCTATTACATATTTGTAAAATAAGTAAAGGAGGCAGCTTAGAACAAGGATTCTAGCATTAACTTAAGCGAGCTCGTTGCATTTATATCGCAGGCTAATGCAACTTAAAAATATTTTCTATTGCCGAATCCGAGCGACGTTAAGAGGCTCTAAGAAGTCGTTCTGGTTAGAAATGATCACATTCTTGGTAATACCTATATTTTGAAACGATATTAATTTTTTTTACTAGCCGTTGTCATTTCTTGTGAGCATTTTTCCGTTTTAAAAAAGTTATTACGTTCCTAATCTTACATTTTATTTAATTATAAAGCAGAAATTTTGCACAGTAACTTATATTAAAATATTCTGGAAACGAATAGATAGATTACAGCTTTAACCAGGAAAACGCAATATAGTCACTTTAGCCATGCCCGCGATTTCACCATTATTTACTTGCAATTTCTGCCCCCTTTTTTGCGATGCCACAGCGATATTATTGCGATATCATGTCGCCAACGAAGTCCTGTCCTGTCTCCTTGCCACCCACCAGACTATGCAAATCCCTGCTGGTGTACGTGCTCATGTGATTAAGTTAAGTTGACATTGTCGACGCATTTAAGAGCTTGAAGATTTACGGCAAATGAAAAAAATTTGCTCATTTCTGGACAATCTTAAATCCGAATTCGGATAACGAACAGAGTTAATTGATAAATGAGCAGCAGTAGATTTGTACTGGAGCGAAACTGCAGATGAACTCGCTAGAAAAGGAGCATCCGCGAGCTTTATCGAATCAAAAACATTCGGCGGGCGGCCATCGAGCTCCAAAAAGCATAACCCAAACCTCTCCTCTGGCTAAAGAGTAAAGCTACATATTACTGGAATGAAGCGGAAGGTAGGCTATCAGAAGAGAATAAACGCGCTAATAGAGCTTAACAAAAATCGCATACGAATGGACATCGGGTTCTCGACCGGACACTGTGGGGTATTGAAGTATGTATGTATATGTCTACAATGTGTAAGAAAAAGAGAGCCTATGTAAAATATATAAGAAACAAAAGAACACATGCTGTGCCACTGTTATGGGCTATTAAGAACGATATTTCGACTGATCCCCAAAGAAAATTGCATCAGATCTCTTGCCGCTACGGATCTGTAAATGCATGGAGAATTTTCAAAATAGGACATTCAGGCTACGTTGGCTAGAAGACTGGACCCCTACTCAATAAAAATTCTAAACTAAGTTTAATATATCGATAGAAATGTCGACTTCTTCTGACTACTATATAATAAATCCAAGAAAACAGTAAACAGCTTACTTTAAATAGCTTTAAACAGATTTTATGTGCTTCCCGTTAGTAGACTTAAAGAATAAATCACAACTTGTCAGTATTTTTTCTTCAAGTATTTCTTTATTTCTTTATTTAAATATTCATGTATTGGGTGCAATTAATCATTAAATTAATTAATTTATATTATTATCGTTATATAATATTCATATATGTATATATAAATACATATATATATTCATACACATAGCATGCATTTATTAAGTTTAATTTTTGTAGTTATTTTGCATGTGTTTGTTTGGTTTATATTTGGTTTTCTTTACAATTTTATATATGTATATATATTATTATTTTCAAAATTTGCTTTTTATGTTTAACAATTGGTTTATTTTTGGTATTTTGTTTTGCTTCTTCCTTTTTTTGTTTTGTTCATATACGTACATTAAGTAATTTTCCCATTTTGTTGAAATACATATTCACTTTGAAATTTCACTAATTGTTAGTAATAATGCAAAAGAAAAAAAAACTCGTTGAAAACATAAAATTGTCAACATTATAAGTATATATTTTGCTTGTAATTAGTTTATATTTTATGTTAATTTTCATAAGGAGCGTCCCTTTTAGTGTTTTAAATCTTTCGATTTGAGAACTAAAAACTTTTAACAGATGCTAATTCATTTAACTTTAAACGGTTTTGGTACAGGCTCTGATTACACTTTTTCCTAATTCTTGTTATTGTAGCTAAGTTCAAACAACAAGCGAATTTTGTTTAAATTTTTCTTTTGTTGAAACAAACACACACATATTGTACTACGTGTTGTACGATGGTGTATGTGGATTTAGCTCGTTATGCTGTTAAATTTCGGTAAATTTGTTAACAACTTTTGCCGAAAGTATTTTGTTGCTTTTTTTCATAGAGCAATTTAGAAAATGCCATTGGTACAATATGTGCAAATGAAGCTTGTTAGAAAATTCGTCTTTAGTTGAAAGGCGCAATTGACAAGTGTATCTGGCAAGATTTAACGCACAAGGATTATGGAAAAGAGCTCTGCGAGACTCAAAGGGAAGCTGATTTGTCAAATACTTTGTATGTTAGAAAACATTAGCACTTGGGAAATTTTAAATCGTAAGATAAGTAAGTTGTATGAATAAGTAAATGTAAGCTTAATTTGGGGTTACATTAAGCTAGAGTTTTACTTGGAAAAAAAGTAGTGCTGGCATTACTTTTTAATGCACTTGCCGCATGATAGCTGGCAAGCTATTGTACATTACCAATTGTGTTGGTCTATGACTTTGCTCAAATGCAAACGATTGGTTGGCTATGCAGAGCTGGCACGTCCTGCAATGTCCAAAAGCGTACTCTGAAGTTGTTCAAAAGTCAAGCACAAAAGGCTAACAAGCTGTTTAGTCGGCTAGAGCTACACTCTTGGCTCTATGTATATGTTTAGCTCCTGCGAGCCCGTTCAGTTGCAGTCGGATTCGCTGTAATCCGTGCTCTAATCGCGGCTTTATATGTAGCATATATGATTCTATACAACATGATAACACCTAAATTACACACGCATCAAAAGTGTACTCGCATATTAAATATCGTAGTGTTCATTTCTGTTCTAAGACTTGAAATAATTTTGTATTATTTGTATTAATTTGCTACTAAAAATAATCGTTGAAATGTTGCTTATCAAATTTGTAGCAGCTGTTAAAAGAAATTGCAAATATTTTAAGTGAGTTGGCGGCACGTGTTGAGATTAGACGACATCCCGACATCCTTTACAGGCCCAACGCAACTCGCCAATTATGATTCCTTTTAGCATATTTTTTCTCGTGCCTGAATTTTTCTACATTCTTCCAATTTCTTGTTCTTACGCATTTTCCACTTTATGCCGCTTAATGCACTAAATGTGCATTTAATGCTCAGCATTACTTCACTCAAAATAGCATTTAGGAACCGAATATTTTTTGCTACAAATTCTTTCCTAATATAGCTGTATAAAATGTAAAAGAAACAAAGGAAAATAACTCTTAAAAAAAGAGTAATAATTTTCATAAGCTACGCTCGTGCAAAATCAAATGAGATCAACTTAAATTTTGCACAAATTTGACTTCAGCATGTGTATTTATTAAGTCTTATATAGCATAGACTGTACATGCAGCCATCTGCTTTTTGTAACAGCACAAAACCAACTGTAAATATATATAGTATGTATGTATATATAACAACTTCGCAAATAAAAACTATTTTTAGGCGTTTTTGCCATGTTTGAACGCATTTATTGAATTTTCCGATTATATAGTATGTTCACATTAAATTGTCTCTTATGGCTGCTCCCTTGACTTAACATTATGCTTAGGCTTTCTGCCGAATACATACATACATAGATGCAATATAATGCTGTATTACTGGTGTTCTTGTTGTTGTTGTTGTTGTTGTTATAAATTTCTTTTCAACATTTTCTCGCCTTAGCATCAATTTAATTAATAATGCAACTATGTATAAAACATAATTTTCCCATAGCAACTTTTGCATTTTTCCTTTAGCATGATTTATACCTCAAAAATGTTTAGATTTTTAATTAATGACTTGCTAATTTGTTAATTAGATTAATTTGAAATTGGTATTTATTTATTGAAATATTCTTTTCCGTTTTTTTTTTGTTGTATTTTGTGGCGTCGCTGGAAAGTACAGTTGTCGCTCGAAAATGCTTTCGCATCGGACATATTGATTTGTTTACACTTCTTTGTTGTTCTGTATGTGTGAGTTTGTGTGTGGTTTTTGTGTGCATATTTATCAAAGATCAACCGAATATTCGGCTTCGGCTAACTCGAAACGAACTATTTGGCTGCGGCTACTTCGGCCGAATAGAATTACATTTAACAAAATTTTGGTAATACAAATCGTTTAACCCTCGATTAGCAAGTGCAAACTTTTCTTTGATATAAACTCATTTCATAAAATAAGTGACATGCAATATTTTATAAAATAAATTTCAGAGAGAGAGAGAGAGAAAAGCGATCTCCAGCTGCATTAATCTGCAATGAATAAAATTCCTTGCACGCGTTGGCCGGGAGTAACTGCCCAAGCAAATGTACAACTTTGCATTTACAAGCTGTGCTATAGCATTGTCTTTCCGACATTCTGCAGCATAATTAGTTAATTGGCTTTGGCTCTCTTACAAAATGCCGTCTTCGGCTTCGATCTTTAAGAAACTATATCTCATCGGCTTTGGCCAAAAATCAATATTTGTTCACTCTTTAATACTTATGCAAAAACAAACAATGTTATACTCTTTGGTTGTAGCTATGTTTGTATGTGTGAGGTGAGTGCGTATGCCTGCAAATTATACATATTGTTATTTCTTTATAATTGTTGCTGTTGAATGAGGTTATGTGTTCTTGTTTAGTGTTCATTTTCCTCTTGGGCTGTTTCTTTCACTGATTTCAAAGCGACTCAAAAAACTTTATACTGCACCGTCTGGTTGGTTGTTGTGATTGTTGTTGTCATCGCCCACCAACGAGGATGTGCCGCCGCTGTTGGCCGGTGGCGCCTGCTGCTGCGGCGGTGGTGGTGGCATGTACTGTGGATACTGTGGATATTGTGGTTGTGTCTCGCCACCGATTAAGCCTAGTTTATCTGTACCGCGAGAAAGAAATGTGTGCATTAGTTAGAGGCATGGCACGGCGCATAGTTGAACTGGTTGTTTATTATTGGCATAATGTGATAAATACGTTCAGAATTACAATTCATCGACTGGCAAAAAATTAAAAGCACAACATTGGTTTACTTTGAATACGTTACAACATACACATACAGATGTAAATTTTATATACTATACATATTTGTATTTAAAAAATCCTATTACGACTAAGCACATACATATGTACATACGTGTATGGAAATGTATTTGTTCATTCGAAAACGATTCGATTAATCAGATGTAAAGTTTTTATTACTCGTACGAAAATTTGCTATTCGATTTGATTCAATTTTCAACTACTTGAGCTGTAAGAAAATTGATTAACCACGACTACATTAGTTAAATGAAAGGTTGAAGGAAAAACTATGATCGATTTCCTTTGCAGAAGGAACTCAGTAAAGAGCAAGATCACTGCAAAGCACTCATCTAAAGGAGGTTTGTACGCTAAAACCTAATTTTATTAATTATTTCTGGCATTTCAATAATTCAAAGTATTCAAAGTAAAATACTTTTTTTATTCAATTGTATAGTTTGAAGATCCTGCTGGAAATGTGTTCATATGCATGTAATGACTAAAAATCGGTCTAAGTTTACCAATTTACACCGGGAATATTTCTGTGAACATTTTTCTTTCTTTCCTTTTGCTTATTCGCGTTTATACACGGAAAGTTTCTACGGCAAATTCTGTTTATTTGGTATTGATGTTGTTGCAAATGTTAAAAAGAACAAACGGAAAATTGTTAGTTCGAGATGGTATATACTCTTCTTCTTTCGTTTTTCCTCACTCATCCAACGAATTTCGACTTTCAAGAAAAATTTTCGTGTGTAAACTGGGACATAGGACGAAGCCATCGATATGCGGGTACCGTAAGCTCAAGTAAAGCAAGAAGTAGATTTAGCTTGAGGCGGTTGTAAGTTATGGAATTGTAAAAGGCTTTTGAGTTTTAGCAGATTTTAAATTTCACTGCTGAAATTGTACTATATTCTTTTACTGCGCCAAACTGCTTTCTAGTTCCTTTCTTTTGGATTCCTCAGGCAGTTTGAGAGTAAATTCTTTTGTTTACAGTATGCAATGTTTTCGCACTAGCTAGTTCAACATTGTGTGGGAGTTATTCAACCTTTTTATGCATTTCTGATTGTCAACTCGAAAGGCTTAAAAAATCGGAACTCAAAATTTTTAATACATATTTACAAATACATATTTTAGCACGAATTTGTAGCAGCATAAGATGCAACTAACAAATTGGAAAACGATAATAAAAACTATAAAATACAATATACTTGTTAAAATTTCTTGCAAAAAAGCACACAAAAACTGGATAAATAATAAGGGACAATAAATTACAATGCATGCTTTTAAAATAACAACATTGCGATTAATTTATTGTGAGAGGGAATTTTTTGTTGGTGATTTTTGTGGACAGTTTGACCAGAGACAGTTTATTAGACAGTTTGGTTTGACAGTTAAATTTGTGCTCATGAAGAACTGTATATATGTATGTATGTATGTATAGTTGGGGTTTTGAAATGGAATGGAATGGCACAAGGGAGCAAATTGCAGTTATGCCCTTAGCCCTAGTTCGGCTGACAAGTTTTACAACTTATTTGGACTGAAGAGACCACACCGGTGACTGCTTCAAAAGATGATATGCATAATATCGATTTAAACGTAAATAATTTTTTTAGAAAATCGGGAGTAATTCATAAGAATCAAATAGAAACACTAAAATCTGATGAGTTTGACAGTTTGATTTCATTTCATGATATGTAGTAAGTAAATAAGTGGCTCTAAGTTTGCAAATTATGAAAGTACAAAATAAATTTGCAAATAATCTCGGCAACCGAACTAGGGTTAAGCGAGGTTATATTAAAGCTTTGGGGGCATATTCAAAAAATTGCCTGTTGAGAGCGAAATAATAAGACGTTCGCTTTATAGTCGGTTGATGGGGAATAAGCGCGGGTTGGCGCACGAGCCAAGCACCAAAATGAAATTCGATAAGTTTATACAAAATAACTGTTTTCTCGCATTTATGTAAAAAATTATTAATCAAATAAAAATAGAAACTTTTTATGCACGAATTTTCTTATGTCAAATTTCGTTTTGGTCCCACTTTTTGGCATCACAGGGAAATGTACAAAAACTTTAAAGCTCAAAGCGTGTAAGCGATTATGTAAATATAAATTTTTGCGTGCTTACAGAATTTTTCAAAATGATTTTGGTTAAAGTTTTGTATGCAATCGCATTGACTGCTTATCAATTAGTATAAAATTTTTCAAATATTATTTTTTGTACGATTTTGCATTTTATTGCGGTACAACTTCTTCGTCGGGAGGGCTAGCAGGTGCTTGTATACCAGTGGGGGTCTTTTCTATGTTATGTTCGGGTGCAACTTGTTCGAGTGATGGTGGAGGATTTGGTGCATGGTTTGATGCATGGTTTGGTGCATGTGCATTGGTTTCGATTGGATTGGTTGTTGCAATAATGACTGCTGGTTGTGTTCGCTTGTCTGCGGTATCAACGATTGGCATAACCCAAGCTTCTAAAAGGCAAAAATTACGAAACATTCGAAGAAAGCCAATTAGAAAAATTTCGATTCAAGCAATACATATGTATGTAGGTGTGTGTGATTTGTGCATTATAGTGTGAGATGGTGCGATGTGTTTTTAAATGTGATTTAAAAAACTTAACAACGAAATTATTTTAATCAACACAAATTTGGTGCACCTGGCAGATAGATTCAAAATTTTATGGATCGAAGAAGGTTCATAGTACATCGTTTTGATCAGGTTTGGGATATTATACAATATTGGCTGTTTTAGCAGCTATTTATTATCGACTAACATTTATAGAAACTGGCTTTTATTTTATATAACTATCGTAATAGGCGATTTAGCTTTGACGACGGCCAACCATTTCATATATTTGCCACACTACAATCCACTTTCATCAGTTGATCAGGCCTATCATCTCTGATCAAATATTGATTCGGTTGAGCTTCTCTGACTTTCTCAAAGCGATCGTTAATTTTCACATTACATATTTTTAAAAATAAAACAGAACACAATCTCTCGATTCGTAGTGTGAACACGGCTTTATGGGATCTACGATACTTGTGTTACTCGTTTTGACTGGCAGCAAATATAATTAGCAATTCATTTTATAAGCGCGAACATCAAATATCCTCTGATTCGTTACATTCATATTCAAATCTAAGCGATTTGTTTATGTTTTGTTTGAGAATGCTTCAAATGCGTCAAATGTTTGAATATATACTTAGCAATACCCTTGAAAATAATATAAGAAAAAACAAAATGTTACCTCTTCCCTTTAAAGTTTTATGTTTGTAATGGATTTGTAAATTTTTATTATGTTAAACTTGCAATTCTTCATTTAATCTTTTTCATCCTTCTCTGTAAATTATGCATAACAAAGAAAGAAAATAATTTATATAATAAAACAACATAGAAGAACTTCAAAATAAAACGACAACTTAAATTTTTATAAACTTATAAACGGTTGGCACAAAGAAGGATCGCAACCTGATCCTTACAAGATTTTGTGTTGCTCGAAAATTGTGTCATATACGGACAGATATACATTAAATAGTATATCAAATTGTGTATGATGCTTTGGGCAGCGGTAATGAAGTATTCGTTTGTATACATCTGTTGCATATTGTGAGCTGTTTCAAGCGCTCTGTGCGCTCAGTGTCCATTATACGTGTCGATGTAACAGCGCCTTTAGCCGTCGGCAAGTATTTGTAGGTAAATGCTACTATAACAACTTTGCAACGAACTACAGGGGGTTAATAAAATGTCAACATTCAAGGAGAAAAGCGACCGTTATAAACAAATAGATAACATAAAACAAAACAAAACAGAATATTACGTGAAGACGCGGGACCGAACGGACACGGGAATAGGAATGGGCGGAAATAAAATGTGTTAAAATTGGGTAAAAATAACATAAATAACGGCACACTATTTGTTAGTTAGTATGAATAACGCAACAATATGTACTAAAACACATTCGGCACTTGCTGTTGTGTGGGTTGGATTGGCTTGGAGTAATAGGCCAGTTCAATTTACTGCACTTCCAAATTATAAACGAATCACACAAAATATAAATTACAACAGCGTTTTGTAATTCTATAGTCAAATTTCATATATCCAACCTGAGTGCGCTTGGCATGACCAATGATGATGATGATGGCACATGATGTTTATATGGGAATTTCGAATTTTAACTTAATCATTGATTTTTTCACGATTCATCCCCCAATCGAATTGAAGAAGGTACGACGTGTGGATTTTTCTTTTTTTATATTTTGCAGAAACGGAAGTGAAGCGTGCATCTTTTCTTAGAAAATGCATTATTTTGTCTCTGCATTTTAACACAGAAATTGATTTCTCTTTTTTGGGAGGGTAGGATTATCTCTGATAATAGTTTGCGCATTTTAGTATATTGGAACTAGGTATTTAAATGATAGATATATACTAGCACTCTACATAAAGTTATCTATAAAAAGTAGAATAGAAAAACAAACATGATTAAATTTAAATTTCAATTAAAAATGTGCATAATTGTTTAAAAATTTAAAAAACGTGTACAAATTAAATTTTTGTCATATGCAATGAATTGGTTTTGTCCTACATTTTAAATGCATCAAGAAAGAAAAACTATAGATAGAAAGACAAATATATATGTATAAATAATTGCCTTCGTATTTTCTTGCAGCATTGCAAAAATACACTTGCACTCATCTTAAGTAGTTGCCATACAGCAAAGGAAATGTACAACACTTACTTGCAATAATGCCCACCACGACCAGCCCAATAACGCCCATTATGATCATCATCTGCAAAGCGTACGACAGTCGTAGAAATTCACGCTATCTAATTTTATGCCATTTGTAAGATTTACCTTTAGATTTTGCAGCCAAAATTTTCGTTTTAGCTTGCCAGCCTGCTGCTCAAATTGCGAAGCACCCTGTTGCAAGGCATCAGCTCGATCGTCCAATTCCGATAGTTTCTGATCTCTCTCAAGCACCTTCTCCACATTGGTTCGCATTATGTCAACGACCTTTGGACAAATCGAATAATTATGTGTACTGTTCCAAAGTCAACTTAGCTGTTCAAAGGTTCACCTCGTCCACTTGTGCCTGCGTCTGCTGAAGTCGCTTTTGTGCCGCGATCTGTTGTGGATTGCGTGGCCCGCCCACAATCTCGCCATCACCACCCTCACCGCCTGCTGCTGCATCGGATGGTGGTGCGTCGGCAGCTGGTGCTGAATCCGCCCTTGGAAATTTACGAAAAAATATATATTTATTTAAAATTATTTGCTTTTGAAAATACACACACAAAGACTGAAGCTTAACTATGAAATTAAATGACTCTCTCTCTGAGAACTAATTGCTGAAAACTACTTTCGAATAATATACAACATATAGAATGCAAAACTGAGCTTCAAATTTGAAAATGTTACTGTCGTTCGCCTGGTGGATATTTACCAGCAGAAAGAAGTATGAGAGGGGAAATAAAAGTGAGGGCTAGAAAGTTGGCTCTGAGAGCGCCGTGAAAAGGCATTCATAATTGGATATGTGAATCAAGTGCTGCCGTTTGTACTATTTCACATTTACAACCAACACAACAACACAACAACACAACAGTACTACGTCTTTCACCAAAACAATTCGGTTTTCAAAGCACATTTTATTTCGCTCACAAAAAACAACTTTTCGTAACTGATTTCAAAAACACTTCACTTCAGTGGATATCACTGTACTTTTTTACTAAAAATTTCTTTACTCCACTTTTTAGACCTTTATTTCAATTCAATTCACCTCTTTGGAGGTGACCAGTGACTGGTCAAAAATTTCAAAACGACAGCACTGTGCTAATTTTATAATAGAGAGCGAATCGTTATCTTTGGGACAGCTTCACTGCTCTCTTTTGAAGAGCGGGTCGTTATAATACGACATAATACATAGTGACAAAGCCTGGCCTGGACAGTAGGTCGTAATGTGACGACCCACTATAAAAATCTAGTGTGCATGAAATAGGTTAAAATTATCTTAGCGATTCTACATTTGAATGCACTCTACATATGTATTTACGTTAGACATTGTACAATATATACAACAACAGTTTTACATATGTATGTATGTGTGCAATGAAACACTTGTCCGTCGATTCCAACTTACTCATCCTTCTTTTTGTCTTTCTTTCCCATTACTTTAAAACTGCTCTATAGATTTTCAAGAAGGATTTAATGAAATCAAAATAAGAGTAAATTAATATAGCAATTTTTCAATATTCGGTCACACATTTTTATATATGGCAAAAAATATGAAATCTGAATTTGAAATCGAATGTTTGTCATGTTGAGAGAAAGTTTTATACTAAATATATAATTTTGAAAAAAATTGGATATTGATAGAATTTTAAAAAACATGTACACTCAATCGAAAGTTCTGCACAATTCCATAAAAGTTTATATGTATTATGTACTTTTCTGATACTCGTATTGAACCAATATATTTTGTCGTCTAATTTTGAGCAAAAGTTTTGTTTCAATATAGCTATGAAAAAAAAATTTTAAACCAAAAAATTTGTCAGAAACCTTGACTAAAATTTAATTAAATATATTTTATTAGCTCGATCGTACTTTACATTGGCGCAATGTATTTTTCTATTGAGTCAGTTAAGTTTGTTGGTTCAGAATAGCAGTTATTTATGATGTTATAATACAGTCAACCGTTTTTTTTTAATATTGCGTGGGAAGGTTTGAAATGCTGCCAATAGAAAATCGCTTTAATGAATCAAAACAGTGTGGCCATGCCACGACCGCAAACAGCAATCAATATTATATTCTATGAGAACAATATATCGGAAATATCAAATTCCGATTTAAATTAGGTGGAACAATAATTTAAAATGTTCCATTTTGTAAAATTTTCAAAAAAATTTTCTATTGCAAATCTTTACCATACCTATACGTCGTCGCTATTATACGTGTATATGTTCATAAAAAAAAATAGTTTCCTATAATTCTTGGAACAAATCATATTTGTACACAATTTTTATATATTTAAATAAAATCGATATTTCTCTTACATTTTCTACTTTTACGGAACTGTCGTGCGGTTTATATGGAGTAAACACGAACAAGAACAATTGCAACAAAGCTTCTTGGTTGACGACTTGGCACTATTTGCTGTCGCCTATTGCTGCTCCTGCGGCTGCTACTGCTGCTTCCTCTTTTTCGTTGGCTGCCGACGACGTTGATTGTGGATTTTTCTAGTGGAAAAGAAAAGCTTTTTAACCGTCAATGAGCACTAAATAACTGAACACACAGTCACACACACACACACACACACACACTTCGGCTATATGACATTATTTGCAAAATTTTTCTTTATACTATATCGATCAAGTAATTTGTTCTAGCTGAGGTAAAAATGTTTGCAAAATATTTCACAACTTGAACAAAATCAATAGATTTCCAACATTTTTACATTTTACTTTTCTTTAAATATTGTACTTGATTGTACTTGAAATTTTTAAGATCAAATTTAACTTTGAATTGATAAATTATGTATTTAAGCAATAAAGCTACATAACATTCATTTGATTTTCGTAACCGATTTGCTTTTTTCGATTTGCTCAAACACATTTCAGCAAATAACTTTTTTGCAACATTTTTCATGGCGTGGAAAAATCAATGAACATTTTCCATCATACAATGCAAGACCCGAATTTTCTGCACCTCCCAAAGTTCGACACACAAATTTTCTAACTATGTATTCCGTTTGAATGTTTAAATTCAATGCATTCTATGAATTGTACATAGCTTGCAACTAATTCTGCAAATTTTAGCCAATTTTTCTCACTTTTAACAATGGATTTAATTAATTTGGTTTTTCTTGCGGAAGCTCACAAAATTTTCACTTACAATGAAAAATTTCCAACTGCGAAAATGATGTAGCTTTTCCAAGCTCGTTACCGTTATATCTACGCGAAAGGTGCGAGCAGTTGCTTATATTAGATCAGGAAGAGTGAGATGGAACTATAGCACTACAGTGTTTTTATTTACTGCGCATACTCCGGACTGATTTTTTTTCCGGGAAGAATAGGTCTGGAAGGAATACGTATTTTCGGAAACTTTAAGGACTGCGCTAAAGCTTTAAAAGGAATGTGGTCCAAATTGAAGGACTTTTTGAAAATTCATAGAAAGAAATTAAACACTTACTAAGAAAAATTAGTTTAAAACCGTAAAGTTGATTAGGTTAAAAAGGCTTGCCTGGTAGGCTTATATATGATTTGTTTAATTCAGCGTAATAAATACGTTTATTAATAACGGACAAGATAAACTGAAAATGCAACTCTGTTTTATGAATGGCCACCTCACTGCTACTTTTAATTATTAACTTAAGTGGCAACCTCAGTAGTTAAGCAAAACAAAATAACACATGGAACACGAGAAGTGCCAAAAGTCTGAAACCGTCTTGGATTTGGAGAAGCAGGAGGCGCGTCCACAATTTGGCAATCGGTTTCTAACAAACGAGAATGACGTGTTTACGCACAACGCATGGTAAATATTTTCACAATTGGATCAGACGCAGACTATGCAGCAGCCTGGAATACACGCGGCATCGCCAAAAACCGTCTGGCGGCGGCCGAAAATTGAGCAATCCGCGCGATACCTTCCAGTTCAATGCTTGGTATTTTGGTAGTGTGTTCTGAAACTTACTAAACTATACTTTCCACTGGCTTTTCTGTTTGTTTTTAGGGACAATGTGGAGTGGGACGAGGAGCAGGAAGAGCAGGCATTGCAAGCGGTACTGAAGAACTCTGAAGCAAAAATGAACGAAGAGGAAAGTGCAAAGTTCCAAAAGGAGGCAAATAGATTTTGGGATTCCTTCTACAACGTACACCAGAACCGTTTTTTCAAGGATCGACATTGGCTGTTCAGAGAGTTTGCCGAACTGGCACCCAAAGAAGCACAGCAGCAGCCGCGAAACATTTTCGAGCTGGGCTGCGGTGTGGGAAATACTTTGCTGCCCATACTGAAGTACAGCCAGGAGCCGCAGCTGAAGGTGTATGGTTGTGATTTCTCTGCTCGTGCCATTGAAATCTTCCGTTCGCACCCGGAGTTCGATGCGAAGCGCTGTGAAGTATTTGTGATGGACGCCACACTGGAGCAATGGGATGATGTGCCCTTCGCAGAAAAGTCACAAGACATAATCGTTCTAATTTTTGTGTTGTCCGCCATCGAGCCGACAAAGCAGCAGCGCATTGCGGAGAACTGCTTCCGCTACTTGAAAGCTGGAGGACTGGTGCTTTTCCGAGATTACGGGCGTTACGACTTGGCGCAGTTGCGTTTCAAAAGTGGCAAATGTTTGCAGGACAACTTCTATGTGCGTGGCGATGGCACGTTGGTTTACTTCTTCACGCAGGATGAGGTGAGGGATCTCTTTTGCAAAGCTGGCTTTACAGAAGAGCAAAACGTGGTTGACCGGCGACTCCAGGTGAATCGCGGACGCATGCTGAAAATGTACAGGGTATGGATACAGACAAAATTCCGGAAGCCTTCGGAAAGCAGCGGCAACAGCTGAGTAGCAGTCTGATGCAGTCGTAATCTGGAAATTGCATTCAAAGACCAGATTTTTATTATGTATGTACTAAATTTAATATAAAATAAATCATCAGAAACTTTAAAAATTAAATTTTGTTACGCTTTAAAGTGGGTTTTGACAATTGCAACTCTGCCTATTCTGATGCACCTCTGTGCTTCTACAGCCAGAGCAGCCATTTTTGGTTACAATCACCGATTCCTACAACACATTATTCATTTCCCACCCATTCCACAGCGCCTACGTTAATTTCTCGTCAATTTTGTATGAAACAGTTTATCGAGCGCACTTGTGAATAAAAGGTCAAAACAGCGGAACGTTGTGGAATTTGTGCGCCTGCATTTGCTGGAATGTAAAATTGACTAGAAAAATTACATTTGCATTTTACAAAAGTTATCAGTTGACAGAAGGCGGAGCCAACGAGCGTGAATAAAAGTAATTAATTGCATTTTCATATGCCAACAAAAAATTTGTGTGTGCGTTGACCTCACTGACGAGAATGTAACCAGAAATAACAGGAAGAGAAACCCAGTCAACGCTGAATTGAATTTCTAACAAAATTTATGTTAATTTTATTAGAAAATGAAAATTAGGCAAGGAAAATGAAAATTCTAGTGCAAAGTGAAATTTTAAACCTATGGTGGAAGTGCTAAATCTAAACCATAACAAAAATTAAATAATGCTTTAAGAAGAAAAACAACAACGAAAAAAGTCCAGCAACAACAATAACAGCAAGGCAAGATAGCAACACAATTGACCTGCGCTCCCTACTAAAATCCAACGTGTGTGCTGGAAAATAATCTGCAAGGCGGACGTCGTTATTGTCGCCGTCGTCGCTGTCGTGTCGTCATTGTCAGCCAGCCTCATTTTGGCCGGTCTCGCTCGGTCGGTCGGTGTCTCGCGTTTTGCACTTTGTTCGCTGCATTCATCGACGTTTGCTGTTCTACACTTTGCTCTCTAGCAACAACAATCACTTACGAACAGTGCCAAAGCAAATCGAGAAGAATCCGTAATTGGAATTTTTCTGCTTTTGCATTTTGTCTTTCCATAATTTTTACCTGTGCCTCTGGCCGCGTCTACCTGCATTTAATATCTGCTTCAACATTTATCCGTGTACCTTTTTTGTGCGTTTTTCTGTTTGCATTCATTGAAGTTTTCCAGTTTTCCTCTATACTCATACTAGAAAACCGTGTGGATTCTTTTCGTAGAATTAAGCATTGCTTCTTGTCCTTGCATTTTCGGTGGTAGCTTGGCCACCGCCACCATTTTAACTACCTTGTGACCTTTGGATAGCATATTTTCTGTGGATTACCTGCGTGGACATAAGCCGTAAAACTGGCGGAGGAGGCAGCGGAAAGTTCCAACAAAATGAGTTGGGGTACTGAACTTTGGGTGAGTACTATTTAAACATTTCTCAAATTTCCAGAGACAAAATATTGGAATAGTTTGCGACGGTTGCGTCACATGCAGGCGCGTAGTCAAGACACCAAGTCGCCCCGAAAGAATAAAAGAAACGCATACTTGGTGTCTGACATAAATTATGACTGACAACTATGACGACCACGCAATAATATAAGAATTGACCAGAACTGGTACAATTTTCTATATGGCCAACCAGCAGGAGCTAAGAATTCCCAGCCAACCTACAATTCATATAGAATACCTTGTTTGGGATTGACGGTATTGGCATGCTTCAAGCAGCTACACTGAAAAATACTTGGGCTCGCGAGCTTTACATTTGAATGTGCTCTCTATTAGGCTGAGTTTTTGATTCGGCGATTTTGAAATATGCGTTGGAACGTTGGCCTTGATTCCTTGGGTAATATGTTTGCTGACTTACTGGAGAAGTTGGTAAAATTGGAAAGCAAAAACAACATGATTTTCGGGTATTTTTACCTTGTATAAAACAAGTAACAAATAGTAACGTAGTTCTTTCAGTGTCTTCACACTGAATTTTCCAGTTGGTGGGAATGGTCTGGGTCTGGATTTTTATCTGTAGTTTGTATGCGACTATGTATATATTAAAAAATTTTTATGAGAATAGCTTCTATTTTTTCTGCAATAAGTACTTTGTTTAAGATGATTTTCCAATAAATTAGGGTTTCCTCTAGTAATGTTAGTGATGTATATTTCATTCATCAGTTGATAAGCTGCTGAAAGCTGTCTGCGTAACATTTTATATGACAGCTATCTGCAGAATGTCAGCACTAAATAAAAAGAGTCAACGCTCAAGCAAAATACTTTTTCCTTTGCATAATTTGCATATAACTTCTTCCAAAGCATTCACGGATTTTCGCTTCTCACTGAACACCGTCGAATTGTCAATTTTTACATTTCAACAAACTAGTGACTATTTGGTTTGACGTTCTTTGCTTGAACTGCTTGGCGCGGGCTTGAAGTAATGTCCCAGTCACGCGGCGATAATATGCCGTTGTGCGTTTTCGACGTCTTCGGCTCTGGAATGCTGAAATTGTTTAATAACTGCTCAGTTCGAGCGGCAGGTAATCTCTATAATTGATGACGGCGAAGTCGACCAAGACGACAGCGCGATTAGTATACTTTACATGAGTTCCTTCTGCAGACATCAGTAATATGTATTTCAGACTGACGTGCATATATGTAAGTACATACATACATACATATCTAGGAACTGAGCTAAGCGAGCGCCAGGCAAATACTCAAGCCAAGTTGAGCGAACGTGGTCAAGAAATATACTTTTGACTGTTGTTTCTTTCACTTCGATTTACACTTCATCTGTCGCAAAACTGGTTTTGTGGGTTTTGCTCTACGTATGCGTCTGCAAGTGTATGCGTTTGCGTGAGTGGCCGTGTGAGTGTGTTAAAAAAATGATTGCCTTATGAGTTTTAAATGACGTTTGGCGGGTTCTTTTCCTTTTTCTGTATCTTTTGCGTGGTTTTTGCATATGTCGAGCTCGGGTTTCGAATTTAACGCTTTTTGACGTCTTTTCAAGACTTGTCGTTAGCGAGCAGCTGATTTATATTACCTCGCCTCAGTTTAAAAAAAAATTTGGTTCGTTCTTTCTGCGCTGCTGCTGCTCACGGCACTCCCGCATAATGCTGCGTACTCCACCTTCCTGCCGTGTGCCGTTCTGTACTGCTACCCTTACGCGGTAATCGAATAGTTGTGTATAAAAAAGCAACCCCTCACGGATTATTTGGCCAATAAAATGCACATATTGGTTTTGCTTTTAGTTTCGCCGGTCCTTTGTACGCTTTATTTCCTCCTTTTATCGTTTTAGGGGTAGTTTCATGCGCTGTAACGGTTCCTCGCCAATTCTAAGAATGATGTGAAATCGAGATGATAGATTTAGCTGAAATTCATTTTGCTGCGAATATTTTCTATTGATTCCAAAAGCTTATTTTGATGTCAAGCATGATTTGATATATTAAGTTTCGATTTATAAAAACACTAAAAAATCTGAACTAAATTGCATTAAATCAATTTAATATAGTTCAATGCAAAATTTTGCATTTCTAACTCGCTAAATATAATTGTTAGGACTTAGTTTGCACTTCTAAAAGCTGCATATATGGCTTAGTTCAGACAATCTGTCTCGAGACAGCCAGAAGCTATTTAACATAACCTATAAGTGCGGATTCTCTCAGTAATATAACGTAACTGTAACTGACATTGCTATTCCGCAAATTTTCTTGAACTATTGTATCTTAAGGCTTTTGACATAGTAGTCATAACTACCAACCCGAAAATATCTAACCCTGAGTGTTTTAATTACAGGTTCCAACTGTTGATTTTCGATAATCGACATAATTTCGAAGCTAGCCAATAAAAACAGTTAATATGATCTACAACCCAATAATTTTGTGTCGCCCGATTTCTTTATTGAAATATATATTTTCACCTGTGCATACAAAATAAAGAAAGCACCAAAATGGAAGACCGATCAAAAGCATATCAGAGAAAGGCATTTTTGGGGGCAGCTTGCGGCAACAAGCGCAAATTTGCATACTAAATTAACGCGTCTCATGAATAATTTGAAAAAAGTGTATAAAATAAATATGCTTAATAATTTCATGCTTACAAAAGTGAAGAAGCGCCAAAATCTTCACATGCGACATGCAAACTCAGCTCCAGCCGAGCGCTCACTCAACGCTCAAATTGCATGGCTATGTAGTACATGCATGCATGTGGCTTGTATGGCGATGGCTGCATATAGCAAGCATGCCCATTTTCGTACAGCTCCAATGGGTGTGGATAAGAAGGTCAATAGCAGACTTAAGCGAAATAGAAAAAGAAAATTTTCTCCGGCACGCGTTTTCACTCGGACGCTTAGAATTAAGCGGATTTGCTGCGGGCTGTTAAGTAGCCAGCCAACAACATTATTATGGCCACTTGCACGGCGAAAAGTGAATTTGCTGCGGAAAAGTATGCGACGCATGCGCGCATTCTACTCGCGCTTCTACGCACACGCCGCTCGCTCAACAACAATTGAGTTGTGCGCATGCGCAAGCGATTATTTTCCAGCATGTTTCGTAAACTTTAAGAATCATTAAAGTGCTGGCGGCGCCGCAACCGTAAACACTTTGAATAATGTTTGACAGTTTTCCCTTTGTTGTCAGTCATACAAATGAGCTCAATCTTTTGACGCTTGGGCAATATTCTAAAAATACCAGCAGTTTATTTTTAGTTAGAAGCTTGTGAGGAAATTTGTAGAGCATTTTATTTCAGCATTTCTTGGTGTCATTAATGAAATTGTTAAAATGTAATTTGTCTTTATGTTTTATGTGAGATAAATCTGCGCTGACAGAACGCCTACACTTTCGCGCAACGCCGCGACACGCTTTTGCAGTCGCTGTTGTTAATTTAATTTGCTGCTGGTGTGAATGGTGTTTTTCCATTGCGGCGCTTCTTTATAATCAGCAGGGCTGCAAACCGGTCTTGCAACGCAGCAACCGCAATTCAAGCGGAATTGTATGGAATGCATTATAGCGCTTGTTTTATGACACTGTATTTTATATTTTACCGATATTTGCGGTAAACAAAATTGTTTGCACTTTTCTTGTCAAGCTAAACCAGCAACATAAACTTTTCTGTACAACCGAAACATGAAAGAAATCTTTTTGTTTATTTATTCAATTGAACCGAGCCATAAAGCGTACTATTTTAATTTGAACGAAACCATCAAGGCAATCTTATGTATGTATATATTTATTGCATCAAACAGAACCATAAAGCGAAACATTTTTAAATTTACTTGTCGAATCAAACCATCTATGCAATCCTTTTTAATTTGTTCTTCTAAACCAATCCATCAATGGAACTTTTTTTTCGTTCTATCAAACCGATCCACCAATGGGACCTTTTTTTTATTAACTCTTTCGAACCGGCTGCCCCATTTGACTCTGACGTACAATACCACAAACCTCACGGCTTTATCCCTTTTTTGCCAGACCGAACCTCCTTTTTTGCCAAGCCGAATCATATAAAATTTTCTCGGTCGAACCGAAGTCAAGCCATTTCTTAATCAAACATATGGTTAAGATTCTGATTAAACTGTTATCTGGATCAGAACGTTGGTTCGAGATTCCGCCGATTTCGCTGCACCTCTGCTCTTAAACCGAGCGAACTTTTAGTGCATGGTTTTTTGAATCGAATTGATGGCTCAGATAAACCATGAATCATTGACTCGTTTCACTAGCACTTTTTTATTGAGTAGCAGCCCTGTTAATCTCATAAGACATTAGCACAAGCTTGTTTACACTGGCAGTGTATCTACTCGAATTGCAACTTTTATTAGCGATTGTTTGTGGAGTCTTACTGTTTCTCTCTCTCTTCCCTCTTCCCTCTACTTTGCTTTTCACTTGTAGAACATACTCTTTACTCATTATATATATGTTTATAAACATTACAGCGTTAATTTTCTTGTATGTGCCAATTTCATGGAGTTTGCTTACCTGGCTGCCGTTGCGTTCATTGACATTCCGCTTTTTCCAAGCTACCTACACAAACTTTTTTAATGTTGTTGCTGTTGTTAAGCATTTGCCTAAAATTGTGCGCCAACCGTGCGGAACAATAATTGACATTCTCGCGCTATGCCTCCACTTTTCGCATTTGCCTTTGCAAATTAGCTGAAGCCATAGGAATGTCATGACATTGGCACTGACGCGTCTTTATTAGGCCTCAATTTACTGTCAACATAAAATTTTATTAAAAATGTCGTCGCTGCTTATCTTTATCTTTTTTTAAGCCTTCCAACTGCTTTCAAACTTGCTCGTATATTTGGTTGGCAATTTTATAAAGGCATATTTTTAGTTTTAATGTGCGCTTCCTGCCTTTTACTTTTACTTGTGAGACAAGCAGCTACAAAGCTGAATTCACTGTCATGCTTGGTAATTGCAACTGACATACATTATTTTTGCATAAAAAAATATAACAACTGAAAACAATACAACCAAACTTCCTTTGCATCAAAGGCGTATTCTATGCATAAACTTTTGATAGCACAGTTGTTTTTGTTTTTGTTTATTTCAAAGCTAACCTTTTGTTTTCGTTGATGGAACAAGTCTGTCAAGGTTCTTTTTGGCCACATGCCACTTGCAAGCGGCATCATTCTGGTGGTACGACAGCTGCAAGCGACTGTGTTGCAATTTTGCATAAATTGACTGAGCAGAGCAGCCAAAGCATGAGCTGCAGTGCCATGTTAAGTAATGTCTGGTGGGAGTGGGATTAGTATAGTTGAGTTTTATGATAGAGGAAGAGAGAATCTATTGCAGGGAAAATCGTCTAAAATTTGCCATTTTCAATTGATTCTTTCCTGAAAATTTTTTCGTTTTACTGCATTTTACTTAAAATTTGGTATTATCTATCCTATCATTGGCGACGACTACCGCATCCAAACGAACAACGAACTGTACGAGCTCTACGCCGATATTGACATAGTCCGTCGCATCACCACCAAGCGGCTTCACTGGCTGGGTCATGTCGTGCGTATGGATGAAGGAGCTCCAGCGAAGAAGGTGTTGGAGACGGCAGTTAGAGGACAGAGACGGCGCGGGGGGCCATGCCTACGATGGAAAGACCAAGTTTAGGAGGCATTGGCAAAGCTTGGAATTTCCAACTGGAGAAGGCGCGCGCGTAGCAGTGGCGCCTGAAGAGAGGCCGTAGGTCAGGTTGTAACCCGGTAACGGGTTGTACTGACCAATTTTGTATGTATGTACATATGTATGTATGCATTATCCCATCATAGTTTTGAAATTTTTTTAAATATCAATTTCAAGTTTCCCTTACTTAAATCTACATTGCATATTTTGTATGTTTAAAGTTTTAGTCTCCCTCACAATTTATACCCTCTTGCCATGCATTTTGCAAATTGCAATAGCATCCAACAACAAATATTGACATTTGACTGCCATCTTCTTGGCTGCATGTACATCTTTCTTCCTTCTGCACTTGCTTCGTAACAAGAACCTGTTTCCTTAACAGTTTCCCTTTTCAATTCAGGAAACTTCAATTTAACTGCACAGCTTCGGGCTAAGTTGCCACCCTCTTGCAACTGTCGTTAATGCGAGGCGAGATTGGCGTCATTTGGGCGTCATCTTTATTTCTTCCAGACTTTCCTTACAACTTCAGACGGCAACAACTCAGCACACAATACAAAAACAACGCATTTTCAATGCTAGTCTACGAAGTCTGCGAGTATGTCTGGACCACACCCTATCGCAAGCATCGATTTTCTAGTGCTTGCACTTACGTGACATAACAGTTCCCTTGGAAACGCGCAACGTCTGCTCTTAACGTTGTAGTGTGTGCATAGAATGATTTTGCAAAGTTGTTGTTGTTGTTTCTTGTTCCTGGTTGGCATTACAGCATGCTGCTGATCTGTGCTAGGTTTTGACGTCGGTCTCTGTGCTTATGCGGTAGCTTGGTAGTGACCTTTTCAAAGTGAAGTACACGTCAATTGCAATTTTCTTCTTTTCCAACAGTGTCACTGTCTTGAAGTTTCAACGTAATAATATCCTGTGCATGTAATTAAATCTGCTTGCGATGTTAATAATTTCCTTTTGGCATAAACATTTTTAAAAGCGTTTTCTGCCGGAAATGAAGTTTCTTGCAGTTTTTTCTGTAAAGAGTAGATTTTTCAAAAATTGCGCTTTGAGCACAAATCTATCAAAGATTTGTCATATTTATATGTATGTATAAGGAAGTCAACTTCATTTAAAAACTCACCGTAACTAAATATAATTATTATTTAATTATAGTATTCTTTTTCATTTTATTTCGTATGCACTTTCGTTATAACTTCTTCTTCTTCTTCTCAGTGTCAAATGATTTATGCTCGTTGACAGCATCGAAAGATTTATGCATGCCATAATCGTAGCTATAACTATCGCGGCATTGCTACTGAATTACTCATGCATACATGCATATAACTGCCGCTATGGTACTCTGCCAATTCTGCCTTAACTCCGACTTCGATTTTTTCAAGTCTACATACGTGCGAAGCTGCCCAGCGCTTGGAAGCAATTATGATTCCAGTCACAGCAGTGCTGCATGCAATAACTACTGGCGCGCTACCTTCAGCCAATTTGTGCAGCTAGAATGATAAATATCTGAAGATACACTCAACCGAGCTTGACAACGTCTTATACTCGTATGTGGCTGGCTATTCACTATAAATATAATTATACATATATGTTTTTTGTTTTTTGGTAACTTCTCCTTTTGTGTCTGAGCTGAGAGCAGCTGAATTTTCGTATTGTTTTATGGCAACGAATTTAAAAATATTTAAAAATTATTTTCTTAACACGTTGATCAAGTTTATTTTGGTTTTTCATTTTCATCACAAGGCTGTTAAAGTATAAATTTAGTCACTGTCTGAAATTGCTGCATTTAGCTGCTTGGCTGGCTGGCATATTAAATGTGGCTGTTGTAGTTTGAGCATCCTGTGCGCACGTTCAATGACGCTGTTTTGAAGCGTCTGTGGAACGTGTAAAGTGCATGAGTTAAGATACATATGTATATGTAAACATGTTTATTAAGTGTCATTAATATTAAATTGAAAATGCGAACCTGAATGTTTAATATTTTACAGCGAACCGATCTGCTTTTATTGTCTACTTAACCCTTTCGACCCTGGTGGCACACTTATATCCCTCGCCATGTTCACAGAGCTGTGAAGTCTTCAATTTTCTTTTTGAGACGCAGCAGAGATGCTCAATTAGTATGTAAAATAGCACCATATAAAAAGCCGGCACAAAAGCGTTAAATCTGTTCAGTTAACAATGCCATTTCGTATATGCATATGTACATATACATTTGAAGGCTTACGAATAAGGCCTGTTTGCTTGAAGTCAATCAAATTGAAGTTGTCTTCTTGGTTTTATTAATAATGCAATCTTGCTTTGGTGTATATTGTAAACAAAAAACACCCGTCAATTTCATTGCCAAAAAATATATGGCTTGCAATATTGCATTTATGGCTGTGCCATAAAAAGCTGGCGCCGCTACCAATCGATGAAAATATTTACATTCATAAAGTTATGCATAATATGAAGAACAGAGAAGAAAACGAAAATGTCAAAGAAGTTGACAATTGAGCAAGCTTGTTTATTTATTAAAAATTGTTATCAGAAATTGTTTTTTGTATTACTTTACTTTTAGTCAGTAGGAAAATGTGAATCATACGATAAAAGTATATAAGTCTTGTTATAATTGTTATTGACTTGAAAAATATCTTATCGGAATTGACATACTTTAAAACAGGAACAACTTAATTATTGTTTATATAATTTCATAATTAACTATTTCACTTTGAGCAAGAAAAACCCTTGAGATATTTATTGTTTACAAAAATGCAGCTTTGCAAATAAGTGAAATGGCCTAGTGTTAATCTCTTGCCGCATATTTTCTTCACAAATTGTTCAAATTTTATTGTAAAATTGTTGTCACTCAAATTAATTGATTTTTGTAATGGCATTAAAAACAGCTTCAATAAGCGCCTTGAACATTAAAAATTACGTTAAAGTTTAAATAGCTCGTTTGTTAATGCAAGAGAAATGTTGACGCATAGGCTCACAAAATTAAGATTGGTCACTAACTAGTTGCAGTTTTTTGCTTGAATGATTTGCGTCTATCAATATCGTGCCTAATTTGCTCAGTTCAGTGCTTTTTGAGTTGTATGGCAAACTCGCTCGCATCGAGTTTTTAAAAATTTTCTTATAATATTCAATAAAGCTATAAATATTTATGGAATTGTTGGTAAATGCCGGCCATGCTTCGTGTCTGAATTGCGAAACGTTTACCATACGCGCCCAATTGCCCGCCCATTCTCTGCGCCGTGATTCATGCCATCAAACACTGAGCGTGAGCGCCAATAGAAATTAATCACCACGACGCACAGTGTAGCTGTACACAAGACACCTGCGCGTGTCATCGTTTTCAACGTAAAAAATGCTTACTGAGTCAAGTTTTTGCAGCAATATAAATAGTCATATTTTGGCCCGATTGAAGCAGTCTATACACTTTCGTAGTTATTAAATTCGCCTATCAATAACTGATAAGCGCGTCAAATACTCCTATATAAAAATACATACGCCTTTAAAGCATTGCACTTGCTTACTTGCGATAACAGTCAAATACGATAAGATAAAAGAAGTCGGTGCATTTTGGGTGCGCTTGCTAGCAAGCATATATACTCGTAGTATAGAGTATGTATATCAGTACAGCAAAGCGGGCTTAAACCAAATCACATTCGAGTTGAATCATGCTCTCTTTAAAATATAAATTTCCACTTACATAAAATCGTTTTAGAACACTACGCACAATTTTATATGCACAACTACGGATATATCTCGCACAATTTTTACTAAAATCTTTTAAACTTGAAAAAGTCGAGCTGAATCATTTTTCGTACAACATTAGCTTATTTTTCAGCCTTAATTTTCTCGAGCGACGATTTTTCGATGGAGCTGGCGGCTCAAGAATCTAATGAACGAGCTCATAAACCGATCCAGGGCTACGGCACTTCTCTTGAGCCTGTTTTTGAACGAAACTAGTGGGTGGGAGCTCCTCTCGTAAGCCGAATAAGGGAACGGCAGTTCTAATAAAACGGTTCATCAACCAAACCGGGACAACGGCAGTGTTCGTGAGCCTGCTGTCAAACTAAAACGGTGGAAGGGAACTTCTCGTAAGCAAGCTGGCTGTTAAGCCTATCGATTGGAAGGAAGCATAAACTTTGATTTTAACCGAACCACTGCGTTTGGGCTCTAATAAATCGCTTTTAAGACGATCCAGTAAAACAGAACTTCTCATGAGATAACTTTTGAAATGAACCAGTAGTGCAAGCTTTGCTTAACTAGTTCTGGGAACGTACAGCTGGGAGGTAACTTTTGAACTACTAAAGATAATCATTTCCATATTTTATTGTTTGCAGCCCAGATATATGTATATCTATATATCTGCATCTATATCAATATCAGCTTATGCATCGTCTATTGTCGATGGCCAGCTTTTGTGTGCCACCACTTCAGCTTGCATCATTTCGGTACACTTTAATTGCAGTCGCTTAAGCCGCCGCAAAGCGTTGCTCAATGTTTGAAGCCCACTTCAAAAGCGTCAGCCACGGTTCACTTTAAATTGATTCTGCTCACATTTGAAGTTTGATGCATGTACATGTGTAATTTAATTATGGAATGCATATGGAATTTTCTAATTTGCGCTGATTTGATTTTTCACTGATTAATCTGGTTTTCTGATTTCAATTTGTAGATATTCGTCGACAAATGTTTTCACATTTGCATTTACACTGCCAAATTCATCAGCAGTAGCGAGAGTCCGTTCGTTGAGTAATGCATTTCACCTTGACTGTGCACACAAGACACATTTGACTTCTCAGCTTCATACTCGTATATAAATAATATAAGTATGTATATAATTTCCCAATGCCGGCAGCGCTCTACATACAACATTTGCTAATCATTTTCAAGAGGGCAAACAATTTTATGAGCATTAGCATTTTTGCGTGATTTTTTCTTATTAAAATGTGACAGTTTTTCTAAATTATACTATTTGTCGCATTACGCGGAATCCATAAAAGAACTGAGCTGTAGCCTGTTTTTCGAGGGAATGTAAATAAGGCGTGTAGAAAACATACGAGCACGGAATAAGATTTTGATTTGATGTACATATGTACATAGGTGATGTACAGAGGGCAAGGGCTTCAACAATCGAGTCAGCGTAGGTAGCTCTCTATGAGCATTATGAGTGGTAGCGTTACATTGTTGCTGTATTGACATTTCGAAAGATTATGCGAATATTCGTTGTTGCGTGTTTGAAAGCACACTTTGAAATTCGAATTCTTTTTTGGACTACATATGTATTTTTTCGGTGCGGTAAGAATAGCATAAAATTTGAATAGGTCGAGGATTTGCCTGTTGAGCGGAAATAGTCTTAAGCTATGAAGCGTTTAGTTGGTTCAGCCAGAAGAGATTTTTAAGCAGGGAGACTCGGTTGCGCTTTGGGCTGTAACAAAACACTACACAGTGCAAGTTTGTAGTGCAGTCGAGAGCTTTATGCTTCCTCATTTCTTTGTGGTTAGTTTTCTTTGTGTTGAAAATATTTTTGTGGAATATTTAGCATTTTTTTTAATACATCTCTTCACAGCTTACTCATTTCATTAGTCATTTATGCTTCATGCTTTTGCCGACATGTGTCCTTTCTGTTTAATTCCAGATTTGGCTAAAGCCACAAATCACTTGTTGTGTGCTCTGTTATACATATGTATATGTACATATGTATATATTTGATATTTTTCGAACGACTCCCTTTAATATTTTTGCAAGATATTTCAAGAAATGCGAGATTCGCATGCAGGCAACGCGTGCATCCTTGTAATCCCATTAAATCCCCCTGAAGGCACATAATGATGTCGATGCGGCGTCACATTGGGGTGTGTGCTGCAGCAACAAGCTGCCGCCGCCATTTTTATGCTTACATAGTATAGCATAAAGTATTGCAGTGGAACATTAATTAGATTGACACTTGCAGCGGGGTAATGGGGGTAAGAAATGCCGTAACTATATACATTTCTTATATACGAAGTTATGTATGCGTATGCACGCTTGTCTGTGTCATAAATAAGAAGGGCGCACAGGCTGAGGCACACTTGGCGCCGAGATGTGTATCTGTAAGGTCATTGGGAAACTCAATTTCAAGGGCAAGTCTTTTAAAGATAGCTGTCGGAGTGAAGTTCCAGCAGCATTCTATGATATGTATTCTCTATTGCGTATTTGCTTTTGTGATGCTCACATTCAATTTAAGATTTTTGCTATATATTTTTATATATTTTAATGTTCACTTGTGTGTAGCGACCATCTCCTTTGAAGGCTTTTTCTTTGTTTGCCTCTGTATGTTCTATTATTAACCATAATTTGCAGCTTTTCCTCTATGCTCGAGCTGCAATGAAACGATGAGTAATAATAATCGCACAGAGTTGACGCATGTTTCGTATTTACCCAAGGGTTGCCTATCGCATCGCCCACAAGTCGATCCCTTCCATTCCTTCCTTTGCTGATGACTCATCTTTGTGAGCTGCCACCCTCAATGTGTGTGTGGGTGGGTGTATCGAGTGCATTTTTTTTCATTATTATTATTTACTTCTTCATGTTATGTCCTGCATGTAGGAGTATATTTACCATAAAATGACACTAACGCACGTAAAATGTATACTTGTTTGCTGCCAGGACGCTTTGTACGAGGATAAATACTTTTTTCAGGGTGTTCCTGTTTAAGTGCTAGACCAGCCACAACTTAAAATTAATGTGGAGCCATACTAGGGTTACTTTTCAAATTGCTGGTGTTTGCAATCATTAAATGGATTTTGTATGAACAAAGCAGAGCTCAGCACGGTATGGTTTTTTTGTAGGGTACCGACGGTAACGATAGCGGGAGGCAATAATTAAAATCGTTAGTGGTTAGAATTTGATATTTTTTCAGAGAAAACTAGACAGCATGTAGATTTATTTTTAAACGATACTGGTCAGCAGAAATTGGAGGCAAGTTGGAGAGTTTCAAACGGACTAGATGCGTAGGCAATGTACTATATGCGTAAATTATGCACTTGATTCCGTTGATGGTTTAGTTCGGCAGGGTTCAAAGTCAAAATGGTTCAATGGGAACTAAAAATTATTATAAAATAAATTTGATGTTAAAAATGGCAAAAAAATGTTATAAGACCTTCAATTGAAAAAAACTTTTAAAAGCATTAGCAAGGTATTCAATCAAAAAAGCGTATGATACATAATAGATATTAGTACAAAAAGGTATGGTGTACATTGTATTAAAAAATTTCAGAAAAGTGTGCAAGGCTTTCCGTTGAAAAATTCGATGTCATAGCGAATGTTTAACTAGAATCAGTTGAGAAGCTCTGAAAATAGTAGTTCTTCCGCTGAAAGCTTATATCTACGCCATTTGCTAAATACTTTTTATAAAGGTTTATGGATATAGCGATATTAAAAAATCTCTATAGTAAGACTCTTAACTTTTTTTTGCGCCAAAGTGTAAGCAGCTTGCAGCCCTGCATTAAACCAGTTCTTGCTCAAACTTTTAACTGCTGTTGTTTTCAAATAATATATAATATTTGTGCATTTTGTTTCACCGCACGCCAATAAAATAAATGACCACGATTTCCTGTCACATGACACCGTCACTCGGCGTTCCTTGCACAAAAAATCGACTGCAAATGTGGCAGAGCCAGCGACGCGCTCTTTTAGCTGCTACATGATTCCCTTTGCGGCAAGTTTCGCGCGTGGGTACGCTACATGCTCGAACATAGCCTTTATATTTATTTTAACTTTTTGCAAAGCAACAAATTTTAAACAAGAAATAAAAATATGAAACTGCAACGGAAATCATTAAAACTAAAATGCGACGCAGTCAAATACATACATACATATACATATACCATTTGCGAGTATGTGTACATGTGATGATTTCCTCGTTGACTTCTTTGTTTTTTTTTTAAACTGCACAATAACTTCGAAATTTGTTTATTTTCTGAAAAGTGCTGAGGGGCAAGGAACTAGACAACTCTATGCTCAATACTCTTTTGGATCAAGTTTTGTGCTTTCCTTCAATTTTAATAATATTTGCACGCTTTTTTTCGCCCCCACCTACAAAAATAAACACCATATTCCAAACTGCGCCGAATTTGCATTGAAATGGCAACGAACTCCTAAAAATACTGCAGCAGCACCCAACAGATTTTGCGCTTTTGAGCGTTCGCCTCACTTCGTTTGTAATTAATACATGGGAACGTGACGTTTTTGAGTGTGCCTGCCGCCAGTGTTGCCAGGCTGCTTCGCTCATGTGGCTGCGGTGTCGTCACCACTTGATCATTAATTGCAGTCATTTTCAGTTTAAACAAGCTCGTTTTTTGTTTGTGCACTTTGAGATAGCTTTTGTTATTTCGCCCCTGCTGATGTCTATAAAGTTAGCCCCGCCTTTTCATATTTTCCCAAAACCCTTTTTGTGCTGACTTGTGCTAGGTTTGTGCTGCCTTGTGCTGCTATTTATTTCGAAAAATCTCAAAAATTGATGAAGATGTAGCAACCGATTTTTTGAAAAAAAAGTTAGCCCCGCCATATTTTTTTTTTCGAAAAATTTTTTTTGTGCCAAGTTGTGCTCGATTTGTGCTACTTTGTGCCGATTTTTTTTTTTTTTTTTCAATTTATAAAAAAATTTCAGAACATTTGAAAATTTTTTTTTCATAATTTGAATGAAAACGATGCCACTGCCGTTGGTATCGTTTGTGCTGCAGCGTGCCGTAATTTATTCTAAAAAAAAATCACAATTTCCGAAATTTCCATCGTTTCCATTCAATTTATAAAAATTTTTTTTCTAATTGTTTCAATATTTTGTTTATGAATTAACAAAAGGAAGAAAAGCGGCACAAGCTAGTACAAAATGAGTTCAAACATTTTCTCGTCAAAAATTTTTTTTTGGGATTAGGCATAGTGCAGCACCAAGCGTCCAATGTAACAATTCATTTTTGCTAAAAATTCAGACCGCATAAGAAGGTCTTGCAGTACTGATAGATAGTTAGAGTTATGATAATGGCAAGGTTACATGCTCAAGTAAACTATATGAATACGTCAGAATAAAAACTCTCGCATTTATATATTTAGTAATAAAAATATAAAAATATACATAAAAATTGAAATATATTGAAAAACAGCGGAAATCGATTATTGTACGACATAGATACAAAGATGAATGTGTGCCTGTTCTTCTTCTCCTACTAATTTTTGTTTAGGTTTTGAATTTCCGCCATCAATGTGAATCCAATTGCCCGCCGTTTTAATATATATAGTGTAGTGTCCTACGGATGCGACTCTAAATGAACCTCCGTAAGAAACAACACCTACAATATTATATTTATCTCCATCACATGTTGTTAATTCCGTCGGAACATCACGTAAATTTCGTTTCTGACGATCGCCTGCATCAGAATCAATTATGAGATGTGGTCCATACAACCTCTGTTTCGATGGGATCTGCTGACAACATCTCCCTGTATGAAACCCATCGATTACAGCTTCCCACAATTGTGTCATGCCTTTTGTTTCAAAAGTCTTGAAATTAATCGATAGTACAGGTGCACTTGAATCTGTTTCTGCCTTGCAAGAAGAGCAAGAAGAGCACAGAGTTTTTGTTACGCAACTTGGAATGTCGGAAAACAGCTCTGCCGCTAGATTGGCGACGTTTGTGGCGGCATCGATTTTAATTATGTCTTTGCTTTGGGTGACTCGAAGCACTGACGATCGCCTTAATAATGCAGCTCGTTGTTTATAAAATTTTGCTGAGCAACCATGTTCGATGAGCATGTTCGTACAGTCAAAAATTGGTAAATTGATACTCGACGTAGTCTCTCTATATCTTTCATTATTTTTTAACGCAGTTGCCATTATCTGGCAGACGAAATCGAAGGCACAAGTATTTTTGACAACGTATATAATACCGTCATTTCGTACATTTTTACAATGGTTCCCGTTTGTTATTACTGGTAACATTACATTACACTTCAATGTCGGATCGAATTGAGGACAAGGATCAACATACCTACCTCGCGGTTTGACCTTCGAATTTTTATTCCTCCAATTTTGTTCAGCACGTAGTTCCCGCAGCTCTTCGAATTCATCATCACTAGATAATCTTTCTCTTTTAGACTCATTGGAATTATTTTCATCCATCGTAGTTATATGGGACTTTACAATGAATTTTTCTCTATCCGAATCAACTTGAACATTTTTCCCACTACTTGGATCCGTCGACGTATCCTTTATTTTGCATGCTTCAACACTGTGTGTTTCGTCTCGGGATTCAGTATTATCATTCGCAGTAGCCATGGCAATTTTCAATTTACCAGGAAATGATTTGATATGCCTCATAATAAATTTGTCAACTCGCATAGGCTTCATTGCATCTTTAAGGACACGATTCTTGAGGTCATTGAACTCTGATTCGACCGCTGCAGATGTAGGTCTTCTGTGTCCATATCGAAATATCGGTGGCATGACGTCAGAAAACATGGGGAAGTATGGAAGTAGCTTCTTTAATTTTTTCGCGACTGCAGGACAATAGAACGCATTCATATCATCAGTCTCTTCCTCAACAGCTATTTCTCTTTCGCATTCTTCATAAATTATTTTTATCCATTTGAATATGTCACTCTCTTCCATTGCATCATCAGCACCTTCATCAGATGAAATGTCGTCATTATAATTGTCGAAGCCATCATAACTTCCATTTTCTTCCATAACTCCACGAATTGATGCTGTTAAAAAATTTCTAGCTATAGCACTGGAATTTCCAGGCCCTGAATTTGCATTCAGTGCAAGTGTGAATATTGCTTTAGCGTGTTCTTCAATTCCCCCGATTGTAGTCTGCTGTCTAAGACTGGCTAAACTACGTAAATATGTTTCTCGTATGCGACTGTGTACATTTGCCCAACATTTCCATCTTGCTACAATATTCATGAAGTGGCAGACGTCAAGCCGTAACATACATGGTGGTGCGTGACATGTATGACCCCGGATCAGTTGGTAACATTTATTTAAATAATCCATCAAAGTTCTTTCTTTGGCGAATGCGCGGCTAACTGCCCCTAAGAGTGCATGGTCAAAATCTGTTACGATTTCTCTTGGTACAGGGAATTTCGCTTTATGTATGGAACCGATTCTTAAAAATTCCATCAACCAGTACGCGATGGCATTCGTATTTTGTACTCCAGATATCATTTGGAAAACGGGGGCCGTTCTTTTATTAATTTGTGTGACAGCTTGATATAGATAAATATGAGAGCAGAGTTCTCCATTCACGTTTTTTATTTTTTTCATTAATGAACCAGTTGCATCTAGATATAATATATCATGGTTATGTTCATAGACGGCGATTTGTTCATCAGTCCAGTAATGCACGAAAATCGGGTCAATTCCGATGGATCTAATAGCTCCTTCCATGAGTGGATCGTATTTCATTAGCTGCAAATTTTGAAATACGTCGGTAGATTTTACTCCTAATGATAGGTCTTGTCGATCTTGTTTAGCTTTTCTCAATACAATGTTCCGGAATAGATGAGGTGGTTCCTTGTCCCCGAGATCCATCAGTTTCTCCGCTTCTTTGCGTCTCCACACTGATGGAAGTGTGTTACCTTCAACCAATTCCTTTGCCACTTCAATCCTTCTCATTCCCTTTAATTGCCTTTTTTTATCATGGTCAAATGATGCATCGTAGTTGCTAAGGGTACATTCCATTATAACGGGATTACCCTCCACTGGCGTGTTGATGATATTACCCTGGAATTTGCAGTCACATTGTGAACATGCACCAACAACAGTGACAGCAAAACCACTTTGGGACACTTTGGAACGTTTGAATGTTAAGGTCCAAGGTTATGTTCAGTCCATTTCCGAAAACTTGCTCGCTGCTATTTTAGCATAATTTAACACGTTCTCTTCTCTGCTCTCTCTCTCTCTCTCTTCCAGAGTTGCAACATCTGCCACAAAGCCTTCGCGAATTATAAATTGAAAAAAAAATAAAATAAATCGGCACAAAGTAGCACAAATTGAGCACAACTCGGTACAAAAAAAATTTTTCGAAAAAAAAAATATGGCGGGGCTAACTTTTTTGAGAAAAAAAAATTCATAATTTCGGAAATTGTGATTTTTTTTTAGAATAAATTACGGCACGCTGCAGCACAAACGATACCAACGGCAATGGCATCGTTTTCATTCAAATTATGAAAAAAAAATTTTCAAATGTTCTGAAATTTTTTTTATAAATTGAAAAAAAAAAAAAAAAATCGGCACAAAGTAGCACAAATCGAGCACAACTTGGCACAAAAAAAATTTTTCGAAAAAAAAAATATGGCGGGGCTAACTTTTTTTTCAAAAAATCGGTTGCTACATCTTCATCAATTTTTGAGATTTTTCGAAATAAATAGCAGCACAAGGCAGCACAAACCTAGCACAAGTCAGCACAAAAAGGGTTTTGGGAAAATATGAAAAGGCGGGGCTAACTTTATAGACATCCCCTGCTGAGTCATCATCGTTATCAACTTGAAGCGCCCGATTTTGGTGATGCCTCATTTTGGTACTTTGGAAGCGCATATTTGCACATATTTTGCAATGTGCATGATTGCGGGGTTGCTTTGTTTTGCATGAATTGCTTTTGTTGTTTGGGAAAACGTGCTCTTGTTGCTAAATTTGAGTAGCGAAAAAACAACAATACAAATTTCCTGTGAGTTTTTGTTGTTCAATTGCACGTTACTCATGGCACTTCTGACGTTCTCCTGTTGTTTTCTTCCTGCTCTTCCTCGCTCAGCTTGCAACGGAAGTTGCCAATTTTTTATTATTTTATTTGAAGTGTCTTGTTTATAAACATTTGAGTATTATGTGTCAGATAGGTAAGTAAATCAACTTTACACGCGGCACATGAGATCTTTTGGCAAGACGTCAACATGATGTTGGCGGTGAGCCCCTTTTGCGTAGCTACTTATTATCTTTTGCTGTTGGTTTTTGTTCTTTTGAAAATATGTCGTTGAGCTTAAAAGGCTGTCGGCGTTGTCAGTAACACTTTACTTAAACACTAAGCACTCAAAGGCATAATTTGTTTGCCCTTTGATCGTTGATTTTTCCAACATTCCTAAAAGCGGTGTTTACAGTGCACACAGTAAATTGGTAACTACAACAGAATCAGCTGACTCTCAGAGATATTTTACAAACGATTCTTCTTCTTCTTGGCTGGTCAAAACAATCTGTTACGACTTGACGTAAAGCTTTTCTCCAGGCGCGCCTGCGATTACAAATATAATATTTTTTTATATCACAGTTGGAAAAACAAATATGTACATAAGTTGAAATTTATTAACATTTAAGAAATATTTTAGAGAAAAATTTGCTCTGTTATCGTTTATGCCTTTGTATTATATAAAATCAAAGTTGAGGAAAATTCTTTATGCATATGTATGTGAACATGTCTAAAGGCACTGTAATGCATTGGAGCGTTAAGCGCCAGTTAGTGATGACGAATCGTATTTATTCGTATCGTAAACAAAACCTACCCTACCCCAGCTCTATACATGCGTTCGCTCTTGACGTATGTATGTGTTTATTCGGATCGTAACGCAGAAATTCTCATAGAAATAGGTCTCTCTCAGACATTTACAATACGAATAAATACGATTCGTCATCACTAACTGGCGCTTTAAGCATGGGTAAAAGTGCAACAAATGTTTATAAACAGGCCTACTTACTTAAATGTATACAATAAATACGATTCGTCATCACTAACTGGCGCTTTAAGCATGGGTAAAAGTGCAACAAATGTTTATAAACAGGCCTACTTACTTAAATGTATACATGCTTATAAAATGCCGTGCACTTTGATGCTGATGTCTGTTTATTGTAGATGCCGCTTTACAACTGTTGCTGAGACTGTGGACCTGGACCGACAGGCGGCAATGACAGCGACATTATGCTGTCAGTCTGTCCATCTGTCGTCTGTCGGCTTTTGCTTCTGTGCTAAGTTCATGACGCGAACGCAGTTGAAGTGTTTGTCTGTGTTTATTGGTAGGGCTGTCAATCCAAAGCAATTTTGCATACCACATCTAGGAATTTCAATTGTTATAATATGGGAATTTTAAGCATTTTTTGCAGTATAAAATTTGCTGCAAATTGTGCAATAAAATAAATTATATTATTTCATACATAATAATTAGCTAGATTAATAAAATTTACCAACTAACAAAATCTAACAAGTATTCGCTGCCATGGCTTTCGACTCGATTTCTGTTTATTTTTGATTGAGAAAAATATGATCTATGTTTAATTTTTATTTTTGACCAAAAAATCCACGACAAAAGAGTAATTGTTATGAAGTGATCTATACTATTATATAAGCAATGATATTATAAGAATCACATAGCTTTATTTAAAAGCAAATAACAATATTATTTTAAGTGTGCTTTTATAGTTTAAAAATTTAATAATTTTTGGTGCCCGAATTTTGACCAAAAGCGGAATCCTCAAAATCTTCGAAATTGACATCCCTAGCGTGTATATAGCTATAGAGTAAGTGTGGCAACAAAAGTTGTTTCTTGTTTGGATGCGCTGAAGCGTCATTGTCGCCTGCAGCTGCAACTGTTGCCTACGACAACAGCATCAGCATCAACAACAACAACAATAATAATAGGATCTTTGAACGTAGGCTTTATAGTGCAATGTACTGCGTACTTTTTTTTAACAGGGTGTGCGCTTGCTTATGCATATTTTGCAACTTAATTCTATGCAAATTTGATTATGCATAATAGAAATAGATGCTTCGATTTGTTTTTCAATATTACGCAAGGCAAGCAATATTTCGGCATCTGGAAGTTCTTTGACTTTGCGGCATGGGTGCATCTTTGCAAAACGCCAACGCCGGGCCATTGACTTTGCCTCCCTCAGGGCGGCAATTTACTACAAGTCTTGCATGTTTTGATGTTACGCTGTCACGCTATTTCCTTGTAAGTTGCTTCGAACAATTGCTATGCATGAGCAGCAAAAGAAAATGGAAGGTGCTGCTGTTGCTACTGGTGTTGGGGTGGGTGGACGGGTGAGACGCTGCAACTATAAAACTTTGCAGTGTAAAGTTGCTTGACACTTTGCAATGCGCACAGCTGTTGACAGCTGCCATTGACTACGCCTTCACGGAAACGATTGCTTTGTTCTAAGCAGCATGTTGCCAGCAACATGTTGGCATAAGATCCAACTGAGTTGTGTATGCGTGATAGTTTGCTTTTGATTGACTTGTAATTTTCCCATTTTCAAATCTCAGTTTATTTCTTTGAAGCGCACAGTTAATTGCCCTCAGCGTCTACAAAGCGAAGTCATTGTACGCTTGAGCACATGCTCTTTTACTACATTTCACAGCGAGCAATTGCATTAAACAGACATTCAATATATGCATGTTGTTGCTATATAAACTTCAATGAATTATTATAAACACTTATGCCTTCTTGTAGCTGGAAGAGTGTGCAATGTTTAGCTGCTTCAGCTGTGGCTGCGCTGGTAGCTAGATACTATTGATGCCTTTCTGGCCACATTCACCTTCAATGTTCCTGCACATTTTACCGACTCAAATCAATTCTGCACATTTGTTTATTTAACAAGTTGTGTGTTTTCCATGAATTCGTTGTGCTCCTAAAAAAAAAATTTTAAATAAAATTTCACATACAAACTTTGCTGTCGCGCTGCTTCTGCTTTACAAATCATTTGTATATTTTTGACTTTCCTTTCTCTGATTCCTTTCTTCTTTGAGTTGTGAGTTTTTTTTGTGCAACACAGGTGAAATGTAAATTCTGTAAATATTTACATTTAAAAGCTGCTGCTGCTCTGTCTTGCTCTCGATCTTTGCTTCACTCACAGATCTGCACAGCATGAATCAAGAGATTTCTTTGAATTTTTCTTTGTTTGATTCATTGTTAAGTCATAGATATTCCCGTTATGTGTCGCCTTATATACATCATATAAGGTATACATATTTAATGTCGCTTTATATGTACATACACTTCCGCACTTCCACCTGCTGGCTTGCTTGTTGTGCTTATTTACGAGATGACTAACGAAAAGTTGCTTATAATTTGTGAAGGAGAAGCGGTCAAAAAATTTGCATTTCAATTGCTTTCAATTTGAATAGATGAATTCCAGGCTTTTGTTTGTTGCATTGCACGGGCAGCGTGTTTGAGCAAGTGAAAACCGGTACCTCATGCTGCTATCATTTCTGTGTTGCCTTTCATCATAATTTATTATTTACGTAGCTGGCGTTTTAGAAACTAACTTGTTTTTATTGCTTTTTTATTTGTGGACAAATGTTGACCTACAGAAAATGTGATAATTTACATATAGTTAATGCATGCCTATTCGCAAAAGTGAAATTTTATTTAAAAGCTAACTGCGAGTTAGTACGAGTTAAAGAGTTAATTCAAGTGGTCTCAAATGACTTTCAAGATTTTCAAAATTGCTGCTATTTATTTTGCTGTACCTACATTCACAAAGATTTAAATGTTGTAGAATATATTATAAATGCAATTTTTTGTTGGTTCTGCCTACATTCACATTTAAGAGCAAGAATACAGCTTACACTTACATGCGAATGACTAATTGGGAAATTAGCTCATTATTTATACAAGAAACAACAATTTTTGTTGTTGTTTTATAAATAGCCAAATGTTTGTGGTTCGAAGCAAATTAAACAAATTGCCTCTTTCAACGTTACTCCCACACCTTGAAAAATTGAAAAAATCTCTATTGCTAATATAACGTACCAATCAAAGTGTTTTTGTTTAGATTTTTAAGAATTTTGAAAGGAATTTTAATTACTTTTTTTCCGGAAAAGGTAACAACAAAATTTAATTATCTATAAATTTAAATACAACTTTTTCACTTGAGGGCAAACATCACTGTTCTATTTTTATACGGAACTACTTTCAATCTTCAGTTGCATAAGTACGTAGATAAGCTTCTAAAGTGAACGGTAATCAACTTTGGAGAAATATGTACATATGTACATATATGTGTTATTTGGTAGCACAATCTTGTTCTCTTCACAATCAAATAAAAGTTTTGTCACTTATGAGCAACAGCCTCCGTGCATAGAGCTATATTTGAACAAAGTTACAAGATTTCCTACCGTCTTTAGTTTCCAGCTTCAAATTGATATGCGTTAGTCAATATTGTCAATACTGGAAATTTGGGGCATTTGGTGAAATGTAAAAAATTTCTTCTTATCCGATTTGAACATTCTTAAGTTTCTTACAGTCTTTAGCCACTTTTTTACAATAGCTAAATCAGGCAGACGAACTTTACATTTCCCACTTCCATAATCATTTTGGCTAAAAATGCTGAAAAGTGCGGATTAGATATACAGCTGATTTTTGAACGAACTAGTAACACACACTCGCACTCGCACGCACACCCACACAAACCGCATAACTTTTGTCTTATTTTGCAATTCGGCAATGTGTTCCACGCTGACGGGCATTGTTTGCGATTTCCGAGTTTGTTGAATTTTATGTTTCCCCCTTGCTACAATGAAGGCGGCATCAAAACTGCTGACGTTGTTGTTGTTGTTGTTGTTGGCGTTGCCATTGTTGTGGCAACATATAAATGTCTAGCTTATGCGATCTACTATTTTAAACTCTTATTACAGTTTCGTAAACTCGTTTTAGCTTTCATTGTGTTTGTGTGTGATGCTGTCTGGACGTCAAGCAGCTGGAACGCTCAAAACAATAGCTTTTTGCCTATACATACATACATATGTATGTAGCCTATATGTATATCTAACGCTGCAATGGGGAAATGAATGCACGTGCCACAACGTTGAAATACCATGCATATTTCAAAATTTCGAATTTTTCTCTCAAAATCGTATACCGTTTTTTTTCTGCAAGGAGACTTCCTTTCCTCTTGCCCCTCACAGCATTATTTACTTATGTATTTTATATACTGGCACGTGCCTGACTGCGACATATACCTTTTTTGCTATTTTCAAGCATTTCACTTGCTTTATTCTTGTGTCGTTTTTTATTCCAAATTCAAAGCAAAGGAACTGCTCCTCCCCCTTGCTTTGCGGCGAAAAATTGGCTGTGGGTTACTGAAGTTCGCTTGGCTTTGTTGACATATACTAATGAAAGGCAAGCTTGATGTTATTAATTTAAAATGTTCGTTGAAATCTGGCCCACGTCATATATAAGAGATTTTAACGAATATTAAAATAAATTTCCGGAAATTTTTGAAAATGTATGCAGCGTGCCTTTTTTATGTTTACAGCCGGTTCTCATAATGTCTTCACCAGCAAACAAGCTTCCTCAATTTTTCGCTGTAATTTAAGCAACAGCGTGTAGCCTGTGTCGTTTGTCACATCGACTCCTGTCCTCCTAATTTCATGTTTGTGCCTTTGCAGCTAGCTCTAGCTTTCCAGTGCGTGTATGTGTGATCTAGTATTATCTTGCAACGTAGTCACTAATCGATGGCTACTTCTTGCTTCTTCGTCATCATTTCCAAATGACCTTTGACTCTTTCGTGCGGTTTACTTATTCGCTTCCAGTAGCCGGCTTTCATGGAATTGGCGGCCATGTGGCCATTATTAATTGACTCAAGCTTGACTTGTCTGTCTAACCTTGCCAATTGGCTACCTAACTTACTGAATATGAGAAGTCTTCCTCAACTTTTTTGTTGGCAATTTTTGCGAGTGGTGTGCCTTTTTGTTTTTCTGCAACAAAAGTTTCAGCAACATGTTGCATGATTAGCAAAGCATAAATTTCTCTCGACTTTTTATTATCCCTATTTCTATTGTTGTTGTTATTTTTGTTGTTTTGTGGCCGTTTGCTTTGCTTTCAATTTTCAAAGCAGTGTGAAGTTGTGAGCATGAGCGTTGGCATTTGTACCGTTGCTTGACTTCCAGCGCAAACTGCTGCAATAAAGAACTTTCCTTACTCAACGTCGTCGTCATCATCAACAACAGCAGCAACATTAACATCAGCGACAGCCTCAAGAGTGTGTTGCCTTTTCATGCTTGCTTCATAAATACAATTTTCTTTTGAGCGCATAAAACAACAACACATGCGCTTACTGCAAGTCGCTAGAGTAGTTTGTAGTATCTGTGTATACCCTTATGTGTGTGTGTGTGTGTGTGTTTGCTGTCCATCTTAAAATTATGCAGTCAGTGCCAGCTGAGCAAGAATTGTACCGTTCGCGCGCTTGCCTTCTGTTTATAGCTGATCATTTAAAAGAAAAACGGTAAAATAATATGGAAGATTGAAAGAAAATCAAGCAATAGTAAAAAATGAGGAAGCATGCAGTCAACACATTTTTGCCAAGAGAGAAAGTGTATATAGCTTACTATTTTCCAGCAGAAAAGTGAATTTTGTGTAAATATATCCGCCTCCCCTTTTTAAAGTGTTTAGAAAGAATGCTTGTACATAAATTGTAACGGCATCATCTTAGAAATGCAAGCAAAGCGTGAAAAATGTTTCGAATTTAATTAGCCCATACAAGCCCACCCAAGTTTCTGATGAGCGCAATTTGCATTTTTTGTTGTTAAATTTTTTATTATACCAAGCGAATTAAGTGCGTTTCATGCTGTGCTGCTATGCATGCCAGTAGAACCCATTGGGAAACGTTTATGCGAGTATTCCAGCCGACTTACTTAATACCACTTATCAAATACATGCATACATACACTCATACATATATGTACATACATATTTATGTATTGTGCATGCATATTTATCTTTTACAACTTCCTTCTCGTACAAGACGCTCTGGACTTTCGTTTTAATTTGTCCCAATTATTGCGTTATTCATTCATTAATTCAATTGAGATTGAAACAAAACGAACGAACGACTGCGACATCCACAGCGACGAAGTAGTCATACAAAAAATTCAACTGCAGCTTGTGTAGACGTAGCGAAAAGGGAGCATTCAACTCGAAGCCGAAGCTCTTATAAAGTAACTGCCGCATTCTCAGCTCAATATGCTTGCACAGTTCTCAAGTCGTTTCCAGCTTGGCTGACTGAAATGCATTTAAGATTGTAGACTTGTTGGTGTCATAATTATAAGCTATATTCCAATGACGTTGCATGAGATCACTTTGAGCTTTAGCATGTTTGTGGTACAGTGATCAGATTATTCAAGATTTGACACTGCTCACTTTTTTCCTCTATATGCATAGTAAAGGAAATCTTATCTCTCTCTAATGTCATACATGCAACTTGAGTTCGTTTGTCGGAGCTTCCAAAAATTGCATAGTTCAATGTTTGAATGATAATTCTTTTCTCTTTTATCATACACTAACGTCAGCCATTATGATACATAATCATTTGAAAACGTGCCAGTTTTTAAATTTGCTGAATCTGCATTTCTCAAAGAATTTTTATATTAACAACTTAATGATATCAGTTGTCATATCATTCATATTTGCATACATTTTGTTGCACTTGACAAATATTGACATACATATTGCTATAATAAAGGCAATATTTCTACACATCGCTTGCAACTATTTGCTAATGTTGCAACATATTTTAGGAAATTTCAAACTGCTGACTGTTTTCATGACGATTTGGAAATATGTAGTTCGCTTATTTTTAGTAACTAGTTCAAGAGATAAAGTAGCTAAATCTGAAAGACTATTAGCGTCTTCAGGAAGTGGTTGGTAGCAGCCGCTGAAATATGTGTCAGTTGTTGCAATACTTCTCTCTCTTGCTTTGAGTTACTACGTCCGCGCGCTGCCGCACGTACTGCCTGCCCGCCTGCCTGAGCATGTGTGGCAGCAAGAGTGGCAAAAGTGATAGTTTACCACATGAATTTCGCAGTGTTTTCTTTTCTTTTCGTCACTCGTGCTAATTTTTTCTCATACTCGGCACATCAAGCAACCTCACAAGATACGCCGCCAAATTGCTCTCTACAGCGGCAACTGCTTCTTATTTCTCATAGTTCCACTGGCTGATTCTGAAATTGAAAAATATATTATTCATTATTTTGATGATGGTCTCTCTGAGCCATTGGCAGCCGCAATCCAGCGTTGCTTACACGTATTAAGCAGAAATTTCAGATAATTTAAAGTTTGCACTTGTCTGCATTGCATTGTATTGTATGGCATGCAGGCGCGTACATAGAAGAAGGGGGTACTAGGGTCAAATACATAAATACTTTAACATTTTTGAAATAATTTTTTTTTAATCTTATTTAATTTGAAACACAATCAAAAATTCTACACAGTTCAAGAAAACAATCTACATACATTATTTTTACGTTGAGCCAATGCATTTATTTATTACGTCGAGTTTCATTATTTTTAGGTTAGGTCGAACAGGCTACTTGCTTTTATCAAGGACACTCAGAAGCCAATTTAGTCCGCTTAATGTTTTGAGAAAAAAGGGAAGCTTCCTAGTTTAAGGTTGTCATGCAATTCGCATTTTTATGAACAGTTTTAAAAAATCTCATACAATTTTTTTTTATTATTATTATATTAATGATGATTATTACAGATTTTATTGCAACAAAATGACTATATTTTTACATTGGTATAATGTTTGTTCTCATGGGCTCAATGAACTGTTTAGCTCAGTCTTGTACAAGTAATAAGGGTCTGACATGACTGAAGCTACTAATAGACCCCCACCCCCCATGCATAATGCTGCCTAAGCGCGCCTGCCTTCGTATGATTGTTTCTGTATGCGTGTGTGCGCATCTACATAGCTGTAGTATGACTTCTGTGGAAATGACTGCGGCAACATTCTTTTTAGCTGCCGAACAGGTTGAACTGCTCGCACTGCGCGCTATTGGCAACACATTGTCGCGACTCGACTTTGTTGCCCGTTGTCCGTCGACTGCTGCCGGCCAGCACTAACATAGTAACTTGGAATTTGTTTGGCACTTTGCTGCGCTCTCGCATGTCGGCTATCTAGTGTCGCAGAGTATAGCAGTTTGGCTGGCAAACTCTGCCCATAAAAGCATATCTCTCAAATGCAGCTCAGTTTTTATCTGCAACTATTTTTTGCTGCGCTTCTCTTGCATTTCCGTTTCTTGTTTTCTTGCAATTTTTATTCCATGTACATACTGTACATACATATGTATATGTACTCACTATGTGTAGCTGTGGATCTGTGTGTACATACATACATATGTATCTTTTACTTTTATCATTCACTTTTTCGCCATGCATGTGAATAAGCAAGTAGATTTTAGTTTCACTCAGTCTACGGATCTACAGATCACTTGTTGCAGAAGTGCCGCCGCAAGTGGACTAGAGTTGCCATATGTTGCCTTAAGGCATTTTCTAAATATTTTTTAAACTTTAAAATATTATAAATATTTAAAACTTTGTTGTGCTTCATAATAAACACACATAAAACAATAATATGAGCAATAAAAACGTCCTTTGGTGTTCAGGACAAGTGTTTCCACAATGTGGTTTTTTGAAGGTCGCTCGCGGTAACAGTTTTGGGAAAATTAAAATTTTTTTTTCATATTATCGGCTTGTTCATCTTAATTTATTCTTAACTTTACTAAATTTATTAGCAATAGGAACTTTTTTGGCAACCCTAACGTAAAGGAATTACTCTGCCTTCCAAGTCACTACTACAACGGAACATCTGTTCATTTTCTTCCTGTGCATGTGAAGTATAAATGTATGCACATTTTCTTAGCTTCCATTGAGCGCTCTTTGTAATTCTTGATACTTGGAATGCCACTCACAGCCTGGCGCTTATCATCAATCTTTTGTAACTCTTTAGCAAGCTTGAAGATTTATTGTTCCTATTTTGTTTGTTGTAACTAGCGCACGAACTGCAAGTGAACTGTTGAAATTTGGTGGCACTCGGAACCGGTTTCAATCGGCGGACCGCTGTAGAGGAAATGAGCCAAATGTAATTCAAAGCCGCTCGGAAAAGTGTGTTGCAATGCCATCAGTCCCGCTCACCTACTTTCAGTTGTCGATAAGGCTTGGCTGCGCTTTTGATTTAGACTGAAAGACTGGCCTTTTACGAGATACGCGCTTTAATTTAAACCTTTCATACAACTCTGTATTAATTAATTTAAATTCGCGCTTTAAACCTTTCATACAACTCTGTATTAATTAATTTAAATTATTTTAGTAAATATTTAATTTAGATTATCACTTTGTTGAAAATTGTGTGCGCTCACGTTCAGCGCGCATCAGCAACTGCAGACTAATATTCAGTTGTGAAGCTTTTATCGTCATAGCATAGAGCCCCCTCTCTCCGCCCGCACAGCACGTGTGGCATGGTCAATGATTGATCAACTTTTTGAGCACGCTTCATAGTTAACTCTTGAATATCAAAAATTCCATAGCAACATTCTTAGATTACATCGAATTATCAACAGTTTTAGTGGCATCTTTATTATAGTATTTACTATACCCTGAGATGCAGTTGCATTTTTAAAGTTCTGCAGTATACACGCGCCACAATTCAGTGGATCTCGAGTTTTTTTTTATAGAAAATATTATTTCGAGTGAAATTTCGCAGCTTAAATGGGTCGTGCCAAATTTTCAGTTTATGAGATATATTCGTATCTCTGTTTTCGGGTATGTGTTGAGTTTTGAACAGCAAACTGTTTTGATCTTCTTTGATTTGATCATTTTTGATAATTTTAGTACAATTTTGCTTGTTTGTAATACATTTTTTTTTAAAATCACATCCATCTTGAGAGCACTTGTACGCAATTTCCTGCTGCAAATTAACGCAATTGGCAGTTAATAATCAGGTTTCACGCCTTGGAATTTGCATAACTGCAAGCATTGCGCTGGCCAGCGTTTAATCATGCATAATTGCAGCGACTCCGTGCATTTGAACAGCTGTCTTACATGATTTTGTTGTTGTTCCCAGTTGAAGTTTAAATTGTTTTTGCTGCTGTTGCAAATGTTGTTTTTATTTTCTGCGTTTTTGTTTCTGTTCCCAGAGTTGAGCGTTATTATAATTGCGTATCTGCTTTTTTGTAACGGAATTTTAACTAGTTTCTTTGTTAGTGTTTTAGTTCTCTTGCTTTCTCTGAAACGGTTACTTTTTGGACTGTTGTGTTCTCAGGCGTGTTAGCAAAGTTGGAAGTTTTATAATATTACAAAATCTTGGCTAAATCCTATTTAAATTTCTTGACTCTTTTCCGTTGGCGAAATTGATTGTAGATTGTATTTCGAGTGAATCTAGTCTCGTAGCACCCGGATCTGGAAAGGCCTATTGTGGCAGTTCTTCTTCATTCTTAATGCAATCATACGTGCTCTTAATATTTTCTTACTGACTTAAAAATTTTAAAATTCGAAATTTTTAAGGCTTTTATTATTATACGATTTTGTTTTGAATCTTTTGTATACGTTCATATTTCTTATGTCTTATTTACTAACTGAAACGAAACCATTCCGTCAGCTATTTATTTATCAGGCTACGAGTCTGCATTTGTAGAGCATAAGGTGTATCCTGTGGAAATTGGAGGGAGAAGGGGGACGAACCCATACACTTGCTATAGTCTGAATCGAAACATCTTTGTGGTTTCTTTTCAATATTTTACTTTTTGTCTGTAAGCAGCAGCTCACACTAAAAGAGCTTGGTCACTTCGATGTCATCAATTTAAATTTTATAAAAGTATTGCCATATTTCAAACTGCCTATTAAACTTGTCACAACAAACACCAAAACTGTTGCACTTTAATCAGTGTGCGTGGTTGCAAGTAAATGAAAAAAACTCTCCCTCTTTCACCAGCAGTGACCATACATATGTCGAGACACAGCCTACTGCACCCCGGCTGTGGTGTGCAACTGTGCATACACGCGGCATGCTTCTTCGAAAATATATTGTACAGTTAATGACGATGCAGTGCGATATTTTATTTTTCGCTGGAACTGGAACTTTATCTGCGTTTGGGATGTACTCAAGCGCTTGTTTGAGCTGATAAGTGACGACTGTGTTGTTGTTGTGGTTCTTACTGGTGTTGTTGCACTGCTGTGTCCATGCGTAGCCCATGAGGCGCATGCTACCAGGGCGTACGACTAATGCAGTTATCGACTGTTGGGTCTGTTGCTGTTCCATTATTGTCTCATGCATTTTTCGCTTTACTCACGCCTATACTGGGTGCTAAGCCCGGCCCATTTAATGGGTTAAACAGTGCATTTTTTGTTTGGGCGTGGTGTGACATTTAAGAAGAGATTAAATACAAAAGTATTCCAAAATAATGCGTACAGTTTTGAAATAGATTTAAATATGAAATATGTAAAACATGCGCTTATATATTAAATATAATAAAAGTTTTATTTTCGTTTAAGTTAAGATATATTTGATTTCTGTAAAAGCTTTAGCCCAGCAGAGATATAAATAAAATTAAATAAATTCAAAAAGCTGCTTTGCTGTAACATTGTCATCCTTCCGCTTGACAGTGCCCTATTCGTATTCATGAAACAATTTTCGAACTTGTTATGACCCTGTACCCAAAAGGCAGCCACCGCTCCCACATGCGCAAATGTTTAAATAGTTTTTGTAGTTCAGCCATGTCAGTGAACTCTTCCTGGATTCACAGTTTTCCAAAAGCACTTGGCAATTGTTAGCGGTTACCTGTGTTAAAAGCGAAAATATACTTATAACTAGATTTTATCTGCTCTTCTCATAAATGTGTCATTAAAAAAATTGAAAATTTTTTTGCTTTGAAATTTCTCGCTAGAAGTCGTAAATTATGGCGCTACGTTGCCATCAGATTAGCATCGTCATCAGCACAGTTTTGCTAGTTTGCTGCGCTGTAAAGCAACTACATAATTTAAAATTATTTCAGCCGACCTCATTTGCTGAGATTTTCAGCATACACAACGTCCTAAGCAAGACAGGCAAGCATACTATTTGCCGCATACAGCTAATTCGCTGCGCCATTTTTCCGCAGCTAACTAGTTATGCCCTTTTGGCAAAGTAACCACTGCGTTGGGAAAATGCGCTCGGCGCGCTATTAGAGCGGGAAAGCGCGAAGCGTGCCTCAAAGCACACAACGGAAAAGTCAACAGTTTCTTTTATTTCTCTTTTGTGCCTTATTTGTTTACCTATTTTCCGGCTGGCTTTGTGCGGTTATGTGTTCTGCTGTTATTTTCCTCTTTTCTAGCATGTCGCTGGCGCATCAAAATTAGAACATTAACCCGTTGCTCGTAAGCGAGTTGTAGCGAAGTATGCAATTTGGACGTGCAAAGCTTTGCCATTATTGATTTAATAAATTAAGTCAATGTGCTGCTAAACTTAGTAGCAGCAGGTGAATAATCGATGCGACTAGAGTAAGTAGCTTCAATTGTGGAGAGATTCTGAAAAGTTGGGTCGTCATTGAGCAGCATGGACAGGTTAAAATTTGACTACGAGCTGAAGTTAAACATAAACAGCAAATTGTGCCCTTAGGGCAACGTTTCAGCGTGCAGTTGGCCCAGTTTCGGCACTCCCTTTTCCTATCTACAATCTACCGATAATGTAGAAGCCTTTCCGACAGCCGAGGCATTGGAATTTCGTTGGTCTAACCCAAATCGCAGACAGCTATCAGCGAAAAGAAAGTAAATATAAATAGCTGCACAAAATTGATTAGTAACTAATATATAAAGTGCATGACAAATATTTGTTCGTAATTTTACATTATTTCTACTAAGTTGTTTTTCTTTACTCAGCTACTTTACGTGCACCCCACTCTGGTTATCTGAACTGCTAGTTCTAAGCTCAAGCTAAAGCTCAACTCAATTGCCCTGATTGACAAATACTTTTCGCTATGGCTTCTTTGCTCTTAGCTGTTTCAATTGTGTTGAAAAATTTTTATTGTCTACTTTGCTGTACCATCAATTGGTGAAGACCCCTTGTAAAATATACATACATATGTGCTATGTGCATAGTTTACAGTGTCACCTGTTACCCGCTTTATTGTGATGTCCACTGGAAAGTATTTATGCATGTACTCACTCGCACACACAATATGTCACGCTCCCTCCACGTCGATAGCATTTGTGGTTATGCTTTTGAAAGGAAACCAGGCTTTTTGGTTGAATGCACAAAACTGTTTTAACCTATGCAGTTACTTTGTTTTTATGCTGCCCACAAATAAAGAGAGGAAGAACTGGGCGCTTGGCTAGCGTTGCCGCTTTCTGCTTGAATTAACACCCCCAGCGAACAGCGAACCTCTGGTAGTTTGTAATACTTGTATAAATAAAAATTCATCTCTAACCTGCACAGATATTGCTTCAGATCTACATATAAAATTTGAAACATTATTTTGTGTATTAATTTCACAACAATCAAGAACGAATCTGTCGATAATTATGCTGGAGTAATCGTTATACTATACATACTCGTAAATAGTCTGAAGAACTTTGTGCGCCTTCTTGCACGATTTTGGTTGGTTTGTAGCCATTTCTTTCAAGCTGTTTAGAATCTTGAGCTTCGGAAAATCTGTGCAATTTTCTTCAATTTCCGATCGTTCGAACATATATAGTAAGTAAGTTTAAATTAACGGTGTCCATTATCTGCATCTGATATATTACGAATTGAAGTGCATCGTCTAATTGTGAAAAGCCCCTTTATATGAGCTGTATTTTCTTAATTGACTATTATGTACTGCGGTTTCTTAATAAAATATTGCATCACAATTGTGGCATAAAACGAGCTTGTGTAATAGAAATTATAGTGAAATCTACAAGCCGATGATAAAAACCGCAATTTGCATTTGCGCAATCATTAATCATTTCTATCAGAGTGTTTGAAGTGAAGCTGGAATTGAACACAATTTTTTACCAACTCAACTATGTCAGAGCAAAAAAATTTTGCATTTCCTTATTGCACATACAAAAATAATGATTAATTGAAAATGAGTGAATGTATGACTTCGAAAATCAATTTGTACATTTGCTTCTTTTATTTGTAGTGTCAATTATGTATTTTTTTTCTTAAAATTTTCCCCATCACAATTTAAATGACATGTCAAATTTGTTAAGAACCATTTACAGCAAGCCACAAAAATCTGTAAATCGTCACATTCACACATTCATAATGAAATACTAAAGACTATCTGTGCAGCATATCTTTGATCTTTTGCTATTCAGTTCGTTGTATTTGTAATAACTTCAGCACACATACACAAACATGTTGTTGTTGTTTTTTTATATCTATCTCATTCCATGGCATTTCAACGCATTAGTTCAATTTCATTTTCATTGATTATTTTCTATGCTGTGCACGAGATCATGAGCGGGGGAATCACGCTCCACGACGCTTTTGTTACAATTTAATGTCATTTAACACTTTTGTTTTCTCTTGCTGTGTGTTTTTCTGCTGTGTATTCCTTCTATAATTTCATGCTATTGTACGACAAATCATTGACAAGCCCCTACAATGCGCATATTTTCTACTATTAATTGTGAGCAATTTATTAATTTATTTATTGATTTCGATCAACATAACGACGAGGGGTAGGGCAGCGCTTGCATGACAGAACATACCTTTTGATTCGTATTCCATTTTGTGTTGCTGTTTTATCTGCTCATGCCATAAGCTTTATGGCAGCGAAAGATTGTAGCTACGCTCGAGTTCTTTTATTACTGCGAAATTTGATAAATTGGTCGTCTTACTTTAAAATTAATGATTTGGCGGTGACATGCCAAATTTAAGTATTTTAAGGGGAATTTTTCAAGTTAACTGAAAAGCTTGGTTGCTGCAATACAATGAATGAAATGAATTCCATACCTCATGCCAGTGCTCCAGAGATATCTTTCGAATTGCGCTTATATGCCATAATCAACTAGCTTCACGTCTCTTAACTCTAGCAAGTAATTTTTAATTAACAGCAGCTATCGCATGGCATTTACTGCTGCATTTTGATTGAACGTAACACCTTTTCTGTGAAGTTCACTATGTACAATCTTTTTAAACACTGCATGAAACATTAAAAATTTTGTTTGCGCATCAATCACTATTGCTGCTGTCACACTGTGGCAGATGTTTGGGCAATTTGATTGTTAATCGGTCATTGAAGTGGTATGGTAGCAAATTAAAATGTCACATTTATCGACTAGACATAAAAAATCCTGTTTTCGCTATACTTTCACTGCCATTAAAAATGTTGTTGCCACCTTCGAAGCCTTTGAATTTTCAAAATTGTTGCACTCTGATGAATCATGTTTTTCGACCCATTATATATGTATATAAGTTATATATAGTATATATATTCAGAAAAGCTTAGTTTATTAAATTGCGCTACGACTGATTTTTTTAAACATTTTCTGCGTTTGGTGGGTTGGTTATTGAAACGTTCGGCTCCCATGTCTTAGTTATGAGAAAAGAGCATCCAAGCCATATCGATATTTTTGTCTGCGCGTATTTTTTTGTCATCTTTAATGCGCCCGCGTTCAAAAAATGCACTTGCAACATGCAACATGCACCGTTGTTGACATTAAGTTATTGCCTTTGCTGCACGGTGGCGGCTGTCTTGCTGACGAGACAATGTTGTAGACAACGTAAAAATGTCTATTTAAGCGTCGTTTTCGTTGCTTTCATCATTTGCAACCAGAGCCTGAGCCTGAGAGTCTCCGTCTGAGCAACTGGCAACAGGCAACATTTAGCGGTAGCAACAAAAACTGCGCGTGCGCCTGTGAATGCGTCTGCTGTCAGCTTTGTTTTATTTTTCGCTTGACTTTTTCATGACTCCTGCGTTTTTCTGCTGCTTCTTCTTGTGTGTGTGTGTGCGTTTGTGTGTGTAGCTCTGTTGATTCACTAAAAATGGCGTTGCACGTTCGCATGCGTGGCATGCAGAAAACGTTTTCGACATCGCGTTGTTGAGCTCCCCACTTGAATGCGAAGATCAATTAGGGTCTCGCTTGTTCCAACAGTTCCAACGGCTGTGTTGTGGGGTTGAGGTGCGGGAGCTGAGAGCGGCTCGTGACGCAAGTGCTGTATGTATATAAATTACACTTTGCTGCATACCTACTCGTTGCCAGTGGCGCATGCAGCAATATTATTTTTAGCACAAGATTTCTCAAAGGAAATACCTTAAAGAAATTCCTTAAATATGATGAATCAAAAAAAATTTTATGCTTCTGTAATATTTTTCCTAAAAAAAAAAGAAAATTTTTTTCTCAAATTTCAAAATTATTTGCGCTCAAATTGCGTCCCTTGGTTGCGCCAGTGCTATAACATGCATTGAAGTTTAATTTTCAGTGTTGCTTTTTTTTTTGTGGCGCTTCGGCATCGTCATCATCAGCGAGAGGTCAAGGTTGCCATGCTGCTGCCTTGCGACATGATTGCAATGCGTGCGTGCGAAATGTGCACTAGGGTTAATTTTTGTTTTCTTAAAGTTATGCGCACAAGCTTGCGTTTTTCCGTCCCCTTCTGTTGTCGGCTTGTAATGCGATTTGTACATTTTTCAAGTTTTTATTGGCAGTAGGTACATTAAAAAGGCATTTGGGCGTATATTTTCGCCAAATAAAATTTTCCTTATCGTCAACAAAGCCGAACGATTGTGTTGCTGACAGTGGTAGTAATTTATGGCCAAATGCAATTCATTTTGGCTATATCAAACTTTTGCTGTTTTATTGGGCTATCAAATATTTTATATCGCCTACCGCTTTGTGTGTGTAGCGCACTCTGGCGGTCGACAATCAAAAGGCCTTACCTGTCAATCGAGCAAGCCTTCTTATGAACTCTGAAAGGAGTAATAATAAAACAGTTAAAATTAAAAACGGCTTTCTTTTGTTGTATGCATTCGTCTGTTACCTACAGGCATCGAAGTTGAAACCATTTACTACAGAGACTGCAACACTTATCTACACAGAAGCTGCTCTAACTTAAGCCTCAAAAAATATTCAATTAATGCTCCGAAGAATTTAATAATGAAAAATACTAGCACGATTCATTAATTAAACCCATCAAAATTTTCTTTAAAGTAAGCAATCGAAAAAGAATTTTAAATAATTTATTAGGAACCTTTCTTTGCTCCATGTAAAGCTATCGATAATTGGTATCACTCATACATTTTCCAACTCGTAGTAGATACGCTTCAAACTGTTCAGTGAACGAGACTTAGTCTTAGCTTTATCGCTAGGGACCTAGAAATTTATTCTATAGCCCTGTTCAAGCAAAATTCAAAAGCTTTATTTTCATGCAAAAGAATACTCTCAGAGAGTTGCCAATTCTTGGCGTGAGATGGCGCCGCGCCAAGAAACCATTTGAAAAATAAATTCTCTTTCTCTTTATGTTGTTATGAGTCTGTTGGGGATCGAACACAATCTTTCGAATTAGAAACCTAGCATTAATAGACTGAGCTGTTTCGGCGCTTTTCGCTTCATAATTCATAACAAAATCAATCTGATCAATGCGATATAATTTTCAAACTCTGCAGCGAGTTTCCTGCTATGCACAATTTTCTCATATTGTTTGTATAATTTTTATATCTATAGTATAATGCATTGGAGCTAACCTCATTTCGCTCACGACTTATTTAACAATCTTCACGTCATAAGACGATTTACATACCAAATGAAATACGCGCTGCTGAAATTAACACCTTCCGTTGTGTTGTTGTTGTTGTTGTACATTGTACTAGGCATGCTAGCTGCGTGTTGGGAATACAATCGCTGAACCACATTTTGCTTTATCGATTGGCGATTACAACCATAATCCGCTGCAGCAGCAGCAGCATCGTCAAAGCGATTTGCTACCTCACTTGGGAGGTTCCGTTGCGCAAGCGCAGACAGCTTGTAACGCCGCCTTAGTCGTAGTCGCAGCCTCAGCTTAGCCCCGGCCATGGCTTGCATCGCTACCGCTTTGTTTAGTTTATGCATTTTCAGATTTGATGCACGGTTAGATTGTTTATATGCTGCTCTAATCAGTGTTGGCAAAAATTACAACTATACAAAAATGCATTTTCTTGTAGTTTTATTTTATTGGCACGGCTGTATGCTTTTTGTGCACAGTAATTAATTAAAATTGTATTTTCTAAATTTTTGAAATTACAATGTTTTCATGCTGTGCCAACACTGGCTGCTACAAAATATCCGCAATTGGCGGCGTTTAATGCAATTTGATATAATTTGCACGCCGCTTGCCATGATTTGCATGCGCTTTTTTGGTGTGGCCACTTTAAACTTTGAGTGCATTTTAAATGCTTTACGTTTTAAATGCTTATAAATTGAGTTTGTGTGGCTGAGTTAATAATCTGTGTCGCACGTTCGACCCGGCCAAGAGCTACTCATGCAATATTACGCGGGCGTGGCAAATTGATTATTTTGGCTAGCTGAATGAACTCTTTTAGGCTTTTATGCATAATTTTATGGAATTTTCGATAGTATTTTATTGTGCGCTGTGCGTTTTCTTACAAAAGTATCTAAGCTGTTTACACTCCCTCGAAATTCCAAGGTGTTGCTGGCATTTTTGATGTGCACGTGGTTCTGCGTTGCTCGTTTTTGTTGTTATGCCAAGCATGTACAAAAACAGGCATAATCATTACTTTGTTGTTGTTGTTTGGTTTTATTTCATTCTGCGCATTTTGTTTTTGTGCACTTTTCAAAAAATTTCTATTTTTAATAACCAATTGTGCATCATAATGAGTTTGTACATAGCTACATACATACCTACATATAGTATGTATGTATGCCAACAATAACAATAATAACAGCAACACTGACACCGACAGCAACAATCCACCCACCAAGCCACATTTTCACTAGTTTGTATTATTTATGTATTTGCTGTTCAGTTTTTTACACACACATCTGGAAGCCTTGTTGTTGGCGTTATGTTGGCGGTGCTTAACTGTTGGCGGCGTCAAATATGAACAAGTCAGTCTCACGTGCTGCTCGAGCCGCCCGCCGCAACAGGTGTCATGCAGTTTTCACCTTTGGGCTTGATTGCGCCACGCATGCGCGTTTGTTTACTTTGCCTGCTGCAACGCGCTTGGCGGCAGTGAAAGTTTGACGTAACATTTGACACATTCTTTGATGCGGTTGCATTGCGCCAAGAATGCATAATTCGACGTAGTGCAATTGGCAGCCCAGCACTTGCAGTAGATACGAGCCTAAGAGTTTAACATGCATATGTATTTGGCAAGAGTCCCATATCAACCAAGCTTAGGCCTAGCTTTCTCGCATTAACTTTTGTGCGCTGCTTCTATTTTAAACACAAGTTCATGACAAGAAATACTCTTCGAGAGTTGCCAATTCTTCGCAAGAGTTTGAATGACTGATAAATAAACCAGCTTTTTTAGATCTCTGTGATTGTTGCACCTCATTGAAAGTACATACTCTAAATTGATTATAATATTCAAATAATGATCTGGCTCTATAAGTACATTACTATTTTCTGATTTAGTACAAACGAGACCTTTTTGATTTCTTCATTTGAAATTTTCTGAAGTAAATTTGGAATTTCCGAAGTGCAATTGTAATTCTATTATGAAGTTCATTTGAAATTTTCTGAAGTACATTTGGAATTAACTGTATTACAATTGAAATATCTGCGTACATATGGAAATATCTGAATTACAAATGGAATATGTGAGTACGTTTGAAATTCTCTGTGCTGCAGATAGAATTGGCTTCAAACGTGAATTTTTTTTTATTTGCATAAATTCTAAAAATCTACCATTGTGCAAAAGTATATTTTATAAACTCTCATTCGGTTTTTTTGCCATATAATCATTGTGACACGATTTCGTCACGAAACAAACTTCATGTCAAAATAATGGAACTCCGCTGCTGCCCTGCGGCAATGCGCTGAAAAAGAGCAGTGCTCGTGCTCAAAAACGTATTTTTACATGGTGCAGCAGCAACAACAACAGCAGCAGCAGCAGCAGAAAAACAGCCAAATTACATAATTGACGTTAATTTGGTAAGCAAACGTGAGATTTATGCGCCAATATAAAAGAAGCGGCAGCTTTTGCTTGCATGCAAATTGGAGTCTTTTTCGCTTGCTTGGCTGCCACCGCCAGCGCCGCTGCTGCCGTCACTGCTACTTAGCATTTACGCCGCTGACAGATTGCGTACGAGTACCTTGACTATGTGAGTGTGTGTGTGTGTGCTTGTGTTGGATTGCGTTTGTGGGCGGCATGAGGCATGCGCTAAAAAGACAAATTGACTATTGTTCGAATTGACAACTCTGAAGGCATTAGCAGAAAATAAAAGTAGAGCAATTGTGTTGTTGCTGCTGGTGTTGTTAACAACGCGGCAAAGAAAAAGCCGGCAAAGAAAAGTGTTACGAATTTGGCACACAATCGTTGAAAACAAATCGCTGTTATGTTATGTCACGGCAAGCGTCGTTAGGAAGCGGAATCGTGTCACCAAAAATTTTTTTACTGCTCTGCTCTGGTCTACTCGTAAATGTAGCTGCTCAAAAGCTCTACAATGTTTGGCATTTCATGCTCGAGTAGCTTAACAAATGATTGATAGTTTGTTGTTATTGTTGTTTTTGGCATGCGTCAAATACAAAATTGTTGCAATATGCACTGTCAACAGTTTGTTTGTTTTGGCGTATGTAGCAATATGTGCAAAATATATAAATATAAATCTTTTAACGAACTATTGTAAGTTTACATTTAGAGACAGCAGTTTTATTATTTGGCAATCTTTTCATTCCTACACCTCGTCGCGCGCACTATTCCTGTTATGGTTATAAATAGTTTTTTCTGTAAAAGGCTTTTCAAGAAATTAAAAATGCCAAAACAATTTGCCGCTAAAATTGTCTTGCATGAAGGCAAGCGACAACAGCAAAAAAAAAAAAAGAATTTCCGAAAATTGCTCACTCAAGTGGTGAGTCTAAATTAGGACCAACAGATCCCGAGCATAGAAACATGTTACGTACAGGTACTTGTTAGGTACATGGAATAGAATTGAACGGAACTATTTGCACTATCTATATGATAACTTATATGTACTCTGAAAAAAATGTTTTGTTCGCGCTCCTTTTCTCATTTACACAGTCACATACCTTTCTACACTCTTGGTGCGCCCGAACTATGACCAGAATTTGTTCTTCGAAACCAAATTTCCTTTTTCGATTATTAGTTGGGTTGACGGCGCCGATGCGGCCGCGGTGGCTCAGTGGGCTAAGTGCTTGGTCGCTGATGCGGAGGACCTGGGTTCAACTCCCGGTCCGGTAACATCTAATAAAAAAGGAAATTTGTTTTCAAATTGTTTCTTTGCGCGGGCGCCATTTCTCGCGGTGAATTGGCAATTCTCCGAGAATAATCTTTGCCATGAAAAGTTTCTCAAACCCGTTCGGATTCGGTAAAGTAGTAGGTCCCGTTAATTTGTGAAAAATAGGACAAGCACACACAAGTTAATGCGAGAAAGCTAGGCCTAAGCCTCGTTCGCGGGCGGTTGTGCCAGTTATTTATTTATTTTTAGTTGGGTTGACAATGGCTCAATTTTTATATACCTTCAAATAAGCTATAATTGACATTTGTTAGTTTTGATAGGTTAGTGGAAGGGGTTGCAAAATAGTACTTCAACAAGTTCATTTAAAAATACTCAACCATTATTTAAAGTTTTTAGTTCTTGAGCAGAAATCAACTCTCTATGAAGTTTTAGTTAGTTTTAGTTTAGTCATATTTGCCGCAACTAAATTTCTCGAACCTTGAACATATTATTACATATATCATTTTGTATAGGTTCAATTAAATAAACCACAAAATTTTGAATTACCTTTTATCTGTGCACTTGTTGCAAAAAGTCTAAAAATTTTCCAAAAGAGCAACAACATTCCTGTCTATTTTTGATGCGCCAACTTCTTTGTTCCTTTCAATATACAAGCTATTCAAGTGGGGGGAAAATTGGCAGATACGCATTATCTAGCAGATATTTTTAGCGCCTTGCGTTTGCAGCTCGATACATTTTTATATACTATGTGCATGCATACATATGTATGTATATAAATGAGTATACATTCACTGTATATATGCACACAATTTAAGCTATATGCATGTTTGTATATCTACCACAAAATGTTTTTAATTAAATAAAATCGATAAATTATTTTACGTTTTGCAGTATGCTAACCAATTGTTGCTTTTATCTTCTATGCTTTTAGGATCAGTGCGATAATTTATCAATACACACAAATAAAGGCATTGAGTTTTTGGAGAAATACGGCAGTTTTGTACGTGATCGAGTGGCGATAGAAGCAGAATATGCGGCGAAATTACGGTAAGTTTAAAAGGCACAGCCATTTTTTTTCTTAATTTTCAATGTCAGATAGAAACAGCGGCAAAGAATTTGTTTAATTGGCGACTGGCCTGACCGACGTGCCTGTTTTATGAGCTGGCTCGCTTTGGCTCGAAATGAGAGAGAATGTGCTGCCGCTGTCGGCGCCAGCAAGCCAAACCCCTTTTTCAGTAGGAATTTAAAGTTTCGCAGCTGCAATTCGCACAATTCGACTTGTTTGAATTTTTTCGAAAAACGTAGTGTGAGAATATATGTATGTTCATACATACCTACATATACATACATATATGCCAGCTAGTTCAAGTTGAATAGTGTTGCTAGTTCAAGCAAATTTGTTCAATGTTCAAAAGAAATTTTAAAATGTTCCAAAATAAAAGTTATAGCACATTGAGTTCAGAGAATTGAAATAAAAACTATGGCTTGAATCACATTTCTTATTGGGGCTTGGGGCTATTGCTCTCTGAATTAAAATTTCTATTAAAGTTCTTGTATTGTGCTTGCTCATTCATTGTGGTGCAAATGTAGCAATGTGAAAGCAGGGATTGGCTCTAAGTGATTATACGCTTTATTGTCTTCGAAGGCTAGACTATTATAGACTTGCTGTTTTGTTTAATTAAATTGAAAATGAGTGCCAATTATAGAACCGTTCTTCAGCAGAGTACTATCAATCGGTCAATTTCTTTTGGAACTTCTTATAAAAGATAAAGTAGTACTACTGCTTCAACAAACAGAGTGTCATCGAATGCACTGCATTGTAAATAAATCTCACTAATTACTTTCGAATATATCTAAATGACTTTATAAAGCGTGCCGCAAGCACTGAGTTTTGATTTCATCAAGTTTCTACAGCGTTCTTATATACATTCCCATTTTGTCAGCCCAATGCTGAAGCTAGTAGAAAACCAAAAGCAAAAAGATCACTTCAACGTAAAAGGCCAAATTAATGTTTGTTGTTAACCTTCAAGGTCCCCTTATTTGCTACATAAGTACATAAGTGGCTAAAGTAATTGACGTTTAGTATGCAGCACACATGTTGCAGCTGTGAAAAGCAATTGTTGTCTTGGATTTCAGCGTTGCGCTATTGTCCAGTGGTGTTGGCAGCACTGGCAAGAGCGTGCTGGAATTAGAATGGGTTTTAATTGATATCATCAGAACTTAAGCAAGCGATTGGCAACGTATTTCATTCGCTGTCTTGCCTTTGTTTAAAGTTGGATCACGATAGTTGAATATATTTTCTTATATAAAATATTAATCATTTCCAAAATGTTGCTAGATTTATTAAATTCGAATGTTTATTGTTGCTTTTTATTATTATTTTATTTCACAAAAACTTTTTCTAATGAATTGCTTTTGGTGTGGAAACACTCCCCTTAGGCAAATATTCGTCATATTTATTTTGTTTTTTTCCTTTATATTGGCCTTTTTTTATATACTGTAGTATAACACACGTGCCGGCACGTTAAATAGTCATTACGGTTCACTGTCGCCGTATTTTCAATACAATTAAGCACACCTTACTGAGTCGCCATTGTCGTTGGGGGTTGTGTTTCACAGTTGGCATTCTATGTGCTGGCCCCTTTTTTTTGCTTGCACATACATATATTTCACACCGAATTGACAGAAACTGACACCAATTTAAAAGTAGACGATATATGGGGGCTCACAAAGTCTGGCGGCACACTTCGCACATGCGACACTAATCATGCCCACGCGGCGGCAGATGGACTGATGTGGTGGCGACTTCTCGCTGCTTCGCTCGTACTTCACCCTCGCCCGCACTCGCTCTCGCACCATTGGCGGTGTAATGTGTTTAATATTGAGGTTTCACTCTACGCTGGAGTGGTGGCTTCCATACCTAACTAACGCAACTTTTTGGCAAAGTTTCGACCAATTCCTGCTGCTTTTTTTACACAAACTTTGCCTAATTTATTTACAATTTTTCATGCATTTTATTTCTGCTTAAAATGCCTCTTTTCCAATGCTATACACTTATGCCGGAAATGGCTTGCTTTTTTACACTCTTTCTCTGTTTATACGCAATTATTCACCCACGGCTCGGCTCTGTTGGTTGCTTCCCTTTAAGCCATAACCACAACTCATGCATGCTTCTTGGCCGCAAAAGTATTCATTTCCAGTGTGACTTACCCACTCGAAACAGAGTAAGAGATTGAATGCGACTTTCCCAAGCGTTTTAACTATGAAATGTCGCTTGTCATTTGGGTTTTCGTAGGCTGCTTGCATTCGTCTTCCGCTGTAGCCGGCAAAATTCGTCGTTGTTGTCGCCTTTTTAATGATTTCATCATTAGCATCTGAGACGCGGTTTCGACTTCCACATCAACTTCGGCAGTGTCTTGGCTCTTGGCATTTGCGCGGCGGCATTTCTCATGTCAGTGTGTGAGTGTGTTGTTTTTTTCAACATTTCGTACAGAAAATTCCCATGATTATCTCAACTAGACCACAATAATCCAAACAATCAATTGTAAAAGTCTAGCGGCTTTATTATTCGCTCACTGCTGACTGCCTCTTGCTCATAGCAATGTGTTGCCTTGTTATATGTATTGTATCTATATCTATCGGATACTGCCAGTTGGTAGCGCTGAGTTCTTGCGCATGGCTATGTGTTGCTTTTCTTGGATATATACATATGCACATATCTATCGAATATTGCAATAATGTGAGTTGAGTTTGGTACTGAGTTTGTTGAGTGTAGGGTTAGTTGCCAACGCTTGATTGCTAGCCTGCATTCGAGTTGGCTGTGAACGTAACGATACTACTGCACTGCCTGAAAGCTGAGCTGAAGTGTAGCTGGACCGTTTTTTTGGGCATCAACTAACAATGTCTAATTAATTTTTATTCAGGCTCACATTGCGAATTAATTGCTCAATTAAATCTGCATTCCACACTAACCAGCAGTTCGCCTTTCACGCCATGTTTCGAGCCTGATTTTGAGCTCATCTCAGAGGAATTACCAAGGCATGCAATTTGCATAAAATTACATGCTGTAAAACTAGTTTGTTTTGTTGTTGTTTTGCTTTTGCTTTTTGATATTTGTGAAATTCGTAAATGAATTTCACTGCATTGAACTAATTATGTTGGAATCTGTTTACATATCATACTTCGATAACTCTAGTTAAATATTTTCTAATTTGTTTTTTTTTTTAAATTTCTTTGCAGACGCTTAGCGAAACATTACCAGCCCAAGAAAAAGGAGGAGGAAGATAATGAGTGAGTATTTATGCTTAAACGGCGATAATTGCGTGTTTGGCTTGTATGCAGCCGCCAGAGAGTCGGTCGCTTGTTCTCAGTGAAGCGTAAAGCGTGCTGCGTGAAGCGCAATTAAACAAATAACAAATTTGAAATATACATTTTTATTTAAGTATATTTTCGAATTTTCAAAGTTTTCGCTTGATTTGCCGCTGGGTTAAATATATCCCTCTGTTTCGCGTGCGTGTGTGTGTGTGTGTGCTCTTGCATTTTGGCCCACTGCCAAGTTCGTTCAGCATCATTTCGTAAAGTTGTTGTGCTTTTTTTTTTGGTTGGGCCTGCTGTTTAATTTTGCGCTTTTTCATTCAAGTACGCCATAACATTTCGCCACATGCGAGCACGCACAGGAGAAAGCCGGGAGCAACACTTCTTCGGCAACATCGTGTTATTGTTTGCAAAAACTTTTTCAAATATATGCAGAAAAATGTTTTGGTTTGTTTGTAGTCGCCGAGGCTACATACTTGACTTAGCTGTTAGTAGAATTTCGCGTGTTTGTTGTTGCTTTCGTACCAAGTTCAGTGACCATTTTTGTAAATTTTGTAATAAACAATGGCAAAAGCATTATGAAGTAACTTCCCAAAAATGTGATTGCTGTCTTGTCGTCTTGTCTATACTGTCAGTTATATGCTATTCTTTTTTCCATTAAAAGAATTTGTTTTTGTGCTACTTAATGTTTGATCTCTTGAGTGTGTGTAGGCGTCTTGTTAAAAATAAATTTATCTACTGCAATAAAAGATGTTGCCATATTCTTTAAACTGCCGCAATTAAGCTATTTTTGCAGTCTTAAAAGAAATTTAGTTCAAAAATTTACGCTAACATACTTAAGCAAATATTGCAAGGCGTAAAGTGTGGAGTTTTCGATTCTAAAATTTTGCCACTGATAAATTGCGTTGCCAAAATATTCGAAATTAATTTTTGAAATTCGAAAATATGTGTTTTTTATAGAAAGGCACGCACTTTCAATACAAGAGGCTGCTTTACAGCTTACAGCAATTAAGAAGCCACCAAAAAGGAAAGAAAGGAAGATATATTTAGGCAGGTGCGGTCAAAATAATAGCAGTTCGATTTTTATAATCATGCTCATATTTTTTCTTTATATTCCATGCCGATTTTGTTAAATTATTGCTTGAATATCGAAAGATTTAAAAGTTGACAACATCTTAAAGCTTGGTTTTGCGCTTACATTGTTCGTTGTTGTTCCAGAATTCAAATGAAAATTTTCTAAATTTTTACAATTCTTACAATTTTCATTTTCTTTTATAGAAATGATTCGCATTCGGAAATCGTGCATTCGTAACATAAAATCGTCAATTGACATTATAATAACGTTTGCCGGCGACAAAAGCGCCATCTGCGACGTATGTATTTGACAGTGCAAATGGAAAATTGATATGTTGCACTTTCTAATGCACACTAATCGCATTCCCTTTCTTGTTCTTTTCTATACGTTCATTTAGTCACGAATCTGGGTCGCTGACAGAGTTCTCATGTCTTTCAAGTCTTTAACCACAATTTCAATATTAATGTTTAGGTTAAGGATTTGTCGCTATTTGTCATAATAATATGATTCAAAATGCAGTCACACATACTTCTAAGATGTAACACTCACATGCCTCATGAGTTTTCCCCCATACACGCACACAATAATCTGCTCATTTTCTAGTGTTTTTCTTGCTCGCTATGTTTATTGTATTTTTTGTTTTGCAACTTTTGCATGCGCTTTCGCCCTCTTGACTCAGTTCACCCACATAAGGGCAGACACGGCAATTGTTTCGTGTGTATACTTGAGCTGCAATGCTTGCCAATGGCACAGACACGAATTAGGTGCGCGATGTTTGAGCGATGTTTTGGCGATGTTGTCAAGTGTGCAGCATTGCCAGACGTGAAAACGCTTTTGTTTGTGCGCTAAAATAATGCAATTTTTGAAAATGTGAAAATAATTGCAATCTCATTTACAATTTACAGATTCACATCATTTCAAGCCTTCCGCAATGTACTCAAAGAAATCAACGATTTGGCGGGACAGCGAGAAGTTGTTTCGGAATCCCTTCAATTGCAAATTTTAACGGGTCTCACCTTGCTGGCGAAAACACTGCGAGAGGAAAGAAAGGTTTGTCTGAAAGTCTTAGCCTTTTAAGCACTGACATTGTCATCTATTACTCATGCTATGCTCCAATTTCACAGAAATGTCTCAGCGACGGCGCCACATTACAGCAAAATCTGAGCACACAATTAGGAGCGCTGGAGCGTGCTAAGCGCAACTATGAAAAGGCCTATCGCGATGCAGAGAAGGCCACGGAAAATTACAAAAAGGCGGATATGGATCTGAATTTGAGTCGCGCCGAAGTGGAGCGATACAAAAACATCATGACCACAAAAATACAGCAGTCGGACGATGCGAAGAACGAGTATGCGAATCAGCTGCAGAAGACTAACCACTTGCAGCAACAACATTACAGCATAATGCTGCCGGCAGTGCGTACAAATGCAGTGCACTCAAACTCACACACAACTAATTTTCTTTTGTTCTCTCGATTTTAGGTATTCAATCGTTTGCAAGAGTTGGACGAAAAGCGCACCAGTGGCCTGCGAGAGTTCATCATTGGCGCTGCAAATGCGGAGTCCTCAGTGGCACCCATCATTGCCAGATGCATGGAAGGCATGGTGAAAGCGGGCGAATCCATCAACGAAAAAGAAGATTCCTTTAAAGTCATAGAAAGGTTGCTTGTTCGATCCAACAAAAAAAAACACATCTCTATCCAAAACAATATTAAAATTCCGCTTATTCACCTATCATTAGGTATCAATCTGGCTTTACACCACCGGTTGATATACCATTTGAGGACCTTTCCAAAATGGATCCCGACTCCTCTCAAGATTCCTACTACAACAATGTGCAGTCGAACAGTTTAACTGTCAAAGGAACAATGAGTGCGAACAAGCTGAAGAAGCGTGTGGGGCTTTTCAGCTTATTTGGTAGTAATAAGGTAAGCATATAAATTATCGCAGCTGAACAAGCAGAAAGTAGTTACTTGACTTTATAAGATATTTCAAAATCCTCTAAGTGTTCTGCATATTTTTTCTTTATTTAAGGCAGATTACATATTTATAAGTTTGGAATCTTTTATTATTTTTTACCTTTTTAATTAATCTACATACTTTTATTTTTTAATTAAGTTCATAGTTTTAAATATATTTATTTTTAAATTCATCATTGATATTTTATTAATGCGCAAATTTTAAGTGAGTCTACAACGGAAGAAATTTTTCAGTCTACAGACTTGTATGACTATATTGAATTGTAAGAGAGTTAATGGACCAGAAAATTATACAATTCAGCTTTTGGTAATAGAAAGTGGGCACCTTGCTTCGCTACACATACCATATGTCCGTATGTTATGGTGGTGGCCAAAGTCTCAAACAGATCAGATAGATTCATATAACCAAAATTCATTCGAACTCACTTTGCTACATTTTTCAATCACATATTTTTCATTCCCTTCTACCTTTTCTAATATTTATCTACTGCCAACTTACAATAAGTGCTTTCCGTTTTCATTATTTTCTCATAATGTCTTCTTGTTTTCTTTCAATTTCAATTTATGTACCCACACCCACAACTTAATTATCTAAATACATACATATGCGTTTAAAATGGACGCTTATGATTTCTAATTATGTTTACCAATTTAATGTAAGTACAAAATGTCCCCATCAAAAAATATCGCTTCATACTGTAAATTGTTCACTAAATCGTTGCTCACATGTGACACTCAACTAAAAATTATAACAACAACAATCACAACATTTCAAAATGATTTGTTAAATTTCAATTTTAATGCATTGGAGTTTTGTACGCTACTGACTCATATATACATATTATCCTTTATCCAGTATCAAGCCATTCGCTTTTGTTGCTTTCTCTTCTAAATCATTGCTCATTTCCAATGCACTAATATATGTATTTTGTCGTGAATGTGCTAACGCTAGTCTCATGTGTTGCAAATTGTCTTATAACAAAAACATCTTAATTGCTGCGTCTCAAAATAGTTATATATATTCTGTTTTACTCGTTTCTTACAATATTAAGCTCACATTGGCTTCTTTATATGCTTCCTTTGATATAGAACACAACGAAATTTTTAGGATTTGTTTGATTTTTTATGCGTTTTGCGTTTACTCTCAAAGCTTAACTTCTCCTCCATGAATTTCCGTGCTTAGTTTTACAAATTTTATTAATTTGATTGAAGTTTAATGAAACCTGCTGCGGTTTGGATATTTTGTCGAAATTGAGTAATAAGTCTGCAAAAAGCTCTTTAAAAATCCCGCTTCAATCTGCCGTGTTCCCCATAGCCATTGCATTATTCCACTTTTTACAGTGATTCATTTCCGAACATAATTTTGACTGCTTTTCTTACTTTTCTATTTCCTTTTCTTTTCGTACACATGCTTTCAATTAAATTTAACACCGAATTGGATTTACTTGTATATTGCAAATAATATTTTAAATTCTATATTCTCTATTGCTTTCAACAAAAATAATTAATTTTCTCTAACCTTATTCCAACAAAACAAAAAAAAAACAAAATTTAACTCTTTTACACAATGCTCATACATATAAACAACACACAAACACACTCGCCTACAACTTTAAACTGCAACTTGTTATGAAAAAAAAAACACTAAAATACGCCAAAAAATGCTGTGATACAATTTCAAAAACTCCTGTCATAGCAACAGAAGATTATTGAAGCCTGTATCACCATGAAGGTATGATTTAACACAGCTGTCTATAACTGTTACTAATTTTAAAGTACCTCCTATATATCTACTACTAATTTAATCTTAACTAATATTGCTACAGTACGTTTAAAACATTAACCATCACTATTATAAATTATACTACACATTTTGCAACTAACGTAATATAAAACCACGATCGCTGTCGCATCACCGAACCACAAACACACAATATTTTGCTCACTGTATGTGCTTGAAGTTGGCTGTAGACAAGAGAATCGAGGAAATCTTTTCTAAAAGGGAATCACATAAGCTAAAAAGCATTTCCTTCTTTTCTTAATTCCAAGTCAGCAAGATTCCCCTCAAGAGAAGTTATTTCTAATTAAGAAGATTGTTGGGTGCTACTGCAATCATTCGTTAAATTGATTCTGAATGTTCTCTCATTGACATTAGCATAAGAAAAACGAGCCGAGAAAATGTGAGGTGTCTTCGAGCCCGTAACATTTCTTTGAATGAAAATTTGTTATTTCTTACGATGTACCTACCGTTTGCGGGAAATACAGATCAAAAGAATTACCTTCTTTGCTAGCATCACATTTGACAGTATGATATAAATTTGTTTCAGATTTTTGAGGCACTATTGAGGGTAAATCTCAAAATGATTGCAAATAGTAACGAAACAATTTCTCTTCCTCTCTTGCTCTCTGCACTTCGAGCACTTGCAGTCTACTTGTAACGTACTATAAGAGCGTAGCTTAAGACTATGTTTACACAATATTATATTTATTTATTTGTTTTCCCTATGTAATTACATATTTTGCATCAATTTGCATCAGTTTGATTATGTATAACCTGTTTTTTTATTTCATTGCATGTGTGTGTGCTTTGATCTAATGAATCTTTTTTGTTTATGAAATTAATAGCTACACTATATGAACTGTATTTGAGTGCTAGCTGAATCAGTTATTTTCATCTAACACCTGTTCTTGCCGTTGTCTTTTTCATCAGCACCAAGAATTAATCACAAAATTTGCGCTCTTTAAGCTGTAATTTTAAGAGTTTTACTAATTTTCGCTTTGCTCATTTTCTTTCGATAGAATTCTCTGACTGCGGACGGCCAAAAGGAAGACTTCAGCGACTTACCACCGAATCAGCGACGCAAAAAGTTGCAAGCAAAAATCGCAGAACTGCAGCAAAAAATCGCACAAGAAACAGCCGCACGTGATGGCCTCATGAAAATGAAAGTCGTGTACGAGGCCAACTCGTCACTGGGCAACCCGATGACAGTCGAGGGTCAACTGAACGAATCCGAGCACAAATTAGAGAAACTGAAAATCGATTTGAGGAAATACCAAGGCTACTTGGAGAAGGCAAATCAAGTGCCAATGGCCAACAACAGTCCGCAGGCGAATCGCAATAATTTCCAAAATGGACATCGAACATCAAGGTAATAAGATATTACAAATGCGGTTTAAATGAGCTTTCTATGTGTGGTATGTATTTTCTACATTTGATTGACGTGTGTGCTTTAATTTCGCAGACATTCCAATGGCAGTGCCGAGGATAACAACGAAGATGGTGATGATCAGCCCGATGATGCTGGAAGCTTAAGCAGGTCAGATTCAGAGGATAATGTGGCGCAAATACAAAATGGGCATAATAATAACAATAACGGGTACACTTATAAGTCTATGTTGAATACCTTAAAACATATATTTATGTAAATATGTATTGTATATTTAATTTTAGTTCTTTTGTCGTGCAGTTACATTACTTAATTTTACTTTTATTCACATGAACATTTCTAGTATTTATATAGTTTTCATTATTTTCGTTGTAGTTTTCTTTTTTTCCATTTTTGCACATATTTCTACTGTTTTTTTTTACATTTGCGCACTAATGCTACTTTAATAATACCTAGAAAGGTACAGTACTTCTATTCCTATTTGAAATCAGTTTCGGATTCATGCTTTATGAATAAAAGTAAATTAATTTGTTTAGCTCACTTTAGAAACACAAACACGTTTGCTAGTTTATTTAATTCATCCAAGAGGCTGTGCCTTTAAATTGTAATGGAAACATCACATTGATCAAACCAACTTCTCTGTGTCATTCGCTTAAATTCATTACCATTTTCTGACTTTTGGGGCTTCACACTATAGTTATTAGTGAAACTAACCTAAAATATCATCATACGATACATCATACGTTCATTTAAATTACACACACAACACACGCACACGCTTTTATATTAAACTTTTTTCTTTTTATCTTAATTTGTGTAATTTATATCTTTTCTGTTTTCTTAATGAAACAAGCAAAATTTTTTGAAATACATTTCTTTCCCTCTTTGCATGCTATAATTCAGCAGTTCGGCAAGTCCGGAAAGTGGTCTCGGTACATCGCACACCTCACTGCCTGGCTCCGGCCAAGGCAGTGCGAATGAGAATGCCATCGGCGAGGATGCTTACTTCGAAACGGAAATAGAGGTGCTGCAACCTTTGGGCACCTGTCGTGCATTATATCCATTTGAAGGTATTTAATTTAATCATATTTTTAATTGCATTTTCATTACTCACACTCTTCGAAACCTCTGCAACTTACAGCCACCAGCGAAGGCAGCATACCCATGAGCGAGGGCGAGGAGCTGCAAGTGATTGAGATCGACCAGGGTGATGGCTGGACGCGTGTGCGTCGTCTGAACGGCTCCAACAGTTGGGATGAGGGATTTGTGCCCACGAGTTATATTGAATGTACACTGTATGCTTAAGTCAAATATTTTTGCGTTTTAATTTCTTTTACGTTTTACAATTTTTAGTTAACGCTTTTTACGTTTAGGTTGTATACTCTTTCATTAGTTGTTATATCTTCTATCATATATTTGTGTTAAACAAGAAACACCCTACACTCTCCCTAACGAAATTTAATTCTATTCCAAATTATGCTTTATTATGCAGTATCAGTAGCAGCAGCAACAGCAATAGCGCAAGTATTCACATTTCCTATGAAGATGTGGAATTCGACGATATAAGTGTGCAAAATGAAAGCGACAATGAGTGCAGCTGTTGAAATTTTGTTAAAAATTGTTAATTGAAAACGTTTTTATGCTTTATACACTATGACAATTGAAATCACTTGTAATTGGATATATCTTTAACGCAGAATATGCCCCCTTACTTTTATGCTGTGAAATGATAAAATGTTTAAGTCTCTTCATAGGGAAAATAATACAAAGTTTATGTATGTACGTACGCACGGAACGTTTAATGCTGTTGTGTGGCTGTCGTCTGTGTTTGATTTAACTTGCAAACAGCTAAAAATTGAGCTCAAGTTACGATGGAAGTCGAAGACTTTACATTTACGATGAATGCAGAGCTGTGCATTTTACTATGCAAACAAATGGAAAATTTTATCAAACAAATATAAAATTCTTGCGTTTAGCTGTGGCTGTTTCCAAAGTTTTGTAAATTCTGAGCAGCTTGTCAACTCTTCACCGTTTTCAGATACACTTTAGAAATGCACACTTCCCTTCACTGATTAGTCTAACTTCTTTCAAAAATTACACACAAAAATTTACAATTCTTTTAAAACTCTTCAACTAAAATACAGTCAATGTTAAGCGTTTCTGACATCAATTTGGAAGGGTTTAGCATATTTGAGGAAAAGTACATACACCTTAATCCGCACAAGCTCAGCTCAGTTTTTACGTTTCTATTGAAAGTAGCACAAAACACTTGCGATCTTAACTGTTACTCCGAACGAAAGGAAGCTTTAGCTGCGCGTCTGTGGCATGCTGTCTCAGCGAATGATTGTGTCAGGCGTATGCAATGTCATAAAGCACTAAAAACAACAAATACTATTTGAGAAAATCAACTAGCAACAAACTTTTACGTACATAAGTATCATACCTAATAATGTCACTGCAATATTCACAAACCTCACCTGATATCGAAGAAACCTCCTGCACCAGAAACACATCCAAAATTAAATACTAATGATTTTTAAAAGAAATACCATTATATTTCATACATGCATTACGTATATCTAGCGTAAAGCGACAACTGAATTTAAACATAAAGAACATACAAAACCAAGTTTGAAAACTATAAATGATTGTAAAAAGAAGTGCGCTAAAACGTACAGACTAATTTCGCAAAATTTATAAAACATTTAAAAAGTCTTACTAAAGCAAAATCGTATAAACTCTTTTTGAAGCGGTTTAAATATGAAAATTTTTTTTTGCATTAATATATACTATCAGTGGAGCTGCTTACGCCTAATTAGCTTAATTTTACTATATGAGAAATAGCAGTGAGATAACTTCTTGTACATTATTTGCTTTATTATAGTTTATAATTTAAAAATGCAATGTTGCTCATTAATGAGAGATCGAATGAGAGAGTGGAGTGATGGTCGGGGGTAGCGAGCGACGAGTTCTGCAAATGCTTGAGTGGACGATTATTGCAAATCGAAGCTCTGCTTGCGGTTCTCGCCTCGTTTTGCTGGCGCTGCTTACAGCTTGTGTATATTTCTTTATGTTTATCGCAATCTTTTGTAATTATTTTTCAATCAGTATATTTGTTTAGTTGCGCTAATCTTAAGCTCAAGTCAATTTTTCATATATGTACACGTATGCCAAGTGCATGCATCATGAAAAGTGAGTTGCAAAAACCGTTGTAAACTAATTTGCCTAGTTTTAGTTTGTAATATCGTTTTTATAGCATAAATTGTAAGTGTATTTAAAAAGAAACGTGCTGCCCATAGCACACCACATTAATAATATTCATCATGCATATATCATACAAACACATGCACACATACACTTTCATGCAAAACACACGAACGGATGTAAAAATGTATGCAATGTTTCTTTTTTTTTAATATAAGCCTTTTTTATTTTGCCTTTTGCCTTCTCACTTCCACTTTAATTCTATTCGATTTTTGAATTTTCTTGTAAGCAAATATGCAATGATACATATATTTTTATTGAATATATATTTCTTTTTAGTTCTTAATGCGTAATTTTGCAATCGCCGCATAAAAGCATAGTAAATTGTAATATTGCAATTTAAAATAAACTGAAATTCCAAATTTTTTGAAAATTAACTCTAGTATACTCTCAGCATAATAAACTATTGTAATTTTATTTAATAATATCAAAATAATAACAACTGAAAAATACACTGAGAAATGAACTACATAAATAGTATGCTATAAAGGTATGCAAAATGTGTATACAATGAAATATTCAATAAATGAAATCAGAAAAAAATACAATTCAAATGTGTTGCAAATTTATTGAGCGCTGACGAAGTCACGAACGGTGCCAAGGGAGGCGGTCGTTCAATGGAGTACTTGAGTATGTTTTGCTTCAACTGATATCCAACTGAACAAATGCATTTATTAAATGTATGATTTTCAAATAAATGAATCTTTTTTTTCTTCACAGATTCAAAGGCTAGGTTTCATCTTCAGTGTGCTTGATATGAGAGCGCAGTCAAAATACCACATCACTTACCGTTTTGTGTCTTCCTGCTTGATCAACTGCGCCCTAGATAGCCACTTTAATCAAGCCTACCCTTTCGACACATAATACAGAGTCGCATGCTTCATTCCAATAGGTTTTCGTTTTATTTAATCTCAATTTATGCCATTAATATATTAGTAATATTTAATTGTTATCATAATATTAATATCGTATATGTATATAATATAGCATGTATATGCACTATATAATCTTTTAAATAATACATTAATATGTATGCATGTTCTTGGATTTTGCACATTTAAACTCTCATGTGATATGGTGTTGCTTTTACAGTATTTCTCAAATGTCTAAAAATACACTACATACATACACTTAAGAAAAAGTATTGTTTGTAAGCATATGCCTTTGGATAGTATGGCTAGGAGGCTGTACAAAATAAAAGGCTAATAAAAGAAAAAAAACGAAAATATTAAAACCCATGGTACCATTCAGGTATGACAATAACCCTTACTACATTTCAATAAATATATATAATATGTGTTTATGTATTGAATAGAACTTTGTATATTAACAAATGTTTCAATTTTCCTTCTTATAATACTAAAGAAATTACAATAGTTTTGCTAGACAGAAAAGTCTTTTAACAGTTGAGTGTGTAGAGAAGGAGAGAGGGAGAGAGGGATAGCAAAGCTCGTTTCAGGAGTATTAAATTATTTAGCACAACCGTATTCGTGTCTCTGGCGTTTTGCTAACGCACACATTTTACAAAATTTTCTATCAATTATTGACTGCTTGTTTAGCTATACAACTTTCTCTATAGTGACATTTTATATAGAATATAGTAGTAACTTAAAGATAGCAGCAGCAATTGAGAGTGCGGCTATGCTGCAACTTCAAATGTTTTAGCATTAAGTTAAGCTCTGTTCCTACGATTGTTAAGTACCTACAAAAGATGCTCACGCGAAAATTGAAATTATAGCTTTCAGATGATTTTACTGTGCGTGTATGCCTGCTCAAAAGAGTGAGCGCCTTTTGAATTTTGCCTGTAGCATAGCTGTTTTTCATTATAATCTTTAAATTATTTATAGCTTTTTGTTATGTAGTATATTTCACTTTTAATAACATACACTGAAGTTTACGCAGATTTGTATTGTATAGTATTGCCTTACACGCATTGGCGTAGGATATGTTTTGAAGCAGGTATCGGTAGTAGTACTACTATGTGGAACTGAACAGTTTTGAAGAGAAGGCAAACAGTTTGAAACGTAATGCTCTAAAATTTGTTAGCTGAACGCAGTCAAGCGCGGCGTTAGGCTGTTGTGTGTAGAGCATATACGATCTTATTTGTTCAACTATTTTGTCTTGATTGATTGTGGTTTTCATTTTAGCGAAACAGGTGCGCATAAAGGTAGAACAGTTTTCAATATATAGATGCACAAATCAAAAATTTGCCTCTTTTGTTGTGCATTTCATACATGCATAAGTACATTTAATATATTTGAATATACACGCAAAATAGTAGCTCACCTATCTAGACTTTAAAGATCTTTAAGACATTAGAAAAGTGACTTTTTGTATATGTATGTATAATTATAGGCTTCCTGCTTGCAATAGTTAATGTGAGCTGTTCAGAGTTGTCAAACACTACATGATATTTGATGTATACATATATGTGTTGTAAAGATATATGTATGTATATATGTAGGTAGAGAGAGTGTGTGAATCTCATTTGCAAACATGCAAAGGTTTAATTATTTGAAACTCTTAAGTTTTTAGTTATTTCTTCATTATAGGCTTATTTGTGTTTTTTTATTACAAAATTGCACAGCGTAATTTTTTTTGAAAGTCCTAATAGATGCTATTTTGGAAGATTGTCCCCTTGAATTTGGTTGCATTGCAAATTTAAAAAGAGTACAAGTACAATGAAACGACGGCAAGTTAATATATAGTTAACATTATAATTGTATGCAGTAACAATAAAACATTTGCATATACACATGCATACATACAACGAACAACTGATCCTTGAGTAGGCAGCATTTCGGGTACATCAAACAACAACAGCTCAGCTGAATTAGTATAGCGCAAAATAGTATGATAAAGCATACTTTCTACGTGGCATAATTTTTAACAAAAAAAAACTTGATTTAAGAGCTGAAATTTTCTTCAAAAGCTACATCGAATCAATTACAATGGATTAATTCCGCGCATAACAAAATAAACTGTCATAAATTCGTACGATTTACGCATCGGATGTGGAACATGGCTGATAATACATTCTGGCTGCTTGCATTACTTTTTGGAAGGTATCAAAACTCAAACCGATATTTGACTGATCTATGAGAATTTTATATTAAGCATATACATATGCATGTACATACATATATAGTACAATGTTTAGTTGTCACAAATGCAAACATTCTCAGCGAGTTGATGCTACTAACAGTAGCTAGAAACCCAAATTCCATGCTAATATAAATATTTGCTCTTTCATAAAATAGTTTATTGATGCAAACACTCAAAGTTGCCGAATTTAAATTCGAACTAGTCTGCTTGATTTTATGTATACTTGATAAACTTAAATAGTAGTTTGTTTCATAACATCAAAAGAATTCTTCAACAGAGCAGCAGGCGCACATTAAATTGTTAATTGTAAAATATGCAATCAACTTTCACATAAACTTGCTACTTTTGTTAATAGTATGTCGTTAATGCCTGACACATTTGTGTATTTATTGTAGCTTTACTTTTTTTTAACAACTAAGCTTTACTGCTTTTCTTAATAAACTAACTTTAGAGAGAGAGAGAGAGATTGTCAGTTTTCAATTTCAAAGATTTCACAACTATTTTATTACATGTACGAGTATGCTTACGATAATCTTGATGTTTACATATGTATGTATGTATTTACGTTTAGTTATTCAACATTTATGTTGCAATTCAACAAAAAGTGTTAGCTTAAATGAAAAATATCAACACCCCCGCCTACAGAGTGCAATTCAGAACCATTTCATGTAAAAAATTCCAAAAAGTTTATATATTCAATTGGCATAAAGCATAAATTGCAATGAAATTGATGCTTAGAAAATATTTTTAGTCAACTTTGTTGGAATACTTTGGACGAAATCGCATGCAGTCGGCAGCGGTGTTCATAATTCTCTTACATGTTTTATGCAGCTTGCATATTAGAATAAAAATTGTTACAGTATGAAGCAAAATTTTAAAATATCTTATAAGATGTAAATTTTTGTAATTTTTTTCAACTCTTTTTCTGTAGTTAAAATATTATGGCATTGCATTAGAAAGTCTTTTTTCCGATGTTGCAATCACGACTGATTTCCACTTCAAATATAAATTTTGCATCGCAAATATGTAGCTTCAATTGTTGCAAACTGTTGAATTGCAACTTTTGTGACTGTCGTCAGAATAGCGCAGTTAGTTTTAAAATATGCGCTATTATTTTACATAAATATTTTATATGTGCCCATCAATATGCACATTTGTGCATGCAACAATTTTATTTATGGCTAAGTTGGCTCTTGCTCTAAATTGCTGGCAATTGAAATTTCATTTTGCAAAAAAAAATTGTCAACATTTTTGTACGTGTTGTTGTGTTTTCCAACTGTTCAGTGTTTCTATTCATCATAAAGTAACATAATTTCTTCGACTGTATAACTGTAGCTTTAAATGCACTTATAGCAATTGCACACATACAAAACAATAACAATAGCAACAGTAATAATCGCAATCCATCACAATCACTTCATCATCATCAACATCTTTATTGTAACAACAACTTCATCGTAGACCCTTAATAAGTTACCAGCTGCCTTCCATGCAAGTCTTCAACAGGCAACAATAACAAAATGCAAAATGTAAAAAGTCATATGTAAAGTTGTGTATTTGAAGGTACGCAGCATTCCTGAAATCATTCTTTGCAATCGTAAATCACACTTTTCAAAAGATGCAAAATTTGGGCTACTTTTGAGCGCAAGCAATATGTTGTAGCAGAGATCAGCAATGAGCAGCTCACTTTGTAGAAGTGCTGCTGCCGCCAGCCTAGCTACACACACATACTCCTACAAGCAGCCATTTACTTACCTACATATTAGCTGCATGTGTTTGTGCTTGTGTGTGTGTGTGTGCGTGTTGCATGCTTAATTTCATTGGGACCATCTGCACACCTCAAGTACCTTTAGTTGAAGCACCACTCCGAGCTGTTCGACTCAATTGTCTTCTCGAGCTGCCATTGTGGTGCACACTTTGCAATTAACAACTCAAACTGTTTCATATGCATAATTACTATTTCCCTCTTAAGACTATTAAATTGAGCAATTTCCCTTAAAATACGCTTAATTGGTGTTGTGCTAAAATTTATGCTCGCTCTAGTAGCGCTTGTTGTTGTTGTAGTTGTGGTTGTGATGCTTGTGTTGCTCGGTTGTGATCGCCGTTGAATGCGCGTGATCGGTCAAGGAGAATTGTCCGAATCGGAGCCGCCATACGAGTGCATCGGAAAAAGCGGATACCAGCCGCCAATGTGCTGCGCCATATTCACCTTGTCCAAGTTGACCTCGGTGGCGCCCAATGCCTGATTGTGCTCGAAGCCGACGCAACGTTGCCACACCATGATGACAATATTGCGCCCGAAAACATCGGAACTCTGCGGATTGATGGAGAAATGTCAATTGGCAGTTGCCGTAAGCGCTTTTTGGTAAATAATAAGCTGTGCTAAAAGTTTGTCATAGAATCTAATTTTCTTGAAAATTTTAGATTGTAGTGCTTTAAATATAAGTTCTCAATAAAGAAAGCATATTTAATATGACATTCAGCAAATTTCAATGCAATGCTGTTGACTAATTAACTTTGTACAGCGTCATTAGTGGCTGCTACTAATTAAAATAAATTCGATTGACATGCTTTATGAAGTTTAGTCGGAATACAGCAATAGAATTAATTATAATAACGTAAAGCTTAAGACGATTACACGCGCACCGAACATAACCCACACTCACACTTGCATGCATAGAATGCGCTTAAGTTGTTGTTGCAATTGGCTGCCATTAACTGCAGCCGCATATGCAACAAGAAATTATAATTGCTTGAAAATTCCCACGCGCAATGCGAGTTGCCCGGAATTGCGTGGAGCACGTGGCGTGAGGGGCGAGGGTGTGAGGCAGGTGAGCGGGAGTCGATGAAGTGCTCTTACCTGGTATTTGATTGTCTGTTTGTAGAACGGCTCGGCCGAGTGCCGTGCAACGCGTGTCTTCTTTTTGTGACGCAAGCGGTCGCCATCTTTGATGTAGCACTTTACGTAAGTGTCCGGCGGTGTTTCACAGTCCACGGGCACAATGTTGCGGGCGCATATCAGCTGCAAGTGCAAGGGCAGGAGCAACAAGTTGCCATTAAGTCGGATTGTTTTAATGCAGAGGGAAGGGGAAGGGGAAGCGATTTGCAGCGCGTGTGCGCTTTTAATTAAAATTCCATGAATATGTCAAAGTGGAATTGGCGGTTCATTTTGCAGTGAGCGCGTAAGTAGCTAATTACATAGAAGGAATCGCATACGAAGATGAAGCACGAAACTAATTCAATTTCATATTTCAAAGTGGAAGCAGATTAAAAAGAGTTAATATAGAAACCAATTAACTGATAGGAAAGTTTTTCCAAAGACTCCGCCAGAAATTAATGCGTAATGCTCTGGAAAGAACAATGGGAAATGCATGGATGAAAAAAATTTGGTGTTCGAGCTCTGACATCGCATTCGATAAGAATCACCACGAATAAGATACATACAATACTTTGAGAATCAGAATGTGCAGACTTGATTTTCATGGTTTAGACACAAGCTTCTAGAATTTGTTGCTCTACTCACCTCCACTTCGACCGTGCCCTTGATCTTGACAAAGCCCATCTTCAGCTCCCCATGCCGAGCCGTATTCAGTTTGTAGCCCTTCGGATGTATCTGTCCCGGACCCAACTTCAAGCCATAGTTCGTGTCCAAGCCCACCATGACGGACACATTGCTCAAGCTGCTGGAGTGTGTGGCCAGATTCTTGGCGCTGCTGGCGTGCACAGGCGCCACACTCTGCTTGCGCATGGCCAGCGGCGAGTCCGTGCCACTGCCACTGCCGGCATACATGCTGCCCTTGCGCTGCAGTGTCGCGCCAAGGCCGCCCTCGTGTGTGCTCAGATTCATCATGCTGCCCTTCCGCTGTTGCTGCTGCTGCTGTTGTTGTTGTGGCGTCAGCTCGCTGCCCGCCTTCAAATTGATCATGCTGCCCTTGCGCAAATTCTTGGGACTGTCATTGCTGTAGGCGCTGAGCAGCGCACTCTTCTCGCTGCTCTGTGCCACATTCGTGGCGGAGGCGGCTTGCTTGAGCATCGAGAGCGCTTGCTTGGCGTTCTGCGGTGGTAAATTGCTGCCGGAACCCTTCCAGCGTGGCGTGAAACGGTTCTTCTCCTCGTCGGAGGGTGGACTGGTGGCGGCATTGCCGATGCCCACCGGCAGATGCTGCTGCGAGAGATCCAGTATGGAGCTCTTGCGACTATTCGGACCGCTGGGCAGCCCAATTCTGCTGGTACCTGAATGGAAAGGCGTATGCATTTTCAATAAACTTGCTGAAGTGGCAGGCATGTCTGTGACTTGGCACAGTTTTCAACTGATTTACTTATGAATACAAGAAGGTAAAGCGAACGTGTTAAAAACATGTGAGAAAATAGGCTACACATGCAGAGAATACTGTATATATATAGAATATAAGTATATATAAATTAGGGCATTCAGTCTTGAAAAGAATTAGGAAATTACGTGCTTTTTGGGTTGAAAATTAAGAAATAATATATGTATACTTATAAATGCATATATATTATCAAAAACTTCAAAAATGTTTACAAATTCCCAAAATTAAATCACTTATTATGTCCCATTTTTACACACTGGTGATGCCTACTTTTTCCAATGGCAGCTTTTTGCCTTTTCGAACATTATTCAGAATAGCAGGATTGGGAAAAGAGAAAAAAATTCCCAGGTTGTTTTTATTCAGAATCTCACCGACAGTGAGAAGTGCAGGGAATACAGGCAATCTTTATACCGGGAAGCTCTCGAGCATCTACTGTGTGTCTATTCCGCCATGTTTAGAACTTGCCTAGCCTACTTGGCAGCTCCATGGCTTTCTTTGGCTTATGAAGTAAATCATACTTTTTTTTAATAGCCACAAAAGTTTAGAACGCACTCACTCGATTCGAAGTTCCGAGGAAATCCCAGAAATAACTAAACAAATATTTAAACTGCAAAAACCCCAAAAAGGATGCAATAAAATTTTTGTTTAGAAAAATTCAAAATATTACGCATGAAAAAGCATATGAGAAAAATTTAAATCACTTTTAATTTACAAATTGAATGCATGCGATCAAGAAACCAGCTTCAATTTTGCTCTTTTGTTTTAGGAAGGCGAAATGAAGGAAGCCAAGCAAGCCTAAATGCATTCAACACAATTTCGGGCTGTGCGGTTTGGCATGCTTGAAATCCGAAGAATTTGCGCAATTCACTTTAAGGCTTGATTAAGTACAGCGGCAGTGGTCGATGTCAGTCGAAGGACATGCGGGCTTTTGCAGTGGCTAAATGAGCTGAAGTCAGTGCCGTACGGTAGAATTTCTTTGATGAACTCGAGTGTGCTAATTTTAGTAATATTTCTGCTGGCAAAAGGCAATTGAAATGCGAAAAAACACTCACACAAACACAAACATAAAATTAGATGCAGACACTCACAATTGCGAAGCTACAGTGCTCATTTAATGTACGGTTGAGGGTCCTTTTGTATAAAAATAAATCTGTGTGTGTGTCTGAATGTCTGCATATGCGTGTGTGCGTATTTTTGGAATTGCATGTGTATGTGTGTTTTTAGCATTTTTAGCCTTGCCTTCGTACTTTCGCAAATGAAAATGAATTGCGCATAAATTTGCTTGCCATTGCTGAGATTTTTTCGTTTACTTAACCCTCACATGCACACACACACTCGCCCAAACTTACATGCTTATTCCCAAGCGACCAAAAGTTAGCTTCACGTGAGTGTGATAATATTTGAAGATTTCTTGAAATAAAGTTCACACTTTTCACGAAGGTTTTTATCGAATGTTGGCCTTAATTTGAGCTTGCCAATGGGCAGCTTTTTCAGTGCAACGAAATTCAAAAGAAATAATAAAAATGAATAAAAATAAATTTACATTTCGTTAGTATTATTTGCTAAGGTATGTATTTCAAAATGTCGCACAAAAGGATAAAAGACCTGTTTCAGAAATCTTTCACTAAAAGCTGTCGAAAATGATGTTCGTTGTATGCGAACGTTCCTCGAGCTAGCAAATTATTCGTTTTCTATGTTACTGTCGTTGTCGCAAATTAGCCTATTTAGTGGAATATATTTGCAAAGCGCCTGCCGTATCAGGATCAAGTTAAATCTTGTTAATTCTTCCAAAGCGTTAGTTTTTTTGGAATTTACGAAACATTTACCATCAATTTTGATATCGTAAACGAACTTTTGGTCATGTGGGTTTGTACTGTATTTTACATGTATGCATATACATATGTATGTGTGTTTATTTACATTTTGTATGCATACATGCTTAATTCTTAACTCTTAATTGCTTTGTGGCTATATGAGCCCTTGTAGACGTATATCGGTATATCTGTATGCATGTGTTTGTGTACTTACATTGAAATTACATTTACACACACAAACCAGCCCAATCCAATTCAATTCAATACTAATGCAAATTTCGCTTTGGTCTTTGATTTTCTGTTGCTGAGCTGGTCCGGAGGCTAACTGAATCAGTGCGCATCTGCTTACAATTCAGATTCAAATGCAATTTGCTTCGATGCAAAATTATATGCGCACACAAGGCTATTGTGCTGGCATCAAAGGATTAAACTGCTCAAAGCATGTTATTAAATGTTGGACAGTTGCCTTAGAATTTCATAAATGATACAAATGAACAGACACTTCATTTTTATTTACCACATCTCAAAAATGGCAAAGCATTTATTTCAGCAATTTTGATGTTCTGAAAAGTGTAATGATTTTTCTTTCTGAGAAGTGTCCTTGTACCTATATATGTACTTTACAGGAATTTATGTATTTTAAAAGAAGAAAAGTTTTTTTTAATTCAGAAAAGATAGTCGTAACTAGAAGAAATATTAATTCACTTTGTATTGCGAATGTGTAAGTGGATATATTAGCAAGCTCAGCTGATCTTTAACTACATGTAGAACTGGCACAAAAGGCGCTGATTAGCAGACTGTATGCTTACTCAAAATAAAGTCTTAATATAAATCTGGCAAACTATATAGAAAATGGCATCTATTTTTGCGCAAAAAAATGTACATATGAAATGCATGAACATTGAAAATTGTCTCAGAATTTCTAATCGACGTCTTGCCATCCCTAGCGCAGGCCTATCGATCACCTCTCGAGCATAGCGAGATGGCAGGCTCGGCTACTCACTTGAAAGTGCTCGGCATCCACGCATAATTTTTGCACCCCCAAATTTGAAGTTTCTGAATTTTGTTGAATTTATTTTGAATTTTAACTTTATCCACGCAGAGTAAATTAAATTCCTACGTATGATTACGTACCCCCAAAAAACTTCTCGCTTTAAATTTTTGTTGGAAACTTTCTGCCAATTTCGCGGCAAGAAAAGATTCACCGAATTTTTCGCTTCATAATACCTTAAAGTCCTTTCCGAGATAAGCGTAGACAATTTAGAAATTTGCCGAAAGACTAAAACTTAATCAGCTTTGAGTTTGCATAATATCTAAGCACACACACAAACACACACACACACACATGCAAATACGTTTCCATGCAGCTCATTAGGGAAGTAGAAATTATATAGTAATACAGTGTCTGAGTGATTTGCCTCGTCGTTGCTTCATTAAAACTTTTGCCACTTTTGACGGCATGGCGCAATTCCGTCTTGACGCTCTGGCTAAAAGTTTTACTTATAAGCAACTTATCGATAAAATCAATCTACAAAATGCTTATTGCCAAAGAGCACACACATACAACTATCTCTGGAAAAACTCCTGCACACATACCAACATAAGCCAAGCGATATTAATCAATCAATTGAGCAGAAAAGAAGCTGCTGCCGTTGAAGCTGATAAAAATTCAAATAAAAATAAGGATGGCGCACGCATTACAGCGACAGCGTGGGAGCAATGGGGGGAAGCAGTCGAGAAAGTGAAAGCGAGAAGAAAGCTGCATCAGCAAAAACATGTTATTGGGAAAGTTCACACAATCCGCTTAGGCCAATTCGAATTATGCATGCCAGAGTGAAAGCAGCCAAACACAAACACACGCAAAAGAACATATGCTATCTCGTGTGTATGTGTGTATGTGTGTATGTATGTATGTCTGCAATATTGGATAGAGCCAAGTGTGTGTGGGCACTTCGCATTAATTGTTATTAACATGAATGCAAGAGATTTGCTGATTTCACGAAAAATCGCAATAAGCTTACGTGCTTACAAGCGCCTGAAAAGATGCTACGATTCTTCGATGCCAGCAACTTCGCCTTTTGCTGCGCTGCTCCGCTGCTCTTGTATAAATGATATCGAAAAATGCAATATGCCAACAATCGCATGATCAAAGCAGTTTGCCAGCTGAAAACTTAAGCAAAAGCAATATCCTTGTGAGTCCTTCAATGTGGCGTCAAAAGCGAAAGTAATACGCTTGCGACGGCACTGATTTGCCACATTCATTGACCACGCTGGCAGTTGTTGCTGCTTTGTGGCATCTAACTCCCTTCTAACTTCCACTGTTTTTCTACTTTTTTTCTTATTTTCATAACTTTTCATCGATATTATAAACTGCTTTTGTGTATGTATATACTTTTCTTTTTACTTTGGCGCGCCAACTGAAGCTGCAGACATGCATACGCACCCACCCTCTTCTCTCCCAGTTTTCCGAACCATTTTGAATCTCGAATATCCCGTGATTACTGCAGAAAATCCCAGCATTGATTTTTTGGAGCTAAATATTTACATAAAAATCCTATTATTGAAATTCAGCTCGCAGTTTAAAAATTTTTTGGCAATTATGGTTTTTACCTTCGATACTAAAATGCACAAAGCTGCGATCGCTGCAAAAAGTGGAGAAAGTAAAATTTTTTGCATTGCATTCCAAAAACAGACAAGCTAATGCTACTAAAAAACCCGTTATATGAAGTATATGGAGTTTACAGTAACCTTTGGAATTGATAGCCTTACTATCTACGAATACAGCTCAGCCCATTGGCCCCTTCTAGTCTCGTAGATAAAATGAACAGCAAATGATTTTCAAGTTTTTTTGGGGGCGCTTTTCCGCTTTTCATGCTGCCAGCTCAAAGCACAGTTTGCTCATTTTTGTGGCAAAGTTTAGCCACTCTTTGCGAAACTTAATTTCAAGGTTGAACTATTTTATGGGGAAGCAATTTTCATGTCTGCTTTTTTGAACAAGATAATTTATATGAGAAAAACGGTTTTATATGGAATTTGACATGCATACAAAATGGCTAAAAAGGGGCTTTAAATAGTTGAGTGCGTTTAACAAGAGGTGCACTTTGGTAGCAAAAAGAAAACAAAAGCACAAGAGCGATGGAAAGAGCAGCAGATGAAGCAGTTCTAATGCACAAGCATAAGTTAAAGCTAACCAAAGGACTACCAGCGTGTTTTGTTGGCATTACAGTCTGAATGACTATCATATAGCGGCAGTTATTGTGCAGAAACCGAATAACTCACAATTGCCAGAATAGGTTTGGATTTTGACGCTACAAGATTCAGCGAACAATTGTCTGGACTTCAAAGACAAAGCGTCAGTATTAAATTAAATACATTTAAAAAATCTGGTCAGCCTAACCATAGCTGGTCATAAGAAGTCGCTAAAATTTGCGCAGCATGCGAGTTACTTGATTTTTATGCTAGTTGCAGCTCCTTCCGGCTACTTCAGCTACATTTCAATACCAACAACTTTTGCCATTTACTTTTGAATCTTATAAAGACATAAATTGCTATAAATAAGAATTGATTTCTAACAAAACCACAAACAATTCTCAAAGTACAGCAAATATTTTGTGGCATCTCTCTATTGTCAACTGAAATATCAAGGTGCAAATTGATGGGGACTTAGACAAAAGCATGCAGCTGAACAAGAAGGAAACTTGGCTCAATGGAAAATGCGTAGAAGAGGGAAAAGGGAGTTGTTGTGAGTGCGCTGTGAGTGAGGGAGTGAGGAAGTGAGAGAGTGAAAGTGCGACATGCAATGGAACGTTGTATTTGTGGTTAAGTGCGGTTGCGGTTTCGATTTAAACAATTAAACTGCAATACAATACAACAAAGGAAAGACAATTCAAAAGACAGAGAGAGAGAGACAATTTTTTGCAACTTTCGTGTAACTCTTTGCTTCGAAATTGAGCAAAATTCAAATGAAAGCGAACTTGTGCACAACTTTCGAACAATAACAAAGGCATAGAACACAAGCACAAGCTATGCGCTGTGGTAACTCAACAAGTAACGGTACAATTTTGTACTAAATTTGTAGCTCAAAGTTAGAAATTCGAATTTGAAAAACGTAACAGAAATAGAAACGCAAACGCAAACGGAAACGGAAACAGCTCAAAGCAACGCAAATAACGAAAACAACGCAAATGTCAAACAATCTTACCATTGTCAGTATTTTGCAATTTTTTTTTTTGTGTGGGAAGTTTTCTTTATATTACAGAATTTGTCGATTCGATTGTTTTTGTTTTTGTTGTAGTTGCTTAAGTATTTGTAAAGTGTTTGCAAGCAGTTTAGTTTATACAGTGCTGCAGAGTTTGTTGGAAATTAGTGCGTTGTGTTTGTAGTGGTAGTTGCATAAAAATGATTTCTAGTGCAGCTTTTTAATTTATGAAATTATTTATTTGTGTGCGGTTTTAGCTTTTAGTTTAAATTTAGTTATTTGTAAAATTTATATTTGAGGCATTCCATAGTTTGTTAAATTGTTGCTTTAATATCATTTGGTTGTTGTCCAAGTGTAAGGAGTATCAAAGCTTTGATAATGCGACACCGATATTGAGGCTAATTTAGTGAATTGCAAGATTATAGTTTAGCGATAGTTAGTTACAGCGTAATAGTAGTAGTGCATAGTTGTTTGTAGCACAGAGTTATAAAGAAAAGGAAACAGGATTAGCGAGCGATAGTAAGAGATAGGGACAGGTGTTGCAGTGTGCGTAGCAAGAGTTGTGGAAATTGAAAAAAGAAATTGAAATTGTATTTAGTTTTGCAGCTAATATAAATAATATTGTAAGTAGATACAGCCGGCAGGGCTTTAAAGCTTTCTGTGCAATTGGCAGCGCCTTTCAAATCAAGCTTATGTGGTTGCTTTAAAGCAGTGTGGGAGAGCAAAACCTTGTTTGGAATCAAATTCTTTCATAGTGGAACTCAATTTAGTATTTAATATTGCAATCATTTTTACATAAAAAGTTTCTTGCCTCTTCTGAAAATTAGAGACTTTTGAGTTGTGACTCTTTTGTATTTATTGTGCGATATCATTGAATTGCTTTAGTCATCACTCAGCTAGACATCTTCTAAAGATCGTGTAAATGTAAATGCCTTCCACTGATTTAAAAGCTGAGCTCACTTCGGAATGTAAGCATTATGACACAAAAAGCTTTAAAGCTTTACTGAAAATCATAAGTTTGAAAGGCTGCATCGAATCTGGCAACCTTCTTAGCACCAGCTTCACACCGAACTTACGTCTTGATCCTGGTCGCTTGTTGTGATCGGTGCCCAGACTCATGGCGCGCCCCAACTCGCCGCGCACCTCCTTCAGCGATTTCAGTATCTCATCGGGATCGCGACGCGCCACTGAGGAACGCCGCCTGCCCACCAAGTACGATGCTGGTGGCGCTGCCATAGCTTCCTCTTCGCGATTCTTTTCCGCATCCTGAAACGATGAACGGCGCGAACCTGGCAGCGAGCGCGAAAAATCTTTGCCCAGCTGATAGACCTCCACCTCCAGCGTTTCGGATTGCGAGGAGCCGCGTCGTGAACCCGCAATCCATGCGTGATCGGGATGCAGCAGTGAGGTGCCATCGCCGATCGAGTCCACATCGTCCGATATGGATCGCTGCATATTATAATCGCGACGCAGCAGGCGTGAGACGTCGCCGCCCGACGCTCCGGTGGCAATTGAGCCGCGTGGCGACACGCTCGGCGATTTGGACATGCTGATGCCGCGCAGACCCTTCGGGTCCTCCAGCCGACACCAGATGGCGCGATCGTCGAGAAAGGCCTGCTGCAGCTCAATGTTGCACTCGCCCAGAAAGATGGACTCGGTGTGCGGCACCAGATCCCACAGCTGTATTTCGATGAAACGATCCATCAGACTGTCGGCGCTGATGTGCGCGAATGTGAGCGTCGCATTCCAGATGGGATTCTGTGTGGGACGGCTGACTTCGGTTTGCTGCACGGCACCATCGCCGCTGCGAAGAGGGAAAGGAATTGAAACAAAAGTGCAAGTTGAAAATATTTTAACACTTAAGTTAGGCTGTAATAAAAAGTTGAATGAAATGTTGAGCTTATTGCTGTTATTCAATTAAAACCTTGTCTTCTTATTTGTTTAATAAAAAGCAGTCGACGTCTTACAATCTGATGTCTGTTTAGATAAGACTCAAGTTAAGGCCAATTTTCTCAATGATACTATGACAATAGACCTTTTAGGCCGTGCTTACTTAACCTTTTCGGTACTACTGGGACAATACATCCCCAGATGCTTAGTCACACGAAAAAATTGTATTGGGGATTATATGTATGTATGTATGTACATGGACAATATTGCTTGAAGAACTTCAAAATAAAATGCGTAAACACTTACCACTTTGGTAAAATGCGCACTTTGGCGTAAGCCTCCGGCAAATTGCCATGTCCGTAGGCGTCGTCGCGCCACGCCAAATCATCGGCGGCCATGAGGGACACAACCAGCTCGCCGCGTTCCGCATGATACCAGACCTGGATCTGCACGCGGCCGCTCACTTGCTTTTCGCGCGCGATTTGCTCCTGCATGCCGAGCAATTTCACAGCGTAAGAAGAAAATTTAAATAATTATTAGTGTGAGTGGAAAGGCAAGATTTAAAAGTCGGCCTAGTTTGCAGGTGAAACGTGACTCGAGCGCATGAAGTTAAACTGTGGCCTCATAATTATGCGTCGCTTTGCAACACGAAGCTCAGCTGGTCAACTTTCTTCTGGCAAGGGCAGAACAATTTGCCAGAGTTTTTGTTAAAATTGTAATAAATCGATGTACAGTTGAACTTTCTGCGCCAGTCACTGCAGATATTGCGATTTTTATATACATTCAATACGCTGTGAAAAATTATTAACTTTTTTTTGTTAAGTAAACTTGCAGCTTTTGATTGATTGTTGGCTATTTTTTTTGTTACATACAGTGGCCTCTTCTTCAAATGTATGCTTCTAAGTGTGCGTGTGTGAGTGTCTGTATATTGTTGTGCGTAAATTAGAAAAGAAAAACAAATATAATTTATATTATATAATTTAAAGCAAACGAAAGTAAATAATACAAAATAAATGCGCAATGAAAAGAAATTTTGTTCATAAGTAGTGTTAAAAATAGTAAGGCAAATAAATCAAATAAGAGCTAAACACATATGCTACAAGCGCATAACTGCTCATGCTTATGTGGCATGCGCACACAGACACACAAAGCATGCTCGTATTAAATGCACACACACACACACACACACATTTGAAAATAAATCGATATTTGCGGCTTGAGTTTGTAATAAAAATGGATTTCCATTTCAAAACTAAACACGCATACACCAACACATAAACAATTTTAGCCACAGAGAGATATAAGCACAAGCATAGAAGTAAATGCAAATATATGCGCCCACGCACACACACACACACAGATATACATATGTATGTATCTAGTATAAACATATGCTATATAACAAATAAATATGGCAGCGTATGAGTGATATTTGTTTGCTGTGGAGGCAAGCGCACACGAAAGCCCTTTTTGTTGTTCGTCTGTGTGTTTGTGTGTATTTGTTGGCCTGTTAGCATATGCCATATGCATGCATGCGTGTATATGTGCGCATATTGCGCATTCATAACGTATTGATGATGGCTTACGAGTTGAGCATAACAATGACGATTGCACGCAGCGGAAGCGCCGGAAACGCCATATTGCCATGCTTATTGCATGCTGTGGAAGAGCAGTATCTGGCATTCGTGCATATCGGAGTGTCAGTCTGTCGAAGTTCTGACATGCGGCAAATATGCTTTCAAATAAGTAGTTTTATTGCAGTTACAAAGTAGCGCAATTTTTGTTGGCTCTTATGAGAGCTGGCAAGAAATGAAAAACTTTTGGGCGCGCTTTTATCTAGAGTTGCTAGGGAACATCATAAAAAACGTCGCTGTTGGGGATTTCGCTTCAGTTAAAAACGGAAAGTATCAAAAATGCATAAAGTTTTGTCGGTTTTTTTCAATTTTAGAAAAATTTATATTATTTTTAAATAAATTGCGAGCATTGCTTCTGTCAGGAATTTCCTTTGGGGCGCGTGCTCACTATGAAGAGAAAATACATATAAGAATCGAAAAAATGAAAATTCTCGACCAAAAGATGTGAGAGGACATCTCTTTCGAAACGATTAGCAGCCAAAAATTGCCAATATCAAGTATACCAAGGCTCTGCTATATTTTTATGCGATTGTAAGTAGCTTTTTTAATGACATGTCTTTTTTTAATGGCATGTTAAATAAATCTTGACTATTTCTCTTTCGGCACAAAGTGCAATAAAATTATTGAGAGCGATATAATTCTCGAATGTTTTGTGAAGTTTACGATCGCCTATGAATTAGGGAACGATTAAATAAAGATACGCTGCAAGTTTCGGGTTTTGTGTTTCGTTTGTAATATTTTTTGCGAATTTGTTTACGCTATTGGCAAAAATTTCTTAGAATACACTCAAGAAATGATCACGAAAAAGTTCTTCGCAGTCTAACTTCGTAATTATGAGAGGTTTTTGTCGAGTCAGTTGGTAGTTTTGAAGCCGCTTGGCTCTTCCAGCTTTGTCGCCGCGTTTGCCAGCGAAATTTTTTTAAATTTTTTGAAATTTGTTCTCAAGAATAGTGCTTTCATGTTCTTCTAGCCAAACATTGCAAATCTTGCCATTGTGCCGCAATTTATTTTGATCTTGTCATTCATTTGCAAACGATAGCAAACAGCCTAATAAAGCTAAAATTTTTAGTTTGAGAATTTTCATAAGACTTCTAACTTTCCTTCAAAGAAATCATTTTTGCATGTTATGCTCATGCTTTTGCAGCTCTCACCGAAATTTTGCTTTTTTTAATAGAATTTGGGGCCATCGAGCTCATACATCTTCAGTGGAACTAATGATATGAACATGACATATTTTATGCCAATGAACTTTTTGGGCGACAAAGTTTTCAAATTATTGCAGACAGGCTTACACATGAGACAGCTGTCAGCGCATATGAACTTTCAGATACTCGTATATTTAAAAGTTTGACATCGAGAGAAAACTGCTGACAATAATTGTGTTGCGTGTGTGCGTGTGTGTGTGTGTCTATCGGCGCTCGTTTGTAAAATATCGTAATGAATTCGTGTGTCTGCCTCTAATTTGATGGATGATGTGCAAATTCGGCTCACAGCAACTCTTTCCATAAAAGTGCCAGGCTTTGCCACAACACAAAATTATGCACAACAACTAATATAAATTTTTTTGAATTCCACACACAATTTAAGCATTCAAATGGAAAATAAAAAACTAGCAGCTATGTTTAAAAAGAGCAATCACAATATTTACAAATAAAATTTAGTTAATACTGAATTTTCGGTAGCTACAAATCCAATTTACTTGTACTTATAATTAAGCGTCGTTTTTGATAGTTGCAAGAATTTACAATGTACAATTTAAAGCTATGTGAAAAAGTTGTTACAAATAAATGCACAAATGCATTTTTTACATATCGACATTCTGCATTTTCATTCTAGTAAAAATTTGCATTCCACTTCAGTAACTTTACGGCTTTCCTTCCACTTTGCCGGGGTTCCTTTTTGTGTGTGTGTGTGTGTGTGTTCATGTCGCATTAGCAGCAGTTGAAAATTCTAGCAAATGCGATTTGAGTAGAAGAATGCGCTAATTATACGGGTTCGTTTTTAATACAGAGAATACAATTCAATTCAAATCAAGTCATACAATAAGTCTTAAGTCACTTAATTCAAGTGCATTTCCAAACAAACTAACCGATACAGAATCATAATCAGCATCGGATGCAGCTCAAATCGATACGTATGTAATTGAAAGAAAATGAAATCTCTTTAGAAAATATCATCTGATGTTGACATATTTAATGTATATATATATATATATATATATATATTGTAATTTCATAGCATAACTCGTGCCAGCTGGGGTAATAGTTCTTACAGAAATCATACAATTTCTTACAATGCTAAGATACTTAAGGCTTGTCTACAAAATAAGGCAGAGCAGAACTGAAGGTAGAAAATTGTACATATGAGAATAGCAATTAATATAACTTGTTCAAAAAATTTGTTTCAAAACGGAACATATACAGAAACTAGAGCACAGTGAGTAAAATATAAAGAATTCAAATTAACTGAAATGAAAGACCAAACTGAACTTCATAAGTGAATGTATATGTTAGTCTTGTGTGTCTGTGTTGTTGTTAAATGAGTACTATATGCATACAATTCAATGCGTGCTTCTAAAGCTGTTCTAAAATATACACACTTGTCTGCGTAGTTGTAAAAAGATCAGGGCCCTAAACTAATAAAGACTTTTATAGTAAAATTTATCTAAAATTCGTATCTAATTTTAAGTTGGTAGTAATAATCGACGCCTTAATTATGATTGTCACATCTAAAAGGAACATCTAGCTTAGTTGCAATGATTTTTCGACGAAATTTCTAGCAATTCCATACTAAAACTGCTCAAATAATTTCTCGTTAGGAAATATGATCTGTATATTTGACGTCGGTGTATTGTTCGATACTATGTTTTCTTGAAAAAATAACTCAAACTATTTGTAATTTTTGTAAAGGTCACAAGCAATATTTATATGCATATATTGAATGAATGCAAGCCAAAATTGTATTAGGGCATTTACAACGGTTTTACATTCATTTTTTAAGCCATGAAAGATAGCCGAAGAACAAACACTAAAGTCAGATATATATTAAAAATAGATTTCAATATACGTATACATACTTTTTTTGATATATGTACATACTATTGTCATCAAACTAGCGATAGCTTGACTGGCAAGTTTGAAATCTACACATTACTCAAAGTATTTGTTTTATGTAATATACATATATATAAGTATTTGTGTTTGATACATATTTGACTGTACTATAGATACATATTTTAAATGTCAATTGCTTATAAACAAAGCAGTACTTCATATAGCAGCATTTCATATGTGAAATTGAAAAGAAAACTTGACTATAGTAATGATATAATAAAGATTAAAAATAACATATATATATTATGTTATAGCATAAGTATTTACAAACTAAAAGAAATTAATAAAATTTCGGTATAATATTATTTATATTTGTTAGCTGGTTTTTGGCATAGTATAATGTTTATGAAAATTTAAAATACAGACAAAGAAGAAAAAATGTTGAACGAAAAATTTTGTAGTACAGTGTAGGCGTAAACTTGAACCAAACCAAACCAAACCAAACAAAACATAAATATAGTAATGACAGAACAATAACGATCGAGCAAAAGTATACTTAGTAGTAGGAATAATATCGATGCAGTAGATACAATACAGAGCTTGGCATATGGTACAAGGAGCTGAATAAGTTGTAGTTTTAGTAGTAGGCTTATGCTTAAGGGGGTGTTAGCTAGTAGCTTAAAGCAATTTCAGTTACCATTTGTGCGAGATCGTGCAGCGGTTTATGTGTTTGCGACACTTCCACTTCCAGGCAGCGGCTGTATGCATGGCATATAGATAAGAATGTATTTGCAGTGGTCTGAAGGGCCTGCTCTAACTATTTAATTTTGTGTGATTGCAGGAATTTTCGTTGTTGTTGTAATAAATAAGTTAACTAACTCACGTTTCTTGCAGTTAAATAGATACTTTATTTTCTTGGGCACATTTTTTTTAGTATACCAACATGCTTTACATTTTAAATTCACAATTTCAGTTTGTCTTGGATACATTCGAGCAGAGAGGTAAATACATAAAAAGATGACAATAAATATAGTTTAGTATATTGTATAAGTATAGTTATATCTGTTGGTTTTTTGTTAATTTTTTTGTTTATATTCTTAAAGCCTACATTATGTATTTCAGCACTTAAGCTTTTACTTAGTTCTGTTCGTTAGTTCAGCTAGACATAATGCTGCTGCTGATGAATTCAAATTCTTAAGTTACTTTCACATTTTCTATTATTTTCTCTCTAAACATTTACAGTCGCTTTCACTCTGCATAAAAATTTCTAGCACGATTTCAACATAAAACTTTAAGGGTATAGTATTTGTATGTGTGTGTGTTTATGTGTTATTATATAATATCATTATAATTTTAACTAGAAGTTATATATGTATGCATATGTCTTTATTGTTATCAGGTGTAAAATGTTAAAAGCTAAAAAAGACCGAAGGTAAATAAAATATACATATATGTAAATAGAAAGTTTGTTTGTTTGTTTATCACCCAATCTGACAGGAGTTACAGCTAAGAGCAGTTAAAATGTCGCTTTTCGAAATGCCATTTGCACAGAGTCTGTTTTAGCACTTCGTTATTGTGTTTCGCATAGGTGGGCCTTTCATCTAGAAACTTCATTCAATAAATATGCCAATACAATGACAATTACATATACAATTAATTACAATTACAAAGATTTATGCGCTACGGTTAAACAATTTAATAACATATGTATGTATGTACTATGTTGTAGTATGCATGTGTGTTGGTTGCTGCTTTAAACGCCTGTGTGCACTGCACTCTCCCCCCTTCCCCGCTGGCTAAAAATGTGAGTGCCACAACATTTCAATATAATCTGTTGTTTAATTTTGGAAATTTTTGCAAATTTCATTTAACTTTTTTTCTTTTTGTTTTTGTTTTTGTTTTTGTTTAAATGTTAGCATTATTGTTCTAAATTCGAAGACAATGATAAGTTTTTTGTTTCAATTTGCAGCATATGCGAGCACATGTGCCTTTGTATGTATGTGTATGTAGTTATGTATGTATGTGTGCTGTCTGTATGCAATTAGTAAAGCCTTTGGTGATGCGCATGTATGTGTGTATGTCTGCACGCATATAAGTACGCTTAAGTCTACATTTCTATTGTTGGTGCTTTGCTCTTACGGTGAGAGTAATTTCATTACTCATAGAAAGATTTCAACTAAATCGTTTAAGAAAACCTAAACAGAAAAACGATTTACGCAATTTGTTGGCAGATTTTTGCAAATAGTAATGCCGAATTTATTCAATCTTCACACCGAATATTCACTTAGAAATGATAACATACTTAAGAGGGTATAGCAGATTTTCGGTTTCGAAAAATTGTTAGTATTTATTGGTTACTTTTGAACGATTAACCTTTCAAGCAACTATATTCGAACTTGATCTCTGTTGCAAGGCCTTCCAGCCTCAATCTCTACTCGACTCATCTCAACTAAAAAAGTGAATTTGTTGCAAATTATATCACTTTCAGATGAACGTGCTAGTAGAAATACTGAGTAATGAAATTTCAGTGCATATCCAACTTCCAAAAAAATGGAACTGGGCTTAATAAACTTACAACAATGAAAATACATTTCAAAGTGTTAAGAACATTTTCACAAATCTTTAGGCCTCCTTCAAGGGAAGTGAATTCGTTGCAATGTGAATATATCAATACGAGTGAATGGGCGAGAGGGACAATTGGCTTACATTGAAAGCTTGCGGCCTTAAAGTTGAAGGCTTTGTTAATGATTTGCTTACTCTTTTCTATGAAAGAATTACTTGCAATAGCGCTGCTTTCTTTCTTTTTCTTTTTCTTTCACTTTCCATTTAAGTTATTATAAGTTATATTAAACTTTTTGATTAATTCGGCTGCGCATAGATGCTGATTGGTATGATACGCTATGACAATCTGTTTAAGTAGTGACTGCCAACTTTGATGTTATCATAACTGTTGATAGAACTGTGCTTCCTAACTTCATTCGATCATTCGAATTAAAATTTGTTAATATTTCATTAGCATGCAAGGCAGCCGATATTGTGAGGATATGTATATATGTCTCGTATATAGATTAACAGCACTATTCTGACAAGAGTCACAATTCGATATTTTTGAAGATTTGATATTTTTACTATGTACCTACATATACTTATTTTTCTTATGAAAATATTTAGTCATATATAAAATAATAACAACAATTGCAAGTGGAACTCCTCGAATCGAACTATAAATGTTGTATACTCTGAAAAAAGTATCAGATCTAAAACTCATTTCAGATCTAAGCTTACTAAAGAAGGCTTTAATATTTGCAAAAATATGCCAATACTTTCATACGCATCATTTGTTTTTGTTTTCGAGTAAATATTCTTAGAGAATAGCGATTGTTTTCATCATACACATTAAAAACTGTGTGTGTAGTAAGTACGTATGTATATGTTTAGTATATGTATATGCATGTTAATTTTCTTACAAATAGTTTTCTTCAGTGTTGTACTAATATAGGCTGGTTTTGTTTTTGTTTTTGTTTTCATTTGCTTGTTCAAAATCAATTTTCTAAATACTACCAACATCGATTAATGAATACTTGTGATTATTATTGTTACAGAATAGCGAGAAAAATACATTAACTGTTAAAGAACACGTTTAAAACTGCAATAAATTCGCATAGAATAGAATCGAACAGAAACTGCAAATTCAAAACACATCGAAATTGTAAAGAATTTTAAAGTTTTCAAAGAAAAATTTTTTCGAAAAATCAATTAACAGCCAACGAGTTCAATTTGAAAAATAAAAAAGAAGAAATTAGAAAATGAATGTAAATTACAACTTTTCGATAATAATACACAATTTTGAAGATGCTGAAAAGGAAGTGAAATATGCACTTCACAAATTGTGCGTGTATAAAATTCTGTGACAGCATGGAATAACAACAAAATTCAAGTTATGCTCAAAGTGGGACAGAGCTAGACAACTGTTTCTTAATAAAGCTACTTGAAGAGAGAAGAGACGTAGAGAGAAGTTGCGCACTATTTCAGCAGTGACTGTACACTATGAAATAACTGAAGTGCCTCACAAATTGTGGAATTTGTATTTAATAGAAAACAGTTTATGAGTAAAATTAAAATTCCAAACACTTTTTCAGATTCCAATAGAAGTTGCTTCAATTTACGCGATCAATTTTTCATATCGATTGTGAGCATACGAATTTCAGAGTTTGTTATGCCTGCTTTTCACAGAAGTTGTTAAAGGAAAAATTTACTCAAAATAATTTAGTATTTACGAAATATCTACGCACGAATACTGAGAAATGCGTCAAGTAACGTTTAGCGCTAAGTAAATTAAACGATGATGAAAAGTAAAGTGGAAACGGAGCTGGAAATAGTGTATCGAATAGACTGCTGCAGGAGCAGCCTTTGAAATGCATTGCGGTCGTTCACGCTGCTCTCAGTCGTACGCAGGAGCGATAGGTAGAAATGAGTTTTAAGCCAAAGTAAGTGTAAATATTACTAATGCTAAGTTTTCACAAAATTGTTCTTGTTCATTTGTGTTTTCTGCATTTCGAACTCTTGTTTCTGCATTAAAATTTGAAATGCATTAAAATTTTGCTAACATTGTTAGTAGTAGTTACTTTTTTTTCGTTTAAAATGATTTGCCATATTTCAAATACAAACCAAAAAAAAAAAGCACACACAATTTAAAATGTTTTCATTATAGTTTCAACAATTTTATACCGGAGTTTTGGGTAGTTTCCGTCTTGTCGGCGATGCCGGTGATTTGTCTGTTGTGGAATCAGGGTCTGTGGCACATGAGCATGTGGTTGTTGTTGTTGTGGTTGTTTTATTGTTAATTGGTATAGCATGTTTTGGCACAAGAAAAAAAAACAGAGTTCAAAGAAAAAATTTATTAAAAATGTTGCATAAAAGAGCGCAAAGATTAGAGTAACGAATATTGAAATTAATTTTATGCACAGTAAAGTTGAAGAAAATTATAAGCTAACGGCAACAACAGTTATTCAATTGCTGTAACGCAAGAGTGCCGACTTACCGGCTATCAGGCCCAAGCCCACCGGGCCATCGCCGGAGCGCCGCGGGCCGCTCTGATTGCCGCCACTGTTGCCCGGCGGCAGGTTCTCATCGAAGAGATCGCACATGCGAAAGTCGGTGGCGTGCTCCACCAGCAGCTCCACCACGTCGCCGGTGCGGTCCATAATGGAGCAGACCTCCTCGAAGCTGCGATCGATCAGCGACATGCCATTCCACTCGAGTATCTGCAAGAGAAGCGAAACAAAATTTGAGAACTTCACTTAATTGCCAGCGGCCCGGAGCTTGTGGTGTTGACGCCGGCTGATGGCGTGTTGATTGTGTATGGCTTCTTTTGCTGTCTGGCCTCAAAAGGTTTTACGTTTATTGCAAAACAAAATTGTTATTTCAAAGCGCAGAAAAACAGCACAGTTTGCAGTTTTTGTTGTTCTGTGCTATTTTCGTTGAAATGCTCCGACGCTGTCTATTACAATATCCTGTCAACTGTCGGCAAGCGCTGTGTGTGTGTGTGTGTGTGTTGCCTGCGGGGGCTGACAAAGCGGTGATTTTCCATTTGGCAACAAACACATGTTTACACCCGACACACACACCCACACGCACACACGTTTCACATTTAAAGGATTAAGGATTTACAGGCGCACTCCATTGAAAACGTGTCACCTTTGCTGAATACTCATGTTTAAAAGAACACACACCCACACAACGAGCTGTGCGCTGCAAATGTAGGTAAAGCGTTTCCACGGCTTTAGCGAATAATACGATAAAAGCATTTTGATAAGAAAATTCATGTGAATAATGTGAACACAATTTCGTAGACACTTCAAAGACTGCACACTTGCAAAAGCAACTTATGCATACATATACTATTATAGCTAATGATGACAGCGAGCAGAGATTGGCAGCCAATACATTAAAAACGAATTTAAATTTTATAAAATTGAAGAAACTCAAGCTGGCATGTGGCGTCCAAGTGAGGTACTATTTATATCGATGGCTTCGTTCAAGAGTAGCTGAAGAAGTCTGGAGATTTAATTTTTCAAGCATACAAGTTCAATGCTCTTCATTGTCTGTGAGCCACGTTAGTATGAGTTGGTTGCTTGAAGCTACATCAAATTTTAATATAACAAAAATTTGTACATGTTTGAAATTTACTATGCGAAAAACAAAAAAATTGGCAAAACGCTGGATATTTTGCGCTCAAACTGAGCTGTCTGTATGGAACAATAATAATAATTATTTGGCTGAGTTTTGCACTGCAACCAAAAGATCCTCCCCTCAAGAATCTACAACCCATTGCTCAGCACTCATTCACACTCTCTCATTTAAAAAGCATAGAACACAGCTTATTTGAAGTGATTGTAGTTCAGCGATTGATACGAGCTAGGTATATTTTTAAGCCCATTGTGCGCGTGTTCTTCAACCAATTTTTGCTATAGAAATGAAAATGTCTGATATTGAAAGGACACAAAAAGGCCACTTTTAAAATAGCAGAAATGTAATGCAATCAAAAAACTCCAAGAACTTGCAAAACGAAATAAAGAAGCGGTCTCTTACGAAATGCATAAAAATCAGCACAAAATGAAATTGAATTTAATTACGAGAGCCGCCGAATGGAAGCAGTATGGAGAAGAAGAGGAAGAAACGAACGGCAGTGGCAACGGCAGCATTGTAAAATTCAATTGACTGTAATTGTTTGGGATGACGTTTGCGTGACAGGAAACGTCAATACGCAACGTGCAGAAGGGTCCGAGTTATGGCATCCGTACACGCTGCGTTATATACTATATGCTATGTATACAAAACACGTGCCCGTAGAGCGATTCGATTGTGCAAGCGCAATAAAACAAACTCACCTTGTCGCCTTGCTGCAGGCCATTCTTCTCAGCCGGTCCTCCAGGCACGGTCCAAACAATGTAAGCAAAGAGTCTGCCATCCGCGCCGGTCTTGCCGCCAACAACGCGCATGCCAAAGCCGCGTGCTGCAAGCAAAATGAAGAGGAGAGAAGGCAGGGCGGGTTCAATGTCAATTTGCTGAGCATAAATATGTAAGTATATTTCATTTGTAAGGTTATTAAGTTCGAGTTGAATATTGTGAAGTACTGCCTCTTTAAATGCAAACCACTTAAATTTAGCTGCTTCGAAATTTCTTGCGCACAATTTAGGCCACCTTAAATGACATGACATGTTGTATGACAATGTTGCCACCGCCCGCCCAACACCTTACGCTTAAATAGTGGCCGTGAATTTAAAGTGGAAAGGAACTGGCAACTGGCATTTCTCAAGGCTCGACACTGATTTCATTACTATTTGTGTTGTTGTAATAAACAAATACACACCCAAAATTACAAACACACTTACACACTTTCGACTATATATTGCCACATATCAAATGGCAACACTCGCACATCGATAGCATCTCGAGCGTTGGTATGGCTCCGAAATGCCATGCTTGTCATGTCAAGAAAACTGCCGGTCTATCGCTCTGCCAGCTTTTTGCTGTGGCAGCGTTTTTAGTTGCCAAGTCTTGTTGTTGGCAGCTTTTGGTCTATTATTACAGCAATAGGTTAACCCTTGTCTTTGTTTGTATGGACATTTATTGGTATTTAATAGCACATTTATTTCATTTAATGTACTCCATTTTGGTTTAGGCTTTCCATGTGCTCTTGGCATTTCGACAACTTTTTTGCAATATGTACTATTTCAATAAAATTAATGAGCCAGACGTTGCAAATTGCTATAAGCAAATGCTGTTCTTATATTTGAAATATAGTTTTAACAGTCAACTTCAGATGAGGGTAATCATATTTTTCATGCTTATGCACATATACATATGTGAAAGGTAGGTTTCATCGAAACGATGTTGTATAATTCAACTTCGATTTTAAGAAAGGCGAAGGTACTGAACCTAACTATTGAATAAATAGGATAGTATTTAAAAAGAGACAAGAAAAATTTAATATACTTATGGTGGTTTATAGTTGAACACTTTTAACAATATAAAATATACAGAAAGAAACAATTCAGCCAAATGTAAATGTTGTCCATTGATTTGATAAAGATTAGCCAGACAATGTTGGATAGATGGATAGAATTTGTGAATGTCAAGTACCGTTATCTGTTGGCGAATTCTCAAGCACTCAAGCTGTAAAGCGCCTTGAACTTGGCCAACACAGCAGAACCCTTCAAAGGTTACGACTGTAGTAAAGTATGCAAGTTCGTAGAGGGATTAGGGCTTAGTTGTTTTTAAACTTTTTAGTTTCTTTGAAAAAGCTCAAAATTTTGTGCAGCGAAAAAGAATGAGCATTGTACTTTAACAGAATATTAAAAACAGCAAGAGACGTCTAATCCACGAGTTGACGGCAGAGTAACAGAGAGATTTTCCAAAATTTTTGTACACTGAATTTTATAAATATCATTTTTCAACATAGTCTCCACTTTTTTTAAACCTTTTGAATAATAAGTGTGAGCTTATCCGTGTAAAAAAGCATTCTTTATTACGAACGCTTGTACGAGCGTATTTTAGTTCAGCTCAATTTACTGTTGCGAATGAAGGTACAGAGTACACATAAAATGCTTTAGCAAAAAATTCAATAAATTCAAGCCAAAAACCTTTTTTCAAAAGCAGTGCCTACAAACCGTGTCCTTTTGCTCATGCTAAAACACAAAATGGCGGCATACTTCCGCTACCAAAAAAACTGTCACCGCGCAAGAAAAAGTGATTTTGACAGAAAAAACTTCTGCAAACGGATTTCCGTCAACTGCCTGCGACAGGACGTATCAAAGCTGGCGCACGAGCTGCCAGTCGCCGGAGCGCATTTCCAACTTGACAATGAGTTTTGAACAAACGAAATTGTTGTTGCAGGTTGGCAAGTCACTGCGCCGATGCATGCCATTGCATAATGTGTAGCGAGTGAAGTGTTGCTGAAGAGCTGTAGAGAGCGCATTGCCATATGAAACAGTGCCGCAGGAACGCCGCGCGCCGCTGAAGTTCAGACGAATTCAAAGAGTTTTGTGAATTGTTTGGCATATTTTGCAAGAGCACGAATGCAAAAATAAAGTTCACAGAATGAAATTGCTTTGTTTTACTGTGAAACAGTTTCAAAGTGTGTCACTTTGGCCAGAATGAATTGCAAATTTCAGCGTTTCTGAATTTTTGAAGAAAAATACGAAGAGGTATATAAGAACACTGGAACTGAGCTTCCATTGTGTTGTCAGCAAGATAAGCAGACAGGTGAATGGATGAACCAATGGACAGGCGAACAGCTAAACCTATGACAAACGTATGAATAAAAGATAGACAAATTGACAGAAGAACAGGCAAACGACAGATATTTAGAATGAAGGCTAGAATAGATAGACAGACAGAAAGACGGACCGACAGATATGACAGTGATAGAGAAATGTTGGCTAGGGCTATCAGAGCACACCCAACACTGGCGAACCTAACTACTCAAATGTATGAAGCAAGTGAAAGTAGAGCGCCGTATGTGAAAAGGCAGCACGAATTATAACAGCGCTACGAGACGTAGAAAGAGCGCGAAAAGGAGCTAAGCCGCCAGCAGCTGAAGATGGCCGAAAATGAATGCTTCACAACAAAGGATTGCGAAAAAGCATCAGAAGACAGAATGAGGACATACCAAAGAGGATCAAGCGGTATTGCTCATAACGGCCTTCCGCCGTACTAGTTAACGGAATGGTTCCGGGAGAAGCAGCCGTGCGGACGAGCAGAGATTTTAGCGTATTAAAGTACAGCACTGACTGGGCTTTCGATAAAAAAAAAGCAGACAGACCCAAGCAGGCAGGCATGTAGACAGAAAAACGTCATATCAAGATATATCGAAAGACGTACAAAACATTTCGATGGTCGTGTAGACAATGCTACATACAAATAGACTATCGGAAGATAGACGAACAGATTATTGGACATGATAGAAGCCAACAACTCCTTTGGCATACAATTAGGCTTCTTCTAAACTTCAGCAGAGAACTCAAGTTGTAAACTCCACGTCGAGCCTTAATTAAAACTTTAATAAAGGGGTGAGCTTTTCAGAGGATAGATTAGGGTAAATAGCGAGGGAGAGAACAAAATCAAACGCGCCTATTTTTTAGGGTCTAGCCTTGCTATGGTCCATGTTCTGTTCACTAAGAAAGATTAAGGCAAGTGTTGGACTCGCAATAAGTTTCATTAACTGTTAACTTTAATTTATAGCCGCTAACTTCACGCGCCGGCACAAACAAAGGGAGCGCAGCTTGAAGCTAGTCGATATTGACAAAATGCTGAAGTTACCAGCCACCAACCATGCCCTTGTGAGGAGCTGCTGCGGCAGATTGAACTGTGTACGCGACTAGACTGTCAATTTTTTAGCATTTGCTTTCGTTGAAAAAACCAAAAGCAACAGGCTAAAGTTTTATGAGCCTTTTTTCTATTGCGCAAATTTGCACAGACGCAGGATACATACATTAGGATTCTAAAAATCCTGCCAAAATTCAATACGATGCTGAGTGAATTTCCGTGCATTGTTTAGTGCTGTGCGAATAAATCCTGAGTGCGGCACATAAACTTAACATATATACTACATATATATATTGTCTGTGAAGTGTTGCGGGTGATGGAGTGGTGCTGGTGCGCTACAGGCGACTGTTAAATTGTTTGTGTAAAAAGCAGAAAGGTTGTATGTATTCGAAGAGATTTTGCTTTCATTTTATTATGTTTCGTTTCTGTAGCTTTTCTTATTTGCTCGCTATCTGTGCTTTTCTTTTATTTTTGGGGCCATAATGCAATTTGTTGATGTTTTTATGAAGGGTCATTATGATTTAAATAACCCCAAGGATCGTGTGCTTTATTTTTTCTTTTGCAAGGCACAGCAACAATGCACCTGGCGAAAGTTGTTGTTGTTGTGTTGTTGTGCAGCGAAAGTACACTTTTATGACATGCTGTTGAATATGCGATGAGCAATTGTGTGCACGGCGAGTGGCTGACATTAAATTTTAATACGGCAATTTTTATGCGAACGTAATACTGAAGTTTGGTTGCTGTTAAATAATTCGGAATTTATTTGCATTCATTTGGAAACTAATTTTCATTTTATGATTTTGCAGGTAAAGTAAGTGTGCACATAAAAGTTGAGCAGGCTGTTACAGAAATGCAATATATTCAAAATTGACAGTGATATAGCAGTGATATAGGACAGTGTTATCGAAATATCTGAAAAGACGACTTTTTTAAATGGCATGCAAATTATATGCATTTTATTTCAGTATTTAAAATAACATTATTCAAAACTTATCTTACTTTGCTGATACAGTTGGGAAAATATGGCAAGCAGCAGCAGTTGCCGTTTTGCTCTTTTCAAATTAAATTATTTGTTGAGCGTTCTTTAAGTTCAGGAAAGTTAAAACATAAAGTTTCTGCTCACTTTAAAAAAATGATTGAAGTTGTGAAATATTCTTTCCAATAAAACTTTTATACTCAAATGCACAATTAGGGGAGAGGGGGGTACCTTCGTCCTTGGGGCACATTCGTCAAAGGCGATTTCGGTATGAAGGAGTCACCGAACATCACTGTTTATTAGTAAAAACTAACCCATCACTAGCATAAATACCCCTCACAAAGTTTGCCATCTCTATCTGAACAGCTGACAAAGTTACGTTTGATTTTGTGTTTTCGCGCTTCGTTGCCGAATTTTCAGGTCGGTAACGTAAGAAGTTTGTGCCGTATTTATACTATTATTTCGAACAAAATTGTATTAGTATTACTTGAATACCAATTATTTTGTAAATAAAAGTGTTTTATGTGAAAATAAAGCACTGAAATTAGAAGTAAAAAAATAAAAAGAAAAAAGTGACACCAGGGTGGACTTGTCTTTTTTTCATGGGGCACATTCGTCAATATAACTTCACAGGTACTAAAAATCGAAATCGAATTGAAGCTTCCAAGACCCTCGAACCTGGCTTAAACCTCCCATAACCACACAAAATTAATATTAGGGTCGATCTTAGCACTTTAAACATTATATATAACAAATAATTTATAAAAAAAATTTGACAATAAGTAAATTGTTTTTAAGCTCTTAAACATGATTTTTTTTAAATTTTTAATGCTAAAATAATAAAAACGTGTTATGTAACCAAAAGCATGTCTTATCTAGTCTAAACAAGATTTTGTATCACATTATGGTACTTGAAAGTGTGAATGCTGAAAGTGCCCCGCCAAATGCCGAAGCTACCCTGGCATGGGGGCACATTCAGCGAAATGACTTTTTATACTAATCTTGAAAAAAATTATACAAACGGAACTTTTTAAAGAACTTTTAGAATAACATTTTATTGTTAAATAATGAGGCATTGTAACAGTCTAATCGGTTTTTAAATATTTTCATTACCTTCTGAAATACAGGCCTTAAAAAAAAGTAGACGAAGGTACCCCCCTCTCCCCTACTATATTTTGTAGAATGCAAATATTGCCATGCACTAGCTTGAGCGATATATCGACTACCAAGCATATCGACAACCTCGCACATTTTTCTAATTTCATTCTTAAGCAAAGTTTTGTTCTGAAATGAACTTCAGTTCAAAAGAATTGCCTTTATTTTATAACTACATTTTCGTGCTATACTATAGTAAGGTTTGAAATTAACGTCACGTGAATAGAACTGCAATGTGCTACAACCACGTTGGATTAAACATAATCGATGTTTAAAGCTTACAAACATATTTTACTATCTTGTTCATAAGGTAAGATTGTATTTGAAGTAGGGATCTAGTCTTCTAGCCAACGCGGTCCCAAAGACTTATTATGGTAATTCTCCATCTATTTATAGATTTTTATGGATGCGTAGTTCTCTCCAAATTGTGCATAGTTAATTAACACAATAAACGAGAGGCTATTTTGCCGCTTTGTAGCGCACATGAAGTTTCATTAAGGCCGTCTCGCCTGCCGAGTGCTAGAGAAGAAATTTAAATTGCACAAATCGATTTTTAATTAATGCAGCAATCATTGAATTTCATACAAACATTTTCAGTTGCTCTTTGTTGCAAGCTATACCACACATACACTCGTAGCATTTCGTCGCTGAAAAAGCACACTCTTAAATTTGTGGGCGAAGGATCAGGCGCAATATAAGGAACGACAAAAACAAGCCAAGGCTGTTGTCAAGTGCATTTTAATGTCGAGCTTAAACGACGTAATCAAACAAGTGGAAGTTGGCTAAAGCAAAAGACACTTTTTGAAAATACACAAAAATTCTTCTGAGCCGTTTAACCACTTAAGCTTTTCATATTAAGTTTAAACAAAAGAATTACAAAAAGCGTAGAAAGATTTACGGTTAAAAGTTTAAAGCGAAAACCGTTAAAATCGCTTCAACCGATTCAGTTAATAAAATCGGCACAAACGGTTAAATTGATTAAGCGTTTAAGCTGGTTCAAGCGGTTAAATAGTTAAAACTGATGTTTCTGTTTAAGGCATTTAAAATGGATATTTTTAACTGTCAATATTAATAAACCCAGCTGACTTCTTTCTCCACAAGTAAGGGTAATATGATGCATGCATTTTTCATGCAGGTTCCATTGTCACTTACACACTCACATGCATAGCAGCAGTTGCAAGTGCTATTAAAACAATTGCTGCCTTCGCTGGTCGTCATGCTTGCGGGGGTGCCACTTTCGGTGCACGAATGAGCGGCAAGTGGCGCTGTTGAGACGAAGAATGCTTGCAGCGCGCTTACAAGTTGACGAGCCAGAAGCAAGCGCGCTTCAGACAAGCAACAGTGTTGAAGGAGGCAAGGGATTTAATGACTTGTAGGCTGGCGCGTAGTAGCACGACAATAGTGGAATAAGTACAGATAAACAGATAAAACAGTGATTGGAAGGCATGAAAGAGCGGTGACATGAGTAGGGAGGCAGATGACGGGAATGGAAGGCAAACTTTCTCACATGCAGCGAAAGGAGTAAAGCTAACCTGTTGAAGTTGTAAGCTTCTCAATGCGTCGTTTACTTTTGTGCATGTGTATGTGAAGAACCACGTTTTTATGCATATAAACACATGCATACGCTCATATATGAGCTCACTCCGTATGTGTCTGTGTGTGTGTGTAAGTGTGTGAGAGAGTGCGAGCGCGTAAGTAATTCGCATAAGTACACTAAATAAAGCACACTGGCATGTCTATCTACATATGCATGCATGTGTGTGTTTGTTTTTACACATGTATATGTATATGTGTGTATGAGTTAGCTTTGGCTCAAAGTGGGATTTTACGTGATTTCGTGTTATAAATGAGAAACTTGTGATGCAGCATAAAATTCAATTGTACGGAAATAGCCCGGCTGCCTTCTAACTGATTGTGCGTGTGTGTGTGTGTGCGCTCCTACAAAAAAATTGACAGCCTTCATTACAGTTAAAGTAATTTGCTGCGCAAATTAAATCAAATGAATTTTGAATTTGGCCATCAAGAATTGATTATGCTATTTTTGGAAGATGGATTAGAGTGGTTAACGTCGCTACGACCCCTCCATCTCTCGCTGCTGTCAGTCATTTTGACCGGCAAAATTATGCTAAACATTTTTTCTTTGTGCTCCCTGCTACACTTGCCATCAGTACGATGGCTGAAAATAGCGCGCATTGCTTTCAAATCCAAATTCATTAAGCTGCTGATTATTGCGAAGGTTGGAAGGGAAAAGAGCGCGTTAAGCAGCAGCTGACTCGCAGCAGATTTGGCATTCTGCTCGCTGTTCATACGCCTCATTAGACAATATCCAATACCAGTGCCGTTTTTAAGTGCTAAAGGGCCGCTGTGCCTAATCGATTATTATTATTCCTACTTACAGACAAATACTTTTTTTTTAAATCTAACTATTTTTAAAATCAAAAATCTTATTAAAGGCCCTATGCTCGATGCTACAGAAGAGCCTCTCTAGTTAGCAGGTGTTCAGTTCGATTTCAAGCAGGAATAAAAGCGAAAACGCGAATTCCGTCCCCGCATTTTTTTTGCCAGTGCCTATTTTGTAGCCATTTTTTTGCTCTGTCTTTCGTAAATTACGTCGCAAGCACTTTCAATATTCTTCCCCGCAGGCTACATTTTGCCCTGACAAGGCAAAAATCAACATTGGCTGTATGCTTGCAAAATAATTTCATTAAATTTTCTTTGATCTTTGAGTGAAATTAATCACGCCTTTGCAGTGAAGGCACTACTACAACCCGGCCAAGACATACATACTTTTAAATGTCAAACTGTTTTTGAGAAAATGTATCAACAATTTATTAAGCGAATTTAACAGATTTTCTATCAACAAATTAATACACAAGTCAATGTTAATTATGCTTGTTTTGAATGCGCTAATTGCTAACATTTTCTATGCTAAACTATATCTTAAATATTACTCATACTTTGTTCTGAAATTTAATTCTGTGTATTTATCAACTTAAAACTGAAAATTTGTTCAGCTTAAACCTTGCTTTCCTTGAATATAATGCCTGCACTGCCATTAATCTCAGCTGTTGTCTCTGTAAGCAGTTGCCGCTGCTGCTGCTGCTTTGCGTCGCTTTGTAGAAACGCACTCATTAGCCTGGCCTGCAATCAAACAGTTGCTGCACAGTGGCATTGATTGCTGTATTTTCTGCTCCAATTTCGTAGCTAATTATTAGCTGCTATTGCTGCAAATTGTTGCAATTTATTAAAAAAAATACAGCAGCATGATTGCAATTGCCTTGAGTTGCAGCACAACAGTGCGTATGAGCGACTTAATAGCAAAATTTGCGCTAGGCAAAAAATTAAGGCAAGCAAACTTAAAATGAAGACTGACATACACACACACACACACACATGCACACATGCACACACACAATGCACATATTAGCACTAACTTCAAGCGTAAACTGAGCTTTTTTATTATGCACGTACCTGCAGAAACATACATAAACATATGCGTCTGTACAAGTGTGTGTATGTGTGTGTGCATTTAAATATGCATGTATGTGAACGCTTGCAACCAGCAGCCATCAGTAGCCACCACCAGCAGTCATCAACAGCAAGCTGGCGTGCCAGCAGCTGCGGTAGGAAACCAGTCACCGATTTAAAGGCTTCCGCGCTGTGCTCAGACATTCGCACACTCACACACACACTGACACTCAAGAAATGCCCACGCGTTGACATGCACAACGTGCACTGCGGCTTTGGCAACCAACAACACGCTGTCGCAGCGATGTTTTTTTTTTTTAGTAGGTAGAAAGTGCTCGAAAACCTCGTGTAGTGCGGGACCCGAACCCGCTAAAACCAGCTCATGTCCGTACGGAAAGATCCTCCCGGAACCACCGTTAGGTATTTCGTCGTTAGGTATTGTCGCAGCGGTGTGGGTGTATCTGTGTGAGTGAATGTGAATGAATGTGCGTGTGGGTGTTTCTGATGGCATGTAAATTGAAATTTTATATTGACAGCACATATACACGAAGGTATTTCTGCTGCATACTTTGCTGTTAGGAATTTCAGCTGCAGAAGTTGCTCCACACAAGGCTTTTTTCAGGCACACATACATACATGCACAGGCACACGTGCTTGCATGCATACGTAATTTTAATCTTACCCAAGCGAACATACTTTCATATGTGCATTATAAATAGGCACTGCCTTGAAAGCATTTTATCATATTCGTATAATAGTATACGTTCATATCATTAGCTCTAAGTCGAAAGGCACTAACTGAAATTTGTTTCAAAATCAAATTTTGTGCAGATTGTGATACATCAGAATAAAATATAAGTACGCTTCCTAAAAAATACTAGAGTCTTACATTCGCAGTATTGCCAACATAAAATATTGCTGTGCCTGTATTAAAGTTGAAAGAATATTCTGCTCTTAAGTGCAGCAGAAAAGTACAAACTTTTGCAGAAATTCTGTACAATTATGCACAGCAATGCGGTAATAAGAATTTTGCTGCCTTAATGCTGATTATCTGCGGCACAGCAACAAGCCAAAGAAGTTTGGACTGCACGTAGAATAATCAAGTTTTGCGGCGACTGCAAACTCGACTGGCCACAAAATTTGTCAGAGCGCACAGAAGGCGGAAGTTTGTTGAAGAGACTCTTGCCAAGAGCTTTGAGCGCATTGCTGGCTCACGCTGCATGAACCCTTCCTACCACCAAAAAGCGCGCAGCTCTAACGGCGGAAATACCAACAACATGGCACTGCCACGGCCAGTGCTAAGATTACGACGTAGCCAAGGCTGCGCTTTACTTACGCCTCGACATAATCACTTGCAATAATATTAATAATGATTTTAGTCAGTAATGCCAGCCAACTTCGCTTTCCGGCTGTAAAGGATGCCGCCGCCATAATGAGAATGCGCACTGTTGTTGCTGTGACCAGGCAAGCTTTGTGCTTGAGAGCAAAATTTAAGGATATTTCAGAAGATTGCAGCAAGTGCATGAAATATTTACATGGCAAAACTTTCGTAAAATAATTCCAATATCATAGCATACTTTTATGATTCCAAAATTAAGTGTTAAATGGATCACTAGGTAGATTTCATAGTGCCTACTTTAAAACTAATTGACCTTAATTAAATAGATTTCATTTTCATATCACAAAATTTAGTTATTTTTCAAGGCTCTTCAAAGCCACGATGTATTTTCCACAGGGCATTTCAAAACTAACTACGCCTCGAACGCATAGCTATGGTGAGAGCACTTGACTAGTATATATCAGGAGGTTTATATCATATCCTTACTATCAAATGGATATCTCTGTAGCAAAAAAATGGAAAAAAAAGCTTTCCGTAAATTTCGTGCTCCGGGCTCATGGCCTTTAGGTTTTCTATGCCAAAAATATACAAATATCAATAAACTATTACCTGTAATACTCGTATTATTGATTTTACGTGCTATGTTGAGATTTTTCATATTTCTTCTTCAACTTCTGCGCATTTCTTTTTGAAAAGCATTTAATTTCTTTACGAAAGCAAACGACAGTGAAAAAAGGAAGAGAAATTGCAATGAATTTTAAATGAATGCAAAGAAAGCACTGCACTTTGCAATGATAGAAAATGGAAAAAAGGTTGTTTAGTGCGGCACGTACTCATTTGCACTTGAACCGAGGATTCTAAGCTCCTCTTCACTTGCTGAGGGAGCGCATGCTCTGGTCAAAGCTGCAGCAGCATCAGAGGCAGTGGCAGTGACAGTGGCATTAACAACAGCTGATGGTAGTTGTGCAAAGGATGTGATGTGCAAAATGTGTGCTATATTGTCATATCGTTTGGTTGGCGATAACTGCCGGCGATAACCGGTGAATTGAAATGAAAGCGTTAAATCGCTACGTATTTGCATACGAAATGCAAATATTGGCTTACAATTGAAAATCGATTGCAAATTGCAAAGGCACGTCTGCTCCTGCATGTGTGTAAGCATGCGTGTATGTGAGTATGTAGGTGTGTGCATGTGATGGCTGCAAAATGAAATCGTACAAGTTGTTCAGCCGCTGCGACGAGAAGGCAGTGGCATATGCTATGGCGCCCGAGGAGCTTAATTGAAATTTGAAAAGCTTGGGAGCGTAGGGGTAGGTGTGTGAAGAAAGGTAAGCTCAAGCAGAAGAGTGCAGAAAAAGCAAGCGTTGTATGTTCGTCGTGTTGTGTGAAACGTGCATGTGACTCGAAAAAGTAGCTCCATTCAAATTGAAGCTTTTAAGTGAACTAATTGAAATCGATAAGCGCTGATGCCAAGCGCTTTGGAGCGTTAGCCCGGCAGTCTGCATTAGCAATTTTTAAAATTGCTGTGTACAGAAATGCACAGGCACGTCGTTCGCACGCATTTTCCTCGCCCATAAGCATGGAGATTGAATAATTTACATATTATATTTTACGGCAGCATAACAATTTTCTCATGCAACGTTTGCATATGCTAACACGAAACTTGCTATGGTTTTAAATAATGCATACAAAGTTCAAGGGTTTGTTAATTGAAAAAGTTTAGCTCGATTTTTTTGAATATAGAATAATAAGTAGTACATTTATTATTAAAAAAACGTTTAATCAAAAACTACCGCCAATATAATAAAGCTGCTTAAACGTTCAATCGAATGTTCGCTTCTTAGGATTCTTTTCAGTTCAGTTTCTATATTTTTTTCTTAAACCAAAAACAACCATTATTTGACAAAAGAAACATGAATTTTCGGCTTCATTATCGGCTAAAACTAGACAAAAGGTCGTATGATAATTTATAACTCTAGTTCGGAATCTCACCCGAAATTAATCCATCGGTTGGACTAATTTTAAAACAACCCACTGTCGCTTCGACAGCTACTGAAATTTTCACAAATGCTCAGCAGATAAATCGGGTAAGCCTTACCAGTTCTTTTCTGATGCTAATCTATTATTTACTTGTAGATCTTGTGGAAATCATATGATTGTCGATAGCAGAGTCAAAATGCACGAGTTTCGTAAACATGATTACTGCTAAAAGTAGGCAAGCTTTCAAAACTGAATTCGTAGGTTTATACGTCAGATATATGTATGTACGTATTTATTGTTAGTCAACCCTTTTCTTCATTGCTGTTAGATCTTTTTAATCCCTCCCCTCTTGCAACTCTAAGCCTACTCGAGAGAGCTCCAACAGCGTTACTTTATTCACATGCAGAAGCACACATACACAACTATCAAAGACGGCATCTACATGGAAAGTGTGTAAACGTTTTAAAAGCGTTAATGCAATTGCACGTCCTCCCTTGCGTGTGTGTATGTGAGCAGCATTGATCAAAGCTACCACTACTGCACCTCACTCGTCAATTAAATTGGCAAAGTCACGCTCAGGGCAAATAAACTACTGCTCATTGTCCTACAATGATATGCAGAACTAACATATTGAAAAATCAGCTGTTTCAAGGCATTTGTCTGAAGACATTTTTAAGGACCTTTAATACGTTTGTTGGCAGCTTATTGCGCAACAATTTTCTCTATACATATATATCATAATTGGTCATTTTATAAGCTTCAAAAGTAAAACTTGCTGCCGTTTAAAGGAAAATTTTGCATAGAAATCAGTACTCACTGCGATGTGCCTTGTCCGTGGGATCTCTGCGCAACACAATGCGTCGCTTCGATGAACAAATCGGCCCCGAATCCACATCATGTATAACAATTTTGATGGCTTCTCCATCCAAGGAGGTTTGCCGACGTGGCGCCTCCAGATCCTCCAAATTGGGTCCAGTGAAGGAGGCTAATGGCGCTGGTATAGCCACCGGTATTGTGGCTGGCAAGGCGCCACGATCACGCAACGCCGCTATGTCGGGACTGCAAGATGTGGCAGGAATAGCATATAGATACATCAATATAAGTTGCAGTTGTGAGGATTAATCAACGACATTTAAAAGTAACCCAGTTAGCGCTGACTCAAGAGCTTGATAAATCACAAGGGAGACGATTAGATCTTGAGCATTGCTCGCTATATCTAACATCATCAAACCTTATTTAGGATTTGATTTCAATTTAACATCAAGTAAAGGAAAATCAACAGAAAAAAGAAACATTTTTCAACTCCTTCGATATCAATGATTATTGGATAAATAAAGAGAGATGATAGGCATAATGGGGAATATGTTAAAATTTTTGGCATTAGCCTCTGTTATTTCTATTGAATTAACTATGTATGAACTATTGCATTTTTTTTGGAAATTATGTGAAAAAATATTAAAATATATTATATATATTTTCAACTATTATATAATATCTTTCGATAGATATTTTTTTAAGCAATGCTTCAAGTTCAATATCAAAGTTATGCCTTGATAAACACTTGAAAAGAAGTTGCTAACAGTTTGATATGCAAGGCGAATGCTTATTGGGTGTTTAAATACTGCCGCATGTCAAGTGCACACTTACAGCTGTGAGCCGCGTCGCCGCATGCGCCTGTCATCGTCCACCGTCAGCACGGGACTGCCATGGTCGGGGCTGGGCGATTCGTCGTTTTGCATATCTTCCGAGGGATGTGGCACCCGGAAGGAGGGACGGCGCGAGCCGGGCAGAGCCATTGGTGGCAGCATGCCATCGCCGTGCGCTGCTTGTGCCACCTGCTGCAGCACGCCGGGCGCAAAAACGTCATAGGCAGATTTTCTGGCAAATAAAATGGCAAACACAACAATGGAGATAAGCGAGTGGCCGCAAGCGTCGCATGCCTACCTTCTGGGCATGGCTGGTATGCCCAGTCCCATATCGCCGCCAACGCCCAGGCCGACAGCTCCGCCGGCGCCAGGCAGACCCGCTACAGCGGGCGCCTTCATATCATCGTCGTAGCTGTGCTGACGCGCCACACGCGAGCCTCGGCGCGATGCCATGCGCGAGAGCGGCGCTCCAAAGGGCGGCTCCATTTCTCCCTGTCGCGGTGGACTGTTGGAACGACTGGGCGCCATGCTGCGACCGCCTTTGCGGAAATCCATATCGCCACCGGGCGTTTTATTGCCTTTCAACTGCTACGAATAAGCAACGCATATGTGGGTGTAACGCTTGCGGGTGAATCGCTTTCATATCGCTTGACCTACCTTCTCCAGTTCCTTGAGTGATGCAGGTGAAACGTCCGAGTGTCGTCGCAGCTCGGGACTGCGTGGCGGCGCCAGCGCCGCGCCATTGGCAGGTGCCAGTGTCTGAGTGCTGGAGCCCAGCTTGGCGTCGGAGTGACGACGCTGCAGCGCCTCCAATACGGGCACGTCCAACATGGAATCGGTCGAGTCCTGCGGTATGCAGACGCGCGATGCCATTTTTCGTCGACAAACACTGCAGCGCCACATGTTCTAAATGCATTTGAAAGATAGAAGAAAGATAATAAATGTATTTAAGCATTTCTTCTAGAGAACAAGTTGGAGTGTTGGAGGATTTTTCACCCCAGCAGCTGTATTAATGGATTTCATATATTTGTATTGAGTTTTCAAGTGATTTCATTTATTGATTTTTTATGAATTTTATGGATAACAAAGCTAGTATAAGCACCTAATACTAAAAGGTAGGAAAGTATTAGAAATACTAATACCAGACAATAGAGTAAACTATTTGATCCAGAAATACGATCTAACATAAGTAATTTCTTTTAGCTCAATTTTCAGAATATATAGGAATTCCTCACTTCCCCTCACTCTTACAGTTTATTGCATAATTAAAAGCACTGAGTCTTATTTTGAACCTATAAAACTGATATATATATTATGCCGTATGTACATTTTTATACCCTACACCTATGGTAATAGGGTATAATAACTTTGTGCCAAAATTGTAACGCATTAAAGGAGCCTTCCTAGGTATAGACATAAGTATATAGAAATGATCAGAAACACTTTCTCTATTGATTTCCGGTTGTCCGTCTGTCCGTCTATCCGTCTGTCTGTCTGTCTGTCTGTCTGTCTGTCCGTCTGCGTGTTCGGGAAAAATAGAAAGAAGGAGTTGTCCGATTTGAACCAAATTTGGTACACAGTCGCAGTAAACCTCGAGTTAGGTAAAGTGTTAAAATTAGTTAAATCGGTCGAAGGACACGCCTACAATGGGCCTGTAAGTCCCACTACCTCGGGTTTTTTTCGATTAAATTGCTATAAATTGTTTAATTACTCATTCAAAAGAATAATACTTGGTATTTATGGTTAGGTGTGGAGCCTCTGCAAAATACCAAAAAATGGGCGTGGTCCGCCCACTGTATAGGCGGCAACAATTTTCCGGTAAAATTGCTCCCAATTGACTAGTTACGAATATAAATGAATGAAATTCGGTTCCCAAGTTGATGTATAGGTCTTAGATGCCATACAAGAAAATGGGTGTGGTCCGCCCACTATATAGGCGATAAACGAAAAATCATCTTAACTTCCATAATATATACACCAGAGCGTCCAGAATTGGTTACTTCGTTCCTGGTAGGAATATCTTTTAATTCTCCAGAAATGGGCGTGGTCCGCCCACCATGGGGGCAGTAAAATAAATATGCCGATAACATCTGTTGTACACCTGTCAGAGCATCAATATTTGGCATGTATAGTCCTATTAGGTATATGTTGTAGTCTGCCAAAAATGGGCGTGGTCCGCCAACTCTGTAGGTTGTAAATCAAATGTACCCACAATTTCAGTGAAATCACACCACTTGGGAACATGGTGTAGGGTATTACTCTGTCGGTGAAACCCGACTGATACTTCCTTACTTGTTTTCTTTTATTATCACAGTGAAATGGAGCTTCAAGCTGCTGCTGAAGTTCAGTGTAGCACTACGGGGTCATTCCATCACATTTTGGCAGTGTAATGTGACGGAAGCTCACAATCGTTAGCGACAAGAAAAAGGGCTTTCCCTTACAGTGGAAAGAGAAGGTAACATGAAACGAATGGCAGATGCGCGGAATAATGCCGAATTTCAGCTGCAGTACAGAAACAAGACAACACTGCAAATGCTAGACTTAACCAGGGGACGGAACGTGCATGCTGCGGATGAACAGAGGTGCACATGGCAGCGCATAGACAATGGCTTGCAGTGATGCAAGGCTGCATTTCCTATTTCCGCTCAAAATGGCAACTCGGCAGCGCCCGTAAACACTGATGAATGGTTGCTGCAAATGTGCAAGAGCACGCACACACACACACAAGCACACATGCACAAAGAAGCGTCGTCGTATTGCATGTGCACATGGCTAAGGAGTGGTGCATGCAACACAACGAAAGTATTGCCATTTTAATTAAGTTACGCGGCTCGGCTCGGCAAGGCACTGACAATGAGCAATTGTAGCTGACTGCCACTCAATGGATACAAGCAAACAGGAAGGTAGCATTCAAAGGAGCAAGCCATTTGCACTGGGCTTTATTTTTAATCAAACTAATAATGGCAAAAAAATAATAGCAAACGTGTGAGAAGTGCAGCTGATAAGGAAGGAAAAAATAAATAACCACTTTAGAAGATCAGACTTGCAATGATGATAGTGAGTGGCGATAATCAGTCGAGGTTATTATTATAAGCTTGCAAGCTCTTATATATATGCATGCGCACTATAGAAATAATAGCGCTATTCACAATCTTGTGCATTTGAGTTTGCAAATTTGTGCTATAGTAAATATTTGGTTAAGTTTGCATTGCTTGTTGCAAAACCCGAATATCACAGCTGATTGGTAAAAAGGAAAATTATGTTCTAAAGAAATTTCGGCTTCAATAAAGATTATGTCGAAAGAAAGCTTTTAATAACAATTAGTGGACACTCGTGCTGTTGTTTTTCGCATTCTTATCTAGTTTTAAACATTTCCTTTCGCGCTTCTTCTGCTTTTTTCCTCACCTATCAGTTTTCAATGAAGTATGTATTGCATTCGCATAGTAAATATATGCTATTAGTATATATAGGTATATGAGTGTGGCATTTTTTGAAAAGTGAAGCAAGTGCATCTCTGTAGGGGAGAGGGGGGTGCCTTCGTCCTTGAGGCACATTCGTCATAGGCGATTTCGGTATGAAGGAGTCATCGGACATCACTGTTTATTAGTAAAAGCTAACCCATCACTAGCATAAATACCCCTCACAAAGTTTGCCATCTCTATCTGAACAGCTGACAAAGTTACATTTGATTTTGTGTTTTCGCGCTTCGTTGCCGAATTTTCAGGTCGGTAACGTAAGAAGTTTGTGGTGTACATATATCATTATTTCAATCTAAAGTGTATTAGTATTACTTGAATACTAATTATTGTGTAAATAAAAGTGTTTTATGTGAAAATAAAACACTGAAATTAGGAGTAAAAAAATAAAAAAAAAAAAGTGACACCAGGAAATCGTCTTTTTTTCATGGGGCACATTCGTCAATATAACTTCACAGGTACTAAAAATCGAAATCGAGTTGAGGCTTCCAAGACCCTCGAACCTGGCTTAAACCTCCCGTAACCACACAAAATTAATATTAGGGTCGATCTCAGCACTTTAAACTTTATATATAAAAAAAAATTTATAAAAAAAATTTTACAATAACTACCTTTTTTGAAGCTCTTAAATATGATTTTTTTTATATTTTTTTAATGCAAAATATAATAAAAACGTGTTATGAAACCAAAAACATGTCTTATCTAGTGTAAACAAGATTCTGTATTACCTTATGGTACCTTCAAGTGTGAATGCCGAAAGTGCCCCGCCAAATGCCGAAGCTACCCTGCCATGGGGGCACATTCAGCGAAATGACTTTTTTTTATAAACATTAAAAAAAATAATACAAACGGAACTTTTTAAAGAAATTTTAGTATAACATTTTATTGTTAAATAATGAGGTATTGTAACAGTCTAATCGGTTTTTAAATATTTTCATTACCTTCTGAAATATACGCCTTCAAAAAAAAGTAGACGAAGGCACCCCCCTCTCCCCTACTTGTTTTTAGTGTAGAGTAAAAATATACTTTGCCATTTTGAAATGCAACCATGCAAGATACTTGGCAACTCTGTTATCTACACAAGCAAAAGTTTTCAGCCTCGTAAATTTAAGTTGAAATTTGACAGAATAAGCGAAAGAAAAGCAGCAATTCATACAACGTTCGATTCAGCACAACTTGGCGCATCGAGGAGAGTTGGAGTGTCACTGGATACTGCGTGAGCAAGCGAGTGGGCAGCTGGAGCCTCAACAGGTGGATTCTGCGAACAGCCGGTCAGATTCTGCGAACAGCCGGTCAGCAGCTGGTCGCGAAAGAAGCTTTTAGCTGGATAGAAAGAAAAAGCAATACAGCGTTTCGATCCAGCGCAACCTGGCGCATCGAGGAGAGCTGGAGTGTCACTGGATACTGCGTGAGCAAGCGAGTGGGCAGTTGGAGCCCCAACAGGTAGTTTTTGTGAGCAGCCGGCCAGCAGCTGGTTACCCTTTGACAGATCGCGAAGAAAGCTTTTATCTAGATAATAGCAAATAGGCTATCCTGGACACAAACCATAGTAGCAAAAGCACAGACTGTCAAACGATTCGTAGTTGCCAGATTGTAAAACCATGGAAAGGACCCCGACACGAAATCCCACGGCAACAGTTCAAGTGTCGAAGAGAAAATTGGCGGAAACTTCACCGGAGGCGGCGGAAATGAGCGGCTCCGTGGGCAAATTAACTGTCTCTGAGCTGATGGCCTTAATGCAAAAAACCATGGAAGCAACATTAGATGAAAAACTTAAGAATCTACCAACTAAAGAAGACTTCGAAAGTGTAAAAAGCCACGTAGGCGCATTATCCATAAAAATGGATAAGCTCACAGAAGAAAACCAGGCTCTGAAGAAAAAAGTAATGGATTTAGAAGAAGATAAAGAAAAAATGCGGGCACAAATGGGGCGTTTAGAGAACCATCACAGAATGAATAATTTAATTTTCAAAGGTATTGATATGAATGTCTCAGCCAGAAACGCTATTGAGAGAGTTTGCAAAAACAATTTGAAAATGCCTCGCCCTATCGAAATCGAGTATGCACGCAAAATCTACGCCAATAAGGAGAAAATGACTGTAGTGGCGAGACTGAAGACTGATGACATGGTTCAAGAAGTTTTTAAATACACAAAAAATTTGGCTGGAAGCACGATTTCTGTGGAAGCCGACCTTAACCCACAGCGACAACAGTACAAAAAAGCTATGCTGTCGGTAAAAAGCGAAATACTTGCCGTGAGCAATAAACATCGAGTTACAGTGCGCGATGATAAACTGAAGATATCGGATAAGTGGTTCCGTTGGAATAACAACAATGAATTGGTATGCGGCAGCCAGAAAGCAGCGGACGTGCTCGAACACTTATATGATGGTGAGGTGTTAAATAAAATTAATATAGATTATAATTTTATTATGAATAAACTAACTCCAAAAAACTTTTAAGTATTAATAATAATAAACAAAGCTATTGTAAAAGTAATGAGAATTTAGTACCGCTTGAAAATGAATCAGAAAGTAACATAAATATAAATATTATCTCTTATAACATAAATGGTATTGAAAACAAATTAATCTTCAATGATTTCTTTAAATATATAAACTCCTTCGACGTGGTTGTTCTGTTAGAAACGCATGCCACTGAAGAAAAAATAGAAAATTACAGAAACTACTTCAAAGGCCTTAACACTTTCTGGAAACCAGCTACGAAAATCAGCAAATATGGCAGAGCAATAGGAGGTTGCATGTACGGCGTTAACAAGAGATTGACAGGCCTGCAGATACGATATGACTTCGTTAATGTAGCCGGACAAGATGTAATTCAAATACAAACGGATTTAAATGCAGTAACAATCATTCCCTTATATATCAGAAGCGCAAATTGGGAAGGAGAATTTAAGGTAGTTGAGCAATATTTTACGAATGAAGAAGTTTGCAATCCGGTGGTAATTGGCGATATGAATATTCGAATTGGCAATCTGCAACAGGTGAATGGCGAAAACGGAAATCATTTTAAAGTAGCGACCGAGAGAAGATGCTCAAGGGATGCGATTGTTAACAGCAAGGGTAAAAAATTTATTGAATTCTGCAACGACTATGGCCTTACAATTGCAAACGGCCAAATGAAAGGAGACGAGCTCGGACATTTTACATATGTCAGTACAGTTGGACAATCTGTGAACGATATTTGTGCAGTCTCGAATGAATTGCTAAGCAACGTGGAATGTTTTGTGGTGGAACATAAGACGTGGTCCGATCACTTTCCTGTTAGTTTATCACTAAAGTTGCAAATGCAACAAAGTATAAATAAGGGAGCCATACTTTTGCCAAAAACTATTTGGAAAGCGAAATATAAGGACTTGTACCAAAAAAGCATAAAGCTAAACTTAATCGAAGCCAAAAAACAGAAACAAAATCTCCAGTTGAAAGATCTGACCGATATAATCCAATTGTCAGTGCCGGTTGACCGAAACTTTGGAAATTTTTCGCCAAAAAATAAATGGTTCGACACAGAATGTCTCAAGGCAAGAGAAAAATCGTTTAAATCTTTAAAAAAGTTTAAAAATGCATCAAGTGCGACTGATCGAATGACTTACCTGGAAGCAAACAAAAGATATAAGGAAATATGCATTGATAAAAAAGAAGCATACCACAGAAATCTGAATGAACAAATAAATAATGTTAATGACAGTAAAAGCTGGTGGAGTATGGTGAATGAAATTAGAAATCAAGGCGCGTTTAAACGATCTAATATATCAGCAGCTGACTTCCGCTCGTATTTTGAAGCGCTTTTAAACCCGCCGCAAATCTCGAAGGATATACAATATGCTCCAATGTATTTTGAAGATTCGCATTTAGATGCTGCCATAACAATCGAAGAGGTGCAGCGGGTCTTAGCAAAAGCGAAAACGAATAAGGCCCCAGGTGATGATCGGATACCATACGAGTTCCTTAAAAATGCACCAACGGAATTTATGCAAGAATTAACCAATGCGTACAACTCAATTTTTGACAGAGGCAAAGTCGATGAAACATTTAGAACCAGCGTTATTTTCCCAATATATAAAAAAGGAGACGACAGCATGCCTTGCAATTACCGGGGAATCTCATTCATGAATTGCATTGCAAAAGTCATGATGGGATTAATTAATGACAGGTTGAACGTCTGGGTAGAGGAGAAAGGTGTGATGACGGAATTTCAGGCCGGGTTCAGGAAAAAGTACTCAACAGTGGATAATTTATACAACCTTGCATCCATTGTACATTTGAAGCTGGCAGAACGAAAGAAAGTTTATGCGTTTTTCGTCGACTTCAAAGCAGCATTCGACAAAGTGGCACGTTCATCGTTGATATTTAAGTTGCATGCAATGGGGATTTCAACCAAGATAGTTAATCTAATCGCAAATATATACGAGAACACACGCTCGATGGTCTGGACGGGAAAGGAATTATCGGAAAGTTTTGCAACGGTGTCTGGAGTTAAGCAAGGCTGCCTCTTATCTCCTTTATTATTTGCACTTTACATAAACGATTTGCACGATAATTTGGGAGGTGGTATGTATGTGGATGAGCTTAATATCCGACTACTATTGTATGCTGATGACATAGTCATTCTGGCAGATGACAAGTATGTTTTGCAAAAAATGATAAGTAATCTGGAAAAGTATTGCGACTATTGGAACCTGGAGGTAAACTTAAGCAAGTCCAAAATCATGGTATTCCGGAATGGTGGCAGATTGTCGAACAGCGAGCGATGGTATTTTAGAGGGTTGGAAGTGGAAATAGTCTCAAGCTACACGTATTTGGGTATGCTGCTGACACCAAAGATGGTATTCTCACAACACGTCGACGAGAGGAACCAAGTAGCTAAAGTCAGTATAAATATGACATGGAGCAGTTTCCTTGGAAAAACCGACATCTCCCTCAAATCGAAGTGGCGTTTGTTCCAAGCAGTTTGCCGGGCGGTTCAATCGTATGGCGCTCAAGTCTGGGGCTATTCGCATTTTGAAGATGTAGATAAGCTGCAGCGGTTTTTTGTAAAGAGAATACTGAAACTACCGAATTTCACTCCGAACTATGCGCTAATGATTGAGACAGGGATGGAGGATAACCACTTTTATACGCTACAACTACACCTAAACTATATAATACGAACAATTTTCGAATATGGCGAGAATCGACTACCGCATCAGCTAACAAGGAAAGTTTTGGACAAGCAAGTGTTTTGGACAAAAAACATAAATGAGCTAGGAAAATCCTTAGATCTTACATGGAGCACGGTCCATATGACGAGGCAGCAGTGGGAGAGGCAGCAGAATGAGCTGGTTGACAGTTTAAGAGCGACGCAAAAGCAAGTATATATGGAACGGGCTTTAAAGACGGAACGATATTATAGCCGGCTAGATCACTTAAAAGGTCAGTTATATTTCACTGAGAGTCACAGCCAAGCAGTAATTATGTGGACGTTCAAGGCGCGTGCGGATTTAATTGAATTAAATGCAACCTCTTTCAATTCGAAAAGGACCAAACTTTGCACTTTATGCAACCTAAACGAAGATGAGAATATACAACACTTTATTGGAAGGTGTCCAGCGCTCAGAGACTTTCGGCAAAAATGGCTGCACAGAACAACCTTAACAGAAATCGAAATAATAAAAACACTAAATGGAGATTTATGCGGGTGGAAAAATCTAGCATATTATATTCTCAATGCTTTAAATTACCGTAAATTTTTGATCTCAGAATTCAATTAATTAAGTAAGGCTGAAATGTTAAAATTTAAATGTAAAACCAAGTCCTTCCGACTAACGACTAATATGTCACAGTCGTAAATTTATTTCTTAGTATATATATGTAAAATACTATCCTCTGAATTGTGTTCAATGCAGAATGAAGAAATAAATGCATTACTACTACTTACTACTACTACTACCATGCAAGACCATTTGCAAAAGATTGTGAATATGTCTAATATAATAAGGTGCATATTGTATAAGTGGCATATTATGAGTTGTTTCTTTTTCAATTTTGAAAGAAATCGCATTCGATGTGTAGTCATATGAGCATTGAATTAGATGCGGGTCTTAAAATACGCAATATTATGTCGTAATGAGGGAGAGTGAGAGACAGAGACTTGCAATTACTTTTTATGAAACAAACTGCTTCATTTATCTAACTATAAACCTATGAAGTACTTTCAGTAAACCCCATTATTTGTTATGTTAAAAGTTTTTATATGAAGAAAGCACCACATTTATTAAAAGAAAGTGCTTAAAGTTTGTCTAACTTTCAAAAAGACTTGAGCGATGTTCATTAACCCGCACAGTCACGAAGTTCACTTAATATCGAGCAGCATTGCATGAAAATAAAATGTACTCCTTTGGAACTTGGCAACGTGGTAACAGACTCGACAAGGACGTGAAGAACGACTGGTCTGCCTGGAGGCTAACAGCAACTAACGAGCTAGTTGATATTAATTGCATGGCCACAGTGCCGCAGAGCAACAATGGCAACAACAAAGAAGCAGTTGGAACTGTAGCTGGAGATGTTGCCAGTTGACAAGAAGCAGCAGTTTAGTTTATGTCAGCGACGTGTTCATCAAACGTGTCAAACGTGCCACATGCCACAGTCGGGCGGTGCCAGGCGCTGACATGGGTCCGTCGCTATTGATTATTAATGATGGCAGACTCGACTCGACTGGATGTGAGGCGTGCGAAGTGGCCGGCATGAACTCGGCGCCTTTTTGTTGTGGTTCATAGTTAAGTAGAGCTAGTGAGGCTGTGAGACTGGCAGCGACTCCAACACGAGCGCACGCATAACTCACAAAACAGTGCGGCTCTTCGTCAACTGCAGTGAATGGCGCTATTAGTCTGGCCGAGTGGCATATGCATGTGTGAGTGTGTGCTGGCGACCCACACATAAGCTGCGCCTTTCATAGTGTTAATGCGCGGCTGTCAACGGCAGCGCCCAACCAGCGCTGTGCTAAAACGTGAATGGACCGGACGGACCATGTTGGCTGAGAAATGGAGAAATGTGCTTGTGTTAGTATGTAAGCGTTACACTTACACATGCACTGCTTATCTGATTTGAATACAATTAGCGGCCGGGTGTAAATGATTAATTTGCGGTTGATGACGCTATTGCACTTAAAGTCGCCACAGCTGCCACTGCTGCGGACTGAGATGCCAGCGAGTGGTTGTGAAGGGACTATGAAGCGCTTAAGCGAAGGCTGTGTTTGTGGTGTCCTGCAGAGGGTAATGTAGCGAACATGCAGAGCCATTGTAAGCGCCATGAAGTGGCTTCGTAAGACACCGGAGCAGCGATGGAGAAGTTGTTAAGTAGCCATGCAAAGCAGGAGCACTTGGAAGTGTTACACTCAGCTAGATACAGACAGATACAGCTACTTATGCCTGCATATATTTAGTAAAATGTCTAACTAATTAATATGCTTGTTGTTGTTGTTGCTGGTTGGCTTAGAATGGTTAACTAATGCACTAGCCATAGGCAATGCTTTGCCTATAGTAATTTCGAATAAATTGCATTCCCTTGGCACGGCTCATTGAGCTGGAAGTGCGCCTAACCGGGTATGCATGAACGCCTTCAACATGGCAGAGCTCTGGTCATTAGCCTGTAATGACAGCCGCTTGCGGAGAACACACACAGTTTAAGTTTGTAATAGAAGTTGGCTGCGGTCTTTCCAAAGTTTGTGGGCGCTATTAAAATTTGACACAATGAATGGGACATTCCTGAATTTAAGTTGTGCTTTCACTGAAATTTCAGACCTGTTCGCTGTTACTACAACATGTGCCATAGATTTTATTCGGAGTGGGGGAATCTAGTCTCCTAGCCACCGTGGGCTAAAGAGCTATAGTGGCAGTTTTCCTTCTATTTACGGATTCTCATGTATCCACAACTTCAATAGGCATAAAGCAATTTTCTTTGAGGTTCTGTCCGTAAAATCGTTCGGCTCTAGATATATAATAATACCTATGCAATGAAGTCACGCCCTTACTTGCCCATCACAGTTAGACAGGAAGTGTTCGCCGGCTTCTTCATCTACATTATGAATCTTACTTGCAGGCGAACATTTTGCTCGGTTTGCTTTTTTAAAAGCACACACAATGCAATGCAAAAAAGCTAAAAAAAACTCAAGAACTCGCCTTAGAGATCGGGAACGCATCCATATCCACTAAGCTAATCGATAAGCGTTATATGAAACTGAAGAGAAAGCAAACATCTGAGGCACGCTTTTATTGAGTTATGCATTGCATGTGTTTGTGTGAGTGCGCATGTGTGCTGGTATTAGTGTAGCGCCAATAGTATAAGCCACTTATATGCTTGTCCACTTATTTAGAATTTATGTATGCAGCAGCAGCTGCAACGGATTTACAACTCGTCCTACAATTTTTGCTTTCGGTTTTTCATTCTTGCTGCTCTCTTTCGTTATTTCTCTCTCTTTTCTCCAACGCTGTCCCAGCTGTGGCATCTACCTGCTCACTCTTCTTCTGTCACTAACTGCCTATTCTTTTTTCTGTATTCACTCTTCTTCTTCGTCTCCTTTTGCACCCATTTTACTTTTTATCGCCGCTTTTTTCTTTCCGCCACACCCTCTTTCTACATGCCTTTTGCTAGCACTCCACTGTTCTGACTCTTGCTCTCTGCCCCCTGGGGTAACCTTACCACACACTTACCGCATCTTCGTGCTCCTCCAGCTTGCTGTAGCTGGCGCAATCCTCGCACACGCGCTGCTGGCACTCGAAGCACGTCTTGTGGTAGTCATCCGGTTTGAATGATTTCAGGCACACCCGGCAAGCTCCCGCCCGGCGGCCGGGTTCCGTTTTGGATGCGTTCGCACTGCCGCCCGTTGTCGTTGTTGTGGCGCTGCCTGTGGTATTGTTGTTGTTGTTATTCTGATTGGCTGCCGCATCCGGCTGTTGTCCGTAGCCACTGTAGCTGCCGTCGGCGTCGGTGGGCACCAGCGACGGGCGCGGCGACATTTTATTCACTGGAATGAATGCAAAAACGTGCAAGAAATTCAAATTAAATTCAACACTTGCTAGGGAAAGGCGCAGTGGGGTGTGGCAACAATGTAGCCGGAGTTGACGGAAACGCCAAAGATGCGATTTCCAACTGAAAGTGAACTTAAGTGATAGCTGGGAAGCTCGCCGCCTGGCAATGGGCAAATTGCATTGCGGCAGATTAATGCAATTGCGCTGAATGCTTTCACCTCTGCCGCAGCAGCGTTGTGGTGCCCAAAGACTAAAGCGACTGTGCGGTTCCGGGCTTACAGAACAGACAGCATCATGCTGAAAAAACATTTGTCTGGGTAAGTAGGAAAGTGCATAATGCAATTTGTGACAGAACTTCAGTTCAAAATGTGAGCTACGCTTTCTACAGCGCTAAGCTGCTTACAATAAGGAGCAGACCCGCAGAAATACGAATTTGAGCACATCCAATTAAAGCTGATATTTCAAGTAAATTATTTCCGCATATTATACTTTTGAAACGCAATATTTTAATAATTATTCAATAATCATCTATATAATAAAAGTCCTTGTCACTGACTCACTAACGCGAACGGCTTCTTATAAGAGTTTAGAACATAAGGAAACAAGAGTGGTGATAGCGCAGTGAGTAAGGAGCGGGCGCAGAAACCGAAAGTACATGAGTTCGAACGGGTTTGAGAAGCTTTTCATCATAAGCGATGGTGCAGCTTCGATATAAATTTAAAAAAAGTCTTATTTTATTAAATTGAAAAGCTGTTTGAATATTGAATTAACAGCCAAGAAGCTAACCGCAAGCACTTTTTAACCAAATTGTCTTTTCTTCAAATATTCTTATTATTTATTTATTTATTTATTTGTAAATTCAGTCTATGGCTAGAGCCTTACAGACTAGATTAACACAATATAAGTATACTTAAGGAAGCAAATAACAAAGGCTGAATTAGAACATTAATTATAATATAAGTTTAACAATTTTTTTAAAGCAAAACTCGAGATGGAAAGATCTAAACCACAAGCGGTTGAGATTTTGTTGAATTCAGACAGAGACCGAACCAAAGGCGCGTTCGAGGCATAATTAGTCCTGCAAGGGGGAATAACAAACAAAGCATGGTGACGTAATACCCTAGAGGGAACGTTGAAGTCGATTAGGCTGAGAAGGTGGGGACTGTCAACCGTGCCAGTAATGATACCATGAACAAACGACAGAGATAAAATTGTCCTTCTACTTTCAAGGGACTTTAGATTAATCAGTGAGCAACGCGCCGAGTAGGGCGGAATGGGATCGGTAAACTTCAGGGATCGAAGACCAAAACTCAGAAAATATTTTTGGATTCGTTCAATGCGGGTGGAATGAGACATATAAAATGGATTCCAGATAAAAGATGCGTACTCCAACCGGGAGCGAACCAGGGAAGTATACAAGAACAAAAGCTAGCATTGAATAAGCCTTCGAGATAGTGGAGTTGATATGACTCATAAACAACAGCTTAGAGTCAAAAATGACTCCAAGGTCAGCGAACTCGGACACTCTCTCGAGAGGCGTATTGGCAACGTGATAAGAGGACTGGAAGGCGGCAGCCGACCTGGAAAAGGTCATGTGAAAGCATTTTTTTAAGTTTAAGGGCAGGTGGTTACTGGTGCACCATAGATTAACGTTATCTAACTCGGACTATAGAACGCCTATATCGGAAGAGTTACGGACAATGGTATAAATTTTTAGATCATCAGCGTATAGCAGGAATTTGGCCTTGGAAAAACAACCACTGATATCATTGATGAAGAGCAGGAAGAGCAAAGGACCTTTGCTTTGTGGGACACCAGAAGAGGCAGAGAATGGTCTTGAGCGAGTGCCATCAACATCAACAACATATTGCCTATTCTGTAGATAAGATCGGATCCAGTCCAAGAATGTGGAATGGAAACCAAACTGGCCAAGTTTACAGACCCTATCGAAAGCTTTAGAGAAGTCAGTATAGACTGTATCCACCTGATATCCATCATTAAAGGCAGAAATGCAGTCATGAGAGAACGTCGCTAGATTAGAGACCGTGGATCGACCCGGGATTATTAGATCCTTAAAGGCGCCAACTGAAAATTGAAATATGCATTTTCCTAAACCCAACACTTTATAAGCATGTATATATAGAATAATCGCTAAATTGTACTATAATTGAAACTAAATCTTTATGAAAGGAAAATTACTTAAATTGAAGCATTTAATGCTTTTCTCAAGGGATGCTCTGCCAGCTTGTAAAGTAACTTAATTAAATTTACTTTAATCTAGTTGCCTATTTGAGTGTGGCGTTGATGTAACATTACACACACACTCACATCCATACACTCATACCACTCACACAAAATTCACATTATTGCGAATATTTTATGCAGGACTTTTGGAACAAATGCCACGCAAATTGCAAACTGCTAATTGATTAATTAACGAGCAGCGCACGCACACAAGCGCAAAAACCAGCGCACACGCGTGCCATGTAGGCTTACATGCGCACACACTCATGCATGCTTACATCCACACATAAGTAAATGTGAAAGTCAACGCAAAAACCGCAAAATGGCGAAATAGGCTTGCGCTGTGAAAACAGCAGCGGCGGCTTGGCGGCAACAATTTCCCCCAACAGTTCTGCATTAAAAACTAAATGCAAAACACACACACTCATGCAAATATAGCGGGCCGAACATTATTCACTGTTACTAATTGTCACTGCTAGAGTGGCAGCAACAACTCGGCGAAGGGGCGAGCAACTCTGCCTGCCAATGCAAGCAAGCAAACAAGCAAAAAAAGACAGCAACGCACACATGCATGAAATTAAACTTCACACAATGTGCATATTGGCCTGTGCATGTGTGTGTGTGAGTGTGAGTGTGTGTGTTCTGTGCTGCCACATGCAGCGCATGCAATTCCACTGGCGAGCTGCGCTTTAATAAATCATTTCATGCCCTGCTAAAGAGACAACCAAATAGTTAAATATGTAAATGCAAAAAGTACACACACATACGTTCAAGCATGAAAACACACACTTATACGTTAGTCCGCCGACATAACACACCGGCACGCCCAAAAACATGGCTTGCTGACCAAAACAATCATGAACATTACAAGCCACTCAATCACAGGGCACTAACTCACACACATGCACGCAAGCGCATTGCCCGGTCTATAAGAAAAAACAGCACACACACAGACACACGTACATGTGTGCTTTCATTTAATTTACTCTGTTTGTGCCAGTTCCGCCTGTCAAAGCAATTGATTTAGGCATTTTAACTCAAATATTTGAATTAATTAAATTTTTTCTTCAACTTTTTCAAGAGTCAAATAAGCTGTAGTTAATTATTTATCAAATAATTTATATATGTAGGCACACAAAAAGAAAAACCACACTTTTATAGTGATCAACAATAGTGTATTCAATAATATTATATATGTATTTGAATTTATTTGTTAAAAACGAACATTTCTGCGTATTGCTCTCTCAACTGTGAGAGATCGCTATTATTTAGGTTCATTGTGCCATGAGTTGCGACACAATTTAAGATTACTCTTAATAGTATATACGAAAGAAAAGTTGAAGATTCACCGTGAAGCGATACTGCGAGAGGAGAATTATAAAAAATTTATAGAAAAATTATGCATGTGTAATTCTGAAATTGTCTGAATACTTTTGCCGACAATGAAAAGTTTGAGAGACACACTTTTGCGCACAACTCCTTCAAACCTTTTAGGCACTTGGAAAATATTCAATTTCCAAAAAAATTTACACAATCGAAATATTTTTCGCAGCAACACGCACACACTCATAGAAAGTCACTTAAACACATCGTCCTTTGAGTTTATATGCCGGGCAGCTGGCAACGTAGCAGTGCAGATAAAATTCGCTGCGGCAAGCGAATTCACGTTATTTCACGTTTTGCGAAGAGCCAAACTAACACACGTTCAACATAATTCAAGCGCACACACACTCACGCACAAATATATGCGCCCACGCGCATTTGCGCTTTTGTAGCCATGATGTTTATGTGCCAGTAATTTTCCTACTTTTCGTACAATCCTTTTTATATATCATTCTATTTTATGCTATTTATAGCAAAGTTTGCGACTTGCGATTTTTGTGTGAATTTTGCAAAAGCATGCTCGTATGTTGGTGTGTATGTATGTAGGTAAGAATGAGTGCAGCCTTAAAAGTTGGCTTTCAAAAAGTTGTGTTTTTGTGAAAATTGTTTGAGCAGTTGGAATAAACAAGCGGCAAAAGGTACACACGCACACATTAGCACCCCAACTTATATACATTACACACACATGCCTGTCTGTTGGCGCTCTGTTGTTTGAGTTCTGCATTGGTATGCGCAGCCGAGAGCAGTTTTTGTGTTCTGAAACTGCAGCAGATGTGACAAGCTGTTGCACCTTCTGCTTTCCCTTTTTTCAAATGGCAAAAAGTTGACCTGACCTTGTTTGTGAGGTACTCATGGGCACACGGTTCAAGAGTCATCTACAATGTAATCATATTGTTGTCGTTTCTCATGGCTATTTTCAGGGCGCTTTAATTGAGGGAACAGCGGACGACGTTGACACTCTGAGAGAATAAGGTAACGAATAGGTAAGAATGTGTTTTTTTATTCAAATGAGAAAAAATTAATTGTTGTATGCTATGTGTGACGGCAAATAAAGAAAACTGATGGCTATTTGAATAAATGTAATTTAATTTTATGCAACTTGGCGGAATACAAAAATATAAGTTAAAGAAAAAAGGCTGTTTAACGAAATTGGTGCTCTTTTCGACGCTCAGCCAAAGTAAAAAAGTCTTTTTTTAAAGTTGAGCTGCCATCCGTTCGAACTATGGAACAGCACAAAATATATAAATGTCTGGATAGCTATAGGCATCGACTTTCTACTTTGTCGATGATTCCAATGTCTGTGGGAAAGTTTTTTTGCAGTCTAGAAAATGCCTCAATTAAAACGTACTAGTGATAACCCTATATGCCTTCATTTAATGATATGGCAACACTGCACTGGGTAGTAAAGCGATCTGTTTCAAACCCTTTTATTTGAAGAATGACTAGAGCAATATATACCTAATCTGATATTTTTGCGTGGAACTTTTCATCAAGACCTTAAAATATGATATCACTCAAACTTTTTCGTTTTGTTGTTCGTCTGGAAAAATCGCCGCTTTCTAGTAAATTTCTAGTAAATTACTATATTAATATAGCTTCGAAGAAGTTAAGCTTATTATAAAAAATTTATATTATAAAGCAATGGCAAGGAAGAACGACAATATTATTTGCTCCGAATTTTCGAAGGGCAGTCAAAAAGACATATCGTAGAATATGTCATTAGTATAGCATTTTCTTACCACACTCATATTTATGTTACGCTATCTTTTGTTACACTTCCGCAAACATAGAAATCGGACACAAGCGGAAATAACATTCATGTGAGCTTTTGTGCTTGTATGTGTGTGTGTGTGTGTGCTTCTTGTTTATGCTTATTTTCCTTGAGCTGCCACTAATGCCCCGCTTAATATGCACAATTCTAATTAAGTTTACAGCCATGCACGCAGTACGTTCACTTGAACATAGTAAACAATTCCAAGCGCTCAAGCAAATTAGGTTAATATGTGTTCGCTGTTCCATTCTGCCCAAACACGCATGACCTAGCTGAAATGTTCGGCCGGCGATAAGGCCAGCAGTTGTTTTGGTAAGCGCAAGTGTAATGGCTGTGATTTTATTTAGATAAATTACATTGGAATGTTCACGCATTAGTGTAAGTGTAGTAGTGTTGCATTGCTCTATGCCATCTTCTACAAAAGACTATTTTGCTTCAAGCATAGCAAGTAAATCTTTTTAGAAATGCACATTCCTTCTCTTAAATTGAGTTAGAATAATACAATATAACGTTTGAGTTCCAATTGAATTTTGGCCATAGATTGCACAAAAGCATTTAAAAAAAATGATTAAATTAATGCTTGCCTAACAAAAAGCAGAAGTAATGCTTTTCAGTGATTTAAAGTTGCTTTAAGGCTATTTTCCTTAGTTATGTTTAGAAATTAATCCATTCTGATGCTCATCTTATTTTTCATTTATTTTTCAACTCACCTCTATCCTGTGCCGTCAGCAGTGAAGATGACAATGTCTGCTTCAGCTTGCCGAAAGTGCCACCCGCATCAGGTGCATTCTGCGCTGAAGGCGTCTCGTCCGTGGCCACCATCTAAATGAGGTTAAGAACAGAGTAAGAGAGAAATTAAGAATTGAAAAACAGCGTAGAAAGCGATAAAATAACAATGTCATCAAATAAGCCAACTCTGCACAATTAACCATAAAAATGCCATAACAGAGAAAGTGCTCAAGCTCGACGTTTAGTTTGGCGGGAGCGTTCGCCCATGGGCGGAGTGTCGCAGCAGATGACCACAATGGATCATAAATCGCGTACATTAAGATATTGTAAAAACGGAATAATAAAGAAAAGTAGTATGGCAACTTTGATGGACACTAACCGAGCATTTTATGGCGTCGGAAGGCAGGTGTAGCTTAGTTCGCCGCCAAAAGCTTTTTCGTGTCGCGCGCTTTTTAGTTGCCAGCGTGCATAGAGTGACCATGTTTAGTTTTTTTGATTCGAAATTTGCATATGTTGGCAAGTGCATTTCATATTACTTTGGCTCGTAGGAAAAATATTTTTCTAACCTTTTTAGCATTGATCGTATACAGAACGATTAGAAAATTAAAAAATTTATTCATAAATTATTTGCATTGCTTTGAGTGCATAATATTAATTTATTGGATGGAGTACTGTATTGTGACTTAAAGATTTATTTTAAGCAGCTAGAATTTATAACGTTCTGATCTTTCACTCAAAATGTTCACACTTAGCCGCTTCTCTTGCACATATGCTGCTGACATTGATCTCTCACTTTTCAATGAAAACATCACGTTTTGCTCATTACCAAAGTTTGAACAAATTCTATAATTTTTCTTAATGCAATCTGACCACCTCAGGCATACTGTAGTACTGTAAAAATTCTATACAAATATGCCATAGCGAGTATAGCGAAGAATCTGTTAAAATTTTGCATATACAACTTTTAGATGCCCACACCGACACAAAAAGGAAACGTAAATTTCCGCAGCACGGCGCGACATGACAACAATGACGGCGAGGGCTTAACTCTTCTTTTTTGCTGGCAACGCCGCCATTCAATTTCAATTTCGACTAATTTGCCATTTTGACATTTTACTTAACAATGCGCTTAGGCTCTGTCGCGTTATATGTATGTCGCGTCAAACTGGCAGCCATTTTGAATTGAACTCTTGTGTATGCGCGAAAAAGCAGGCAAATTATGGAGGCGTAGAGCGAAGCTTCTTAGCAAGCTGGCAGCACTCCAAATTGCCGCCATTTCGCACGTATTACAAGCGGCGCGCTGTCAACATTTTATGAAGTGGAAATTTCCTATTTGCGCACAAACACACAAACGCGCAGACACACACACTGATAGAGGCAGATACACAGATAAATAAGCGCTGACAAAAGCCAACATACAAACCGACGCAGACATGCACACGGCGACAGCGACACCGATAGCGACAACAACACAAACAAACAATCACCAAGGACAAATTATGTACTTAAAGTGCGAAAGTGTTTGTGTGCGATCATCACTCGCCGTGGCAGCAGCGCCTTGCTTTGCCTTGCCTTTCCCAGCATATCGACAGTCTTCGTCGTTCTCTTCGTAGCCTACACTTAGGCGCGCGAGCTAAGTGTACTCGCTCTGTTGCGTCTTTCGGGCAGACTTACGGACACACGTAAGTACTACGTGTCTACTGTGCGCCGCACAGTGGTCAGAGCATCGGCAGCAAAATATGAATTTCATTGACGTCATGAATCGGAATTTATAGTTATAGTACTTAGTTTTGAAAGAGCACCCAAAAATAGATAATTCGCTTTCACCTTCAAGCGTCGCTTGTATCTTTGCCATTTTTATTCAACTGGGCTGAATGAAAAAAACTATACTAACGATCTATTAGGCTGTACAAAAAAATACTGTTCCTTTGATTCTATATAAAGGACTATGTCACAACGACTACGAAACTTTGAGAAAGTTAAATACGCTTGAATTTTTCTAGCATTCAAAGTGAGCGTGTATTTGAATTCGGTAAAAGTGTACAGTTTTCGTTCACCTGCATCAGATTAGCTATGTATTTTGATGCATTATACTGTCCTTAATATTCCTTTTAGTCAAACTGACACAATCAAAGAAATCGGATTAAAGCTTCTTGATTTCGACGGCTTCGTTCATCCTGCTAAGTATGGAAATATAGAAGAACTTGAATTTGTTACTCCTTTTGGATTTTATTTGTTTATTTTATCAACTGAGTATAACTCTTTCTGATGAATATATAACTTAACTTATGCATACAAATATTTCGTACAACAGAAAGAATGAAGCATACATCTTAGCCTTTACTGGCGATATGCAGAACTATTTAATCTATGTCAGCTGTTATGAGCATAAAGCTTGAACCCATGTGAGTTACAGATTGTTTTGGTATACCGAAAGAGTTCAATTGGGTCTTACAGAATAAAGCCAGTGTCTTAAGTGCTATTAGATTATATTTGAAGTGAGGCTACAGTCTCCAGTCACCGTTGCCTAAAATGCCTATTGTGACATTGCTTGCCTTTAACTACATCAATTCTGCCAGCTATGTCATGAAGAACTGTCGTGAGTATGCCTGACATGCGACCACTGTGCGGCGTCGCGAAGTTGCGCCGGTGTTGCCCTTTGATGCTGATGATGTCATTTATTTTTTACGTACTGCTGCGCTGCATGGAGCCTATTTACGAGCCTATTTACGTTTGGGCCTCATGCCAATGCCAATATTATCCTTGCTGTACGTGCATGTCTGTGTCTAGCTGTGTATGTGTGTGTTTGCATGTTTGCTTAAAATTCACAGTGTTGCGCTGTAGTTTGTGTTTGCTTCTATCTTCTTACCGTCTGCCTGCACAGATGCGCCTCAGTTGAGATCAAAGTTTTCTGCTGGAAAATACATAGCAAGCCAGTAGAGTGGCAAATGGCTGCTAGTGCGAGTGTGTGAGTGCGATTGCGAGGCTCTTTTAGCGGTATGTGCAGTTGCGGTTATGAGTTGAAGTACATCCGTTTTAAGGCATGTTTATTTGCTGTTGCTGTTGCCGTAATTGTCGTTAGCAGGTGTTTTTGTCATTTTCTCAAATGCGCGCACATACACACACACACACACACACACAAATATGCAAGCAGTAGTGCGAGCTCACTTGAAGGACGCTCTAATTGAAGTGTTAATTTGCAATTTTGATGGCAAACTTTAAATCTTTCACTTTGCAGAGAATGCGCATTTTGAAAGGTTTTAAGATTAACTGAAATTTCCAGAGCCAAACTTTATAAAGGCATTATTTTGGAAATTTCATTCGGAAATTTTTAATGCATCAAGATATTTGTGATCATTATTATTCATAGCAGGTGAACATATTTTTATAAAGAAACCAACGTTTGGAGGATATCCCTGTACGTGCAAAGCACTTGTTGGCTTAAAAAGAAGTATAGATAAGGAATAGGATAAATTGGTGTTGTGTTGGTGGACAATTAGACCCTTGTATTGTCTCTGGTTTCAAACTTAGATGGAGCTATCTACACGTCTTCTAATGCGCCGATACCTTTTTTGGCTGCAGTTATGTCGTTAATTCGCTCGACACAGCCAAATCTGATACATTTAGAGTGCTACTCGTATCTTACAACAATTTTTTTTTTGGGAAAATTCGATCAGACAGCAACTTTAGGAAGACAATCAAAACTTTTCGAGAGCAAAGCACAAATTTCGCAAGAATGTTCTTATGATACAGCAGATTGCATTGGCTCAGTCAGTTTTTGAACTGCGCAACTTTCACTTGCATCGATCCATTGATTTTTATTGCTTCTTTTATCTGCATAATAATAAGAAACGTATATGCTACATAGCACAAGCTTCCCTAAGCAAAGCTAAAAGAAGATTATATGAATCATACTAATAGAGAATTAAAGGAATATTCTATGCCACAAAAGCTTATAGCTTCGTTATACACATACTTTTACAAATACATATATATTTTTCTCTTGGTAACTTGCAAATTCAATCCTTGCAATAATATGCAAATTTGTTGAAGTAACTGCTTCAACTTTCACCAACTTAAACCAAAGTGCAAGTGCTAAACATATTTTGCTCAGTTTGCTCTTATAATTTCAGTTTTGGTAAGCTCTTAACACTTGCTCCGATTTCGGCATGTTGGGGTAAAACTTTTGGTCGGGCATGTCAAAATTGCTTGACTAAGCAATTTCAAAATTTCAGGTGGAACATTTTCCCAGCAAAGTGGATTTAAGTGCAAGAGCATGCATTTGGGTGATGTCGGTTTTTGAATAGGCAGCGCTGCTACACACACACTCTCAGCCATGCAAGTCTATGTTTACGGCAGACAATTGGCGATAAAAGCAAGTTTATCGATGCAGAAATTTCAGAAAGTGTAAAGTTAATCGGAATTTACTTATTAGTATAAGGGACGAATGTTTGTGCGTGTGTTTGTAAATTTTCTTATTACATAATTAAGAAGCGAAAAAAAATTTGTTGATTAAAGTTTTGCTAACAATGGAGAAATAATTTGCAGCATTTTCCTTTGCATGAAGTGATTGTCAAGTTTAGTTAAGCAAGTCAGTAGATATGAAAAGAAGGGAAGGTTCTGATGATAAATCACTTGAAAGTTCTGAGACGCGAGTAAATTGTGGGGAGATTGCCGGACGAGTTGCTTTAAATTATAGAGTCTAAAACAGTGATGACCAAATTATTACATTAACATTTTGCGCTTGTGTTTAAACTTTGGAAAATTTATCGCTGAAAAAAATTTCGCGTAGATAGAGTGGGAAAGAAGATATGTATAGAAAGTATTTCTTCGCACAATTTATATATTTTCTTACTGTTGTACAAATTTGATTTTTCTAATGAATTCCAGTCACATTTCTGTACAGCTCCTTTGAGCTAGAACACTTGCTCCAACACCTGCTTGCCTGTGTTCTTTTTTGCACTTTATTAATTTTTTTTGAATAAAGAGTTACGAATTTTTTGTTAAGCGATAGTTGAATGAAACGTGAGAATTGTAGTACATTAATATAAGAGCTCACGGTAGTTTAGCTACTCTGTTATTCTCCGGCCCTTACGATATGCAATGGGAACACCTTGGATTACAATTTCTACAACAGCCTGAATTACCTCAAATCGGTCAATATCAAGTAGATTATGAGGTTTATGCATCCCTCAAAATGCCTTGAGCTAAGCTCTACTTAATTTTCCAGTATGTACGCTAAATCTTCTCATGTGGCAAAGCACAATGGACATACAAATGGTCTAAGTTTATTTTTCTGGCAGACCATCTTCTCCTTAGGTAACCACTATGTATATCCTAACCCTTAAACTGGGTATAACAGCGGTATACTTAGTATGCGACACTTATGTATTTATGCAAATGCACACTTGTATTTAAATATACTCATGCATCTGCTCACACACACACTTACACGTTCAGAGCGTAGTAGTACATCAAGAGTTGTGTCGACGATATTGAAGTTCAGATATTATTTTTTGCTCTATGCGCTTTGCTAAAGATTTGCATTTTTACTACTTTTGCTAATACTCGTACGCCAACAGATTTTTACCCTTTTGACATATGCATGTAAACGTATATATCTGCATATGTGTGTTGGTGTGCATGAGTACAAATCACTGCACATAAATTCGATAAGCTTAAGTGAGCTTTTATTGCATGAGCATCAACTTTAACATCAACGCATTTGCACAACACACACACACATATGCATGCATTTGACATGTGACTACATTGTGAGTGTGTTTGTATATGAGTTTGTGTGAGTGTGTGCGAATTGCGCTTTTATTTTGACAAATGACGTTGGAAATGAGTCCGTTTGCTTTTGATGCTTTTATGATGTGGTCGCATTAAAGTTGCATTAACAAAAACTACATTAAGCTGTTGTAATTACATACACATGCATATGTGTTTGTGTGTGTGTGTGTGTGTGTGGGTAGGAAGTGTGCAGCAATAAACCATTACCGCAAATTATCATTATATGAACAATAGTTGGGGACAAAGAACAATTTGTTGTTGGCTCTTAATGCCGCTGCACTGAGAGCTGTCAGCGTCCAGCTGAGAATGTGGATAACCACACCTGGAATAATATGTTTCGTTGCAAAAGAGTTGGCAGCTTTGTTTGGCAGGTTGAGGAAATGAAGACAGGATGTACTGTAGATATTGCTGTTGAAACGTTTTCTTGCCATAGGAAATTTAGTTTCTGTGTGGAGAGAATCGAATTTACTGACATACACTAAACAGATTTTGATAAAAACAGAGAGCTTGTCTTTTGTCAGTCGGTACCAAGATTCAAAATATCATCTACGATGCGCCTATGCTTATAAAAAATTTAATTCTTTGAAAATATTCGCATGCTAACTGAAATTGGCAAAGAGTTACAAAAAACTGAATTTAAATCACCTTGAAAGAGATTATTATTCCAACGATACCAAACGAACGATATCGTCAAAACGTTAGCTCATCTAACGACGGTGATTTAAAAAATCTGCTTATCTCGAGCATGTCAGGAGTTTTCCAAAAATATTGATATTTATATTGATTTTTGATATCTAAGGTGTATATGTAAACAATTATAGAGCCAAAAAGTCCATATTAAATTAGAATTTTAGTGGCTAAAGCCACAAATAAATATTTTGCGAATCCTCAAAACAGAAATAATATTTTAAATGTCGAATTCAAAATGTAAAATATACAGGAATAAAGTTGATTAACTTTCTTTGTAGTGGAGCTTCAGGGTCACCAATGCACATGCGTTTAAGTATTCATTTGTTCATATATTAGAACAAAAGCATTTACTTAATTGGCAGGATTTGTACTAATTTTGCTTGGAGTAGACGAACCTTGACTATCTGGTCAGCTGTTAATGGAGAATGAAATGTATGTCTACGTTTATTTCAAATAGCAATGGCATGCGTATAAAAGGTATAAAATGAACAATTTCCTTGCAGTTGCTAAGCTACTGAATTCATTGGTACTTCACTTCAATTATAGGCTTGCTTGCCATTTGCCATAGGCGGCGCGGTGGCTCAGTGGTCTAAGTGCTTGGACGCTGACGCGGAGGACCTAGGTTCAACTCCCGGTCCGGTTACATCTAATAAAAAAGAAAATTTTTTTTCAAATTGTTTCTTTGCGCAGCGTCACTTCTCGCGGTGAATTGGCAATTCTCCGAGAATAATCTTTGCCATGAAAAGCTTCTCAAACCCGTTCGGATTCGGTAAAGTAGGTCCCGTTAACTTGTGCAAAAATATTACAAGCACACACAAGTTAATGCGAGAAAGCTAGGCCTAAGCCTCGTTCGCGGGCGGTTGTGCCAGTTATTTATTTATTTTTTTTGCCATTTGCCACAATGCATTTATTAAAAAGTTATAAGAAATATTTCCAGCAATTTCTAGAAAGAATATGCAAATTATGAAATATAAAATTTTACAACTAAATATTCATGCTTACCGCTTTAGAATAGCAGTCTGAAAAATTTGGCTGTCGCCATGCAAATTCGGCAAAAGTTGCTTTTATTTTGTGTCTGCCGCTTTTTATGGCATATTACCGTGAGACAATTTTATTAAATTGGCAAAATTTTATGACAAACTCAGCTGTGTGCTTTGTGCATTGAGTAATAAAAAAGGGCAAAGCAGGCAAACAAAATAAAACAAAACAAATGCTAAAATTTTTTCAGCGTGTTGCCGAAGTAAGAACATTAAAACTCCGCTGATCAATAGCTTTGTCTGGGATAAAGCTAACTCGGCACGCGACAAAAGCAGCATTATCAGCTAACAATAGCATTCACCAGGTTTAATCGAAAAGGTCAAATGCTAAAATTTTTTTTTTTTGCTTGGGTCCCAAAGCAATTTGCGGCAAAGCAGCAGTGCCAGCCAATCAGGCCAACTCGCTAACTCTTCAACCGAAAATTTCAAATACAATTGACGTTCGGGGAATTTTTTCTCGAAACGGCCACTAATTTTGAGCTGACTGTCGCTGGAGTTCCGCACAAGTTAACTTGTGCGTGAAACTTGTTTGGCCAAGAAACCGCTGCCGAAATTTATAAGCGCTAGCCTGCTGCAGAGCAGTGCGAAGAAGGGCCAGCCAAGTCAGCCAGGCGAACCCGATTCTGAAAGGTGATTTTAATTAAAAAGTTTTGTGCGGCAATCTCTTCTTACAGAACCGAACCGAACCGAGCAGAGATTTTGCATTATTATTATTATTATTATTATTTTGGTAGCAAGGTAAGTGCTTCAAAATGAAATTCAAGCTTAAAACTTTACCAAGCCGATTTCGCCTGACGTGTATAGCTCACTCACACGCACATACACACACACAAACACACACACAAACACACACACAAACACAAACACAAACAAACAAAACTGTGCTGCCGTGTATGGCTGAAAAATCAATGCAATCCTCTTGCCCCTTCAGTGTTGGCAAGGCAGACGGCCTGCTCTTGGCAGCTGCTGCTATAAAATTTTAAATATCTGTTAGCAGCATTTTATGCTATGCCTAGCAGCAGCGTAGAGTTGACATTTGTGAAAGCAATTTCGGTGTCAAAATTGACAGTCGAGAAGTTAGCTTTCATTATGAAGTTCGAAGAACTTTAAAGTGCGTTGGAAACTTCTACATTTCCGTGTTGAATTGTTAATTGAAATCTCAAAAAGTAACAAATTTGCATAGTTTGGATTACCATGCTCAACTAAAGTCAATAAGAGTGGCCACAGCAGCAGCGTGTTATTTGTTGTGATATAGTAGCATGTGGCTTCTCTTTGAGAGAAAAATGCTCGGCAGGATCTTCAGCCCAATCTGTGTTGGCGAGAACTACCATAACTGAGCAAACCACGAACTGAACGAGCTCTACGCTGCTATTGACATGGTCAGTGGCATCACCATCCAGCGGCTTCACCGGGTGGGTTATGTCGTGTGTATGGACGAAGGAGCTCTAAGATATTTAAGGCGGTAGAGAACGGAGACGGCGTGGGAAGTCTTGCCACCGATGGAAAGAGCAAGTAGAATAGGCACTGGCAACGTTTGGAATTTTCAGCTGGATAAGGCGCTATTTTTCATTGGGAGGAAAAAAATATTGGTATATGCGATGCTAAACCTACCACAGTAAATATAATGAGAATGTAAATAACAGTATTTATTTCAATATTTTTCAATTTATTTTAAATTTTTGTTCTATTCTGAATTGTGGTTGTGGGTGAGGGGGGGAGGGGGGGGGGGGGGGTTTGAGGTATTCAACAGATATTGCAGTCTACATTCTACAGCATGTCGTGTGCTTAAGGCCAAAAACCTACCCTTTCTCTGCAGATACCAAAAACGCAAATCATGAAGTCAACTTTTCAATATACTTCTTTGACTTCTTTTCATTTTGTATATACGACGAATAATTTGATATTATTCTAATAACTTGACAAGTCAAACTTTGACATGGAAATGCAAAAGTTTGCAAATAATTTTTATTCTAATTAGTTTGGCAACACTGATAGTAACGCTGGCTTCATAAATGACTGCAGAGTACAGCAATACTTTTTGTATAAAAATATTTAAAAGGTCTTCTCATTGGCACTTGTAATGAATTATGAATTTCAAATATTTAATAATGTTGACAGTTGTTGGCATATCGGAAATAAGTGATTGAGGAAAGACAGCTACAGCGAATTATCTGTATAGAGCAGTATCAGGGAAATAGGGGCATTTAAGTATATGAGCAGAGCGCTTTTGTTTAATAGAAACTAATATAATTAGCAGATCACTCACCTTCTTCATAAAGGTCATCACATTCGTTGGTAACATGTTGTCGACTTTAATTGATTTGCAGTTGTCGGTTTGATTGATTGATCAGCGGCACTTCCAGGAGCGTTATACGAGTACTTTGGCTACCACTGAACAATTTCTTGCAGGTTAATTTGGTGGAAATGAATTGTTCCACGAACTGTGCCGTTGGTGATGCACAAACCACGTTGTCAATGGTTGGGCTTTTATTATGACTCAGCTGTGCTCCGCTCAGTGCGTCAACAGGTTGTCAAATTATAATATTGCACGCACACTCACACATACACAGGCGCAAGTGCAAGTGCAGAAGTCAGCGCGAAGCCATATAAAGTGCGGCTGTGCCAAGGAGGACGCGTGTTTGGGCGGTGCTGCTTCATTTAAATGCAAATTGCAGCTGCATGAGCGCTACGTTCGGTCGTTGCTGCCTCTGATATGCGCTCAGCATGTGCTCGTGCTTCCTGTTTCTTTTATATGCACACGGAAGCGACTCTCATTAAAAATGCATACGGTGAAATCGCTCTTTCCGTTTGCTGTTGAAATATTTATAGCATACTTGTTGGCGCTTTCGCCGCGGAGCTATTAAAATTGTAATGTCGATATGTTTTTTAAGACCCTGTGGCAGCGTGCGTGTTTTATTGTTGCCAACTTATGGCATGGCACATATCGCTTAAGCACTTTGCTGTGGCAGCTTTAAAGCAACTCGGCTGAGTCGCGGCTTCATTGGAAAGTGTTGCTCATTTCTGCGAGTCGTGCAGTTTATCTTTTAGCTTTGAAGTGCGTCTGGTAGCTGAAATGAAAACAAATTGTAAAAATATTGTACAGTTTTCATAGTTTTAAAATATAGATATATACAAGTGACATTCCATTCCCATTTCCATGTTAAGCTGCATCCAAGCTTTAGAGACTTATACGGCAGAGTATAAGACTCTTAAAGCTCGGCTTGCAGAAAGCTGTTGATCCCCGAGGCTAGCTTGATAGCCATCGGCAAGTTTTGGCAATGAATGTGATAGTACACAATTATGTTAAATTTATAAATAAAGCAAAACTTTGATAAAACACGTGTTGTATTTTACTTACATATAATAAAATAACAAATTTTATTCGTTAACCACAGGGGGGAGTACAGCTTCCATTACAACATTTATAAAGTTTTTTTATTCGAATTAAAGAACGCAAGACTGCAGGTTTTTTAAAATCACCGATTACAGAACACTTAAATGTGTTTAAAATTAAAGGCAACTTCCACCAAAAGTTGTTCATACAAAAGTGATTAAAAAACCACTTGCATGTCAAATTATAATTCAACACTTTGCTACAAAATTACAGCTCAAACTGACCTCATTGTTTTAATAGCATTTTCCAACACTTTATAATAATTTTATAATTCGTCTGCCTTGCTAAAAGCACACATGCATGTATGTAAGGCTCCGCAGAAGCAAAAAAAAGTAGTGTTCCAGCTTAATAGCCAATAATCTCATATTATGAAGCCGATTTGGCATATTGCCACACAGCGCAAATGCTCGGCAAGTTGTTGGTAGCATATGTCAGCCACATGCAGGAGTTTGGCACATCCATAGAACGACATGGAAATCGCGTGTAGAGCCGTCTGCATTTCCCTACATGAGCATTACACGCAAAAGGTGAAGGCAATATGTGTGATAAAAATTTAGTATGCCATAAAATTGTGAAGGCAAAAAAATAAGTATTTTCCGAAGTTGAACGAAATGTTTTTGAAAATGATATAAAAGCAGAAGAATGAAGATTTTTAAAAAGAAAAAAAAAACATTATAATCGGAAAACGCAGGGAACCTTCTTTTCAACTGATACGAAATTGAGTGTGGTAGCGGACAATTCTTGGCTTCCAACATGGTCGCTTACCATGCAAATGCCTGCGGCTGTAAGTTCACACTTCAGCGAGTTTGAAGCCAACATATTTTTGCTCGCATATGCGCTTTCACTTATATTGCCTTTAGTTGCTAGTCAGCTTATTTTACGCACTGCCTCGCATACAGCTAGATATTTATGTTGTAAGGACCTTGTGGAGCTGCTGAAGAAACTTCACATCAATGTCTTGGAATTTGTGAAAATGAAGATAATCATTGAGAAACAAGATCGTAGTGTGAGAGTTTTTATTTAAATACTAAAATATAAAAAGCTTCCAGTACAAACATTGATTTGTAGAGGGGCTAGAAGAGCGGCACCTTGGGAAGAACTTAAGAACCAAGCCAGATGTTTAAAAATAAAATTCGATATTAAAAACGGGAGTGCGTGCTTCCGATGGAAATATCAAGTGAAGCAGGGAATGGCATTTCCAATAAGAGAAGGCACGCGTATAGAAGGGGCACCTGCAATGTAGCCCTACGTCGTGTCGTAACCCGCTAACGGGCTGTTATTGGACAACTAAGAAAGTATTTTTTTGTCTAAACTAAAAAGTCAAATTTATACAGTTATGATTGACTGATTTCAGAATTATCTTTATAATGGTTTCCGAATCCATTATAAGGTGTTAGTGTTGAATGGGAAATTTCTTTCACAAAGTTCAATAAACTTTTTTTTAGAGAGTTATTTATATATTTGAACAATTTGAGCACATCTTTTATCTCTGGTACATACATGAGCAGAACCAGTTTTAGGAAAACGTCTAGACTCTCAATAAAATTCAACAAAAAAGTGTATATTAAACCGTCTGCATAGCTTCAATATGCACAAGCTAGAAGAAGACATTTCAACCACTCCAATGACAGCAATGCTCTTTAGTATAAGCTCTTTCTTAAACTTTGAACTAATTTCAATTACAATTTGACGAGATCAAATCTCAAACTAGTTCAATTTTCTATGAGGTACATACATCACATGTATGTATGTATATGTTATCCTTTTTGTGTGCATGCAAAACTCTTAGAGATATTATCAAATGAAGTGACCCAAATGACAATTGAACTGTTGTCGTCATGCTTTAAATCAACTCAAGCATATTTGCGACCAGTCGACTTGAAGAAAGGACGAAAAGAAAGCAGCGAGAGGAATGGTGGAAGCAGGGAATAGGACAGTTAAGTGAACTAAAAGAATTTTCGATACTCTATGTCAAATGTGAGTGTTGTGAGCGTAACTATTTTTCTGAAAAAAAAGGTCCTCTCTAACATGCACACACATAGCATTAATATGCAAGCAGTTACACATATAGTCAAATGTGTGTGTGTGAAGCTATAAGCACACATTTTGGCATATGCAAAGAGTGCTTTCCTCTTGCATAAGTTTTTGCTCTGCATTACTTAGTAAAAATTCTCTTGCCGAGTTGTTTAGTTTCTACTTTTTTTAATAAAAGTGTGTATATTTGTTGCTGTTGTTGCTATAAAATACTTGCGAAAATTACTTGCTCGGGGAATTCAATATTTACACTGTGCATTTGTGAGCATGTGTGCAGGCAGTCCAATGCGAAATCACGTGCCATTGCAGGGATATTTACGGGGAAAATGCTTATAAAATGTATGCGAATGTGTGTGTGTGTGTGTGTATGTATTTTAGCATATGTTGCTAGTCATGCATACGCATTCACGTTAAAAGGGTTAGAAGGTATTTTTGAAAAATTGTGCTTCCGCTTTTGGGCAAGTTTCGCAACTTTCTAATTTATTCCAATGAAACCGGTCAGACAGAGTTAAGGGCAAAGGTCCTTTGTGGGATGCGTGCACACTGATTTTATTTATTTGCTTTGCCCAAATGTATGGCATTGTGCCATAATTTGTCATTCTGTGTTCCCTAATGTATAATTTATATTAATTTATTATACTCCATGGAGATAATAATTACGCATACGCCCCGTTGGAACAATTATATGCAAGTGTTTCATATCGGGAATGCTCTCAAGTTCTAATTATGTTTAATATAACTGACTGAATACGTGAATTTTAATCTGCTATTGGCATTTATTTAGTGTTGTGTTTTTTTTTACTGAAAGGTAAGGGGTTTTGGTGAACCACTTCAGCGACTTCTAGTCTAAAACCGGAAATCTATCTTTTCCATATGCAAATTTTTCTTAGAGTTAAGCAGATTATTTTTTTAACCGAATTTTTGATTTCAACCTTTTTCTTTAACTACTTTTCATAGCGAGAAACCTTTAAACAAAGCGGCTTGGCTTATATTCTAAGATCATATTGCTAATTAGATTAGGATACGGTCTTTTTATGCCCAAAGCCTCGCTAGTTTAATTGTAATAACAATATGCGCTATATATTCTCCTATAGTGCATATCTGTCTAAATTGTAGCCTTCACATTTTCGACAAACACGGAAGCATACAAGAAATTTATCATCTGATATATGAAATAATTTGTTGTTTAGATTTTTCTTAATAAATATGTCAGTATCTTAACAAAGCAATACACACTACAACAAAAACAACATCACATTTCAACAAAATATCGAAGTCAAATGTGGCATGTATGTATGTATATGTACTTGCAACTGCAACAGCAGGCAATATTGTAAGCAACTCAATTGCAGTCACATTTGGAAGTGCATGAATGCAAAAATAAGACAAAGTAACAATGGCTGCTGACAGCGAGCAGCACTTGGCAGTGGCATTGCTGCCGATGGCCGAAATCCAAAAACAACAGCAACAGCAACAACAAGTAACTACGACTGCCACTGCATGCTGACTTGTTGTGCATGTTGTTGTTGTTCTTGATATATTTCTATGGTTGTCGGTACTTTGTAGTTAGCATCAATATTTTTCATTTTCATTGGCAGATATAGTTTTATTTTATTTTATTATTGGTTTGTTGCTGCTAAAATCCTTTTTTTTTGCGGAACTTTCCGATCCTCGGCAGCTGCTGCTCTTTACTTTCAGCTCAGCTGTTTGGCTTGCTGAACTTACTCAAACTTCTTTTCTCCAGCTTTTTATTTGCTTGTCACATTTTCGCAACTTGTGACTTTTATTTCGCTTAAGCATTGTTGTTGTTGTTGTTACTATTGTTGCTGACCCGACATAACGTTGTTTGTGCTTCTGTATTTTTGCGGTATTTGCGGCATGACCGCGCTGACATCTCAGAGTTTTATGGCTTGTTGCCGCTGCAATGGCGGAAATATCAACGCCAGCAACAACATGTTGCTCACAGCAATTGAAAAGGATTTCGCGGTTTACATGCAATGTTTGCGGTTGTGCATGTGTGTGAAGAAAGAGCTTCGCAGCGTGTGGCATTTCAGCTTGAAGACACGCGTACAAGAGCAAATGAGAGTTTGGTTTGTTTGCATTTTCTATTCGCTTCAATTGTTTAGACACTGCAGCTGCCATCCCTGCTTTTATAATTGGCAAGATTTAATGAATTTGTACGCATACAATACCACAAATATTAGATTAATTTGTGGGCGTTTCTTCCCCTGGCAATTTTTGGAAATTTGTTGGCAGTCAATCGCCTGGGCGTTGAATGGGCAATTTGCTCATGATTTACTCTCGCAATTGCTGCAAGCTCAGGATCAAATCCATTCTAGTTCCAACAATTTCAATGTCTTCATATGGCTTAATGATTGCAGAGCTTGCTCTATTATGTCACAGCTACCAGATTCGATGGCTGCATAGCCCAAATGAACATAACAATATGAATAGAAATTTATTTTATAATTAATTTAGTGAAATTAAGCCCATGTTGCCACAGGTAACACATTCGGTGGCCGCCTAACTCAATTGAAAATAACATTAAGAATATAAATCAATTTAAGAACTAATTCGCCTTCTCAAAAATTCAACAACGAGCCTTGTCGGCAATGTGCCGCTCTTCTAGGCAAATCATTTGAACTAAACATCTTCCCAATTGTATTACAGTGAACAAAATTTCAAGTTTTTGTTATTCAAATAGCTTATGTTATCTAACTGAACCTATGAAATCCAGTGTACGCCCATGGTCTAGAGTCCTTGCATGACTCAATTACTGTAGAATAGTTATTGCTATTTATTCTTCAAATACAAAATAAAAATATATTTAGTAGAGCTTAGGTACTTAGTGGCATTTAAGCAGCATGTGCGAAACTGCTCCGACACCTTGGAACATGGCATTGACTCTTGCGCCTGGCTAAGGTCAAAATATTTTCCTTGCATCTCAGACAATAAACCTGCAATGCCATTTGAAAGGTCAAGCTGTGGATATATTTATCTCATAATGAGCAATGCTTAGTCTGTGTTGCGTATAAGTGCGCTAAAATAGCAAGCCCACAACAGATTATGACGATGTACTAAAATAGCATGAAATAATAAAAGTCGTTTGGGTGGCAGCAGCCGTGGGCGCATAAACAAGCTCCTAAAGCAAGCAAATCAGTGTGTATATGCGACTTCATGCACAATCTATATACTTTAGCAGCAAAGCAGAGAATTCAACGGAAATTTTAACGCTGGATATCCTAATTTCTATTGCATAAATATACATTTTTCTAATTAAAAAATTCCATAGATTCGATATTCTATTTATTTCAAAGCATCTGCTTAAAATATAACAAAATTATAATTTGTATAAAGATATCAATTCAAAACCAGAAGATTCATAAATTTGTTTACAAAATTTATTTCTCACACACGAATTAATCGATTTTCTTATAAAACTATAAGCACATATGTAATAAAACTGTGTTCTTAATTAATCTCTCAAGCATTGGAATTTTTCCTAGAGGACTTTGTAATATTTAAGAATATTACTAGTCGTATAAGGTTCCCAAAATGCGTAACAAATAAAAGAGTAGACCCTAAAGAAAGAAAACCAAAAGATGCTTTCAAATTTGTCAGCACTGAAATAGTATGTAAAAAATCTTTTAAATCTTACGTTACGAATATCCTTAAGGATCTAAGCCAAAAAACGAAAATTCACAATATTAGGGAATATAATATGTGGCATCACATACTAAATTTAGAATTGCACAATGGGGCTCTGGATTCTCAAGCCTTAGATTTCTTCGTTCGTTTTCAGCTACTCTGCCGATTTGTTAACATATAACTCGAGTTAAAGAGGTTTTTGGGCGGAAAAGGCGTGAACAGAGGTAGTGCGTCACTCTGCATTATGGCGTAAACAATTTTCATAATTTCATTGCTGTATAGCTTAATGAAAAATGTTTGCAAGCAGTCAGTGATCGTACAGGCAGATATGTATATATAAATAGATATCTCTACACGAAGTCAAAAATAGCAGTTGCTATAAGTCTGCTCATTAAAAGCTTCTACCAACGACTCAACATGCCTTCTACAATAACACTGTGGGCGTTGACAGGAAAATTTGTCGCCCCCACGTTTACATTTGCAGAGAAGTACATGCACATTTACATGTATTTCACATCTACATGCACACAACAAAATTGCTACGACAGCAAATTTGCTTCTCAGCTACAGATAGCAATAAAAATTGTTTGAAGGGAGTAAGTAAGAATTTCGTTAGCAGCGGCGACAGCTGTAAAATTAAGTCGAGAACAAGCGCATTTCATGAATGAAAGTAATTTGCGAGAAATATAAAATCAAATTCGAAAAGTAAAAGCTCTAATAAAATACAGCCGAGTACAAAAAGTGAAATGCGTGCTAAACGCAATTTGAAATTCGTCGCACGTGCACTCAAAGCATTCGCACAGACGACTGTGCTGATGTGCGTGAGCTTACAGCATGCTTGTGTGTGTGTGTGTGAGTGCGTGTTTTGTTTGAAAATTTTAAACAGCAACGAAAATGAAATCCGAAAATTCGCACAATGCATTGAGAATTTGCAGACAATGTTTGCTAAGCAACAACAACAACAACAACAACAAAATAAAAACAAGCAATTGTTTGCGTGTCTCAATTTGCCATAAAATAAGCAGATATGGTGCATTGTAAGCCTTAACCAATACATATATGCATAATGAGCAATAGCTGACTGCTTTGTGTAGGTAAGAGCTAGTCGAAAGCAGCGCAGTCGCCAGAAGGTAAAGTCTGAAGAACAATTGCAACGCCACACACACGCAAGCTGAAACTTTGCAGACGTGTGGCGGTTTTAGCGGTTTGAAGTTTCGCACTGACTGTAGGCTTTCGATGTTTTTCTTTTCGTCAAAAAAACACACACACACACACTTCGGCATATAGAGCAATACAGCCTTGCATATTAATGTGATTTTGGCATTTCCAATGATAATTTCGTCTATGCATGTGTGTCTGTATATGTGCCAATGCAAACAGGTTATGGCAAAAGTAAAAAAAATTAAGCTTGAATTGAATTAGCAAGAAAATTGGCAATATACACTTTTGCCACCCTCACTCTCCTCACTGCCCACCAGCTCTTCTCTCTTTGCTCTCTGCTCACGTTTGGTGCGACCACTTGCCATGCTCTGCTGCGCTAGCATCAGGCAAATTAGCTGCATTGTTTGCCTTGCATTTGCACATTTGAGCAATGGCATTATTCTGCGCTCATTTGCATTTTGCTTTCTGTTTGCTGCTTTATGCTGGCATGTTGGCATTTGATTTTTGTGTAAATGTACATTTCACTTATTAATACAATTTACATATGAGCTTAATTCATTTTGCACTTTACTAATTGCTTCGAGCAGCAGCAATTAAAGCAGATATTTATTTGAGCAGCTAGTTAATCTAATAAATTTTTCCTTCTCTTGTACAAAATTTAAGTTGCCACACTTTTCCAGTTTGCTGCTATCTAAATATTCGTTTATTGAACTTTTTTTTTTTGCAAAAAATGCTATTTCAAAAGGAAACTACGTAAGTCTACTTAGTCTAGATTTTGTAACGGCATTTGACAGCACTGGAACTTACGTTAAATTCGGACAACTAAAAAACTGAAGAAGTTCTAACCAAAATTTGCAAGTTTATCAAAAGAATTTTAACCATCAGTTAGGGATTTCACAATGTCTCATAACGTCATATGTCATATTCCTCAATTTTACAAATATGACGGCTGTGAGAGCACCGTAATATTTGTCTGAAAATTTTTCAGAATTAAAATATGAATCGACTGAAGACTTTATAAGGCTTGAAAATTGTGCTCAGCTATTATTGACATTTGACAAAAATTATTAAACACATAAAATGGAGCAAAAGATTTTTGGCATCTAATAAATATCAGATTTTTACTTAAAATGCACAAAAAAAAAAGCTTTGAAAATGTTTACCATTTAAACGAATTTTCGAATCGACTTTAAGAACACATATGAAAAGCCTTTTGACTGAAAGCGCTTCAAATTTTCAAGGCGATTTGACATCGTGTTTTTACGACTGTATTGAGTCGATGTGTATTGACTCTTTGCGATTTGAGCCGTCTAGAAGCGGGTTAATAGAAAAGTTCCATACCTGGCTTCGCCTATGTCTGAGGCAAGTTTGAAGTTTCTCTCCATCCTTAACTGACTTATTTATAACGAATTTCTATAATTAATGTCAAACTTTGAAATTAATTTTATTTATCAAGCAAACCAAAAGCATTTTGTAATTTGGCACTTTGCCATGGAAATGGAAATGTAAGGAGAACAGTAAAAACTCATTCACGCTATTAACCACACGCAAGCCAAAGTTAAGCTCAAGCATTTCTTAGTCACGGAAAGACTCTAATATACACCTCTACACACCTACTCACAGGCTTACATGCATACATGCGCATGTGAAGGCGTGTTTATGGGCGCGTGAATTTTATGGCGATGCCTGCGCGGCACGTAACCCAAAACCACTTGGTGCGCCGAGCTGGAGTGGAGTATTCATATGCTCAGCGATGAAATTGCCGTCTATCTGGCAACTGCGTTGCAGTAGCTTCAAAAAGGCTATGAGAGAGAATGTCAAAAAAAAAGAAGAACAAAATGCTAGCGCGCATGCAAATCAGCCGTAACAGCGACTTGTTGCTGGAGTGGCGGGTGTCGATGTGTGTGTGTGTGTCACTATAATGTGATTACTTTATTTGGCAGCGAGCTTAACTACGCGAAAAATCAATTATGCATTAAAAGTGTTCATGACGCATTGCAAAATAACTTTTTTGTTATGCCAACAACAACAACAGCAACCGCCACTGTCACACCAAAAATTTGGCAAAATACATTTAATTCAATTTCGAAAACTAGCGCAAAATTTACAACTTTTCACACTAACACACGCGCATTTAATGACTTGCTAATGACAGTAATATATTTTGCACTATAAACTAATGCAATTACTTGGCCGTAAGGGGTTAACGAAAAATGCACAAAACAGTTATGCAATTGCTTGTTGCATTTCGTAATTAAAAGGCAGTATATTAAAATAACACGAATTTAGCGCACATTTGCATTTACACTGAGCCATTTTAATTACAGCGAAGCTTTAGATTTTGGAGCTCAGTTTCTTATCTCTACACTGATTGCCCTTGGCACATGACAAGTCGTTAAAGCAAAGCATGCTTTGAGCAATAGAAGAGCACTTTTTATGCTGCTTGTTTTAGTTAGGCGCTTTCCTTTGCTTGCTGCAGCACTGCCAAATCAAAATGTTTAGCTACTGAACTCTCTACTGCCACACAAGCTTGGAGCCTAATTTAAACCACGATTTTGTTTTTGAGCATTCATTTTCTTCTTCAGTATTATTTGACAAGACGAAAAACGCTTTTATAAATCAACAGCAAACGCGTGGGCTTTGTTTTTGAAATAAAGTCCTAAATTTGTTTACGAGCACAAGACTTAAAGAGACGCAAGCTCAATTCATAAAAAACGTTTCTTTAGTGGCATCGCAGAAAAATGTTGTTTGTACAGAGAATATGAAAATACAATGCTTTTTGAAAAGAATTGTCGAAAATCTAAAGCAAACACGCTGCTTGTGATCGCTCATACGACATGCGTGCCCCTTTAAAGCAGCAGCAAAAAATAAACACTATACGCTTGCCCAATATTTTAAAAGCATTATACAACTGCTTTAAGTATAGTCGCTTTTCTGCATTTCACTTTTGGCAATTCAAAACAAGCTGATTTAATATCACTAATACGCCATGGAAGCCAACCACTGGTAAAACTCAAATGACAACTCAATTCATGCAACTTGAAAGCAATTACCAAAGTGCTGTTTTTGTCGAATCTGGCAAAGAGCAGCATTCAAATGAAAGCTTTCAGTTTTGAGTGCGCGATCGTAGCAACAATGCTGCAGAATTTAGCTAATTGCAGAAAATAATTAGGTGAAAATTTCAATAGTGCGCAGCTGAAATTCAATAACCAATCTTATTGAGTGCTTTTAAATACACTCACACATACAGCTGTAGAATTTCAAGCATGCAATCGAAATGATATTTAAATTTACGCTTCGAAAATATGCACAAGCAATTCGCCAAATGGAATTCAATTCATTAACAATGTGGAAATGTGGTAAAGTGGCGAAGCGAATTGGAAATTTCACCACGGAAATTGCATATGACGGAAAAGCATGGCATGACGGTGCATGGCGAAATGGAATGGTTTTAGGCAGACGTGCAGCAACACATGCACAAAAGTTATCAATTTCCTGCAGACGACAGAGAGAGCGGCCAATAGGTGCAGAGAGGGGAAACGTCAATCATATAATGTAGAGCACACAGCAGCAAAATGAACTGAAGCGAAGCATTTCTGTAGCAGGACGCTAGTGGGAAAAATTCGCGGAAATTTCAGCTTTCCGATGGCCAACTTGAAAGCTGCAAGCTGTTGATAATTTAGGAAAGGTGCGCTAAGAAATTCGTTTTTGTGAGTTTAATAATGATTGCTGCCATTTTTATCGACAATTGACCACTATTTAGACCAGACCTAAATTATTCCTTTTTCGTTTCTTTTTAAAACACCAAAATAAAATATTTTTTAGTAAATTGTTTTTACAGCACTTCTTTTTTTAAAATTTAAGCCAACGAAAAATAACAACAGAAATAAAACCCAATGGGACTAGGGTTAAATGTCCCCGCCCAACGTGTTCCACCAAATTATGATATTCTTTTCCATTTAAATGTCGTCTTAAAACGCTTTCAATTACGCTTTTAACGCATATAAGGAGCGACTGCGATAGAAACATTTGGCGACAATTAATAAAGAGGCAAACTTTGTTCTGTAGCCAACACCCACACATAGAAGACGCCATCTGTGTGGTGTGTCGTTGTCTACTCCTGCCACCACAAGCGGCTAAAGTGACCGCAATTAATTAAGGCAGCAACAACAACAGCGACTACTACAACAACAGCGCAATCTGCAATAGCAGACCAAAGCCAAAAGCTAAAGCCCTACAACCACCCACACACACACATACACACAAAAGCAGTAACAGTCAAAATACGAGCAGCTCAGCAGGAGCAGGAGCAGGCCAAGGCACGCTGACTTGGCGAAATAAAAAATTAACACAACCAAAAGCGGTAGGACACATGAACTTAAGGCTCCATTTTCGAAGCAACGAAACAGGATACGCGCAGCCGAAATAACACACACACAGACTCACGCTCGCACACAAGCCAACTACCCAAAAAGGACAAGCAAATAAAAGTGGATTTATGCAGATAATAATTAGGAACGTCGCTACGACGAAAGCAGATAATGAAACGTGCCGAGCGAAAATTGCGAAAATTGCGCTGGAGGACATTTTAATTTGTGCCTCGCACGTAGCACTTGCCGCCGTGGGCAACAGGCACGCAGCTGTCGGACGAGACGGCGGAGTGCCTGTAGAAACCAGAGAAGGCCAGCGAAATAATTTGCGCTTTTTCATGGCTGCGCAACGGAAGGCTTGAGCTTTCCCAAGCAAATAACTTTCAGCGAAATGGCGCAGAGGCCATGAAAGGCGTGCAATATAGTTAGGATTTGTTGCAAAATCGTGCTGGGCTTTCTGCATATACCTACATATGTATATAGCGATTATATGGTGCTTCGCTGGAAACTTTGAAGCCACTTGTTACGCTTTTTAAACTGGCATTTCATGCTTTGTTTAACTTAAATTACATAAAAAAGCAAGTTTCTTTCGAAAATATGCCATTGCATTCGCATCAATTGCCAGGCATCTGTCAATTAGTACTACCTACATCAAAATATTTTACGCTCGCTTAATTTCCAACAACGGAATTAACCTTTCAAAGTGAAAATTCCAAACAGTTATTGCCTGCCAGTGCTGTGCACGTGCTCGCTGTCCATCTGCCCATCTGCCCGTTGCACCCGCTCAGCCGCTCCTTCGCCTGTTGCTGCGAGAGCAACTTTGGTAAATAAACTTTTCACTTTCAACTGACAACTGGCATTTGCGTTGTTCGTGTCAGTGTCAGTGTGCTGCTGTCAGTGCGCACGAGAATGCCAATGCCAATGCCAGTTTGCAGTGGCCAGCAAAAAAAATCGCCCAAACCAGTGTCAGTCCAACTTCAGCATTCATTTCGTTTGGCACTTGATAGAGGCTGATAGAGTGCGTCGAAAAGGTGGATACTACGGTACTACATCTGAAATTCGATACTTGCCACTGCGCATGCTCAAAGGCCTATAAGACATTTGAGTGCGCTGCAGCTGCATTCAAGACAGAGGGTATTCCGGCTGCCGATGCTCAATTAAAAATGTAAACAATTGCAAAATGTCATTTCCATTTCTGAGACGTAGACAATGCACGCACTAATGGCTACTAACCGCTGTAGAGTGCAGAGAGTGTGGTTATGCGCTTTGCTTAGAACTATAACATGGCATCTAAGAATAACATTTAAAATTTATTCAACTATATTTTCCGTTGGCATTTTTAGCCTGACATTGCCGTTAATAGCGCTGTTGTTGTTATTATTATTGCAACACACTATAAACTTTTGTGCTTGCGTGCCACTAAGCTTGCTACCATGTTCATTTCGATGTGTCTGTCAGCCAGACCACACACACACACACACACACACATGACCTTGGCCATAACAGATATCAGCAGTTTGGCTGTTATTCAAAGAATTTCTACACATTTTCCAGCTGACATGCCTTATTGGGCCTAGCCTTGAAGTGATTTGCGAATGCCAAATTAAACGTCAAATTTTGTAGCTCCTGAATAATATATGTATGTATATGTAATATGTATATAAGAAAACCCAACTTAATTAACTAAAAAAAAATTGGATTGTTTAAATATGAATGAAACATGCTAATTATCAAATGCGTCGCTGTTGCACATTGATCTTTTCTAAATTCTTACGCATTTTATTTATTTAACGATCTCAAAATTTGACTTTTCGATATAAATGTAGAAGGACATATGACGCGCCCAGAGCAAAAACGACTTTTATACCTTCATAGCGCATGTGCGCAATGAGGCGAAAATTGACACTCGAAGCGTTTTTGCTCTGTGCGCGTCATATCTAAGCAGCCTTTATATGATTCAAAAAGCAACCAATCTTAGCGGCTGCAATAAATGTTATAGCTTTTATAACAACAAAAATATACAAAAATATATACATTTTGTAGATTAGATATATTTGAGATATATTTCCGGAGGCAGCGAATCAACTGAAAGCAAAAGACTGTGCGCTTGAAGCGTCTGTCTTTCAGACGACTGCTGGTTAATTACTCTCTTTCCCGGTAAAAGCCCAAGCAAACTTGGCACAATCAAACCCAATTAGTGGCAAAATTCTGCGTCTTAAGCAGAACGTACACACATATGCATACACACTCACATACGACCACAGCGACATGCCACCATATTACGCTTGCCTTTCGCAAAACGGCCCACAATAAGCCGTGCTCGCACACCAACAAAACCAATAAAAACAAAAGTAAAACACACGAAAAGCAACAATCGCAATGGCTGAAGCTCAAGAGAGAGAGACGAGGAGAGCATAAAATTTTCCGCATAATATTAACGTAATAAAAGTTCAGTATATGTATTCGCAGCCGCTACCTGCACAGCTCGTCGCTCGTCTCTTAGCAAGGAGTGGGCGACTGCTGCTTCCCTACCTATGTACTTGTTGGCTGGCTGGCTGACTGAGGCCTGGCCTGGCTCAAGGCTTCTTTGCCTTCATTTGGCACGCACACAAGTGTGAAATTCGGGGATAATCATGTTTGCTGGCAATTAGTCGAATCGAATTACTGTGGAAATATTTTCCTACGCACTGTTGCCAGCGCAAGCTGATCCAAAGGCCGCTCAGAAACACACTTGCTCTCACGGCGTAAATGTCAGAAGGTGGACAACGCAAACTATTTCTAGACGCTGGCGAAATCCCTGCTGAATGTTCGCCTACATGCTTCCGCTTACAATCGAAGAGATTTATTAATTTGCACAGCTGCTGTAAGGATTCTTTTTTGGGAATCAGCTTGCGTGCTCGAATGAAGTAGAGTAGCACAAGATGCGAACTGATGAGTGAACTGGCTTTCCATAAATCTAGATGCGTTGCATTATGATCCACAGACTACTGCAATCGATATAACGAAATTCCGATTTGTTGCTCTAGCGATTTCAGCAAATGGATTCTGCAATCTTTTCAGCATTGAAAATTGGCCATTCATATGGAAAATCTCGCAATTTTTTGGTATTCTGAAAAACAATACATAAAAAATGCAGCATTTCCATGCAAGTCGAAAACTGCAACGAATGAAATTATGTCGATTGCTAATTGAAGGCAAAAATATTCACATTTAAATATATAATTCATTTTTAAAGGCACAAAAGGTAAAAAAAGATCAATTGGAAAAACCAATCAACCAATGTCATTATCTGCAACAGATGTCATATCAATTTGCATAATCAGTAATATATATAATTAATTCCAACTCATTAGCATATGAATGCGGGCGCATCCTGCAATAAGGCAGCTGCACTTTTAAATGCTTAATACAAGCAACTAAAGCCATAAAAGTGCTGGCGAGGCTCTGACTTACATGCCAGCCCGCCCGGAGGAGCAATTAAAGGCATAATGAAATGTAAACAGCGCATATGCAAAAATTGGCAGGTGTACATTGTATACATATACATACATAGGTATGTATATTTATAAGTATGCCTTGAAAGAAATATGCAACAAGCAAATGCATCAGTGTTTGTAAACATAATCACACCGACAAATATGCTGGTACAAACATTTGCAAATGAAAAAAACAGAAATCAAACAAGTAAAGTAAAGTAAAGGAAACCATGAAAGTCTTTGATGTCGACTAATGATGCCATCACAAATAAATTTACCATTTACTCTGACAAAATTGCGGCAAGCCGCAAATTGAAAACGTTCAACAAAATATAATCATATAGATAAAGGATGTTGGTATAGAAACCAAAAGATATTCGCGTACGCGAACATGAAGTCATTTTTATTGTAAACAACATTATTGGTTTAACCATTGGAATATTCTTAAAAATACTTTTTCGTATACATTTTTTCGTATACACTTTTTCGTTTTACTATCGAACATATATTAAAAGATGCATTATATCTTGAGGTCACAGCGACTTGAAAGCAGTACTTGACTGTAGTAAAGACATCCTTGGAAAACGCAATCTTTTTCATGAAGAATAAGCCAGCTGTAATACTAGGGGGGCAATATGGCGTGGCAGCTCAGCCCCCAGTATAAATTTTATAAATTTATTTATGAGATATAAAATTAAATAAATTAATAAATAATATATATATATATATATATTTAGAAAATCTTATAATGTTTGACTTCAAGTTTTGGAGCCTGAAAGAAAACTTAAACTTTGAATGTTTATTACATATTTTTCTTCATATTCACACCTACAGCCCAAAATTTGCGTATGTCTATTTTACAGGCGAAATCTAAATCGGCCCCATTCGATAATTGTTCTCATGCGGACGCCCATGCTTCAAAACGCCAGCGGGTATTGCTTTTCTGATTGACAAATATTCAACAGACTTATCTGCTCGAAATCGAAGCATTCCACATTAATTGATAGATATATATTGTTTGCATATGATGTATAATAATCAGCATTGAAGTCAACCGTCGTCGAGCAAAAAGCAGGCATGAGCCTGGCAGAGAATTGCCTTCACTTTCATAGATTGCAAGTGCAAAGGGAATAGGAAAGTTTTTATTTCTTCAGCGAGAAGAGCACTTTTAAAATTACAGCAACAGCTGTTATTAAAGTCAGGCGCATGCTCAACAGCAGTATTTGCAATAAAATCTCATTCCGCCGCACTCGCCCCGTCACTCTTGCAACTCTATGCTTGCCGGGGACTTGCAGCTACTTCGACTTTCAGCTTGAATTGCGTATTGCACGCACCACCCACTGCATTAGCAATGAATGAGAAATTACCTTTGTGATTTATTTGATATTCGCTGTTTGGCACATTAATCTTGCTTTTCAACTGCTACCGTTGCCAGCTGCTTGAGATGTGGCATTGGCGGATAAACTGCAAAAATCGAAAAGCAAAAATTGAAATATAAGCATTAATATGGTGAAAGGAGACGTAATTTTTCATAGCAAAATAAAAAATATGAATGATGGAGAGAACTTCGTTTTCAAATAAATTAGCTTCTGTGAAGTTTTAAGATTCGAAATCGTTAGTGTTTCGAACAATGATAAAACATTTCATTGAAGTCTGCGAAGAAAAATAACAAAGCATATAAGGGAGGAATGTTCAAGTGAACATTTAAATGCTTTTATCTTAGTATTTTCTGCGCACGCAGTTGACAGCTAACGTAAGACACAACAACAATATGTACAGCGATATGGCGCCCAACTGTAGGCAACACAACATCCAAATTGGCAGCTGTAACCAGACCGTCATGGGCGTATCTTAATGGCTGCTACTTCATTTGCGTTTGCGAAGGCGTTGACAAGTGAATTAGATGGGTGTGCGCGACTGACGCTTCGGGCCATGAACGCGTTTATTTTTAGCTTGGCCTGAAAGTATGCCTTGTTAACGTGTCATTGTGTACACAACAAGCAGGCGGGCATTGCATTTCTCTTGTAGTATGTTTTATTTGTAGCTCTTGCGAGTCTATATTATAATTAATTAATTCAATTTTTAAATTTAGCCAGCTGCAACATAACACAGTAATGGAAGCATGTGGCATGAAGACATAAAGAAGCTGCTGAGAGTGCAACAGAATTGTTAGCAGTGTGCGAAAGAAGGTGCGCATTTGTAGGCGATCGAAAAATGCAACGCTGAGGCAATCTTCGAATACGTCTAAAAAATGGCGCTAAATTAAGACGAAGTAAGTTCTTCTAACTTGTTGTTCTTTTTCATTTTCAAACTTAAATAATAGCCCAATTCACAATCTTGTGCAAATGGTCTGGGATTTTTGCAATTGACAGTTTTGTAGCAAACTACTGTCAAAACTACTGTAAGTTTGCTACAAAACTGTCAGTTGCAAAAATCCCAGACCATTTGCACAAGATTGTGAATTGGGCTATTGTAATAAATTCAAGCTCGAAATTTTGCTCGATCAGCATTAAAACACCATCATATATTTTCTAAGATCAAGTTCACAATTGGCATCAAACAATTCTTGTTCAATTCAACAATTCTATTGTAAAATGAAAACAAAGATTTTTTCGGAAAAAGTTAAAATAAAAGTGTATGATATTTTATAGTGTTCTGTTGCAAAATCAGCGAATATTTTTGTGTATATCTTGCTTCCCATATCTTCTTCTTCTGAAAATCAATTGGCAAACTGATGCTATAAGAGTAATTATATTAAAAAGTTATTTATTGAAATAGAAAAAATTTTAAATTGGAAGTTTTTTTTTGTATTTATATACAACTCTTGATTTAGTTCGAAATATATGCAGCGAACCAAATTTTAAAATTATAATTATTCTAAAAGTCAGCTTCGAGCTAGCAGCTGCCGCGCCACAAAGTATGCAATAATTTCAGCCACTCTTATTGCGCCTAAAAGCATGCAAATTTTTTCATGCAGCACAAACACGCTTTTCCTTTTGCCAAAACTTCTGCCATTTCGCTGTCTAGGCCGCTTTTCATAACAATTGTCGCTTGTTTTGTCTGCGTCTAACTGTAAGCTGTGCTATTATTTCATCTTTATCCACTCGTAGTGTTAAGTCTCTTACATTTTCTCTGCCATTAGCTTTGCACAAAAGGTTTAAGGTCGGGCGTCCACAGCCTCTGCTGTTGCCATGCAAATTGTGCTCGCATGTCGCTTCACATCTGCTGCTGTGGCGTCTGTGTGCTTATGTATTGCCACTTGCCACACTCACTTCACTTAACATTAGGCTGCGCAAATGAAGCATACTTCTAGGCGCATTTGTGCATTAGTGTGTGTACCTTCGACTGCTTTGCTCGCATTCCCGCAGAGCGAAGTTCAATGAGACGAATTGCTTTGATTGCACCGCCCAGCTTTGACTTTGACACTGACAGCGATTTGTGTGTGTGTGCGCCTTTGTATTGCTGTCACTTCACACTTCAGCTAGCTGACAGTGACAACTTCCGTTCGCCACGAGCAAGTGGAAATGACTTCAAGCACAAGCGGTAGTTGAGGCGAGCGAAAAAGTGCCGAAGGTATTATGAATTTATAAGTGGAAGCCAACTTCTGACTGAGAGAAGTTGCCAACTGGAAAGTTGTAGGCGTGCTTGAGCGCACGTCTTTGCCATTGCTGCCATGTCAAGCTGTAATGAGCATGTCCTGCAGCAATTTGCCAGCACTGCGCAGTGCCATGGAAACTATGAGCTGATGTAACGCCATGGTCGTTGCGACGTCCAAGCAGTTTCCGCTTGCGGCTGCCGTTCGCTACTCTCAATTATGCAAAGTCACAAATAATGTACTTTGCTTGTGCGCCTCCGATTCCACTTCCGCTCATCGCTATCCGAAAAGCAAATGAAGAAAATTGCCAACATTTGTTGGGAAACTTTAAAAAGCCGACAGCTCGCTGTGCTCGCGGCTAACGTATTTTTTAAGTCATTTAGCAGCAGCATAGTTAATTAATAACCTTCACGTTGAAATTTTGGGCATAATAAATATTGATGAGCTGTTTTTAGTGGCACTACCACACAACAGCATATTTAACGTGCTCTCCTCAGTTCAGCGTAATTTAAAATTTATGCCGCCGCCGCAAAATATGCTGCCACTCAAATAGTTGCTGCATACATAGCTCCAGCAGCGCAATGCAATGAATTTATGCATAACAGGAATGCGACCGCGCAACAACAAATTGCGAGCGTACCCACGAAGTCCTTGTCAATGCACGTGCATACTTATTGCAAAATTTAATTAAAATCAATGCGATTGTACTCAACCATAAATTCCATAAATTGTTGGCAATTATGCAATTTCGTGCTCACATAACTGCACATTTTATGTATTTATAGACCTGAGGGCCAAAGCAATGAAATATGTATAGCTAATTTTGTTGCCATGTAAAGTGCGAAGTACATATCATATTTCATTCATAACTTATCGTACTTCTTTCTACTTATATAAGCTAAAAACTGCAATTTTTTTTAAATTAGCTACTGTGTGCTCAGCTTATAATTTAAGAACGACATTACATTTTCATTAAGTTGGAATTGCCTTACCACATTTCCGACTGGAAGACATCAAGCAAGTGCTTCTAAAATTCCCAAGGCCTGGCGAACTCATTTAAAATGCATTAAATTTGATTTAATAAGAGCGACAACATTGCAGATGCGGCATTTCTGATTGTTTTTGGTGAAGTGTACACTTTATGGATACTCAAAATAATCCTTTGAGTGAGATAATCTCAGCTGTCTGAGTTATAGACAATGTGGACGCAGTATAAAACGACTGCCATGAGACTAGATATGAGCTTACGCAAGATATTGCGTTTCTTCTACTTATCTTTAAGAATAAAAGGAAATTTATTTTATGACTTCTGAGCTCTTAACTCCCAGAGCACTGCTCCGTCTTTATCTTCACATTTGCATAAATATAATAGACAACAAAATATAACTATACAAATGCAACATGCTATTATGAGGCCTTGAGCTGCTGCGCATTTAATACGAAATGCAAGTTATGAATGAAGTGAAATTAAATTTTCCGCCTTATTACGCACATTCACACAAAATACACTAACACACTTGCACATAAATACATTGAAAGGCAACCACAACTATTCGCAATGTTATTTAATGCTCCCAGACATAATCTAGCACACGCACTAACACGCACACACAGAAGAGGAAGAGGAATAAGAAGAGCAAGAAGAAGAAGAGCAAGAGAACAAGGACAAAGTTTTATTTAAATGATATTTTATATCTACGCTGGCACGCACACTCTCATAAGTATATTCGCATGCATAGAAAAGGCGCTGTGTTAGTGCTTCTATTTGTGTGTGTGTGTGTGTGTGTGTGTGTGTGTGTGTGTGTGTGTGTGTGTGTGTGTGTGTGTGAGTGTGTGTGTGTGTGTGTGTGTGTGTGTCTGTGTGTCAAAGTGTTACTTTTGCAAATGCCATTATGGCCGTCTAGTCGTCAGCCGAGGCGCGCAGCATAATGATCGAAGTTGTCGTAGGCACATGCATACTATACATGCTCACACACACTGCCAGATATTTCCACATGCACACATACATATGCAGTTTAGCAGGGAACTAAGTTGTATGATATAGATTAGAATTATGCTTGGTATTTAAGTTGAAGATGCCAAGGCTTAACAAAATGCTGCAAATTGACTCATATACAATCTGTTTTTCCTGCATAGAATCGCATGATGCTTATTAAAATTAATTAAATAAATTAAAATTAATTAAACCATGGAATTAGCGCTGTTGTCCTTTCTCAAGTGTTTCTTCACGTCGCTTTTAGAAGGAAACTCTGCCATGCAAAAAGCAACATTCTCCTAAGCTAAAGCAGTAGAATTGCCTCGAAGCACACATAATTTTGTGGAGCATATAAAAGGAGACCCTCACACAGCCACACATACGCATACACGCACATATGGACACACTGAAAAGGGCTCATACATATGCAAAAGCAGCCATTGCTCACTTGAGAATTCATTTGACATGGTGTCGGCATTGCTGTAGCATATACCCTTACATTTACTACTACAGCTACATGCATGTGTGTGTATGAGCGTACGGTGTTTAAAGCCCCAGGGCCCAATCCATTCTTGGAAGCCTTGATAAATAATGTCATTTCTTTACTCTTACCATTTACCAACATCGAATTTTCAATTACTAGATAAGTTTTACATAATTTTTTACACAGTTACACATAATATCAAATCTCATGTGGATTGTAAAAATTAAATGTAAAAAGTTGCTTAAGAAAAAGAGACAAAAGATGTTACAATTTAATAAAAACTTCGTTTCATTAAACTATTGCACTGCATCTCTCGCAATTAATGGGAGAAAATTCGAGAGTCTTCTGGGATTTGATAAAGCTTACTGAAAAGAGCCCATTGGACTCGGCTATAGAATGAATTCAGAGAACCCTTAACTTGTGCTTCTTAATTTCAAATACGTAGAATATAGTGCAGAAGGCCACTTTTGGATATTTGAACTTATGAGCAAGTGGGACGAAAAATGAACGATTTGCCACAAATCGAAATTTTTTACTTTTTTCTAAGGGGGGACCATATAAAAAATTTCAAAAATTTTTCAATTTGTTTACTGTTTTTTCGGACATTTTAGTTAATGAAAGAAAGTTCAAGCTGAAGAAGTTTAAAGAAATATTTGGCAAATAATATGTGGAAAAAGATAAGGAACTAATTATAGTTCTATGAACAAACACAAAGAATTCTTACAATTTTTCTTCATTTCGCATCTCATCCATTTGTTGCATGTTTCAAAAGCGTGTGCTGTATTTAAACACTTCTTGAATTTGTTGTGGAGCCCCTTTAATAAATGCGCCCTAATCCCAGGCCCTTGCTGAGCCGTATGCAAGACCGCCACTGTATGTGAGAGTGAGCCTTGTGCCTTTTCACTTAAAATAGTGGCTATACACTTAAAGGCCTGAGTGTATGTTTGAGTGCGTGCTTTCATATTCGATTTCACAAGTGAGCGCACATTTTTGCATAAGTATACGCCCAGTACACACACATGCGCATGTAGTCGGCAGATTATGCTGCCTGCGCATTCAACAAGTAACCTTTTTTGTATGTATAACTACGAGCCGTAAACATGCATGCACTGTGTGTGTTTGTGTGTGTGTGTGTGGGAATATGCCTCTTGCGCGTTATACACTTGACAAGCAGCGCTGCTACAACAATGACCACTTAGAAAATACACACACACACACAGATTCATGCACTTACATACAAACGCATTACCCTTGGCCAAATTCCTTAAGCCATTTCCGCTCTCTCACATCTTTCAAGCATACGAGAAAAAGAAAAAATTGAATTTAATAAAAGGAAAAGCTAACAAAATCAACTGCAAACGATGTGGCAGTGGCAGTGGCAGCGTTGGCGATGGTGACACCGATGGCGGTTGCGGTAGTGAAATGTCGACTGCGGTGGCAGCGCCAACAGCGACTGCGGCAGTGGCGTTGCGTAGGTGTCTTTGTGCTGCTGACAGCACAATTTTAATAATGTTTGCTTTTGTGACGCAATGCGAGAGTATTCTCTATCTCCCACAGTGTATGTGTGTGTGTCGGTCATATGTAGCAGCAGCGAGTGTTTCAAGCACACACACACAGTCAAGTCGACCTTTCTTCCAGCCTCGATCCCTACTTAAGTGCCATCGTAAAATATTATTAAAAGATATAAAGGAAAAGTATAATATATTCTCGGAACCTGCCCAGCAATCTGGTAGTCAATGTCAACAATTTAATAAGCTGCAGCAAGTTATTGCGCTGCATAGCAATGTTATGCCTTGCACACACACACACACACACACACACTATCACCTTCATGCAGCGTTGCTATGACAATTGCATGCAAGCGCCTTTGGTCAAAAGAGACCAGAAGCGACCAGGCGCACTACAATGCTGCACTTGGCTGCTAACGGCGCACTTGGCAATATTATTAGCCGGATTAGAATGAGCTGAGTTACACAGAAAGTGCCACTATTTATAGCCAACATTCATGTTGTTGTTGCTGACACTGAAACGTCGCCAACACAGCCGGTTACTATTTTTAGTTGAACAAATTAATGCTATTAGAGCAATCTGGTTTACTTGCCACTGGGAAACTTATTTTGTATTTACTTAATAGCAGCAACATAATTTCAAAGGTATTGCAGATAGAAAATATACTCCCTTTTACTATTATAAGAAAAGGCTATCACTTGTTGAGAAATTGCTCAAGTTTGCTTATTTTCAGTCAGTCCCATCAGCGGTGCTGCTCAGAGTAAGCTTCAATTTTAGTAGAATAAATAGAATCTAAATTGTTATCAAACGTCAAAAAACAACTGTCAAACTTTTTCGGAATATAAACAATTAAACAAGCATATGAAAACATGCACTACAAAAGGCTGTTAAATGCCGAATCTAACCCAGCTTCACATACAGACTGTTCTATCTGATGCCTATTTAAACACAACTATAGTTATATTTTTGAAAGTAAGTAAATACAAATGAAAGTTATGCGCTGATTAGAATTTTTCGAAATTAATATGCCTATGTTCCGCTCTTCAATTTACATACACACACAAAAGTCTGTGAGGATTCCATGTACAGCGTGTGCTCGTATGAGTGAATAAATGTTGTGATTGCCAAATTTCAGGCACACTTTCTGTTTTTTTTTTCAAATCTATTGTTTTATTTTCATATCTACATACAGACTGCCAAATGTATGCTGGCATTTGTAATTGTCAATATATACTTCTTATATTATGTATGTAAATATTCGACGCTGTGCAAAACGAAAATTGTATACGTATACAGAAATGCAAAAAAGGAACGAGAGGACAAAGCGCTGCAAATCCTTTTATCTTACAAAATCACAAAACAAATAAAATGACTTCATGTACTTAGTTTTGCACACATGTATGTACATTGTAGAATATGAAAAGTTGTATGTATGAATGTGTGTGTGCTTGTGGTTATGTGTATAAGTGTGTAGTTGCCGCTTTATTGTTGCTTTTTTTATGACAATCAGAGTATTCTAAGGTAGCACTTTTTGGAGTGCTCTGTTTTTCGCTTGCCCACAGGCATACATACATATGTACATTTATATGTGTGTGTGCCAGTTCATATATTTCTTGATATGTTTGTATGTCGTTTTATGATAACAACACTGTGCTATAATATATAACCATACTATTTGCCTTTTGCATATTATATGTACAAAGTTGTTGGTTTGTTGGCTTATGTTTAGGTTAGGTAAGGTTACACTGGTAGACCAAATTGGTCATATAAGACATTGTTGGGTTTCTAGCGATACCAGCTGCTAATCGCTTGGAGAGTGCAAGAAGCAGTAATCTATTAGAATACAAGAGTTTCTAGCGAACTTCAGCAGAGAGTTGCTAGCCAGCTTCAAGACATTCTTCAGCTCGAAAGTTTTTCTTGACAATTTGCCTGCAGTCTTCGGTGTCGTTCAGAACTACTTAGTAGCTCTAAGATATCTTAGTTATTCTTTTTGGCTGCATTCACTTTAATACACAATTATTTTCGTCTATGAAGGTAATGTGGTTTTTGTATTAGTGGTCGAAAATGGTTTTATAGAGGTTTTTTATTGGAAATTAGAACTAGGAATCAAATGAAGCGTTCGCGGACTTTGCTACTACTTCGAATAAGTTGCTTTAAATTAATGGAATTCGCATTAAAAGTCACTGCTGAAATTTGATAGCAAAAACTGAAGTAACAATAAATCTGTGCAAAAATTTTTGTTGTTGTTGTAATCCTCATCTTGTCGATTTCAAAACGGCAATAGATAATACTTGTCATCTCTATGGCTAGGTTTATAAATTAATGTTCACATTCGTTCTTCGAATAAGAATGTGGTGCAAATAAATTGGAATTAAACGTCTTGTTCATGTTGCCAATTGAAAAAAAAACAGAAAAAGTATGCAGTCCTTTGCTACTCGATTCATTACGTTGCTTTAGCAATTTCAGTCAAATTAAGATAACAGTTTGACAAACGGAACAATATTTCAAGCGTTTCGTAAACACACACATATATACCGGAAGAGCACAGCAACTGCACATCGAGCTTCCGATTTATGGCGCAATATAAAATGTCATCGCACAGCGCTATCACCATAGCCACATATCTTGTCTGGCATTGTCAGCTGCAAAGTTTTATTGTAATTTTGCTCATTAAAGCAACTCAAAGTGTTGCCGTAGCAAACGTGTCCTCCTTCTGCCAGACCCAAATCAGTGTCAATTTAAATTTACACCGCCATCTTAGCAACACACCCTGCCACACCAAACCATGCCAATCTAACGAGCACACGCTCAGCATACACGCACACACACGCACACACACGCACACTTATATAGTGCGTACACTTGCTGATACTTATGCATACATTTAGGTAGCTTTCCCACCGTAAAGACTGTCCCCCCGCACTCATAAATAAGCATTTAACGACAGCGGCAAGCGACGAGGGCGGCGACGAAACCGAGAACGACGAGAGGTAACAAACGCGCATCTTGCGCTGCCTCATGCATACATTCAAATTAGATCTGCAAGTGTATATTTATTTAAACGCCCACTATGCCTTCACGCTGCTGTCAGTTGCTGCCGCCGCTCTTGGGAAGTTGTGGCTCGGTTGGGGTTGGCTTGATTTGACTTAAGCTTCGACGCTAATAATTCACACAAAATACATTGGCGCACACTTTTTGACTTATTAAGCCTACCCACACATGCGCGCACACGCACACAAACACATATGCATATATTTGACGCACACCCACGCACTTGAGACATCGAAATGCAAATTAAGCTTCTAAGACGCGCGCCGCTCGAGTCCTTTTTAGCTTCCTCCTTTGCCACTGCTGCTGCTGCTTTGCATGGTTGTTGTTGTGGTTGTTGCCATTGTTTATTGTTGCTTTTTATTTGCTGCACAGTGTTGCCTTTTCGTGGAATATCTTCATTTAAAGTGACTGCTGCTTCTTGATCTGCTTTTTCTACGATTTCACATGAAGTGCTGCTGCCTCCTACCGCCGCCGCCGCCGCTGCGGTTGTTTCCTGCATGGCTAATATAAAAATGTCTGAAATTTCATCTGACATATTTAATGATAAGGCATACGCACACCAGCACACACATACACGAGCTCATCATATACACTCACATAGCATCATATGAAATACATACAAAGCAGAGCGCAGCCCATGGAGTCCTGCCATTGTTTGGGGTGTATATGTATGAAAGCATCGAGCCACACTCATACTCACACATGCACGCCTGCTTGGCACTTGACACGCACTCTTAAAAGCAAGTGAAGTGATTTTACGTTGCTTGCTTGCGCTGTTAGAATTTAATTTACTTGTTTTGTATTTGCCAGCACTCAGGCACACACACACACACACACTTACGCCACTCAGCTCAGCCTCATCCGTAGTCTCACAGCCAACCGTTTTATTTTCTTAAATATTACATGTACGCAATATTCGGGTTGTTCTACATGCACATATGTGTATGTGTATAATTGTGTGCGTGCGTGCAACATTGTTACCAAGCCATATAAAATTTCAAATTAATGTGGCGCGTTGCTTTACGGCGCCGACTGGAGCGACTCACCCATTGCTGTTTTAGCTTCCTAATTGGATGAGTTTGTGGCGTTGGGTGCATAGTTTCCGATAGACTGACTTTTAAATTGAAGGTCTGTTGCTCACTCGGGACTGAGCGCCACTAGCGCATATGTCATGTAGAAAGGTTGAGGACTTGAAACTACTGCCAAAGAAGGCATTTTTGGCATATTTTAAAAAGAAAGTATGGAAAATTGTCGCGCCATTGAAAAAATTAGATAAAAATACTTGCAAGAAAATTTCGGTTTTAGACAGGAAAATCTCTTTTAAAACAATAAAGCCTCGAGCAATTCTTTGTGAAGAAATTACTTTCAGTTCACAATAATTTGATATAGTTTAACTTGTTGAAGGTCTCAATGAACACATAATGAATTGCCTGGAATTCTTATAAAGAAAAACAATAGCATTGTATCGAAAGACATAGTAAGACAGGACAGAATAGGATAGTTCCAAGTACGGAAGCGTAAGATAGTGTAGGATAAGACTCACAGAATAGGTCAAAATTAGCCAGAATCAGGTTATTCTAAATCAGGACTACAACAACTCGTACAACAGAGAGCAAATGTATAGTAGGCATTTTGAAAAGCCCATTTGGTTCTATAATTGTTGCCCTAATAGCTCAAAGTTGAGTGTAATTGATATTGGACTTTTAATAAAGTAGCGCAAAAAAATAAGTAAAAACTGTAAAGTTGATTTAAATAAATAATGAGTAGCAGCGATAACATAGCGAATAGCTGAAACGTTACCTAGCAGTTAGCCCTGTCCATCGAAGATATTGTCTTCGTGAATTATTCAAAAACACGAATATGAGGCTATTATACAGATACTTATACAAAACATAAATGTTGTTCGAACTGTTGCTGTACTTCTACACGAGCTCGTATTTTCTGTTTTCCACATTTGAAACTCATTATTGGTTAATTAAAGCGTAATTGAGCATAATTTTAGTTAACCCGTGTAGCCTCAGCAGGCAAAGTAACAGTGAACGGAAATAGCAGTGCAATAAATTAAATTTCAAGTGAAGTACATAAAGGGGGAGGCTCACTTCCGGCAAAAACAACAACTTTGCAATATTGGATTCGGGGAAACACTGCTGCAATTTCTGCCAAAGGGAAAGCCTGAAGACCCACAAGTTGACTAACTGCAACAGCAACTGATAAGGACACGCTGCCATGAAGCGACGTCGCAAGAAACGTGGCAACTTGGCAAAGTTGCATAGATACGCAAATCAAGCCACGCGACGTCGGCGGCGGCGGCTTATCATATGCGCTCTTCGCTGCTGGCGTGTCGAGTTTCAAATAAGAAACGGAAGTCAGAGAAGTCAGAGAAGTCAGGGAAGGCAGCACGAGGCAGACAAGGCAAAGTGGTAACGAGCAGCCGCACAAAAGCAACAGCACGCTGTCTTGCCAACAACATAAAGAAGCAACAATGCCAAGAACCAAAACCACGTTGGTACTTATTATTATGCAAAGTTTGCCGAAATGTGCTGTAAAAGTTCCTTAGTTCCTTTTTGAAAATTTTATGAAAAAGCACATCAAGCTAATTTAATGAAAAAATATCCTTTAATAGCTTCAAAATGATTTAAAATTTTTTCGGAAATTTTTCGATTTTATGAAATTTTATAAGTGGAAATGTAAGCAGATTGATAGCCTTCAATTAACAGGTCCATCTGTGTGTGTGTGTGTGTGTGCGTGTTTACTTTAGCGCATTGCGTAGTATAATTGCCAATTTATTTCGTTGAAAGGATTACACTGCGCAAAGGACACGTCTGTGTGTGGGCTTGTTATGCTGCCATTTGCAGTAGTCCTTTGTGGCTGCCTTGCGCGTCTCAATTGCGCAAGCTCATCGTGGCATTGAGCGTTATGCGGTCATAATGGTTCGCGCGCATAGAAACACATTTGAGGGCGTCTGGTGAGCTTCTTCAGCATACTACACTTGCCAACAAATCGTTGGTCCATTCAGGCTTTGTGCACGACATCTTTATGCAGAAGTTCTTGGGTTTCCGGTTTCACTTCTGTTATACTATCATCATCTCTATGCATTTGCATGCCATGCTGTGTTTTACTAATGAATGCTCCTTTTGCAGATTTCTCACATACTATACGCACACTGGAAGAAGAAGAGAGCCATTACAGCAGTTTGCAGAAAATAGCGTTTCGATTTGCATACAATTAGGGACAGCTAGCTAATGGGAAAGAAGAGAGAGTTGCAATTTTTAAAACATGTTGGAATTGAATAAAAAAAATCTGTATTTTCATTTAGTTAGGAATATCGGCTATTAGCAAGAATTAAGAAAGCATCAATTGACTCTTTCCAATATAGTAATGCCAAATATTAAGTAATCGAAATGACGTGATACATGGCAAGTAGATCTTGAGAATGACATACCTTGCCCCCTTCCACTACTAATCTATATTGTATTTGCTGGCTTTCTTAACTACAAATCAATCTCCAACACTGTTTTCCCTGCTTCAAAAGGTTTCTCTTAGTTCAGCCCAGTACAATGAGCCCTACAGCTTCACTAGCTTCACTGCTTGTGGGTTTGTCTGTTCAAAAGAGAGATCCTCGATACAGCGCAATAATATCTACCAATCTTAATATAACTATGATTTTCTTTAAGGAGTCTCAATTTTTGCGCAAAAAAGAAAATTAAACGTCAACTACTTTTGATTTTATTGAAGTTGACAGCGGCAGCAACTTTTGTGCATATCCTGATATCCGGATATAATCGCCCTATTACATTATTTTGTTCTGCCTGTTATTATAAGAAATTGTCATGCAATGTTTTTGTACTTCAAATTGAATTGTGACATAAGCACTAGATTTGAAATGATTTATAACAGCTGCTTGTTTAGTGCGCCTTAAAGTAGGCAAAAACCAACAAAATGTCAAAGAAAAGGTAAACAAAACGAGCTAAACATGATTTATGGCTTATAATTTTGACAGAAAGAACAACAACACAAAAAAGTAGCATGGAAAAGCGCTAGCCTGGCAAGAAAAAATTGCATAAGATAAACCTTTGTTTATAACTACCTGCACAGGCACAGGCACACTCACACACTCACACAAACATGCATGCACGCAAATTAATATACGACACGAATGAGTGGGAAATGGCAGTGAAATGAAGAGGTGTGAGTGGGAGCAGTTTCGAGCAGAAGCAGCTTACGTTTTGAACGTGCGTGGATGTTAGCAGGCGTTGGCAGATTGTTAGAAATTGTGCGCAGCAGTGGGAAACGACAATGAAAGACTGCCGAAGTCGATGGGAGACCATGGCTGCTGCAGAAGGACTTTACATAAATCTTGAGTAATCCCTATGACGTCACGGTAGAATGTTAATGCTACCAACTTGCGAGCAAGCAAACAACTTTTTGCGAATAGTCGATTTTGCATTTTTGTTGTGAAAGTTCAAAAGGAAAAATTATTTAAGTTCGTTGTACATTTGACTAAGACAACTTTAAAAGTAATACTAACAAAAACAATCGGAAATAAAAGCCAAAGCTTCAACACAAGTTAACGTACAAACAAGCAAAGAATCAACAAGCGAACATGACTTCCAGTGCAGACTTTCTAGGTGGCAGCACACTTTTGCCATATACTGTCACTATTTGTGTTTTCTTGCCAACAATCTTCTTAATTGCGCATAGCATGAATGAAGAAAGAACCATAAATTTCTCAATAAAAAAATTGATTTCCAAAAATTTTAAATATTTTTGTGAATGTAGTAGATATGTAAATATTTCGCATAAGCTTTAAGTGATATTTAGACCCCATCCGTCTACCTGTTAGTTTATTCTGATCTTGTTGAAGGTAACTCGACTTGAATGTTATTTTTAAGGGAGATAAAGCACAAAAACTTCATACCCAAATATTTTGCATATTTCTGCTAGTTTGAAGTTTTGTTGAGATCTTTCGAAAAAATTACTCACTGCATACTACACAAATAAGACGCTTGGGTACGGTCACATAAGGACATACAACAACTTAAACGAGCCTTTCGGCATTATAAAACCCTTTCGAGAAAGCGATAAGGAGAATACTAGCCACAATATCACATACAAAATCCTTCACTCTTTTTTACTAAAATGCCTTTAAATTCTGGCAGTGTACTTACTCGAAGCCTTAGCGAAGCCTCATTATTTTTGTTAAGCTGTGAGCTTACGTTTTTTTTTATTGCTAGTATTTTCTCCATGTTCAACATTGTTTACTATTTGCGCGTGTTAAAGTGCAATCCCGAACTGTAGTGTCACTTCACAAAATTGCATGACAACTATTTGAATTTTTATTTACATATAAAAAATGCTAATAAGCTGTTAATAATCAATACAAAATAGCTGCTTGTTTGCATATTTACTGTTCATAGCTTTTAGTTGTTATTTGTAAATTTAAGATACTTTATTGCTGTTCACTTTTTGTATTATATTTTACCGCTGGCTAAAAAGTTGTTTGTAATGTGCGCCAAAAGTCAACTGGTTGAACCTTTCTCAATTATTCATATCTGCAAAAATATTCATTATTCAAAGCGAAAGTTAAATTGAATTTTAAGTGCAACTCGGAACAGCTAAAAAAGGGCTCATTAATCACAATGAATGTGGTAGAGAAAATATACGCATTATATAATAACGGATTAGCACAAACAAAAGGGTTAAAGCCATCCTCTCGCAGACATTCAGTTTAAGTTTCGAGCTTCTGTATACCTACCTGTTACCTGAATGTTCATGCATATGAGCAGCATATGTCTGATTTAGAACAAACTAGCTATAATATCGAAAACGCACACCAATGCAAAAACTTTTATACATATTCGCACACTCATCAGAACATGCTCGTAATAATAATGCATTTAAGTGCATGTAAAATTGAGTTTATTTTCGCACTAAATGTACTTGTATACATACACATACACACATACATATAAATAAATATATCAGCACGCACACACAAACAACCGCATATATAAGCAAACAAAGCAAATTGAAAACAACATTTTCCGATCCTCTGAGAGATTATCCATCATTCGAAGTTCTTCTGGCCATATGGACTGCACGCTGGCTGTGAAGTGCTGCCTGCACGCCGAGTGAAACCTCTGTCACCGGATATTAATGGACGCAACACTGGCGGACGGAAATTGTAAAATTTGTTGTCGTTTGCTTTTGTGTTGACTTACAGCTCATGCTCGTTGCTCGCCAGCGTATTATCGACTGTGCTCACGTCTGTCCCTTCGTCCTTTTTGCTCTGCGTCTGCTTGTATTATATGTCTGTCTGTCTGTCTGTCTGTCTGTCTGTCTGTCTGTCTATCGGCTACAACCACCCACTTTCAGCGCTGCCAATTGGGAATCGAGTAATTAATTTTGCTTGGCAGCTTGTGCGCCGCAGTCGAAAGGAAGCAGAGTTCAACTTTCAAAGCATTTATATAAATTAATTTAGCCTCAATTTTTGCTTGGTTTCAAATTTTGCTTGATTTTTCCATTAAATCCTTTATTTTTTTGTCTATAGAGCTGTGGATTTGCAGGCAAGTGAAACTATTTGGTAGCAAATTTTTTTGGCTGCTTATTACCGCAGTGTTTCAGTGTATGTGTGGCCAGGCTCGGATGCGAAGGATGCCCCAGCTTCAATACAAGTTTTGAGCAAATCCCATGAAAAAATTGAAATACACTTCGAAGTGGGCTTCTTGAACTTATGCATAGTTGAGGGAGTACATCTTCGGCTGATCTATTAGAATAATATCTTGATTTTGACAACTATTAAGGCATATCTATATTAAGGTAACAATATATATATAATTATATTTAAATGTGTTGTAGAAGTGGAAAAGGCCTTTTACATCTATTGCTCTGCTAAATGCGTAGGCAAGCAAAAGACAAACCAAGTTGAAATGGATACCAGCATTGATAAAATTTAGTATTTCAATTATTATGCAGAAATTTACGAGCTACATGAACTTTTAAGCGCACTTTCCAATTTTCTGCAATTGGATGAAAAATAAAAGTAACTCTAGGCCGTGCCACGAATTGCAGCTCAATTGATTTACGCACTCAGGCAAGCAACAACACGAGGTGTTCCGTCTAAGCTCGAAACTGATACCTAAGTTCAGAAATTGAGCAGCCAATAAAAATAAAATGGCTACAATGAAGAAATGAAGTTGGTTTGGGGGAAATCGTTTTGAAAAATGCGAGCTCACGATTCGAGCTACTTAAGGTAGCTCTAGGCCAACGGATTAGAGCATATACTATGCACACAGTGAAGCAGCGCTGGCAACACGTTCAATGTGTGCGAGCAGACAGCCTGAGACGAAACGAGACAAGCTGAGCAGCTCGCACTGTTGAACATAAAAAATTAATGGAGCATGCACTGCAAAAGGATACTTGCCGTTGTTTTTTTTTCTTTCTTTCTATTTTCTTTGCAAGAGATTAAATGAATTTTTGGAAAGTGGTAAAGCGCAACAGCAATTGCAATTGTTGCTTCTCCCTCGCTGCCGAAGAAATTAAAAATCCCTGAAAGTGATTCGAAAGACATAAGGAAAGAAGGCAGAAGGAAGTTAAGTTGAAATAAAAATAAAGCGCAGCGCGTTCTCTGCAAAGAATTTAATCTGCTGAGCTGGCAAACTTCTCGCCGACGCGCTATCTCGCTGTCCTGCCACCCGTCCTGCCACGCGTTCAATTTAAGAACTTTATATCGCAAAAAGAAAAACAGACCATCGCTAAGTGTTCGTGGAATTAGTTAGCGTTCGCAAAGGACGAAATGGCTTGGCAAGTAACCGTAGCAGATAGCAGAGCAGCATTGAGTGCAAAACGCTGTAGCCACTCAAAAATTAGAACACTGACAAGCGGGTTTGTGGGTGAAGAAGTGACAGCAGAGGCTGACAGGAAACATTGGCTTGCTATCGCAGTAGCTAACTGTCAATGTGAGCTGGCTGTGTTCCGCTCAGAGCCGTCGCACTGTGATTCGATACTACCATATAACGATGATTTAAAATTATTTCCAAGATTATTTGGAGTGTTGTATGATTGCTTTTAGAAAGACGGCAAATTTGATGCATCGGTTTCGAAGCTGTGCATTTTTTTGAATCTGTCTAAGGTCCAAATCACTGCTGCGAAACAGTCACAATTCTTTCTATGCCCCACATCTCTGGTTTTTTCATAGAACAAAGCGTGCCTTGCTGATACTTAGTCGCTAGTACAGCCACGCTAAAAAGCTTCGGCTGTCACACAGCGCTCAAAACATCTGCTCCCAGCCTTGCGCTACCACATAGCCCCTCGCCTACGTTACTTGCGTTGAACTTGCTGCTCCAACTTTTTAACCAAAAATAATCGTGCTTTGTTTTTGCTTATTTTTCTTACTTAAAGCAGCAAAGCTGCTAAACTGCCTTTCTTATGCTTCCTTACACTTGCCTTATTTGCTTTTGTTATTTGGCCTTTTTTGTTTTTTTCTTTTTTTTTTCTTTTAGCCTTCTGTTTCATTTGGCCTTTTGCCGCTTCGGAGCAACAGCGAAACACACCTGCAGGATTAAGAACGCACCCGAGAAGCACGCGAAACGCAAGCATCCGCCTTTTCTCTACTCCACTCTGTCATTCCTTTTCCATCTTTGCCCGCTTTCCTCGGCCATACCTTTCTCCTACCTCAACTTCCAGCTCTTACTTGCTGTCTTCGTATGAAAAAGAGAAGCAACAACATTGCTGTACTTCGATTTCCGTTTGATTGCCACTGCACCAGTGCTCCTTATCACACTCTCTGCTACTCCACCTCGTTTGCTGCTACTCCCTCTGCCGCTTTTCTACTACGTTAGCCGTGCGTGCCCTCTGACCGCTGCGCCATTTAACCGTAATTTTAGCCCCGCTCAGCGCGCATTAGTATCGCTTTTAGATTGCAATCGCGGAGCTTCGTTGTCTGTTCTGCGTGTGGAGGGCGTGCCTGCAGAGCTTCACCCAACTTGCGCGCTTACACAACCCCCCTTCACCTTCCGCTGAACGATCCGGTGTCTGATTAACGTGCTTTGCTGGTGCCTTGGTGTGTTGGTGTGCTGTTGTAGTCTTGTGTGTGCATTCAACTCTACCCCACTTTTCGCTCATATCTTTCAATTTCTGCCTCACGTCGATTGCTCGCTTTATGTTGCCTGTCCGCCCGCATATTCGGACGCGTCCGTTATGCTCTCCAGTGCTCGTCCTTCGAGCATCTGTTCACCTGCGCGCAATTTCTCAACTTATGCTGGAGGGAATACGCTCAAGAAAAAAATATTCGCGCATTTGTGAAGTATCCTGCGCTGCGTGTGCTGCCCCTCTCATGCCCCCCACTCTTCTTCTTTAGCTCTTCGCGAGCTGGGGACCGCGGTCATTGTGCCACAGCGTATTGTTGTGCTTGTTATTCCACCTTCGAAGGCAGCTGCGGCGCTTGAGTTGGGTGAAGCGGCAGTAGGTCGTGAAGGATGGGTGGCTGAAGTATGGCGTTTATTGTTGCTTTGCGCTTTCGCTTGTCATTTGGAAATTTATATTATGACATTTCAATTTAGATGCTTATCAGTCAACATGAACACTTTGCATGCCCTCTGCTTTGACGTTCACTACGAACTTTTATTAATGCGAAAGTTTCTTTGACACACAGGCCACGCATTACAATGCCTCTGTGTGCGTGCTTGCGCTTGTGTTGTGTGCTTAGATATTGACATTTTCCAAACGGATATTAATAGCTGTGCATGCGGTTCCGTGTTCCTGTCTCGCTGTCTGTGCTTATTTGACAGCAACGTCGATAAAATTAGTTAGATGGCATTATTAAAATGTTAAATGCATGCTTAATTTTTAAGTCTGCGCTCTTTATCAGCTTTAATAAAACTTATGTGCAAATTGTCAGTCACATTTTACGAGCTCAAAAAGTATGCTTTAATTTTCGGACTTTTAATTCATCATATTTTGCTAAAACATGACTTTGCTTTTGTTCTTCGCATTAATCTAGCGTGCGTAGAGATTCAAACTTTACTAGTTTTAAAAGTAAAATTTGAATTTTTTTTTGGAAAAGATTAAGTCTGTAGACTAAAAAAATCAGGCATTATTAAAAAAGTGTTAAAGAATACTGCAGCTTATGTCAAAATAAATACAATACAATGAATTGAATATAGAAATTGGGACAGAAATTTTCAACGAAAAAGAAATCTGCGAACCAAGAACAACATAATTCTTTTTTGAATCACGTGTATGAAATGTGTATATGAAATTTGCAATAAAAACATTATTTTAAAAGCACTAGACTGAAGTTCTACGATCACGGAATCCTTCTGCTATTGATAATGAAAATCTATGGCATGTTGAGGAAAGGCTGTCAGGCTAAAATAGTTTCAGCTTGATGTGTCCATTCTAGTTGCTGACATTTGGCAAATTTGCTGTCGGGCTTGAAGCGAGCTTCTGGCAACTGAATTTCTGTCGACTTTATTTCTCTTTACTTTTCCCATGAGAGCAGAGCTCTCAGAAGATCGACAGCTTAATCAAATTTTGTGTGTGCTGCATGTTGAATAATGTTTGATTGCAACAAGTTTAATCATATTGTGATAAATCTAAATACTTACAAACCGAAAGTCGTACAATTCATAAACTTTCCCCTGGTAGTAAAATGAGCACGGCTACAATACTAAGCACAACTAATAGATAACAAGGCAGCGAGGGTTGCATTGAGCGTCCAGCAACGTATTTTTTATATAAACTACTGTAATAATCGAGAAAATAATTATGGGTATACAATCAGGCTGCTGAGGCATACAACATAAAAAGCATACCCTTCTGCAAACACACTTTCAAGTTATTAAACCTAAAATTATGTAGCTCCTTCATTAGTAACTTGAGCTCATTGCGCCTACGCTCATTACGCTACAACATGATATATCAGCAACATGCTAGTTATTAGCTGTATTACATGTAACATCAAGCTGTAATTATATGTGTACACTGGCAAAAGGCACAGGCTGATTCTATCGAGGCTATGCACTTTTTTGATAGGTATCGTGCATATTACGAAGCCTTTCATTAATAATTTATCTGACTTTCAGTAGTAAATCTCTTTACGTAGCAAATTGTTGCGCTCCAAAAAATGTTTCAGATGCGCTACTATGATGTTTAATAAAATAGTCAAACTAATAAACAGTTTGCTCATTATACAATATTATATTTGTCTATTATATTTATTGTTTGTAAAGCACACATTTAAGCATATTCTTTGAGTTCTTCAATTTTCTTTTGAATTTTATCCATCGCACATACAAATTTATTAATACGAAAAAACATTATTTTCAAAGTGTAGCTATAATTTCATACAATACAGTATCTCAATTGCTACATTTAGTATACAGCAGCATTCACATAAAAATTCTCGAAGGCGTACACTGATCCATAAAACACTGTTTCTTTAATTGCCTGCCTAAAATTTAAGTTCTTTATGCAACAATAAAAATTCCGAATGAAATGAAAATAACTCTTCAGCATCGAAATTATTGAAAGCAATTTTTTGTACACAATCACAACAGCAACTTCGAATGCCATTACCATTACCAAATTCCAATGCAATAATGTACTTAGTCAAATAACAGCAAAAAGGTGCATAAATCAATGAGCATACAACGAATCATAAGGACGACTGCTATAACGAATTGCAGCAGCGAAGAGCAATTCAAGCGTTTGTAAAATGCCATAATTGACTAGAAAATTGGTTTGCGGCGCAACAAAAGTTGGCTTGTACATATAGCGCTAGACAATGAAGCCAATACGACGGGCATATAGGCAAATAAAGCAATTATTTTGCACTGCTCCGAAATAGCATAGAAACACAAAAATAGCCTGCACACTCAATTGAACTGAAATGCAAGGATATTTATTGAAGTTGATGGTCGCCATCACTGACAAATGCAGGCCATTGTGTGCGGCATTTTTCATAAAATGATTTCACATTTTTGGGCAATATAAACTGTTTGCCATTAAGGGCGAAATAAATAATTTTGATTGCAGAAAGCATTTACCTTTCTTTATGTGACAGCAACATGAGCTGTCATGTTGCCCTTGCTGGCAGCTGAGCAGCGTCGTCTTGCCGCCCGTAGCAGCCACAGGCAGTGGCATGTTGTGGTATTTAGAATGGTTTTATGGCTTGTGGTTATGGTTTTTAATTTTGAGAGCATTTGCCAAGCAGCCATTTGGCTGTCATTGTGGCATTCCACTTATGTATGTGGCGTATGTCAAGTATGCAGAATATACCTACATGCACGCCCACATTGTACGCCTCTTTACAAGCAGAAATACGAATTTAAATACATATTTATTTATTAGCCGAATTATAGAAGTATAAGGCTGCTGCCAGCTACAAATTCTTCCTGTGTTCATATTTTTGTATGCAATAAATTTTTAAAAGCACTTGTATTTAATTTGTACTTTCTTGAAAATTGAATACATTTTCGTGTAATTTCTCTATTTTGTCCTCAGTACAGTTATGCTAGTCTTGAAATATTCTTTTAGAACAAGTTGTAACTAAAATTGCTGCACTGAGAAAAGTGCTTCAAGAATTATTTGGAACTGTGAAAAATAACTCAGCTGCTTCAAATTGTACCTAATTTAATTTTCAGACATAAATCGCTCAAGTTTGAATTTTCAAAAAAATATTAATATGTTTCGATTGCTTTTGGCCATAGATGTTATGTACAAACTATTTCGTAATTTGATGGAATATTGACATTGATTCTACAAAATCACGTTTAACATGAAGTGGACAACCTCTCTCAACCAAGATCTCTTGTAGCTTCATCAAGAATCTGCAACTCATTGTTGAGCTGTTCGTTTCAAGCGATTGCAATACAATCTCAGAAATTTGTTAGAAAGTCAGTTGTATCCTTCGAGCGAAGTGTTATTGCGATGCATTGTGTTGGCTCCTTTGTTGTTCCTTTCTATTAACGCATAAAACCATTAGCTGCAAAATATTTTTTGCGAGTGTGGGAGTGCACATAATAAAAAGTGTTAAAGATTTTCCGCTCATTCACAAAAACTAGTAACCTTTATAAATCGAATATTGAGTGAACAGTAGCAAAATAGAGAGCATGTAAAAAGCGCGAATTAAAAACTACTTTTCGGCAGCGGCACAATTTCGAAGCTACTCTTTTCGCTTAGAGCAGAAGAACAAAAAAAGGAAATATTTAGAGTGGAATTAAATTACACAGCCACAGCTTACACAGTGTGTAGCAAGTTGCTTAACTTCATAACAATGCTGCTGCTGCCACTGCTGTTGTTGTTGCCTTGTTGCTCATAATACTCCCGAAAGCTATAAAGTGTGCCATAACCACGCCACCAGTTGCTGTATGGCACAGCAGCAACAACAAAATAGGCAGAGCCACCAAACACACATGCATATACACACTCAAACATAAACACATATACATAAATACATATACACATTTTTATGTGCATACATACATACATACATATATTTGGGCTAGCTAGCGAGCGAGTCAAAAAGCAACAATAATAAGCAAGGAACTAGCAGTCATTGTCGAACCCACCAGCTTACAGACCCATTGGCCCGCTGGGAAAATTACCAATGATGGCACATTTTCGTGTTGCATACTTTGCGGCTATTGTGTAGAAAAAGGTAGCAAGCGCACACAAAAGCATGGCAGCGACGCAGGAAGTGACAAGAGGCGGATAGAAAGCAGGGCAAGAAAAACTCATAAAAATTCATTATATGTGCTTTTTTCCCGGCATTTTCCGTTTCTCGGCGTTTTGTGGCAGCTTTGGAATGCTTTTGTTTCTTTTTTTTTTGTTCTTCCCCTTTATTTTTACATTACGTAGAGTAATTTTGAAAACAGCAAATGCAGCTTAAATTAATGCGCCATAAATATACAAGCGACGCAAAAAAGGGGGCGGGAGCGAGAGAGAGTGGATGAAAGCGGCAGCTAGCAAACAAGCATGCAAACGCCGAAGAGCAGAGAAAAATAAGCTGCACATGCAAAAAGTATTAAGTAAAAAAATTGCAGCGATCGTAAAAAAGTATTATACAGCAGGTGGGCAGCAGCTGGCAGCGACTGTAGCTGTGGTTGTATGAGGCCAGCAGCGTTCTGCTGTTGAAGCCATGCGGCGCGTCGCCTGCAATTGGCCAGCATGTTGCCAGCTAATGGCAGCAACAATGCTTGGGGCAACTGTGTTGCTCGTAATGTGCAGCTGTTGTTGCTGTTGCATTTAAAATCTGAGTTAAATTCCATTTAAGTCTTAAATTCAATTGATTTTCATTTTTTTTTAAATTTATCCAATATATTCAATATTTTATTGGCATGAACACAGAACTTTTTCCTGGCGAAGAAATCTTCAAAAGGTACTACACTGCAGGCTCTAGCTCATGCCGCGTTTGAACCAACTAAAAACACACTCTCTTTATTTGAAGATATCGAATTAGATCGCTTTCATTTTGGCTCACTTTTCGTCTTTCCCAAAAAACTTATTAGATTGTACTGGCTTCCTTCAGGTCTCAAGTGTGGCCTGTTGCTGTTTTAAGAGCTTTAATGAATGGATTCCCAATTCTTCTTCAATGAAATGCTCTCCGTTCTGTGTACTCTTTTATTTCAGCAATTTCTAGGCATTGGCACACAATGTGCATTTTCGAGTCCACAAATATCATGCGCATATTTCCACTTCCATTTTCCTAAAATAATTGAAAAACATAGACAGCAGTAATGGAGTTATTTAGCCATGTGGCACCCAGTGTATAAGTACGCTTCTACGAGAGCTAAAAGAATCTAGCTTCGATGTCTTATTTAGGCCAATCGATTCAACAAAGGGTACAAACAATTGTGGGTTGTTCCGCGCCATCTCTAGTCATGAACTGTTGCTTGGTGTTGTCGGTGTTACTTTCCTTAGATGGAAATCGCTTCACTTTGAATTCTAAGTCATTGCTTTTCAAATTGAAGACAAAAGTAGTAGTACTATGTCATAAGTTTTGGTTACGAAATTTCATACATTTTGTAAAATATTTAATGCTGCTCAGTATTTGATAAAAATATGCAGGTATTTTAAGTTAGTCCCTAAATAGTCCCACAGAAGAATAAATTTGTAAATGGCATTGCAGAAATTCACATAAATTTATTTCCCTCACTCCAAAGCATTTTCCACATCCCACTAAGCTCCGCATTTCGTCTCATAAATCATAATTTATATTTTGCATTAATTTATATTAGCCCACGAAATTGTCTAGCTCATGCAAAGTCGAGCGCTCTGCATTTGGTGGCAACGTAGTGCAGCCAGCTGCAGTTTAATTAAAATTAAGTATACGCCGGGGAGTGCGGCAAAATAAACGAGTTTTCTTATTTTGCAATATACCTATTTTAATTTCGTAAAACTCTGGCGACAAGTTGACATTAAAATGAGTGACGAGCTGCAGATTTGTGCTAAAATAATGCACAAATCACAATTTTTTTTGCAAAAGAAAATATTTGATTTTGTAATAATAAAGAAAAGGTTCAATCAAAGAGCACTTACCCAAAAATTGTGTCTTGAATTCAACGACTTTTTATGCACGCTTTAAAGCAATGCTAGCAGAAATGCGCCAGTGTTGGTTAAGGATATGTCTATTACACAACGAAATGTTTGTTTTTATAAATTACACGATTTCACAAATTCAACTCGATTTATTCTCAGTATCAATCTCTTGCTTAAATATATTTTCAAATTCAAATTGTTTAGCAGCGATGCATTTAACGAATGATTTGTCTGAAAAGAAACAAAATTTGCAATTGCTTAAAAAGAGAACAATTTAAATTTTCACGCAACAGAAACGAACTGAAGTTAAAATCGATAGAAGGAAGCCTTAAACAAATATACAAAAATAGCAGAACAGATCACAAATCAAAAGCAGGCAAGAAAAAATCAATATGTCAATATGTAGCGATGCTCGTATAAAGATACCAGTTGCGTCTCGTTGCCAAGGAATAGGAATTTCAGGCGCTGCTGGCTGGCGGCCTTCGAAATTCCATAGCGATTTCATTGAAATGTTGGCACATGAATTCCGCAGAATTTTGCAAGTTGAAATTTATGAACTTTCAACTTTTCAAGTATAATGCAATGCTTTACAAAATAAGCGTCTCTTCGGCATTTTCATTATTTCAACATCAACATTTCATAACTCAAACATGAATTCTGTAGAATTTTAAATTAATAAAAATATAAATAAAAGCCAGCAAATATGATTTGAAATTTAGTTATTAGCTTGCTAAATTTAATTAAAAATCAAATCTATTGTGATTAGACATAGCTGAGAGAGCCGAAAATCTATGGAGACAAGAGCAATTCCTTGTGAAGTGACGCAAATGTAGCAACAAAATATGCTTTATGACTGCATGCAATGGCATAAGGGAGCGGCAGTGAAGTAAAGTAGTTGAAAGGATATGGAAAAAACCTGCATGAAAATGAATCGAATTTATGAAAAGGCTAAAATGACAACAAAAGCGTGCTTAAAATAAAAAAAAAATTTAAGGAGTTATGAACGAATTTTAATGAAAAAACTAAAAGTCAGAGAAGGAAACAAGGAAAGCAGAGTGGTATACTAAAAATAGCAATTTAAGCAAGAGAAATGAAGGGGACATAGCAAAAATATGGAAAACAACAGTAGAAAATTTTAAAAGCAGTGAAAGAGCGTTTCAAGGAAATTGTTAAAAAATAAAATAGATTATTTAAAGAATTTATTCAAAATGGAGAGCTTCTCAACACAGCAGCAGTTAAAGCGGAAATCAGAGACATAAAAAAGTTATGCTTAAAATAGCAAAATAAGTTCATGAAATTTAAAAGAAATAAAAAATATATATGAAAAGAAGTACTCACTCAAATTACGAAAGCAGACCGAGTAACAATTTAAAGAAATTACACGATTGCGCTTAAGATGCAAAATTACCAGAAAAGAACAGAAATTATAAGCATGTGCAAAATTAAGCGTCATTTCGAAAGGCAGCAGAGGTTAAAGCAGAAACCAAAAGAATAAAAAGCGTAAAACAAGAAAGCTATGGAAATATTAAAGAGCAAAATAGTTCATAAAAGCAACAAAAGAGGCAAAAAATGAACCTAGAAAAAAGAGAATTATGCGAAAATTAGAAAATTTTAAAAAATTATTAACAAATTAAAAGCGTATAAAAGATAGAGCAAAAAAAGTATGAAAGGCAACATAAATCAAAGAACGAATCTTAGGAATATTCACACAATTTATTTAAATATGAATATCATGAAAAGGTATGGATTCAAAAATATGTATGGCGGCAATAGTTCAAGAAAAAATTTAAGCAATAACAAACGATATATTTGAAAATATTTATTAGAAAATGAAAAACGTGAAAGAAGCAAAAGTAAGAATATGAAAGACAGTAGAAGTCAGGCGAGGCTACACGGGAATCACCTGCGCTCAAGGGCATTTGCATTTGCTTACAGATATGTAGCAGCATATATATGTACATATATGTGTGTGTAGCTGAAGCACAAAACGTTGAATTTAAGACGTTCCACTTTATTTGCACTTGTATCTTGTATCCCTTTTAAACGAATTGCAAAGCAATTATGACTTAATTATTATGAGTTAAAATTTTATTGTATGCACTGCTGCTTTGCCTTTGCTCTGGCACACAGACACAGCTATTCTGTTTATATGTATAGATGACACACAATGTATAGGTATATAGCAATTGTTTATATGTATGTATGTATATATATGTGTTTGTTTATACATATATGTATAGGTAAGTATGCACAGGTATCGGATTTGCACATTTACTTCAATTCGCCGTTGTCTTTAGGTTTGCACACGCACACACATAAGCACACGCACGCACACAAACACACGCTGCTATATACACAATTCCCCTCAAAGGAATGAAGCAGCAGCAGCCATAAAATGTGTGAAAGCGAAAAAAACTTAAGCTGCTGCTGTGCTGTGCTGCCTTTCCAATGTCTCGGTATGGCTGCCGCCGTCGGACCGGACTGCTGGCAACTTTGTACCGCAGCGCGTTACAGTTATTCCCACTTGTGCTCTGTTGCCTGGTGGCTGGTGCAGCGCGGATCCGTGCTTGCCGCACGCTACAACTTATTCTCGGAACGGTTCGACACGAACTGTGCTGACTCGAAATATCGCTGCTGTAATATTTCCGGCAGCAAAGCTGTTGCTCCTGCGGAGCTTCGTGTGGCGGCGGCTTCGTGCGTTGGCTGCTTCGTAGTGGCGTTGCTCCTCTGCTCCGGCAATGCTGAGCGGCATAGCAGCGAAATTTTTAGCTACTAGCATTTGCTGCTGGCACAACAACAGCACGTACATCCTTGCCACCTTCAACCGGGCAATGCCGACAGCCCGACAGCTGGATGCAACCTGTCAGTGCGAAGGCATTGGCGCAGAAAGCAACAGCTAAACGCTATCCCAGGACTGAATCTGGTGGCATGTGCTCAATACTCTCACTCTCACTTTCATGAGCTCGCTCTCAATTTCCACTGCCATACGCACAAGTGCCCTCCAGCGCTCTCTTCTTCCTGGCTTCAACAAGTTTCAACAACAGTTGTTGTGCTCCTGCCGTAAACAGTTACATTTGGTTACTTGTTGGACTCGAGCCAGGCGCCTTTTGGTAGGTGAGAAGACACCAAAGACGCTGTTTTTTCACGAGCAAGCGACTGAAAATGTATGCCAAAATAGTTTTTGAGAAGATTCGATGAATGGATAAGAGAGATCGTAAAGAGCGTTGCACCAAAATGTTTGATAATTGTAATATTGAAAAAAAAAAAACAAAAGAGTTTTCTTGAAAAAAAACCTTTTATTCATGCAACTATGAAGGTCTTGTAGATTTATTATTTAGCCATATCCGCCATAACAGCATTGAAAAGCTTCATTTTCGCGACATAGAATGCTCCCGGCATGTGGCCAATTCTTCGCGAGAGAAGGCGTCACACAATGAAAGAATTTGAAAATAAATTCTCTTTTAGAAAGTTTGAGTCTGCTGTGCTTCGAAACGGCGAGCACTCGCATCAGAGACCGAGCACTTATGCACTCAGCCACTGCGGCGCCTGCAGTAGACTCCAAAGTAGTATATTGGCACGAGAAAAGCTCAGCTTTCTCACATTACAATTGTTAGCACAAGTTGGCTGAGCTAAGCCCAAAAGCAACTATAAAATAATAGATACTTTGCTATCAAACCTCAATAAAAGGCTTCGACAGAGAAGCACTTCATGCTACAATTATTTCTTTAGCTGAGTCTGGAAGACTTGCATATCTTAATATAATGCTCTAGTAGAAATGCCGAATCGTCGCAAGAGATCTCGAAGCAAAACTGAAACTAATGTTTGGTTCCTTAGATTGATAGTCGTCAGAAGCTGAACCATTGCCGCCATTCTATTATTCATTGAACTATCGTGTATCCTTCAGTGCTTTTCATTGTTGGCATTAAATCTTGACGCAGCATTGCATTCTTCATATGCAACTATGCCTGCTCAATTAACTATACACTTTGAGAAAACCGCCTCTTCACGTCACGTATAATTTATAGAAACCGTTAACTATGCAAGCATGTAAAAAATGTCATCTAACAGGCACGAACAACGCATAACTCTCTATTAAGTTCTATTGGGACGGAGCCAGTCTGCAGCTGACAAAGCGCTAGAGGAATGCCAAGGACTCGAGCATTACTATGTAAGTATTTGATATTGAAAGCGGTCTACAATGCAGCTGTAAGGTGAAGGCCGAACACCAACAATGATGCTCAGCGCTACGAGAGTTCGACAACACCAGCGAGGCGAGAGTACGAGCTATCGGAGAGCCGAATGACTGAGAGCCGGAAGCCTCGGAAAATGCGCAACAGGACCTTAAAGTTGTGTGCAGAACATATGGCTTCAAAGGCGGCTAAGTGCAAAGTATGAGCCGAAAGAGAGCTAAGAGCAGAGAGAGCAAGAAAGTAAAAAGGGCGCAGCTGTTCGTGCGCCCAAAAACATGCAACAACTATGCGGCGAATATTCAACTGGTTGGTGTAGCAGTCGGGGGCGGTGCAGGCAATGATGGCAGGCACAGTGTGAATGGGAGCTGATGTTATGATTTTGGGTGGTAGAAAAGCGCCTGACTGACTGACTGACTGGAAGTGGCAAGCAACAGGAGCAACTGGAAGAACATCGCACGAATTCATGCCGCTCAGAGAACATCGCCGCACTCTTCTTCAAGGCAATATGCAAATATTTTGCTTATAATAGATTTCAATGTGCGAAATAGCTTGAAAGTTGCGATAGAAGTGTGCAGAAATAGCAAATGGCAAGCAAGTCTAAAAAAAAGATATTGCCGAGTCTAGCAAAGCGAGCTGCACAAGTGGAGCAGCTGTGTGTGAGCCAAGGAAGATTTAATGCCAGTGGAATTAAGGGCATGCAACAAATGGCAAGTCATAGCGCAGGTATGTGTGACTGTGGCAATACATGTGCGTGAGTATGTTTGTGTGTGGGGGGCATATTCGGCAGCTCGTAAATTTCAAAGCGTGTGCGTATCTCAAAGGCAGGCAAACGCCTGCAATAAAAACAAAAGCTGGTGGAAGCTCGTGCGCCCAAAATTAAACAGCTGATTGTGGACTGTTAAACTTGCGCTGCCAACTGGAGGAAATGCGGCAAGTAGTGGCCAGAACATTTTTCAGCAAATCTTATAGATGATAAATATGAGCCGCGGTGGCTCAGTGAACAAGTGCTTGGTCGCTGATGCGGGTGGCCTGGGTTCAAATCTCAGCCGGGGCACATAATAACATCTTAGAAAAAGAGCATTTGTTTTCGAAATTGTTTCTTGGCTCGGAGCCACTTCTCGCGATGAATTGGCGATTCTCAGAGAGTGTTCTTTGCCTTGCATTACTTCCTCAAACTGTTCTGATGCGGTTATTTGTAGGTCCCGTTTCTACAACTCTTTATCTTCGATATTGTTGTTTTATATGTTTAATGTACATGTCAAAAATGTGTAAGAACAATAGGAGAAAAAAAAATTTTTAAATAGGAGGAGAAAGTTTGTACTCGTCTGCTTTTATTTTTCCTTTCTTCCCTTTGAGCTCAACTCAAGAAAGAAAGCTTTGCAATAAATTACACTACCTAAAAAAAGATTGGTACAGTTAATCGTTTCGAGATAAGTTAGTATTAAAAGAACTTTAGAGTATAGCGAAGATTGTGCTATTTTTATATTCCTCGATTTTGAACAGTAATTCTTAAAATTTTTGCAAAGCATTAAAAAGTCGTACATTTATTTGCTGGCAAATTTAAGGCTCATTTTAGCAGCTTAACACCCTCTTTCCCCTTTTGGTGGCATCAATGTCAGCAAGTACATGCCACAGAAGAAGCATTAAAGGCAAAGGGAGGCACTGCATTGATTGAGATTCGCCCTTGATTGCCGCTTTCAGTTGTATGTGCGTCCACCGTACGTACGAATATGCTCACACCCACGCGCACACACACACGTGTACATGCACACTTTGTGCACACATGTATACATTACATACCGCAAAAGACAAAGGAGTGTAGTCGCTGTGGCAACACACCGCAAATGCCGCACACCCTGCCGCGCAGGCACACACACACTCAAAGCTACACCTGCAACATAGGCGGCGTACACCCACAGCTATGCGCCGCCAATATTTATGATACCTATCGGCAGAATATCTCGCAGCGTACCGCGTCGCGTCGCACCACAACGCATCATGTCGACGCGCGTATCTCGTGCGTGTATCTCAATGGCAATTGAATGTGTGGCGAATCCATTTGGTGCTTCTAATCCTGGCGACTCACCTGCGCCGCACAGACGGGCTGCCTGAGGCTCACCCGCAATCCGCAGCTCCACAGACGAGACGCTCTCGCATTGTGTACAAGTCACGAAAATGCTTTTATAGCTGCTGCTCGCAGGTGAGCCCCCGTAAGCACCACGTAAGGTCCTTTCTCTCTGCTCAACGATTCTTTGTTGTTCTGCAGCGTTATTTCATTTCACTCGCTTTTCTCTGCCTGCCCTTTGACTTTTTTGTCGTCGCTTAATTTTCGCTTTATTGCAGATTGATTTTTTGCATGGTTTTGTTCGTTTCTTTTTGTTATCCTTCTTCCTCTACTTTCAGTGTCATTTTGTTCTTTCCCATTTGTCGTCTACCTCAATCAGTACTACTACATTTCTTTTTTTGTGTGTGTGCGTGTGCGTGGGTGAATGTATACATGTGTACGTGCGATTGTGTAATCCTATACAAACTTTCGCAATTACGTTGCTATTGTTGCTGCAGGCTCTTTAATTACAATTTATGTATCCTTGAAGAGAATTTTTCTTCTAAAATATGCTTTTTAAGTAAATTAAAAGAAGTTCAAACCTTTGATTTGAAAATGTTTTCCATTAATATGAAACCTCTGCTGCCAAACCATTTTCCAAACTTTTTATTAGCCATATAACCGCTGGTGTTGTCCTTAGTTCATTTCCAACAATGAACCATAAAGAATGGCAATCAAAGCATACTTCTGGGCGCAAATATTTTCAATTAAAATTACTCTTCAACATGCAAAGGCAACAACAATTTGGTGTGCCTTTTTGCTTTTAGCCCAAATCTTATATATAGTTAATATATCACACGCACACACACACTCACCCCCACACACACATGTATGCGCATTTCTAACAGCATTTACTAAGGCCAAAATCAAGTTCAGAACCTGTTGTATAAGATTTCATATTGCTCGTGCTGGGGCAAGGCGGCGGGTTCTGTAGTTTCTTCAACGGTGCCTTTTTCCAACGCATATCTCAAATATTTACATGCATCAAGCCAAGCGCGAAGGCGAAGCTTACGAATGGTCCCAACCGCACGCAATTTGGCCGTCAGCGACGCACATAAACAATGCGCGCCCCTTCCCCCCGCTCGCAGCTAGCCTCCAGGGTATGGTGACTAAATAAACAATTTTTTGTTGATTTTGTCACACCAATAAAAACTTAATGTGCTACATTTACATTGGTGTGCGTGCGTGCGTGTGTGTGTGTCGGTGTCTGGAAGTGTGTTTGGCTGTGAGAAATAATTTGCTGGGTTTGTGGCGTAGGCGTGAACATTTCACTTTCTAAGTTAAAGTAAGAAGAAAGGATATTTCGCTTCTTTGAGACAAAAGCAACAGAAAAGTGGCTTATTTAAATTCGAATTCGACCATCATGTCGTAACTTTACGCATGGCATAAATCGAAGTTTAATTTAGGTAAAAAAATGTGCTAACTTTGATTGCCTCCAAAAATGTGTCCTTTTTGGCTAAATTTTTGTAGCCAGGAGAATATGTGCTTGAACCCACTTGCTGTCTCTTCCATGTGCAAATAAAATGAAATGAGCGTTCTCACAGTCAATAAAGAAACAGCAGAGTACAGCCTGTGGCATTGTGATGTGCTAGTTGAGTTTTAGTAAGATAACTCATTTTATCATAAAGTAAATAATAATATTGACAATGGAAAATTCTTCTTTTTTTTAATACCAAACATCTTCAAAGGCTGAGCGGCCGCTTGGAACAGTTACAAAATTATCTTATATTACGCTAACAAGGCGATAGTTAATAAGAGCAACATTTCCCTGCAAGTCAGATTTTACAGTATGTATTACGTCAGAATTTATAGGAAAGCGTTCCCGTACTTGGGAAACCTGTAAGTGATAAGTAGTGCAGATGAGCGAGTAGTTGAGCTGCTCTTTTTCTCAGAAATATATTTCCTTTTAGATGTTTTTCGTCACAAAATTTAATGGAATGAGAGATTTCGGAGAGCTATATTGGTATACTTATCGTTACCTTAGTTTGGAAAGGACGTAGCTCGCATTTTCGGAACTGTACAGAAAACACTGGGTATAAACTATTTTTAAATGCTATTCCCAATAAAAATAAAACCGACAAATTTTGTTCTAGTTCGTTTTTATCTTTTCTGTGGAATCGTGGAATTTTGTTCGTTAAGGCTTTTTGAGATGAACTTTATAAGTAAGGGCTTTTTATAAATTGGCTATAACTACGTTATATTCGATCATAGCATATTCAGTTTTTTCAGGAGAGTGTATTTGAGCGTGGCCAACCAGAAAAATTTGTTCCGGTTTCGAAAAAAAGAGATTCGCCTCTTCTCTAAAAGCTAACGATACATACTCGTATCGTCTTTTAAACAGCTTTTATACGTTGACGTTTATTTCGGCGCTTCCAGAAATGGTTTCGTGCGTTTCCGCAGATTTTGTATCCCTCTGAGTGCCTTCTTCTTTTCGTTTGACAGTTTTACAGCTTTGAGTAGTGCGAAAAGTATGGAAAGAAACCGAATATTAGCATGTCGCACGCAAGAGTCTGCTGCACGGCGATGTGGCATGCCGCATAGACACTATTCGCACTTTTTTACGACTAGCGATATTCGCACTTGCCATAAACTTCATTTACAGGAAAGCACTTAAAGCACTGCCACTTGAGCCATTTCTTCAGTTGTGGCATGCAACAAAAGTGTTGAGCGGTGGTGGCGCTTACTGCATTAATTAGCCGCAGAGCGCACGCTAAGGGCAAATAAATGCAAAATTTTAATCGGATTAATTAAGTAAAAATGCACAAAGCGCCAGCAAGTGTTGGTAAGGGGGGATGGAAGAGGGGTGGGAAGGAACTGGGTGTACTGCATTTACTGCAGCTCAAACAGTCGTGCTTTTTGCTTTACTGCAGTTCATTTTCATTCGACCACTTCAGCCGGGTGCTCCTCTTTTTCTTAACCCTCTTAGTCGTTCGTTCAGCCAATTACTCTTTTCGAGCACAATAAAAACGTTTAAACTTAATTATACTCAAGCCCTTTGCGTGAATTACAACAATGCGCAGCGTTATCATAAGACCTCATGCGCCGTGCTGCATTTGCAAAGCACCATTTTAAATTTAATTACACTCGGCAGTAAATTATAATAAATCGCAAGGCTGCAGCATAGTTTCCAAGAAGGAGCTGCGCTGAGCTACCGCAACTGCGTAGAAGCACCTCCACGAGTAGGAAAAGCGCGTGACTTTCTTGCAATAGAGTCATTTTGCTCTTTTATTTCCTGGTAAGAAGTGTAAAATCTTCCAATGCTACCGCCATTCATTTCTTGCAAGTTTTTGCAATAGTAAACATTTGCTTTCAATTGTGAGCAGTTTTTCGGCTTAGTTTGCAATACTTGTTGCAAAACAACAAAATTCACAGCTGATTGGTAAAAAGGAAAATTATTTCTTACTGTAATTTTGACTTCATAAAGATTATGTCGAAAGAAAGCTTTAAGTAACGATTGTTGGACAGACGAAGCTGCAATGCAAGCACTTTCTCATGCTATCTTTGTTGCATTCTCTGCTACTTCTTTTTTCTCTGAGCTGTCAGTTGGCAATTCAGTATTGCATTCGCATAGTAAATATATGCTATGGGCTTTAAGTGTTGAATTTTTGCCAAAAGTTTACATCTCTGTATATTTTGTTAGTGTAGCGTAAAAATATACTCTACTATTTTGCAAATGCAACGCTGCAAGACCATTTGCACAAGATTGTGAATAAGGCTAATGCAAATTTACAATCAAAAGTCATTCTTATTTTCAATGAAATCGAATTTAATTGGAATTTTACATTTAAACTAATAATTTCTGCTTTTAATTAGCCGTGACTGTGCATTTTTATGGGGAAGATCTAAGCTGCAGAAGCTGCATAATGCTGCATATGCTCTAGAAAAAAAAAATTTATTTATACGAGTCTAAATTTTTTTGGTGCTATTTTTGTTTTTTAGCAAATCGATAAATGTTAAAATTTCCATACTTCTAGCTGAAAATAGAAGGAAAGAATCCCTGGGTTTTTAAGAGCACCGAGAAATTCAATATTTACATATTAGCATATTTATTTGAACAGCAGCTAAAAAGTTCAGAAACTAAGAGTTCCTAAAAGGGACTATTTAATGGATATTAATATAATCAGTCAAAGCGAAGTCGTTACTATCGACTTTTTTAATTTTCTTAAAATTGTTGATTAGCAAACTTTTCGAATTTTTAAATATTTTGGGTGCCACATTATACGCATTTTCGTTCTTATTCACTCGCACTCGCTGAGCTTGACACTTGACAGCCACTAATTACAATTTGCGCGCCTGGCAACGTCCGCCAACCCAGCTGTTTAAGCATTAAACAATTTAAGCCAGACAACAGCAAGCAAGCGAACGACAAGGCTGGCAGCGACTTGGCAACCAATTCGTTATTAGCTGGCAACAGCAGCGCGGCAGGCAATTCTGCCTACCAAAAGCGACTACAATTAAGGCAAAACGGCGGAAGCGCTTATATTTTCAATTCGCACTTGAATAGTTTTGTCGCCTTCAACAGCGTTCCACCTCCCTGCCCCTCCTCGGCTTACAATCATGAACAAAAGCGCAACAATCGCGCGGCAAGGAAAGGCAAAGCACGACACGGTACAACAAGCCGGCAGCATGTTTTTGCATATCGGCGGGCTATTTGATTAACTTAATTGAATATTGTGTAGCGCGCCATGTCCCGCCGAGCAGCAATGCCAGCGGCAGCTGGAGTGCGCGGAGTATACGTCATCGTGTAGTTTATGCGAGCAATTCAACTGTGGTTTCAGCTGTTGCTGTTGCTGCTCGGAGCGCGGTCTTAAGCTTGCAGCCACAACAACAGCAGCAACGGCAATGAAAGCAGGCAAGGACCTCCCTTGAAAGAAATTCTATAACGAAGTTTATTTGCGGTTTATGGTTCAATTGGTCATTAGTAAACTACAACTTTGTAAAACCGCAGCTAAGATATCTGATTCATTATATTTATTTAATGACAGTCATCAATGGCACCAGTCATCAAAGTCACCAGTGCTCAAATTCACAGTTATCAATGACATCATTGATAACAGGCATCGAATGCAAGAAAGAAAATGCAATGTTTTGCTTTTTAAAAAAAAATCGAAAATTTTCAGCAATAAAATGTGTACTACTTGTATATCATCAATTTCGATTATCTTATATCGAGTAAGACTTTAATAATTTAAATTGAAAAAGCATTACTATTTTTCAACTGAAATTGAAGGCAAATTTATCGGTTTTGCGAATTTTTAATCAAGTATAAAGTTTTGAGGAAAATTGCAACAAAATATGCTGGCATTTATTGAAATAAGCCGCACTTGCACTAAATTTGTTGTTGTTCAATTTGACATGCGATGTTATGCCGTTGAGTGGTTTTAGTTGCAAAACTTTTGCAATTTTGCTGCAATTTACCTGATGCGGTGCAGCTTTGACCTTGCTTGCTTTACGAGTACGGACGAAGTTGTAGTAGATTTAATTGCTGAACGAGCAGTTTGCACTATAGGGAAAACTTGCTGCCGAGTCTTGCAGGCAGATTGCAGAAAACTTTTTGCTCTTAAATAAAATGAACAGATTACAAACCGTTGTCAAGCTGTGGGAATGCATTTCTGCTCAATTACGGTTAAGTGGGCGGCTGCCTGCTGAGGGAATATGGCGGAATTAGAAATGAAATGTCACTAACACTGAAACACTTTTACACAAGAAAATATATTTACCATATATTACGTAAGCTCTCGTATTCACTCTCGTATTCAGATAGATATCTGCTCTGCGCTATCTTAAATGAATCGCAAGCTGATATCGCTAGGAACCCATCTGGGTCTATGCATAGCCCAATAGCCCATTCATCTAGCCAGTGCAACATTACCCTTATATTACGTAATGTGAACTTAAAAATCATATTTGAAAAAAAAACATGAAATCAATAGTCCTAATAGTGCTTCCTATGTTGAAATACAAGAAACCGAGAAATTGAAAAAAATTATATTCAACCTACTCAAAACGTCATAAAATATTTAACGACTTCGCAGCATTTTTCAGAATCCAAAAGAAATGTTCACTTCTCCAAAGTGCAGCCGAAGCGAAATAGCATTCATAATTTGGCTCATTCGTTCATAAATAACATAATCTTCTTGTAAGGTATATCACAATTCTGAATTCATAACGTTTCAACGACAGACTTAATATCTGATAAGGAGAGCTTCGAATTTCGAATTTTCCTTACTGCGATTTGGAACAAAATTTCGATCCCGTTGTCATCTGAAGCAGTCATGGTTTAAGCATTTGATTTTAGTAAAGCCTCATTTAATATAGAAAAAATATTTCGTGAATTTTTATTTACGAATTGGTAAGGATGGGGAATATAATATACCAACATTATTATACGCAGAGTTAAGACAAATTTTTTTTTGGTTATTCCAAATGCTATTCGATTTTTGTATATTTACAAAATATATCTTGTTTCCTCTATGGTAGAGAAGTGCAACCAGACTCGGTTTAAGGTTGATACACATGTTTCTTATTAATCGACTCCTGCTCTTCTGTGTCGTTAACGTTAAAGCAACAATTTAAACGATTGAGAAAATTTGCCGGCCTAAAAGCTAGAAAACGAGTAATTTGGCTTATTGCAACTTTCTTAAATTAGTATGTCACAGTCAATGATTGCAAACTTTGAAACATGCCGTAAAAATTGCAATAATTACCATCTGCAAGATGCTGAAAATTAATAAAAATTCAAATTAATTTTGCATGAAATTATTTGCGTAAAAAAAAAGCACATTTCATTTGAATTATGCGACGTTTATTTTAATTATCGCTTTGTGGAACCACCCCTCCAACAGCAACGACAGTCGCACCAGCAGCACCATCATTAACAGTAATCATAGGCAGCAAGAACAACAACAACAAAAACCACAACAGCAGCAAAGCACACAAAAATGCGCAACTCAAGGCAACTCAAGGCAACAGCAGCAAAAAATGTGCGAAGCCAAACAAACTCGGCTGCAGGTCGAACGTTCGGCGAACAGCTAAATGCTGCTGCTGCTGCTATTTCTATGCACACTCATATCCTTGCGTATCCTTGGCCAACTTGTTGCTGCTGTTGTTTGCTGCCAACGTAATTTTATTTTAGTTGTAATTTTTTTGTCTGCCTTCACTTTTGCTGCGTACAATCAAAATGAACTTACAGCCACGCGATGAGTGGAATGGCTGGAATGGCTGGGATGAGTGGGATGGACTGACTGTACGACATGGGGTAGTCTGCATATACTCGCAGAAGGGTGAGGGTAGAGTGGATAGCACGTAAATAATTCCAGCAGCTGACGCCATTTAATAACATCATTCGGACGCGTGCTCCAGTCCCAGGCCGTTCTCAGACCATGGCACAGCATGAGCACAGCAATTGTCCTTGCTGCTGCTAAATATTCATCGTAGCGTTTGCTGTGGCCTGTGTGCAGTGTCGTCTTCAACTGCGTAGCAGTGAGGGCCGCCTTTTTAAGCTACTTTAGCCATGGAAGTACTATAAATCAGAACTCTATTACGATCGCAGGTAAATCAGTTTAGAAAGATCGAATTTCAGCCTCATTTTCAAAATGGTACTGTTTTTTCCTACAATCTTACTTTCATAAATTTTGCGGTTGATTATTATATGTAAATTTAAGGAACTCCAAAGAACACATTCAATATTGGCATACAAAAACCTTGAAAGAAATTAAAATTTTGAGCGAAAAAATTTTCGCATAAGCTAAAATTTGTAATAGAAATCACGCATTACTTTATTAACATAATTTTTTTTAAATATTCGATTAATTTGTCAAAAATTCGCACTTACCGGAAAAGAGGTAAAAACAGCTGAGGGACTGGCATAATTTGGAAAGCGGTTTATGGTCCAGTCTCCTCTTCATGGATGCGTTCACAGCTAATATTTTTACTAAAGAACGACCGTATGAAGCTTCGGCTTCCCCCTAAAATCCAGTATACGACTTCGGGCATGAAACCAACCATAACTCTATGGCTTCGGCCATAAAAAGAACTCTTCGACTTTGGTCAAAAGTCGTTATTCGGTCACTCTATACTTTTAAATGGGTATGAAGACCATGCAGAATTTGAAATTTCTCAAAAGACGAAAATTAATAATCGGCCCATACAAATTCTTTTGATTTTTTAGTATTTTTAAATAAATTTTTACATTTTTTAAATTTCTTATATTTTAAATTTTGATCACTGGCTTTGTGCATTATGTATGATCAGTTAGAAATCGGATGAAAAATTATGTAAATTTTTTCAACAAATATGCATATTTTTTAACAATTCTTAAGTTTTCTTTTTTGATATAAATTAAACGACAAGTTTTTATGCTAAAAATTTTAACAAATTTACCTTTATTCTCTAATTTCAAAAAGTTAACAACAGGTTTTATTATAATGCATGATATCAAAGGACATTTGAACATTCAATTAGGCCCAGTTGCCTGCGAGCAACTAAAAACGCCACCGTTTAAGTGTGTATGTGTGTGTTTTTGCTTGCCGTTGTTGTTGTTCTTATGGTTGTTGATATTATATCTCTTAATCGCCCAAATGCAAAAACCACTAAAACAAATTTAAATTAAGGCAAAAACGTATTAAAAGCAAAAAGTACACGAAAAATAAGAAGAAGCAGAAGCAGAAAGAGAAGTAAGCATGAAAGAAAGCTTAAGTGATTTTCAAGTAGGAATAAACTGCTCCTTCTCGGCGCCCAAAAGCAGTAGCAGCAGCAGCAGCTGATGGCAATAATGATTATGCGGCGAGCCTTGGCAGTTGTCGTGTTGTTGTTGTCGTCGAATTTGCGCAACAGGACACAGCAAGAGCAACAACAATAAAAGCAGCACTAGTGGCAAAAACAGTATGCTGCTGGTTTCTTGCTACTTTAAGTGTGCCAATAATGCCACGTGGTATAATTTTTCAACAATTGGGTTAAATAATTTCGATATCAAATTGGAAAACAACAACAATTTCAAAAACCACATGGTATTAGCTTAGTATTACCACGAAGCTTTGAATACACTTAATGTGTATTGTATTTTATATGTGGTTGTTGTTGTTTATGTTTTTATCAACGCCTGGCAGTTCACAAACAACTGTTGCTGTTGCTGTTGCTATTGCCGCTGTTGCTCCTGTTGATTATGGCAAATTTTTATTGTTTTCATGTTTTCGTCCTTGTTCTTCGATTTTTTCTTTTTTGTTATGTATTTTGTTGCGTATTAGCTTTATTGTTGTGCCGACTGTTGCTGTTGCTATTGCTGTTGCTATTGTTATTGTCGTCGCTGTTGTTGTTCATTTGAAATGATTTGATATCGTCATAATTACTGACGCCTTACGCCACTTCATTGCTTGTTGTTGTTGTTCTGGCTATTGTTTTTGTTATTGGCACTAGCGAAAGTTGTTGTTGCCACGACAATGCCGAAAATAGCCAGCTTCAAGTTGTCAACATTTTTCTTGCATCAACTGCGAATTTTCTTTTTCCTATTTTTCTTTCTTTTGCCATGACTGCAAAGAGACACAAAAGCAAGCAAGAACGTCTTAGGTGCTTATTTTGTAAATCCCAACGCCTCACTTCACCCTGCGTTCACTAATTTGGTATTTTGTAAAACGCATCACCTCACTCGGTGACTGCTCGCGTTGTCTTACGTAGTTTCATATGAAAATCGGTACCGCGTAAAACGCAACGCGGCGCATTCACTCACTTGAACTGTCAAATCGTTCACTTGGGTTTGTGCTCGCGTTCAGTTTTTTAAACGCAAAATTTTTGGTAATTTCGAGTGAAAATTGATTTGTGGTAATCTGCAGAAGCAAATAATAAGTATTGCAGTACTTCTTAAAGACAAATACTAAAGAAAAAAGTACAAAAAAAAGAAAATACTAGCACTGCAGTTGAGGATCGAAATCACAAAAAAAAAAGAAATGCATCGCTGTTGAGGGTTGAACTCGCAACTTCTCGCGTGCTAGTCGAACGCTCTAACCACTAGGCTATGGGAGGTATGCAATGGATGCAGCAAATTTTGTGTGTTTTGTATTTGGCTGATAAATTAAGAAAAATACAACTCTTTTTCGTAAGAACTTGACAGCTCAAGTGATGCCGTAAGACAACGAACGCAATTACGCCGTGATTTACAAAATGCCGTTTTTTGATCCCGGCGTTGGCTTCGTGTTCGCGTTGCGTTCGATCACGGTGATTTATACGGTAAGGCCGTTAAAGTTTTCTTTCTTCAAAATAAAACTCGAGAAAAAACGAAGGAAGAATAGTTGACAATTTTGCATTGGTCCTTTTTACGCTGACAAATTTCAAACATTTGCACAACAGCAACAACAATGATAAAAAGACAGACGTTATCAAAAAAAACTTCAGTGTGTAAGCGCATACGAAAAGAATAAAAGGAAAGAACGAAAAATTTAAACAGAAATTACTTCAAAGATTGATTATGGAATATGTATATCAAAATTTAAACATATTCCAGCTGTGTAAGAGACCAGACATGTCTCGTCGATTTCTCGAAACAAACTTTATTCTCAGTTGGTAGCGCAACTTTTTGCACCTTAAATTTGTTTTACACTTTCTGGCGAAATTTCTCTGAAGAATTTCGATATCTCTGAAATTTCACTTGCGCAAGTATTTACTTGTAAAAGTCATCGAACACTGCTAATACTACATAAGCGATCTCCTAACCAATGCGACCTCTCATAGACCTCTGTTCCCCATCTACATATGTACATATATAATGATCCGCATGCATGTGCAACTTCAAAAGATATGAAGCAATTTCCTTTGTGGATCTGTTAAGGTAAAGAAGTCTGCTTCTTATTAGCCCAACACAGTAACACAGCATGCCTGTGCTTGTTTTTTCATTATCGTAAAAATTCCACATAGGCATATGCTGTACTCTATGCTACCATGGTAGCTGCCTATATACGATACTATATACTAGGAGTGGCCAAATGATCTCGCTGGCCGCATATGTAGGTATATAGAATATGTTCGGAAATGGCCGGAAAATTGGCCTGAATGGGCCGTGGGTCGGCCACTCCAGCTATTTACCCTATTCCTTCTACAAATGAAAAAACGTACAATTTTATTATATGGAAAAAAGTTTTATTTGTATTTATTGTAGTAGTTGTTGTTGTTTATCAACTTAATATTCATCACTTTGTTATGTTTGATGCCATAAATTATGCACGTGTGAGTAAATATATATGTATGTATAGTATAGAAATATAACATTACAATAATATGACGCTGGAGTACTCTAATTATTAATTCAAATATGTTTAAATTATTGCCGTTAGCAATAAACTTAAGTAATTGCTGTGGAAATTGATGTTGCTTGCCTTTTTCATTTCATTTCACTTTTTATTGTATTTGATTACATTTTCTATGTATGTATGTGTATGTATGTATGTATAAGCATAGGCATTTTGAATTGTTTGTTTTTAATATTATGCTTTTATGTGTAGTGGTAGTGGTAAATTAGCAATTATGAACTTTGAAATATATTATATATTTATGTATTTTTTTGTAATGCAAATTTTAAACAAGTGTTAATTCGATAACTTTGATAAATTGGAAAAAAAGAAACAACATAATGCGCTTAAAAATACGTTGCAATAATAATTAAATTTACATTTAGATTAATTATACAAAAATATGTTTATTTATTCTTTTTGTATAATTTGCGTTAAACTTGTTAAACATTATTAAATTTCTAGTGCAAGTATTTGTCATGTAACAAAAGTGAGCATTTTAAATTTACTGTTAGCAATAATAAGTAATGCATGCTTAGCATGACTCTCGCTACGAACGACTTACTAAAAATATACATATATATGTATATACATATCTTTTTTTGAAATTGAAACTATTTTAAGTACCAGACGCGCAACCGTCAAATTTTGACTGAATGACTTAATTGCGCTGTTAGTATGACTTAAAATATGTAGTTGAAACTTAACATTTTTATAAACAAATCAAAAGAGCAAAAAATTAAATTAAGAGTAATTTATTTAGTATTAATTATAATAACGGAATTACTAGTTAAAATCTTTTATGATTTTTCGCTTGCAAATATGCGCTTTTCAATTTCTTTTTCGTTTGCTTGACTTGAGTGAATGATATAGAATGGTTTTGTTGTGGTGTTTGTTTTTTGTCTGTTTTTCTTCTTCTTATTTTTTTCCTTTCTTTTTCTGTGCTTTTATAAATTTTGCCACTAAATATGCTATAATTATAGTTATATATGTATATGTATGCAAAACTTGGAAAATCCTATATAATTATGTTAATTTAGTTTGCGGCATTTTAAAGGCTTTTTCTTTCCTTCGAGGAAATACTTTATATATAATCGTTTTATTTATGTATAATTGTGTTTTTTAGGCATTATAGCATGCATTATTAAATTGTGTTTAGCATTAAAAAATGTCTGTCATTTTCATTATCAAAAAATAGAGCTACAAATATATTTTAATTGGGCTACAATTAGCATTATAATTGAGTGCATATTTACAATTTTATATCATTATATTATATATAAACTTGACTTAAGTTAATGAATGTATTTCTTATGATTTTTCATAGCAACGCTGCGCCACTCATGGCTGATTGAGCGGCACTTGCTGAGACGTATTGGCGTGGGCGCATGCTGACTTGTTGACACTTGCATCTACGCACTTCCGATATGCCACTTCCATGCGCTAAGCTGACTACAAACACTCCTCCTTGTTGTGCTGGAATGGCTTCATATAGTTTTTTCTTTTCATTTTCATTTTTATTTGATTTTAATTAGATTTTTTTCTAGCTCAACTGACACTCTCTCGTTATCTTTCTCTCTCTCTCTCTCTTACGCTTTGCTGCTACAATGCTCTAACGACCCCCCGCACAAACACTAACATCGACACTTGCATGCATATAATTATGGAAAAATTTTGTTTGAATTTGGAAATGAATTTTGCTAGAAATTAACGGTCGTATTCTGAAATAGTGCATCACCAGTGAACCCTCTTATCCTTGAATCAGAATTGATGACTTTTACACGGCTGAGTGACACTAGTTCAAATTTATATGTCAGCTCTTCCTCCGTGAGCTCAATCTTGCAGACTCACTTTCAGCCATAATTTGGCGAGAATTAATATTTTTTCCGGACAATGAATTGCAATCTATTGTGACTATAACGCCGAATAAGCTTGTTAGTCACTCATGAATGCAGCCTTTGATATACATACTTGTATAACAGCTGAGTAGAAATTTTAACTTGCCTTTTCAGGCATGCGAGTTTTGGGCATAGATCACGTAAATTGAAAATGATTATCATCGAGAAAAAAACGATATATTTCCAAACACGATTCATAAAACGCCATTATATCATGTCTTCCATAGTATCGTGCACAGTTGTATGCCTTACATAAGGAAGTGTCATATTGTCAAAGGAAATTTCAATTTTCGAGTGACGTGAAACTATAACTATCATCGAAACGACATCGTCTTGTGTGATTGGAGCTCTGTTCACGTAGAAATTTTGTTTCAGCACATGACCGTTAGTTTTAAATGCTTTTTCAAAATAGGATTTTCGAGAAATTTTCCAAATTGACTAAAGGAATTCTTTAAGGTTGTTGTGTGGAACTTGTTGAGCAGCTTTTTACGTACATAGTTTTTCAATGGCAAAGCCAACAAGTCAATATCGTAGAAGAAGCAACACATCCCTCTCTTTCAGCTACAAGCCCAAATCGCACCAATGATTTCACTGGCTTAAGGCGTTTTACTTTCGACGAAAAGGAAATTCGCCAATATTCTGCAAACGATATACAGCCTTAACTGCTAGCAGCACATCAAAGCAAGCTCAACATTAGCCCAACTTTTTTCAACTCTCCACTTTCGGTTTACTGGCGGCACTCCGCCCACTCAAAGTGAACTACAAATCCTCTCTTGCATTCACTGCAGCTCCTCACGTCCACACTTACACCCTGAAGTCCCCCTCGCCCCATGACATTTTGTAATCGTCTATATTATTGAAGAAATCGAATAGATCGGCGCTGCCGCCGAAAGAATCCACCGAGGCACTGCCATCAACGTCGTGTGCGCTGCTCGACGCGCCACAAATCGACATCTGCTCATGTGCTGCGATCGGTTGCGATTGTGCACTGCCGGTGGCTGCCTGCATGCCACAGGAGGCGGACGAGGAGCTGTTGATCAATCCGCCGCTGCTGTTGCCGAGGCCGCCACAGCTGAACGGATGCGGCGGCGTATTGATGTTGGAGTCCGGCGAAAGCGCCGAGCTGAAGCTGAAACTGCCCAAGGGGTTGTCGAAGTCGTCGCAGACATCCATGGGCGTGGCACTGTACTGACTGTCGATGTGATGGCTAGAGGGCTGACTGTCCGCGCAGCTGAGTTTGCTGCCGCTGTTGCTGTTGTTGCTATGGCTGTGCACCTGACTCAGCTGATCCACGAAGTCGGCGGCATCGAAGTCGCACACGGGCGAACGATTATTGTTGAGGCAGATGGAGGAAGCGGCCGAGTTGCCGCTCGAGTGCGCTTGCTGGCCATTATTGTTGCTATTGTGCTGGCTGTTGTTGCTGCCATTGCAGTGCTGTTGTATGAGCTCATTTATCGACGGCTGCAGGCTGGGATTCATGTCACGCCGCAGCCCATTCAGGCACGCATGCTGCGACTTGTCGTCGGAATGGTGGGAGAGCGAGTGCGCGCTGGAGCCGCTGTGACTGAGCACGCCGAAGTTGCTGGCGTCGTCGCCAATGTCCATGTCTAGCTGCTGTGACATAAGCTCGAGCAGCTCGAACTCATCGAAGTGATTGAGCCGCGGCTGCGCATGCGAGACATGCTCCATTGTGGCCGACGACTTGTCAGGGGAGCAGGCCGACGCGGGCTTGCTCAGCATGTCGTGATGTGTGGGCGATGTCTGATGCTGCAAGTGTGTTGCTGCTGTCGACGGCGGAGGCGGCGGCGTGGAATGGTGTTGCTCCAGGAAAATGTCCAGCGTCTTGGCAACGCTCTCCGCGTCGATGTGGCAGTCTGGTTGCAGCGGTGACGCCATGTCAATGTTCTCGATGAAGGTTTGTGTGGCGCTGCGTTGTGCCTCTGCAGCTGCGCCGCCGCTGACGTTCAGCAGCTGGAAGACGCCATTGCCGGCGTGCTGCTGCGGCTGCTGCTCGCTGGGCGTGGTGTCCATGGGCAGCAGCAGCGAGCTGGCGAGTGGCTCCTGCTTGGGCACGAGTACGCCCGAGGCGGCCACAGCATCTGTGCCAGCGGCACTGGCGAAGATCAAGTTGCCGCTCATATCCGTCATCAGCGCGTTGCTGCCGGTCGGCGTGAGCGGCGTGATGGGCGTGATTGGCTCTAGTGCGCTTTGTGGCAGCTCGCCCTGCTTCACGAGTATGTCTAGCACGTCGGTGAGCTTCTCCGATTTCACGGCCGATTTCCGCTTGTTCTGCGTCTGCGTGGTCACCGAAGCGCAGCTCGGCTCCTCCTTGATCTTGATGAGCGGCGAGACGCCAGTTGGCGGTGCCTTGCTGGCTAGCTGCCTGGTAGCCTCCTCGTATTGCGGCGGCGGCGGTGGTGGCGGCGGCAGATTCTGCGGCTTTATATCGAGTTGTATGAGCTGCGTCGGTGGCTGTTGGCGTTGCTGCTGCTGTTGTTGTTGTTGCAGCTGCAATTGCTGCTGGAAGTGTTGTTGCTGCTGTTGCAGCTGCAACTGCTGCAATTGCTGCTGTGTTATGAGCGGCTTTGTCTCGATGAGCTGCTCCTGCGTCGGCGCTGCTGCAATCGGGAAAATTATGCTCGGCAGCGAGCTCGTGCGCTGATGCCCATTGAGCAGCTTCTTGGTGGCCGGACTGGCGTTGGCCAGGCTGATGTTGCCGATGGTGTGCGCCGTCATGTGCTGATCGTTTAGGCCCACCAGGAAGATCGTCTGATTGCCCTCGTTCCACACCAGGCCCAGATTATTGTGCGTCTTGGCGGTGAGTGGAATCTGATTGGCCAAAATGGTGGTGGTAGTGGCGCCTGCTGGTACCTGCTTGTGGCGTGCATTGGGCAGCTTCTCCTCCAGTTTTGCCGGAGCCGTCATTGTGGCCATGGTCGTCATCGTCGTCGTTGGAATGAGTACAGTTTGTGTCTTTTGCGTGAGCAGACGCAGCTGTGCTTGCGCTTGAGCCTGCGCCTGGGCCAATGCCTTCGCCTGCTGCACCTGCGCTTGTGCCTGCGCGAGTGCTTGCGCGTGTGCTTGTGCCTGAGCTTGCGCCTGAGCCTGCGCTTGGGCCTGTGCTTGGGCTTGAGCGGCCGCCGCTGCTGCTGCCGCTTGCTTTTGCTTCTGGATTTTCGCCTCAAGCTGCTGCTTCACCACCATTTTCTGGCTCATGGGCTGCGTCGTCTGCGTCTTAGGTGCGGCGGCAACTGGTGGCGTGGCTTGCACTAGATGAGTGGTGGCAGGCTTGGCGTTGGCTGGTGCCGCCTTCACGGTCAGCTTGGCCGGTATATGCGTCTCCTTGATTTGTGGCACGACGTTGAGTGTTTGCGGCGCGGCAGCTGCGCTCGTGGTGATCAAAGTTATTTGCTGCGTGGGCAGCGCTTTCATGACTTGCGCCGGCACAGGCTGTTGCTGATGTTGCTGCTGTTGCTTTTGGCGTATCTGCTGCAGCTCCTGCTGCGAGCGCTGCAACTGCCGCTGCAGCTCGTCGATCTTGCGCTGCTGTTCACGCAGCAGCTCATCATTCGAAAGTATGATCGTGGCCGTCTGCGGCTGCGGCTGCAGCACAGTTTGCAAGGCGACGGGATGCGGCGAGTCCACCTGCTGCACCACATCCATTTGCTCGTGCTCCAGGTGGGCGCGCTCCGGCGACATGGCGACCGAGTGAGGCGAGTTGACGATCATTGCGATCGGCGTGTCGCCAGTTGCAGCGCATGTAGTCGCGTCCATAGCCTCGCCCGCACTAAGCGTAATAATTTCCGAGGAGGCACTCGAGACCGGCGTGTTGATGGTGGTGGAACACTCCATTGCGTCGAGTGGCAAGTACGGCTTCAGCCGCTCGATCAGTTGCGGCTTCGGCCCGGACACTGGCAAATTGCGGCGCTTCAGCTGCATTTTCAAGTCGGACACTTTCATTTTCTCGAGCCGCGTCAGCTCTGTCAACGAGCAAGTGGACTCAGCGTAGCTGGTCGCCGGACTGGGCGGTATGGAGGAGCTGATGGAGAGCGCTGGAGAGGGCAGTGGCGGCGGACGCGGTGTGGAAATGATGGAGAAGCTGGAGCTGATGGGCGAGCAATTGTTGCTCGTCAAATCGCCACCGCCGCCGACGACAGTCGACATGTTGGGTGTGGGCGCTGCCGGGGAGGCCAGCGCGAGGCTTGTAGTGCACTTTGCTGTGGTGGCAATGCTTCCGCCATTGTTGCCGCTGTTTGAGTTGGCCGCGCTGGCGGCGGGCATTATCGACTGATTCTTGTTGAGCGTTTCGAGGAACTTCAGCAGACAGTTCTGCTGCTGCAGCATCAGCTGATACGAGGTCTCCTCGGCGGGCGTGCTCTCCGCGCAGAGCTTCGATGCCGCGCTCGGCGGTCCCTTGTACTCGTGGAATTTGATGGTGCGCGTCTTCGAGGTGGGCTTCGATTTCGACTTCTTGCGATTCTTGTCCTTGCCGGGCGCATCCGATTTGGCCACATGCAGCTGCAAGGCGGGCGACTGCAGCGCCGGACGCGGCGTCAGCGATTGTGGTGCCGGCGGCGGCGAGGCGATTGACGACAGCGGGCTCAGCGTCGACGTGGTGGAGCCCAGTGAACCGGGCGAGGCGATCATGGGCAGAAAGTTGCCAGCCGGACTGGCGGTCGGACCAACCACCGACTGGCACAGCTCCTCGAACAAGTTGGCCGTCTCCTGCTTGACCTTGATGGCCGTTAGCGCAGTTGTGGCGGTGACTGTCTGCTGCGGCTTGCAAATGGGTGGCGGTGGCGGAGGGGGTGGCACATACGTCGGCTTGGCGCTCGGCAACTTTGGGACGGCATGCATAATGGGCGCCGACGTGACCACGACCTGTCCGCTGCTCGTTGGTATGGTGAGCGCAACAGTGACAATTCCCGCCGAAGCGGCGGCCGCTTGCAGCACATCCACGCCCGGTACAGAGCCGTCTTCGGCTCGCGGCGGCGTCTGACGCGTGTCGCTCTCCGAGCTCTGTGAGTCCTCCTCGTAGCTGACATAGCTGTTGGGATGCTGCGGACGCGTGAGCAGTCCTTCGCTGGTGGCCTTGAATGAGACTAGACCCTCCTTGACGATCTTCTCGATCGGCTTCTCCGTGTGCAGTATGTTCTTCTTGATCAGCTCCAGCGGCCCGGGCCGATGCTGTATCTGCGAGTTGAGCTGATCGGCCAGGCGCGCCTTCTTGAGCATGCGCTGCCGCTCAGCCAAACTAGGATCGATGTGGCACTCATCCTCCTCCAGTATGTGCCGGCGCTCGAGATCCTCCCGGTTGGGGCGCTGCTGTATTTTCGCCTTGAGCAGATCGCTCGTCTTGGCGCGCTCCAGCTGCTTGCATTGCTCATGTATGGCGGGTGAAGTTTTCAAGGCTGCGGGAGGAGGGAGAGAAAAAATATGTAGGCGTTAAAATGCAAATCGATTTTTTTGTGCGAGTAGGCGGGGCATATTGAAAATATTTGCATATGGCAACTGTCTGTCCGTGCGTGTGTCGCTCTCTCGTCAGCTGCCGGCAGCAGAGTCGCGGCATGCCTCAAAGCGTATCTTGCCAGCCGCAAAGCCGTTATTCCAATCATTTTGTCACAATGGCGCTGCTGCATCAAAGCGAAAGCAGCTTGCATAAAATGCCAGAAAAAGTCCTACACGTAATTTAAATTCAAATTCTGCTTTGAAAAAGCGTCTTGCTTTTGTTGTTTCTGTTTCTGTTTCTGTTTATATTTTTATTTTATTTTGCTTGCTGCCGCGTCGCGGCTTTTGTGCGCACATTTCACGCATAAATTTTTCAGCGCTGCTGCTCGCGCATATTTTGCATATTTTCAGCTGCTTCCGAGAGCTCGCTTTGGCTTGCAAATTGCCGCTTGCCAAAGTGTGCACTTGGCCCGCAGTCAAATGATTAACTCGCGAGCGGCTTCGGAAATTTTATGTGAATTTGTGGTTTTCCAAGCGCGCCGTAAGAAAGCTCAGAAAAGTCGAGAACGCTTTGACTCTGCGCGCTTCTTTGCGAACTGAACTTCAAATAATTACAACAAATACAAGCAGATACTTACGCGGTATAATTCCTTGCTCGACTAGCTGCGAGTGTGGGCGTCGCACCATCAACTTCACTTTCAGTGCTGCGCAATATTGATTAAATTAAAGTAATCAGCAGTCAACGGCACGGCAAATGGTGTAGCAGCAATCGTGGCAGCCGTATCAATGGCGGCGCAGATGAGATGTAAAGAGAGCAACAAGAACGAAAATGCATTTAATTTAATGTTATGATTCGAGTAGCTAAGAGCAGGGGATTGCTTTTAAAAATTTGAATTGTATCTACACTGAGAGAAAAAAAACGAACAAACGTGTCTTCAATAAAAAAAAGAGAAAAAAAATTATGTTTATTTTACAGACGTTCAATTTACGAGTGTCGTACATGATGTGATATGGATCTATAACTTTTCTGCATGCACTTCAGAAATGTGTACAAATGTTCATTAGAAAACTTTAAGCATGTTTTAGAATATTCCAAATATACTTCCAAAAGAATTTCCAAATCGATATTTCATAACCTTAATAATAACACCATAAAAGATGCTGTGTGTAGCAAACGATAGCGAACCTTTCCAGACAAATAGACAAATATTACACATCTTCGTCCTTTCCTTGCAAGCACGTTTATATGCTATGCATATCGGTATTTGGTATTTCGTGAAGAACTGTATCGTTATCGCTGTGTTGTAAGTAGTTAACAAAAGTTTGGTATAGTGCGTTTGTATTTCGAAAGGCGTTTCCTACGCTGAAGCTTTCAAAATTTTGATGAAAATCAAAATGCTGCCGATTCGAGAAATACTCTACGGAAGTAAAATTTCTTCAGAATACGACACAGATTGGAAACTCCTTTTACGCGCCAAAAACTATTCACTTTTCATGTGCCAATTATTATGAACAATATCTGTGACTTTGTTAGTGAAAAACGAGCTACAGTGTTGCTGTTGTTTCTTTTCTGTGCTGCTATTCGCTGATATTGGTTGCTTCCACTTTTAAGTATTCATTAAACTCACAACAAATACAAAATCACAAATTCTATCACATTTTTAAGGGCTTTTATCAACTTGAGCTGTCGAGCGAAGCGTTCGACTTCACTGCGAGCACTCTATAATTAAGCAGTAACGGGCTTGAGTTCATGAAGAACTCAGCTACTCAGTGTTTTGATAAGCAATAATGCATACACAAGAGCAAGAACCTAAGCAAGAGCTCAGTAAAATTAGTAATGTGCAATTTCAATACGAATAATTTTGCCACCAAAAAAAGTCCTTTTAAGACAAAGCGCCAGAGCAAAACAATTAAAACGTTGAATGCCTGTTTAAATGCACGTTTTTATGACGGAAAATTGGAATGCTTAAAATACACGCACACTCACACAAATGCACACCACACTCCCACACACAATACACGCTAAAAAGACAACGAACAAAGACTAAACTGTTGCGAAGTGGCGGAAAATGCGTTCGCAGTTGCTGGCAAAGTACAAATCAAAACCCGCAAATTAGCAGATGAACAACAACAATAAATCAGGAAGTTTGCTAGGAGAAAGCACAAGCAGAATAGCCTGAAAAGTGGAGAGGGAGCAGAGCAAATAGACTAAGCAAAAGTAGGCGTAGGCCTTACAAAGCAATAAAAGAAAGCAGCAGAAAAGCAGACATAAAACAGCGGCTAAAACAAAGCACAACAACACAAAGCAAAAGAAAGCAAAAACCAAGGCAGTGTCTGAGCAGAGCAGAGCAAGGGTAAGACGCAGAAAAACACAATTCATTTGAGCTTCGTCAAAAACTTTTAATTTCTGTGCTTGCGCTGCGCAAAGAAATTAAACGGAAGCGCTGGAAGTATTTTAAGGGCGCAGCAGCGCGATGAAGGCAAAGAAATTAACACATTTGCTTGAAATTTTAATGTGACCGCCTTTGAGTTTATGGCATTATAGAAGTTTATCTGCGCGAAAAGGCACTTTGAAAAGATAAGCCCAAATATTGCTGACGAAGCGGAAAAATGCTAAAACGAATTATAAAAGCGAGCAACGAGGCGTATGAGTAATATTAAATACACTAAATTTATGCATTCGCAAGAAGTTGGCCTGCATTTAAAGTTTAAACATTCAACTGAAATTTGCTATAAATTTGTACACCTCTCAAGTAGCTTTAGCAATATTTTCTATGTTTGTGCGTTTGTTGCTTCGAGTTTTCCTTAATTAAATTACAAAATTATGCACAAGACGGTTGTTTCACGCACAGCTGGCCAAAAGTAAGTATGTAAATGCAAAAATGTTTATTGTACTAACACAAATCCTAGCGTGGGTATGAGTAACATTAAATATAATAGTCGTAACTCATATTAATCATACGACATGTTGTAGTCGTTTTTTCTCAGTATTAAATATTATTAAAATATAAAGAATCGTGGCATTTAATAGCGCAATAAGTGAGCGCAATCTGTACGAGCGCTGCAATCTTAATAAATTATGCGGCGAAATATATATATATATATTTTTATTTAATTGGCTGCTAATGCAACGCTGAGTGTGCACTAAAGTGCAGCCATATAAAATATGCACTCAACGAAGAAAAGCAAGATGTATACGCCTCAAGGACAAGAGAAAATCACTGGCCGACTGACGCACTATATGGCGCGCAGCGTAGCATGGCCACAGCTGCTTCGCGGCTGTGTGATGTTTGCCACTTGCTGCTCTGGTTTGCCTCCGGTTTGGGTAGCTAAATTGTTTCTCTTTTGCATCTGCATTCGACCGTTGACAGTTTGGGAACATGCAGACGAGTGCACTTTCGCCTGACATTCCTGCAACACCCACACAGACAGACAAGCCTAATAAAGAAAAGACAGCAGCGATGAAAGCTCTTCTAATAACTAGAAATTGAGCAATTTGCTTGCTGCCGTAAGTGTGCAATAATTCAGATAAATATACTAAAATAAATTTAGCACAACAAAAACAAACTGTAGGCGATTTCAGCTAGCACTCAGCAAATTCTCAGCTGGATACACTGCACTTCGCACTGCCAAATATTTAAAATCCTTTCATATATTATAAAAAAAAAATAACATAGAAGCAGAAGCAGCCAAAACGGGTTTGTCGATCAACGCGGGCAAGACGAATTATGTATGTATATTCCAGCAGCAGGCAAAGCCGATGCCATGACTTCTAACTATGCCAGCTGGTAACTATGCCATCGAAGCTGTCAAGCAGTTCACATGGCTACGTATCTCGGTATCGCCATTACCAACACAATTTAAGTCAGCTTGAAGATATAGCGCAGAATAACTTGCAATATAGCAAAAGGTTCTCGCATGAAAATAAATAAATCTTTCGAATAGCATTTCAAGTTCGAAATAAAGTTGCTTTGATTAAAGTTTCTGATTCGAAAAAGAATTTTTATAAATTGCTATTGCACTAAACTAAGCTTAAGCACATGCCGCAGAAAAGGCGTTCGAATAAATTTGTCGACTTCGAGGGATTTCTAATACGGTACAAAAACAGTGCCAATATAAACGAAAATATTGAAAAAATGTTGTTCTTTTTATACCCTACACCTATGGTAATAGGGTATAATAACTTTGTGCGAAAATTGTAACGCATTAAAGGAGCCTTCCTAGGTATAGACATAAGTATATAGAAATGATCAGAAACACTTTCTCTTTTCATTTCCGGTTGTCCGTCTGTCCGTTTGTCTGTCTGTCTGTCTGGGTGTCCGTGCGCACAGGAGAGAAAGAAGGAGTTGTTTGATTTATACCAAATTTGGCACACAGTCGCAGTGAACCTTCCACTACTTCAAGTTCCGAGATTAGCCAAATCGGTTGAAGAACACGCCCACTATAGGCCTGTAAGTCCCAATACCCCGGATTTTTTTCGGTTAAATAGCTATATTTTGTCCAATTACTCATGGAAAAGAACTGTACTTGGTATTCAAGTTAAGGGTTTGGTTTTCTATGTCCTACGAAAAAATGGGCGTGGTCCGCCCACTATATTGGCGGTAAGCTAAAAATGCTCATAACTTCAGTAAGATATACACCAGAGCGTCCATATTTGGTCACTTCATTACTGGTGAGAATACCTTTTAATTCCCCAAAAATGGGCACGGCCCGCCCAACATGGGGGCGGTAAATTAAATATATCGATCATTTCGGTTGTACACCTTCCAGAGCATCAACTTTTGGCATAAATAGTCCTATTAGGGATATATTGTAGTCTGCTAAAAATGGGCGTGGTCCGTCCACTATGTAGGCGGTAAATTAAATGCACCCACAATTTCTGTGGATTATCACCACTTGGGAACTTGATGTAGGGTATTACTCTGTCGGTGAAACCCGACTGATTCTTCCTTACTTGTTTAAAACAAATTTTAATTCAAAAAGCACATTTTTATGCATTTATAATCCCGCTCAAAAGCTACGTTAAATTATTGTACAAGTAAATCTTCACATTTCTTTATGCTAAATGGTGAACAAATATTTTTGGCATGACTCGCTCGAATTATTTTTGGAAATGTGTGCGCATGAAAATGGCGTGTAAATTTTTGTTCACCAAAAAATCAGGCACTTTTCAATGCTTTAAAAGAATAATAATAATAAAAATAAAAAAGAATAATGAAACATCAAAGTGACGAAGGCGACTGCGACGACGCACTTTCAACACTTAATGACGTTATTCAAGTGTAACAAAATATGCCGAAGCATCTTCAAAACAAACACAAATACAAATAACTACAATAGGCACGTTGTGTGCGGCGCTACGTTGCGTTGAGCTGGCTTGCGGCGTAATTGTTTCAGCGCCAGGAAGTGTAGCTATGCGACTTAGACGGGACAGAGCAGCCGCGCCGCGCCGCGCCCTGCCAGCGACAGCCAACAAAGTGCCAAAAATATTGTTTTAACACAAATGAGATTAATGAGATTTAAAAAACAAACAATTTCGAAAAACAAAAACAAAAACCAAAAAACCAAGTGAGCGCATAGCTTAAAAACTTTACTAAATTGAGGAAAAGATTTTAGTGAAAAGGCGAAAACATAATTCATAATTGAATTTATGCTGGCGTACAAGCAACTATCTAAACATTTTGATGTGAAACTGTCAAAAATGCTGACAGACACATACCTACACATATATATTTATTGTATATAGACATATGGCAAGTGAGTATAGGTGCTAATTTGCTGGCACAAATGACGAGCAGACAGCCAAAGGCCAACAGCTGCCTGCGGCCACGTTCACGCACGATCGCCAGCGATCGATGTAAAATTAATAATGGCGGCAAACACAAGCATACCAGCTCATCAACACACGCACGCACAACCCTGCAGGAAAAGCAGCAGCAAGCAATCGAATACGCCATTTCCACTGGCATCATCAAATCCTTTCAAATCTTATAGATTCGACATGCATTTCAGCAATATCTGTTAGTGTTAACAAAAAGAAAACTTTTAGTTTAAATATCTCATATCTGGCAGCAATATCAAATTGTTAGTGCACTGCTGTTATTCCAGCTCAATTGTCATTTCTTGTCAAAAATGCAAACAAAGTCAAAGGAAATAAATGAAGATGTGGGCCGACGAGTATGACGCGCTTTCGTGTGAAGTTAAAGGCGGAGCAATTTAAAAATAACACACTGATTTCATTCAAACTATGAATCACGTGAATTTATTTTATTATTTGGCTAGAAAACTGCCAAACCAAACTTTAATATCTTGACTAACAAATGAATGTCATGTATTGCAAGCTGATTTTAGTTTATTGCTGGATAATTTCATGAGAGAAATGTAGCTCGAATTCTGGAATTTTTCTTATTTATGTCTGTAACAATGTTATGCTTTTTTCTGTTGAATCACATCGAAAAACTATTATGCAATATTTTGGCTCTGATTGGTTATTTTTCCTAATGGGCACTGCACTTCAATACACACATACATACAATGTAAAGCCGCCTTAGACACAAAAGAAATTAAATTAAACCTAAATTGTATATACTAGAAGCTATAAAACTTACTACACCTACACTTAGAAATAGCGCACATACACACACACACACACACCTATGCATACATATGCACAATACATGTGTAAACACATAAACAAACGCCCAACTGCGAAATAACAGATTTCATTGATGCTTTCTGGCGAAAATGTGAGTTGGCAGCGGCGACGATGACGGTGACCACTGGATTGTTGTTGCCATTCCAAAAAAAAAAACAAAAGCATGGACAAATTGATGGTGCACACGCACACGCCAACTCACACAGATATACAGTACTAGGCATTTATGTTTGTAGAATTATAAAACAAAACGCATACAATTTGTATTAACGTAATCGATTACGTGACTTGCATGTTATGTACGGCAATGAGAGCGCAATAACAACGACAACAATAACCAGCACAGCGTCCTTTAGGACAACGTAAATTCAAATTTTATTGCGTCGCACAAGTGCACATACATACACACGTGCAGTGAGAATGAATACTGCAGAGCGCTCAACAAAGCTACAGGCGTATCTATGCATGTATGTATCTCAACTTGAGTCCGAAGAATACGATTTAAAAAAAGAACGACAACGGAAAACGGAAATTGATCTATGAAAAGCTTAAAGCTTACAGCTAAAACTCAAGCAACAAACTAATGTGAACGAGAGGTAGCCCCGCTAAGCGTTCTCAAAGGCGCTGCAGGAAATTTGAGTTTTTATATTTTGTAGCGTGTACAAATGAAGGCAAGCATCTTGTAGTTACTTGCCATTAGCAGAAAATTTACAATTTGACATTTTCATTGGCACAGCTGGGCCACACACAGACAATGTGGCTGCATTGCTAAGGGTGGTACAACTTGAGAGCAAATGTCGGAAATTGTTGTGTTCGTTTTGTGAATACAATTTTCCAGTGGCGCTCGTGCTCTGCATTTAAAGCAGCGAGCTTGTAGTTTTAGCATGCAGAAGGCTCGCATACAATAATCTGGTCACAAGTCATAAGCGCCTAAGTATGTTTTTGAATTTTATCAGAAGAGCAGTTTAAAGTTTCAAATTCTCACTGCAGTGTAATATGTAAATGCAATTAGATTTTTGATGCACAGTTGCCATCCTAAAAAAGATACAAACATGAAAATTTGATAGCATATAGATTTGGACACGATGTCATCAAAAACTAAATTTTGTCCTAACTCGAGTTAGGCTGTTATGGTTTGTGAACACTAAATTCACAGCACATTTGATTTAATGGGAAAAGTGTGTACGATATTACTAGAATGACTAGCGTAATCACTACTACTATCTATAGACAACAGTGTGCTACATTTAAGAAATATTCGGATTTCAACAAAGTGTTTGTTGTAGGCCTAGTTAAGCACCAAAAACCAAAAATCTTGACAGTAAAAAAGAACTCAGTAAAGAGCCTTGGCATTTATGCAGATCTTTATAAACTTCTACGTAGACAGTCAGGCAGTCTATCATGCAAAAATGTTCTGCAATGCCGGGTGGCACCAGGCTACACATCTACTGGGTACCGGGGTATAAAGGCATAGAGGGAAATGAGGAAGTGAATGTTATTGCCAAACAGGGTGTCTGCGTTTCAGATGAGCATATCAGCAGCGTGCTGATGCCTCGCCAGCGTTCTACAGTCAAATAGAGGAATGCATGAAAAGAAAACCGTAGGCCAGCTGGAATAACCTAAGCAACTGTGCGACCTCCAAAACCATGCTAAAGTGCTATGACGAAAAGTATACTAGGTTTATACTGACTCTCCCAGGAATAGAATGTAGAGCAACAGGGTCTATTCAACCTAACTTATGCAGCACTTTGTGTAGAAATATACATAGATAGGTGCTGCTATGTATTGCGCTCGTTTAAAGGACGCGCCAGCTCATACAACAACTCAAATAATTGCGTCAGACGCGAAAGAAAACGAAAACCAAAAATTTCGCGCATTGATGACAACTTCCTGCTGCAATATTTTTGGCTTCCTGAGAATCGCAATAACGACGACGTTGTTTTTTTTTTTTTTTTTCTTCATTAACACCTACAAGTCTGCATGCATAATACACTCGTATATCTTTTAACAACTCACGTGTGCGTGTAGTTGTGCGCAAATTTTCATAATTTCTTAATTTTTGCTTAAAGCAAATATTTAGGACAGCAGCACAAAGAGACAATTTTGCATTGACATCTGCTGCTTGGTTTTGGCAGGGTTGCTAGTGTGAATACCACCGACCAACGCTGTCAACGACATGACAGATGTGGCCTCAGTGAGTGTGGTCAGAAACAATTTGCCATACATTAAATGGCAGCTTCTCCGCCACTGCCCACTCATTTCATTGAGGAAATGGCACATTGTTGCAAATGCAAATTTCAATATAATTTTAAACGGTAGAAGATTATAAATACATATATACAAATTATCGCTGGTAAAATCGGGTACTTCCTCTGGCTAAGCATGAGAATTTGCTGCCTAATTGTGCGAAAATCCAATTTCGGATGTTTGAATGAGTTGCTTGTGAATTAAACTAGCTACCAAATTTGTAAATAGTGAAGAGAACCATAAACAACAATAACAACAAAGAACAATAAACAGTAAAAAAGAAGTAGGGACATCAGTTTAAGATTCAAGTTTTTAAGAAGTGGCTGCTAATGCAGACAGCGTTCCAGCAATTAAGACACCACATAAAACGCCAAGTGGCCAGATCTTCTATGGCTTTGGAGTTGATATGGAATGTAATTGTATTGCAACAGATTTTCTTATAATTGATGGTATAGTAGGAGAAAAAATGAAGCGGGATCTGTCAAAAAGAACAAGAGATATTAATTATTTCTTTTTTTTATATTGCAGAATTTTATAAATGAGTGCGCAAAGTTATAGAATATAGCGTGAAAACTATTTGGAATGCTTTCTGCCAGATTGTCCGCGTAATTCAGAAAGTGAGTTTTTGGAATAGCGCTTGTCAGCTGGCAAATTCATTTACATATTATTTTACCTGCTTATGCCCTTTTAGGCAACTGAGACCGTAACCAATCTTTTCTGAAATGTTTCCCTGGCGCCATTGGCCCTATTGTAATAAGCTTTTTTGTCATTTTAATAACTTTTTCAGCCACGGGGAAGGGCGGGTTTTTTACAGTGCAGCAATATTTTTTGTACTATTTTGCAAAATCAGCCTTCCTTTCTGCTTCCTTGCCGTCCTTTGTCCCTTGACCACTTTAACCTATCAAAGGACTATTTTGTATTGCATAAAAAAGTAAAAGTACTCACATTCTTTGTTTTTATCCATTGCTGGCTGCAATGGACTGGAGTCGACAATTGCCTTTGGCGGCGATTGTCTAGGATCGTAAAAATCGGAATTTGTACCATCATCACTGCTGCCCAGAAGTGATGCATTCAAGCGTTGTTCAGCTGCAAAAGAAAATAGTAGAAATGTAATAAGTAAAGCAAAGCCGCGAGGTTCTTTTTACAGAAATTTTGTCTTCTTCGACTTTTTTTGGTTTTGTGAAACGTTTACATACCTTCCGACATATCGTCGTATACTTCGTGCAGCAGAATCACGTCCTGAAACGAGTGCTCGAAGCTCTTTCCGCTCAAGTGCGAGGACAGGAAACCGTTGCACTCAGTATCTGAGATTATCTCAAGAGTTGCCGATCCGGGCGATGAGAATGTTGCAAGTAAGGAGCCGCCGAGACTGTGCAGTGACGGCGACTTGGAAATTGTTGTTTTTGTTTTTTGTGATTTCAAGGATTTCGTTGGGATTTTCGTCGAATGCTTGACAGCGCCGGGCGATGTCGACGACGATGACAATGATGACGAGGATGATGTGGAGGATGATGACGACGACGACGATGAGGATGACGACGCTGAGGAGCGCGCAGATGAAGCAACAGACGACTTGGATGATTTGGTCGATGAGCACGATGCTGAGGAGGATGTAGACGAGCGGCTACTGTTGCTGCTGCTGCTGCTGCTACTGGAAGACTTTTTGGATGATGCCGCCGATACGATGGAGCAATTCGAAGCTATAGATGAGGCGGGCGAGGTCGATGCTAAGCATAAATTGTTGGAAGTGCCTTTTTGTTGATGCGGCGTGTGGAGTGTGTGATTGTGGTTGGACTTGCCGTTAATGTTGTTGTTGTGATTGTGATTTGATTTGCTGATTTGTGTGACACAAATATTATTGCTGTTATTGGTTGCTGTTGTATTGGTGGCTGTTGTTGTTGTTGTGTTTGCAGTTGCAGTTGCAGTGCTGGCGTTGGCGTTTGTCGTTTGGAACCAACTGGGAAAACTGCCCTTGAGCGTGTCAATAAGATCCTGATCGAGCGTTAAACGCCACGATGCAGGGCCGTCCACGCCGTGCGTAGACTCTGCAATGCAAAACAAAATGAAGAATATGAAATATTGGAAAAAATATGTATGTACATATTTACAATTCGATATTGGCAAAAGCTGTGAAAATTATTATATAAATTAAGCAATTAAAACAAAAAACTGTAGACCTTTCAATTTCGCAATTTCGTTAAAGAGAAAAAGAGGAAAACTTTGCGTAAGTTTGGTCGCCAAATTGGAGCGGGCACCGCACTTTGATTGCTTCCTCCCAGCCTGACCACGACGATGCCTTGCGAATTTCCGTATTGCTGTTGATTTTTCGCAAATGACAGCCAACGCGGATACAAATCACTTTTAGCTGCCACCGTTGCATGCAACAGCAGCAGCAGCAGCGGAGAGAGACATCAATCATGATGAGCGCAAAACTTGCGCACGGAATTGCCACAGCGTTTGACAGACGCTGGGAAATTGAGCTCTAATGAAGTTTTAGTTGGATGCTGATTTTGTGTGTACATAAATAAAATATTGATTTGCAACTAGCGCGAAAAGCTTATCAATTCACTGCAGCAACAGCGAAATAAATCAACAATTTTTTTGCCGCTCGTCAATGAGCGATAAGCAAATTGCGTGGCACAACTTTGAGTGCGCCCACAAGCGGCCGTCAGTCACATTGCGAGCATTTAGCTGCCAATTAACGAAGAATACGATTTTCTCAAGTGTTAATGAGTTCACGAAGAGCGCTGCGGCGGGGCGAGCGGGCGGTCAGGCAGCCAGCAATCAAGCAATTTTTTAAGTAGCCGACGCTCCGCTCCGCCACGCAACGCAGAGGCAGAAGCCAGCAGTTGCCGCAGCAAAAGCAATTCAAGCGTATTGATTGAAATTTGTAGGCAATGCTGCCGCGCCTTCAATTCGCCTGTGGCAGTCAAAATAAAATTTTGCGGAGAGCGGCAAACAGACAAGTCGATGGGCGAACAAACGGACGGACGGACGGACGGACGGACGGACGGACGGACGGACGCACTGCTACACAGCCAAGTTGGCGCAGAGTGAATTTTATTTGAATCTAAAGGCATAAAAATGCAATCAATGAAAATGAAATACTTTCTGAAAGGCGCAGCAGTGTCTCATCGCTTTTCGTGCGTCCAAAAGTGGGGCACTTACTCAATTTAGCCATGCGCTCAAAAGGCATGAACTTGCGTGCGACTGATAGACACAACTACCCGACAATCTAAGGGTTTCACGTTCTGAAATGTCGGAATCCCAGTCTACAAACGCAGATAATATAAGAATCGTTTATTTGCTTCCAGCTACGGCAAGAGGCGGCTTAATTCAGGAACTGCCTTTATTAGATCAGTTTGTTCTATGTCCAAGTCGATTTTTATGAAAAAGACCGATTGCAGAAATCCTTCTAATAAAATTCCTATAGTAAAATATTGGTTGCCAATAATTTGGAAACTGTCTAAATTTTGCGGGATTGACAACCCCCCCTAGCGCGCACATTTCAAACTTTAATACTACATGCTATATTTTTCAGCTGATATCTTAATAACTTAATGAGCTTTGTTGCTTTATTAATGTTGCTGCTTTTTTGGGGGAGGTGTTCGTCTGAATGCCGAATTTATCAAATTGTAAGACATCAACAAGTCTCTGAGACAAAAGCAACAACAGAACAACTGCAGAACCTTGAAAGCTATTCTATTCGTTACTGCTTGTTGTTGTTATTGTTGTTGTTGTTGTTGCGGCTGCCCTCGCTGGCCATTGTTGTTTGCCTTTGTTTATACTTGAACATTTTGTTTTGTTTCGCATGAGCGCGCACACACACACACACACACACACACTACGTTTCTAGTTTAATTTAAGTGAAAATCTATTTTTCTTTAGACACTTGCCGCACCCTTAAGCCAACGATACACTCACACACGCACGCACGCAAACGAAACTACGTACAGCATTTAAGCGACCGCTGCCAACTAGCCTAATTCATTTTGAAATTCTCTTATAGTTAGTTTATTGCTTTTTTATACAAATCGAACTTGTTTTAAATTTTTTTAAATTTGATTTCAACACTTTCTTTAATGCAAATCGTATTTAACGTATTGGCGCATTTTTACTTTTTGGCAATAAATTTAAGCCAACAATTCATTCAGCTCACTGAGGGTGCGAAAACTTTTTAGAATTCGGCAATATAGCACAAAAAGGTAATCTTCTCATTTTTTTTCAAGCTTCACGTTTCAATTACTTGCTCAAAAATTAGGTGACGCTCTTGCAATGCCTGTAACTTTATAATCAGTGCTCTGAAGTTTACTTTAGATAATGTGCTCAAAGAAGAAGCAACGAAAAAATCGATTTTTTTTTCGATCTACCCTTATTTTCAGAAAGAAAAAACTATATTCTGCAGAAATGGCCAATAGAGAAATATTTTTCTTCGATTCATTGCCAAAAATACAAGTTTATGAATCACTTCAGCGTCATTGCAATGAGCAGGCAGCCGCATATATAAGCTTGAGTAATGTATACAGAGATATGAAAATAAGCTGCGTATAATAGCACTCATACATTTCCCAAACGATTTACAAAACAAACAAAAATTGTTTATTGCAACAAATTTGAAAAAGAGTACTCGTGTTTTTGTGCAAACTCGCATTGCATAAATCTAGAAGAAATAAATTGTGAATAGAAGGAAGCTGGCAGCGGTCAGTGGTAGGGACATGTCGCCACCTTATTTTTAGCTGCCAAGACAGAGAGACGAATAGACGGATAGGCAGTGGGACAGCGAAGCCAACGCACACGCTCGTGGCCCGGCGCGGTGCCCACAGCAGGCAGGCAAAGACAACGTCAGATTGCCATACATCAAGTGGCACTGTTGCCGAGAGCGTGTTGCAGCGACAACACCCGCGCACCCGCGCTCCCGCACACCCGCGCACACATTGCAAGCTGCCGTGCACGACGACAACAAACAAACCAATCTTGTGGATGCGCTGCGGCGGCTGCCAGCGGGACGCGCACAGGCATTGCTTTGAGAAATGAGTTTATGAACAGCGGCGAGGTGGCTAAAAATAAAGCAACAACAACAGCAGAGACAGCATTTTTAATCGAATCGAGAAGAGATGCATTTTTGTCCTTTTAAATTTGGAACAAATCGCGCTGGCATGCAGACACATTTCACTTTCTTTGTCACTTGCGACGCTGGCTGGCTGGCAGCAATGGGGGCGTGGTGGAGGTGCATGCTGCATGTGGCGGTGGTAGCGTTGGCGGCACTAATGCCAGCATTAGTTGGCCGTATTTATAAAGCAGCAGTGCAGTGTGTTGCTTGAATAATTTGAAAGCGCCGCAGAAGATGGCCAGCCAAATTGCTGCTCTGCTCTTAGATAATTGAATTAAAATTCTTACACAAAAAATGAAACACAAAATTTGCACTTTGTATTACTGCTATATTTAGTCGCCGCCATTTGCGCAGTGAGCATACATTTGATGGCATTTTTGTAAAAAGTTATTTTTTGTAAGCTATTTGGTTTTTTTAGTAAGCGCGACACATGCTTAAAAATACGCTGCCAGAACAAAGCAACCGCAATTGACAAGTGAATGTCATTTCAGGTGTTTATTTTGGGCGTCCGTGTATTTTTGATACGTTGCGGTATTTTCATGAAAAATCGACACACGCTTTTGTGAAATTACAGCAACACCAACAGACTGCAAATGATGCAACAATTTCGCGTAATGTCGTGGGCTGCGCTGTTAGAAACAGTAACAGTCTAAATGAGCAATTTGCTAGCCCTCAGTGCAAGCAAGAGAGATCACTAGCTCGCAGCTGACTGTCGATATGCACGCCGAAGATGCATGAAAAGCGCGGAAATTAAGATGGCTGCCAAATCGCGCTATGATAAAATTTTGGGCAACTCGAACCCAACAAAATTTTGTAGAGATAAGGCCATAGATAATGTACATCATCGACTTGCATATACCGTGTGATCGGAAGCGGCATATACTTAAATAAATCAAAATTACAAATAATCTGAGCAGATAAACAGAATGACCAAATATGAGGAATTTTTAAAAGGTTGATAACAAAAAAGGTGACTATTTATTTAAATATAAACCAAAGAGAAATAAAACAAGAAGCCAGCATTAGGATATCTCCTTCCGATAATAATTGATTGCCGCAGCAGCCCGTGTGGGCTTAGGCCAAGCTTTCTCGCATTAACTTGTGTGTGCTTGTTAAATTTTGCACAAATTAATGGGACCTACAAATAACCATAACCGAACGGATTGAGAAGCTTTTCATGGCAAAGAATATGCTCGCCTCCCGCATCAGCCACCAGGCACTTGTCCACTGAGCCATCGCGGCGCCTGGTAGTAAATGTAGTCATTTCGAATGTGGATAATAGAGAAACTGCTCTCTCCTTTTTTCAGCTTTTTCAATGTGATATTTCAGTGCCGCAGTTGCTCAGTGGATTGTGCCCAATGTTTGATGCGAGAGACCGCTGATACGATTCCCAGCAGATTTCACTATATAAAAACATAGAAATTGTTTCCAAATGGTTTCTTTACGGGGCACCATCTCTCGCGAAGAATTGGCAATTCTCCGCAAGTATTCCTTGCAATGGAAATTATAGCTTCTCAATTCCATATGGGATATGGCTATAGAACAAATTTAGCAAAGTATGATATGAAAAGAAAATATGTATAAAATATTGAAAATAAATAAAGCAAAAAAGATTCATCGAAATGTGATTCGTTTAAAAAAATTTAGTTAAATGAAAATTCAATTCAATTTTGCTTTCGAGCATTATTAAAACGCCAAGTGTTATTTGTCTGCTACTTCGGAAATTATGCGCATCATTACCTACATACTTCCTTCGAATTTGATGTATGTATGTGTTAAGAAGGTCAATCAGCGAAACAGCATCTGCACACAAACACAAACAACTCACACACACACACACACTCGTACATATTCGACAGTAATCGATCTTAAGCAGCAGCATACAAAATACAAATTACTTGGTTAACTGCCTACACAATCGATTATGCTGAAATGTTGCTGTAGCCTGCCTGCAGGAAGGCATTGCAAGGATATGCCCAAATTGGCGGAGACGAGAGTGGCACTATTTTGACTTAGCGCGTTGAAGCATGCATAATTTATATACGTTTCCGACACATACGATATATGTACATAGCTCGATTGTGGGCAACTCGAGTCTACAAACACAAACACACAGATAGGCCCGGCGATTGTTAAAACGCTGCAATGGCGTCCTGCGAGAAGGGTGTGAAGGAGCAGCAGCTGTGCTGTGTACACGTGCACAAGTTGCTGCAATATTAATGTGGCTCATAAATGAAACTTAGGCGGCAGCGCGTTGGAGCCGGCGGCAGAACCTCAAGAGAGAGCCACGTTAAACGCAACTCATGTGCGCAGCGCTGCCAACAAAAAAAAAGTACACAAAATTGCTATTTACTTTGGGCGCGAAATTTTGTAAATTTACTTAAAATTCGAATTTGTAATCAAAATAAAAGAAATAAATATGTATTATAAATCAGTCAAAATTTGCGGGTCTTTTTGCTAACAAGCACCCAAAATCAGTTTGATTCAAATTTGTTTCCTTTTCTCTTGATAATTTTCCTTGACTGTCTTTTTCAGCTAAATAACATTTTTCGACTTTGGATATATTTCCAACCTGATTAAAATCGTTTGAATTTAAATAGCAGCACATCCTAATTTTGTTCACTTGTCCGTCTATTAATTTTTCATTCTTTTACCCGCTTGAGATTTATTTTGGCCTTTTTAAATAATTTCTCTCAGTTCGCCTTTTTTCTTGCCTCATTTATTTCTGCCACTAAAGGGTAAAGCAATCAAAAGCTGGCAGCGCTATTTACGCACATATGTATGTACGTGCATGTGGGTATGTATTGTATACATTTCCGTTTAATATTCTGCAGCTGTAACGTTATTTGCTTGACCCTTTTGCCGCTTTGTATGCTTTCAAATGGGTTGAAAATTGAATTTGCTCACTTTTTAATGCTATAGAATGTTGTATGGAGACTCTGATTATTTTGATTTCGTTTGTTTTTTCGAGTTGGACATGCTCTATAGAAGTAAATGAATGTGCTTGTATTCGAGGTTAGGGGCTTGGAGCAAAGGTTAGGCATGTACATTTATTGTTTCCAACGAGCGGGCTATTTACGGGTTGAAAGTCTCAATAGAGAGCCAACAATAAAAGCATGCAGGCTGGATCCCGCTTTCTCTGAGCACTCAAAAATTGTTCAAATAAAAAAGCGAAGACAACGAAGCCTGCAATTACGTCAGTTAGCCAACAACGTCAGACCAATGACGGCGCAAACGTGTTGCCAACAACAGGCAGGCTAACATCTTTTAGCAGCGTCGAGCAGCGTTTGCATCATAGCAGCCGCCACTTGACGCCAGCGCCATGCCACTTGGTAGACGCCCTCGCCCCCGTTGCATAACAGCAGCTAATATGCTGCCAATTTATATAAATATATCCTGCATTCCGCCCAAATGTCGCCGACTATTTGTCAAGATAGAAATGTTCGACTATTGTGGTATTTTTTCAGAAAAAGGAAAAAAGAAAAAGACAGTATCTAAGTTTAGTCTAAACAAATCATATATTGCTTAGCTGCAGCTACAAAAAATGCTGTACAAATGTTTATTTTACACGAGCGTGTTCAATAAGGCGCCCATAACGGCTGTGCAACAACAAGTGGGTCAATGATGTAATCCAGCGCCACCTGTATTCATATGGAATAAAGCAGCATTATCAAATTTACACAACGCAAACAGAAAACTCTATTTATTATAAAATCATTAGAGAGACAGAAAAACTAAAAAACATAAGCATATAGCCAATGTTGTAGTCAGAAACTTATTTCGCAAATTAGGTTACAAACATTTTCCGGCTCATTGACCTTTCCAATTTGTTTGCAAAACAAGGGATCTCAGAGGCTGGCTAAAAATGACTTAGCTTGAGAACTAGCTAAGATTCTGGCCTAAAGGAATTAATGAATAAACGAATATTTGCATGAATGCATGGGTTCATGTGCCAGCATTTCTTCTCTACTAGCTACTCAGATTATTATATATCATTCATTCTGATATATGGACATGTTAGTTATGGTTTGAGTATGACTATACTTAGTTAATTTACAGTCATAGTACTACTATTTCATGTTAAGCTAAGCTATAGCTATTTTTTATTCGGGCATTCGATACTAGATTCAAGCATCAAGTGTCGAAGATCCGAATAAAAAATTGCGGGTATTACTTTAATACAATAACATCGGCCAAAACTAATTCAGATTTTTAAAGTCTCTAACACTTATTCAAGCTTCAGCTAAAATCAACTTCATCTATTGGCAGCCATTTCCCGCTTGATTTCAAATGCTTATCAAAAAAGAGGTATCTCCTTTTCGGGAGCAACAAATCAAAATAATATCTCGAATATAACAATAACTAAAGCAGCGGGCAGTAGGCGGCAGAGAATAACAAGCCACAGCCAGTGGCAAGAGCAGCACGAAAACGTGTAAACATGTTTTCAGCATTCTAAGCCAGAAACCAGCGCTATTAAACTAAAATGGCAACTAAATTTGAAAAAAAAAATAAATAAAACGAAATGTGTCGATATAAATAAAAGTCAGAGGCATGTAAATTTTAATTGTTGCAGGGGAATATATATTGTAGCACATGTTCTTAGATTGAAAGCACATTTCTGTTGCCAGTTTCGAAATGTCAACTGACTTCAAAATTAAAACTCGAAAAACTGTCATGGAAACGCATTGTTCCGGCTTCACTACTCAGAACGGAATTCAAAGTAGCTCTTCAATTTGAATACAAAATACGTTCAGCCAAAGTTGTCTACTAAACTAATCGTAAAGTATCAAACTGTTTACCCACTTCGCACATTATCTTTGTTGGCGGCCACAACGAAGCGCATGACGCCATAGCATGGCCTAGGCACGACGACGGCAATCTTATCGACTTGACGCTAATCTTCGATCGTCTGTATGAGTCACGCTTAACGTTTTTTTATGGCTAATGGTTAGGTTAGAGTCGCAGCAAATTGAAGGTGAAAATATTACCAATAAAGCAACTACACGAACGCAACATACCCGGCAAACTGACCGCGTCCATGCGCCACATGAAGTTGCCTGCGTCTGACAGCTGATATGACAGCTTAACTTGTATTCCTTACTTCGTTGAGCAATTTTCTTTGGTTTTTATTTTATTGCAATTACAAAGAAAAACACCAAAAAATATTTACGATTTGGAGAGGGGTTTTTAAAGGCGCACTGGGAATTGCGGTGTTATCGATAGCTCCATTTGGCATGGGGGACTTATGTGCTTTGGAATTATTCACCAACGTTGCTGACAACTTAATGCTCACTTGAAGGTGTAGGCTTTCATAATCTTAAAATGTAATCAATAAGCGGCACTATCCGAACTTTCCCTGCTTAGTTGCTTATAGAAACTATTTAAAAGTAGCAACTTTTTTGTTTAAATCGTAGGGGATGCACCGCAAGTGACTAATTTAATAGGCAGATTTTCAAGATATACGAAATAAATAGAAAAGAAAACGGCAGCTGGACTGCCGCAGGAAAATGGACAAAAGTTGACAGACAAACTATTCTGTTCTTTTTCAATAAACATTAATTTATAAAAACAACTTCTACAATTATATTTTTTGTATAAAATTTGAATTTTCAGCAAATTTTTGGTAAATAAAATGTTCAATTAACATTGTCGCATGGAAAAAAGTTAGTAAAATATACCCCCTGTACCCTGGACTCTTCATAATGGTCGATGGATATGCTAACGGAACGTTTTGCCTACAGTGCAAGACCAACCCAGACCATAAAGCTTCCGCCACCAGAGTTCCGCCGTGAAAAAGATATGGGATCTAATCAATGATCTCTGCAGTATAACTAAAAAACTATCTGGCCCCTCAAGGTAATCAAATCCGTATTTAAGGCAAGTTTTCCGATTAGACAAAATTAACCCTTTACGAGCCAGCTGGTTTCCACTTCTCACACCATTTAAAACGTTGAAAGTAGGTATGGCAATCAGCTTTGCTGCTTTATTATTCTGTCTTCAAAATATTACGCATGAAAAATGATTTTTTTATGTTTCAGCATTAAAAGAAATATTTATGATTACGAAATTTTTAATTGAAATTTTTAAATGTCCTTAATTAAAAAATAGATTTAATTAATATTTGCGTTCCGCGCAATAAAAATTCAATTTCAAAACGACGGCACCAAGCCTCGCTGTCATGCATGCACAAATTCAAATTCAAATCCAAATCTAAATCTGGGAATCGAAATGTGTTCTTCAATGCTATCGCCATCAGAAAATGCAACCTCCCACAACATGGCTGCTTCTTCAGCTGCGCTCTTTCCCCGCCCGCGACGATCCGCTGCACACCCACGCAGCCTTCAACCCGTCAAAGCGTCTGCGTGTGCCTGCAGATTAGCCGATTGCCCGAGCGTCGCATGGCAAAGCGCTGAGCTGGGTGCCAGCGCGTGTGTGATCTTCGGCGCAGCAACAGACGTTGAAGAAGCGCAACAACAGTCAACAACAACAGCAATAATTTTTGGCAACATTGCTCATAGCAACTTGCAACATTGTGTGGTATGCGTTTGCATGCTGAGCTAGGCAGGCAATCGGCCCACCAAGTGCAGTTCCGCCCCTCCCCCAGCTACTCGACCATATAACAGATACAGCTGCGGAAGGCTTTTTCACAATCTTATTTAAAATTTCCTTGTATTTTTGGTCAAAATTTTCAACTTATATCGATTCCTCATTGACAAAATGTAGTAAACCAGAAAATGTAAATTATTCAAGGTGCTAAAAAAACCGTATTGCTATTTTTTCGACAAATGCGTCGGGATATTTGGCATAAATTCGACGTTTTGTTGTCAACCGTTCAAATTCAAACAAAAAACTTTTATTGAAACATGAGGCAACATAATAAAATGTTAATAAATATATAAATAAAAATATTTCTGAATATTTTAATATCGATGCGAACATATTGCAAAAAAACCTTAAGTGATTGAATACAAAGCAACAATATTATATCTACAAATTGCACACCAAATAAATAACCGATAGCATTCGACTGCAGAATCCCGCTTCCAATTAACTTGTTTACATTTTCAATATTTAAACTTCAAATATATACATTGAAATTATTCTCGATATATGATCAACTTGACTGCAAACATCAGCACAGCTGACAACAGCAATGCAACAATGTAGCAATTTTGTTGTTATTGTGAAAGTGAGTGATTGATGGAAAAGCTATACGCATGACATGCAATAAAAATATTTATAAAATATTCACGAAAAACAGATTGTGACTGACAGATTTCAAAAGTGTATGCTAAAGTTATTTGAATGCAATCAGTAAGGATATGACTTAATTTCATGGTGATGTCCTTTGATTCTTTCACTCCACGCATGAAATAGGGTGAAGGAAAAAGAGTTTTTCACACAGTTTTTCGCACTTTATCTTTTGCATTGCCTCTTGCACTATCTGCAGGCTTAAGACGAAAATATATCGATTTGTTCTGCGATTGTGTTTAGAAATCACACTTGCACTCTCACAAGCACTCTCACTCTCATGTGTGTGAAATGCTAGTGTGTAGAAGTGAAAGAGGGCATAAAGGCTTTTGTAAAGCAAATTATACTTAGTTAGCCAACGGGAAATGTTAAAGAAGGCCAATAGGGCATATAAAATTGTCTGTTTTGTTCTCCTCCTCAAGGCAGCTGGTTCCAAGTAGAATCCTCTATACTTCTCATGTTTGGCTTAAGGTGTGACTAAAAGGAGATACATATGTACATATTTTCTTCAAAGATGAAGTAGAAAGTTCGTATCTTTTCTGCTCGACTCATTCACGAAACATGCGATGAAGAGGTTATAAAGACGTGGTTATATCAATTCAAACAGGAACATGGTTAATTCGAATATTTCCGACTGAGATTTCACCATCGAGCGAAGCGACCAATCATGGCTTAAAAGTCTATAGACTTTTATGCTACAATTTAAAATTTTTACATTGCATATAAAAATGCTATAGTTTCACGATTGCTAATTGGTATATAGACCTCAAGACGCCGACACGCAAGCAACATAAAATTCATTTCACCTCCCACAATTTTAATCAATCAATCAATCTTGTTTGCCTAGAAAATATCAACAAAAGCATTTAAATTAAACGCTCCGCCAAGAGAACACAAAAAGAAAAGAAACAGAAAGCCAATAAAAAGTGTCAGCTCGTAAAAAATTTGAAAATCGCAACAAGAAAAATGTCAAAACTTTGGGATTTGATGGCCAGGGTATACATTTTGTATAGCTTACTTTGTTGCTTTATTTATTTTTGCTATCGAAAATAAACAACAAAAAAGCATAAAGTAGAAAATTTCTTGGCAAACATTTCAGGGCTAAATTTTTTGCGTGCTTATCGAAATAACAAAACATTAAATAATAGGTATAAGAAATGAGAAAAAAATAACGAATGCTAAGCCAGAAAAATAGTAGAAGAAAAAAAGAAGTAGAGAAAATGAACATGTAATATACGGCGACTGCATAAAAATGTTACATGAAAACTTTAAAGGCAACATTTATGATATTGCAAAAAAAAAAATTTTATAAAAGCAATTTTTTTAATACACAAATACTGCATAAAACAAATCTGTTGAAACTTTTCAAATGTTTAAGGCCAAAAAGCAGCAGTCGCTAGCATAGCCAGAAATTAATTGAATTTAATAAATGAAAAAGCCAAAAATTTGCATTTGAAAGAAATATATATAAATAAATGGCGGTGATAAATTTGCGCACGGCTGTGCTCCGCCAATTTTCAATAAGGAAATAATCAAGCAACACTGCAGTTCGGCCTAAATAAACAAATTGAAAATGTTAATTATTTTGTAAATGTTGCAAACAACAGCTCAAAACTTTGCAAAATTGTTGAATATTCGCATGAAACTTTTCTGCACACAAACTATAACCATAGATATAAAGACACATGCATGTATGTATGTTTGTATGTATGCACGAGTATATATGTATGCATGTGGTCACACATACACACGGCAGTACACGCATATCGGCGAGCTAGTTCAATAATTCATTGCGAAAATTATGTACGAGCGATTTTGCCATTGGTAAGGCTCCTCGCCACTGTAACCGCTCCCCCCCCCCCCCCCCCCCCCCCCCCCCCCCCCTTGCAAACAACCGAACAAAGCATGCCACACACAAACACTAAACGTGCCACTGTCATGCTGGCGGCCTCCACCCGCACCAACGCCACCTTCTGACTTATGACGTCGATATCCACCGCTGTTAATTTACAATTTCCACGTACATTTGCTACAACGTACAACGGCTGCTGCCGACTCATGCCATTTTCTCACCCTCAACCTGCCGGTGTTTACACAAAATATTGTGCCTGTATTTTTGACCGCGAGCAGCTCCTGGCCGGCCCACGCACGCGTATTCCACTGCTCATTATAGACAATGTTGCTGGCACTTGCTCAGCCTTTGCGAATGTAAACAAACTTACAACATGTTGTGTTGGCCGAGACCAAGACCTACCGTTGCACGGAGGTCAAAGCCAAAAACAAAAGATTTTGTGAACAGTGGAGAGATCATAATCAGCTTTTAAAAAGAACGCTTAGTAACACACAGCACTGTCACCCCTCACATACTTTCAGTCCTGAAATTCGCTGAATTGATGCCGAAAAAAATGCTGGAATTTCGAATTATAAATTCATGAACAAATTAAAAAATGTTAAAACAACTTTGTCAATTTAATAAAATAAAATAAAATTATGATATAAGAGAGAGATGGGCTGAACCTGAGCGGGTTTATATGTGCATTAAGGGTTTACATGAGTACTACATCTCGGCTTCGGTTATTTGTTGCTTAATCAACAATCTCCAGTATCCAGCATTATTTTGAGAATTTTTTTGCTTGTTTCGATTTCTGCATCGATAAAAGAAAGGCAAAAGCTTGTAGACATGGAATATTTGAAAGTTTTAAGCGATTATTGCATGCCACATTTCCATTTAAGTCTTGTAGTCATTTAAGGAAAACGAATAATTACGCTGCTAAATATTTGCTATTATTACGCAGTGAAAATGTTGACAGCTGTCACAGCTGCAAATGTGTAAACAAATTTAATACAATTATTATAATCACAAATCAAAACAAGTACGTTTCAGTGCAACAAATTTGTTGTGCTCGTTTATTATTTCACTTTTTACCTTGTGTACAAAATTTAAGAAAACGGCACTAGTGGCATTTCTGAGTGAACAATTAATTACTTTTCTTTTCACAGCAAGAGCTGACGTTGAGTACTTTGCTTCTGGTAAAAAAAAAGCGTGTAAATGTGCACCAAAATTCAAAAAACCTTGTATGAAAGTTCGGGTAAAATCTGTCGTTTTTATGAACTTAGTATTAGGCTTTGTCATGAAAATGTGAACAACTTAAAAGCTCGACAGAAATTTTCTACACGCTAGAGCAAAATTTTAGAACCCAAAAACAGGCGTAAGAAACCCTTTTTCTGAAGATCGTCAGTGTGATTTTGTGAATAAAAAAAAGAAAACAATTTTGCAAAAGGGTATTAATTTCGAAGCTGCCTTTCATTTTTGAGTAGTTGGTTGAGAAATGAAATATTTCTTTGAATGTCAATAATGACGATACTAAGAGGCAGGCATTTGCGTGCCAAAAGCAACACACACACACACGAATACAAACAAACTCACATTAGATACAATTGTAGCACGGCAGGAACTCAAAAATACACACACACACACACATTCATATAGTACAGACGGTAATTGTATTGTACTTAATTTAGCAGGAAAGTCTGGGAGCAAGAGATACGTAAGAAATGCCATTGCATTATTTTGTAAAGAAAGAATTTTAACAAGCTGTAGCTAAACATATGAAAACTAGCACAAGGGTATCCATCGGCGGTAGACCATCGTTAAGCAACGTCAACAACACACGCACACATAATCACATTTGCCTGGGATATGTGGAAATGAAATGAGTGACATTTTCATCATTTTCTTGGTATGACAGACACACACGCACTTGCACACACAAAACTTCAAACATGGCCATAAAGTAGCATTTGTTCACGTCACGCCTTCAGTGTGTGTGTGTGTGTGCGGTCTAAATGATTTGAATGACTGCAAGCAGCTGTCACACTGACATTCGACCGAAGCGAAGATGTACAACAATACACATACTAATATTTATGCCTATGTACATACTTTTTTGTATCTGTGTACACGTTGAGTGTGTATATGTGACACACATAAAACTGGTAACATTTGTGTCAGTCGGCAAGTGGAACAAGCAATACGGAAATATTGACTTAAATTTTTGCATGAGCTGGCGATTTTGGCCTAACGCTGGAAGTCAAGTACAAGAGATGCTTTTTTGGCCGTTACCCAAATCGAATCTTGGCGCAATTTAAAGCATCGATCGATAATAGGCATTAGAGCCGATGTATACCAAAGCCATCATATGATCAGAAAAATGCGCACAGATTAACGAAAGAAAAATTCGTAATCTTATTTTAGCTAAAAGGTCAAAAAAATAAAATTAAATTAAATAAAACTTGAAAACGAGTATTTATAAATAAAACTTTTACTATTCGGCAACATTCTTACAAGCTCGTAGGTACGCTATAAAAAATACGCTGCAATTTCTACGGTCTTAAATTGTTGCATCCTTTATTAATAAAAATTCGACTTTCGAAATACATGATAGGAATTTAAAGTAAGCACGAAAGGATTTTGAATGTGCAGAGCATACAAAGTTCGACGCTAAACGGTTTCTGTCATAGCATTTAATATAAAAATTTCAACTAATTTGCAGAAATGATTCATGCACTACCATCAAATAAATTGTAATGCCACAAACGATGTTGATATATGTATTTGCGTTTATTTTTGAAAAACGATTTCCGAACTCTGCATTGAATTTGCATTTGTTGCTAATCAAAAAAGCTCAACACACATACACGCGCACACAAACACATGCAATTGCAAGCGAATAACCTTTAATTTTTGCGCAAACGTACATATGCGCTTGACACAGATCCCCTGAATATAGCAACAACAACAACAACTAGAAAATTACAAAAAAGAGAGCGCGAGCGCAAATGAAATAATTTCAAATTCTACGTCTTCATATGCAAAATAAGCAACCAATAAAAAGCGCAAAAAGAAAATCTGTTGTTTATTTACCAAATAGCGAGAACGGCCGCGCACACCACAGCTACCACCAATAATTCAACCGTAATCAACCGCACCGGCCAACAACAAGCGCACGCCAGCGACCCACAACCACCAGGCCACGCCGCAAAAGCCTGACCGCCCGCCCGTCCGTCACAATCTGCCGCACACATACGCATGCGACTGAAATGAAATGATCGAGTATCGGATGGTCAGATCGTCGAACCGTCGAAGCAACCAATGTACCGCACCGCGCACATGCACAATATGTATCTGCGGCTAAATAATTTCGCTTTGACTCATGCCGCAAATATTGCAAACCTATGCACACTTGTACATTGCATTGCGATGAAAAGTTGAGAGCGGAAAATGAAAATAATAAATCGACGAAAAAAGCAACAACAAAAAATGAATATTTTCATTTAGACGCGAGCTCTTGTACTCGTATAATTTTGTATTATTGCCAATTTTTGTTTTTGGCCATGGCAGAAAAAGTTAGCTTAGGTATTCTTTAGGGTTCAAGAGTTCACAGCACTAACTCTCTCTCGCTCACTCTGAAAGTTGGCTCTCCAGAAAGTTGGTATAGATAAAAAAAAAAAAACAAAAGAAAGTCGATTTAGAATAGATTTCACAAGCTTATTTCCTAAATTGGGGCTGCTCGCCGGCACTTTTTCTCGGAATACAGCTGCCAGCTTGAGGTCGTATACAAGACTGAACAAGATACTAACAAAGTTAAAACGGAGCTGCCATGTATCTCGCAAATAATATTTTTCCAAGGATTTTACAATTTTGAGGAAATTTACGGACAAAAACAGATTGAATCTGTTGGAAATGTTTCAATTCTCGATTTCTATATTATCCTATTTATAATACAAAATGTGATTTCAATGATATTGCGAAAATAGTATTCACAGCTGTCAACCGGTTTTAATTGTAGTGGGTTTGATTCGAAGCATTTGTTAGAATACATTTTGATTACAGGATAACAATTTTACAGTTCCTAAAATCAATTTGACGACAGATATTATATTTAATGCATTTTCTTTTCTTAAACCTACCAACACTTTGTGCTGTGTGTAAGGACAATGTGAAAAACGTGCGCCATTTTTAATTTTCAAAAATTTCGAAAGCGTAAACTATAATAGCCAAAAATATGAATTTCAGTGCATTTGTAAAATTAATGAAACGCTGCACTCACAACAGCCCGTTTAACTCGACACACCCCACTCCTTCCTCTCTCTCCCAGCCAGTTTGCAGCGCTTTGTTTCGACATGGCAAATTTCGTAAGTGACGATATTGCGAGTAACGACATAAGCCATTGTTGCCATGTTTTTCAGATTGTGTGGCATTAATAAATTGAATGTTCACAGCTGCAACGATTTACAATTTCCGATCATTATCATATTTTATGAATGAAATTTATTTGCTAAAGTTTCGCAATAGTTTTGCAAGTTTTCGGCGCACAATCTTGAGTGAGAAGTGAGAAATAGGAAACTTTTTCCTAGCTCGAAATATTTAAAATAAAATGTTTGTAATTTTTTCATATTTCACAAGTGATTGTCTAGCTTGTTGACAGGCGTTTAAGTGAGTGAAAACTTTGAAGGTACATTGAACTTGCTTTGCCGGTTGTAGGTAAAACACCATCAAAGTGGCAATTTCAAAATTCGATGGTAAAATTAACCGTAGCAAATTTGTTGCAACTAAACACTTAAACTATGCGCTTAAACACACATGCACATGCAAATACAAAGATGATGACATATGTTGGTAAAAAGTTTGGCTGAATATAAGGTGTAATAGAAAGAAATTGATTATTTTTGCATGAAATTGAAGGCTTTATTTAGCATAATTAAAATGATTCAATTTAGGTTGTCCTGGGCAATTGAAACAATTTTTACATGACAGTCGGACCGGACAATTCCCATGATTTTATCGACATTTTGGACAATTGGCCTTAAGAGCCAAGAGTCTAAGAAGAAGAAGAAGTGCCCTCACCTGAAACAAACGCCCATGTTTACAAAATCAAAGAAAAAAAAGAACTACACTTTCGCTGGTGGCTGGTGGTCTGTACTTCAAATGCAACAAGGTAAATATGTGTTTACGCACACACACACACACACACACACGACACCAACGCACTAACCGGCAATGCATGTGGTTAAGTGCTGTACTATTTTTTTCTTACTAATGGCCACCTTCATGAAGTGTTGATAAACAAATAAACAAGCTCGATTTGAGTGCTTTGAAAGTAGTGCCACTTTGCTGCTGCTGCTGGCGCAGGAAGGGAGCATCGGCGGAGCGGGATTTCCGCGAATGACGCGCAGCAATTTGAAGTGTTTATTGCATTCCACGCAGCCGTAACAAGGGCAACAAATTACTCATTCATGGAAAAATACATTTTCATTTATGAATGCAATTTGTAATCTCGTGGAAAGGAGACTAAAAAAATGATGTGCTTAGTTGCGGGCGCAAGTGTTTAAGCATTTGTGTGTGTGTTCGAGTGAGTGTCTGTAGTAAAAATATTAACCAGTAGCAAATCTCGACATTGATTATAATGTTCGCCATTCCGCCATTTCCGATGTGGAATTAAACTCTTAGTTGGAAGGGGAAAAGGGCCTTGAGGCAGATAGCAAAATTTTAAATTTAAATTGCCAATTTATACTTCTGAGCATTAAGAACTAATTTTCTATTGCCGTGGTATTGAAATTTTCGAAAAATGCCAATGATGAAAATGTGAACGTGTTGGTTATGCACAGCTTTATCGATACATTTCCAACGGGGTATGAACGAACGTGTTGCTGTTAACCAAGCAACTTCGAAATGCATTCAATTTCTCGGAAGGAACTTCCATTTCATATAAAATGAATTCTTTGAAACGAGAAAATTCCAAGTAATCAGCTTATAAATTTATATTTTAATGTTTGAAATTATTATGTTGTAGGCGGCAAGGCAAAAACGCTGCAGCAATGAATACTTTGTTGCATGCAGCAATCAAGGCCACAGGCGAGGACTTTCTGTCAGCTGCCTTGTAGCAAATAGTATGGCAAAAACATGCGGAAGATGCATTTTTGTGTTAAATATTGTACATACATATTTATTAAAACGTCAACTATGCACTACTGGCAGCAGCTGCAGTAACAACAACAACAACAACAACATCAGTCAAAGCAGCAACATGTTGCAACAATATTATGAGCGTGCATGCATACATATATCAATGAGTGTGCTTGTGTGTGTGTGTGCTTTTTTGTTGCGGATGTGCAAATTTCAAATTTAGCGGGAATTATTACAGACAAGTGGGGCCACCTGTCACGTGTGCCTGTATACACGCCAGCTAGTAAAACAATTAGCAACAATAAAACGCAAAGCAAAGTAAAAAATTAAAAATTAAAAAAAATTTTAAAACCTGTGGGATTCGAACCCATGACCTGCCGAGTGCAAGCGCGCGGTTCTACCCACTGGGCTACACAACGAACTAATTTCATTCACCTAAAGTCGTAGAAGACAGAAAGTGAACAGGCTGCAGGCTGCAGGCTGCAGACACTTTTTAGTCAGTCTGCGTTTTCTATATAAGATTTAGCGAACGCCTGCCTGCAAATGCCAAGAGCAGGCCGACACTTGGCGTAAGTTCGTAAGCTACAAACACATGCAATTTTATAAGGGATGTGTGTCGAGTGTGTGTGTGTGTGTGTGCCTGCCTACAGGTGTTTGCTTATGTGCTATTGGGAATATGCTTCCTTTTGTTTGCAGCTCATTGCAAATTATATCGTGAACTCACTTGAGCATGCCAGCAACAAAGTAGCCAATCATCAGTTTCGTGTGCGATTTCGCTATTCAAATAAAATATAAATACGTTTCTTGTTTGCCAAAACTAGCATTGGCTGTTGATTCTTTGCGATGGCGTCAAAATATTTCTGCTGTTTGCCATCCTTCCGAAACGAAGCATTTGCAGAGGAAAACAACAGAGGCAAACATTTATACATACTAGCATAAAACCATTTAGTTTTCCTCAAATTTGTTATAGCTAACGAGCGCGCATAATCGAGCAAGTGTCAGCCAATGACAATTGCGACAAATACACGCCCACACTTTGCGCACTTGTTGCAGGAAAACAGGCACCACTTTTAACACCACATAATAAAAACATGTTATTAACAATATTGCAAAATTTTTGGCGAAAAACAGAAAGCTTAGCTTTCAGTTCGGATAAGATATTTTTTGCGAAGTGCCAAGTTTTCATAAAATTCAATTTTAAATATCTAGATTAAATATATTAAATAGATGCACAAATAAAATGTTTTTGAAAGCTCAAAAATACAGCGTAAAAAGAAAGTAACTAGAATTTCTTTAAAAACGAACTAGTACTTCGATTGACTTGTCGAAACTAGGTATGCAGATCCTTTGGGAATTTGTGCAACACACCCAAATTCTGACAGATAATAACTTTGAGCACTCCTAAAGGGAACTCTAACTGTCATCGCTAAGGCCTTTTTAGGCAGCCAACTCAAGCTAACCGAACTACTTCAATTCATCAAGAACCTTTAGAAGCAATTTTTGCCTATGAAAATCATATGATAGCTGGCAGTTGCGTCAGTGAGCAATATTCTACTTAAACTTTTCCTGAAAACCATTGAGAGAGTGCACTGTTTATAAGTCTTCCATGTGCTTTAACTAATTCAGAGCTGTGGCATATTAGATATTAGTTTTGATCTGATGGTCAGCTCGATTTTTTATGTTAACCCTGACCCCGACGATTTTCCACAAAAAACAGCTTTCACCGAAGCTGCTCCCTCTACTATGTATGCATATCGACCAACAAATTATTAGTTTAACAGCATACGCCAGCTAAGTGTTTGTGCCTCGCAGCAATCATGGGCCGTGTGCTATTTCCTAGCCTTGACAACAATTTTGTTGCTGGATCATAAGGCGCGACTACCTTGAAAAGAACATTAAAGCGAGTGCGCATAAATTCACACCCACACAACAAAAGCAATTTCGCCGAGCGCTGATAAAATGGCAAATATGTGCGAGCAGATTATAGACAAAGGAATCCAGCTGCCGGAATGTGCTACAACAAGCGCAAACTTCTAAAACAGCATTCCTCTTTTTATGCATCTTTTTGCAGTGGCTTGGCGATATTATGAGCGCGCCGAGCAAATTTATTATCTATTCGTAATGACTGCTTAAAGGAAAACGCATAAACACACACACACACACACACACACCAACATACACTCACACGCAGAATTCGTGCTATTTGTGGCGACCGAGATATGAATGCCAAACATTTTGTCATACTTTCCGATTTAAGCGAAATTTATGGTAGACAAGTGAATGAGAAAAGAAGCTTGCAACAACAAAATTAAAGCAGTCCATACAATAACAAAAAAAATCATAAAAACACACACACACCAACAACAACAACAAACCAAAGGTAGGCTACCATAGATCGAGCGATAGAATAGATATTTATTTGAAAGATAATTTGAAAAATAGACAGTGAGATATGAAAGCGGACATGGCTGCAGCGTGAATGTTTCGCCTTGAAAGTGATCAGCCAGGCCAGCAAGTAGAAAAAAACGTCGACAATTTTTAAATCCCATAATTAACTCTAAAGCCCACGCCCAAATGTCGGCGAGCATTTAAAAGCGCTACGCTTTTGTCACACCGACAGATCAGCGAAATCGGCAAGAGTGCTTAATATGATTTTCACTTTTATGTCTGCACAAATCCTACTCCAACGATTTGCCGCTGCTTGTTAGCCAAAATGAAAATTCCGCTTTTGGCAGACGGCGTTTGAAATTTTTCTAACAAAATGAAAAAATTCTCAATTTTTGTTTTGCATAAATTTATTAAACAAAACAAAAAACGAAATGTACGGCAATTGGCAAAGTTCATTTATTATTATTTTTAAGATAAATGCCAAGCATTTAAATGTAAATTTGCTGTGTTGTTGTCAAGCAATTGGAAATAAAATAAATAAAAGCAAATTAAATAATTTAAAGTAATTCACATTTGAAATGCGTACTAATATTAAAATAACCGCCAGTAATTTACACTCATGTGCAAAATAATAGCAAAGAAATAACAGCCGAGTTGAAATTATTATTCATGAAGCATAATACAATTGAGGAAAAGTAATAATGTTGTTGTATATTTGTATTTATCTGCAAGATACGTAAGTAAAAATAACACTAGACAACAAAGTCGACTCCTTCTTTTCAATTAAATTAATGCCTTAACTAAAAATAACTGAGTGTCGATTTCAATCTGATTTCAGAAGACAGTCGCACAGACGTTAATAAGCATTTCCTCATTTCAAAATCTAAGTACAATATAATATTCATCTGATATGTACTTTCAATAGATTATTTCATGTCGATTTCTAAAATCAATGTGAAAGTGCTAGGGACGTCTACGCGATTTTCCCTATAAGCCACTGTATGTGCAAGCAGCTCAGATTCTGACGAGTGATGGCAGCAGCACTGAATAACGGTGAAAACTTACTAAAAATGCTGCTAGTCACTTTCGATTTGTTTGACCATTTCTTTTACTACTTTAAAATTACAGTTTCTGAAGTTAGACGTGCTGAGTATAGGCCAACTAAGTTCTTTGTCTACCAATAAAATCTTTTGCTCTGGCAAATTTTAGTAAAACAAAGATTGAAAATCTACACATTTCAAGAACCAAACAAATATTTAATATACATATAATGGAATAACAAATTTGGTAAAAAATTTTTTGTTATATTATATTGTACTATGACTATGAACAGTAAAAAAATTTTGAACACTGTAATTTTTTTGAAAACCAAATGAATGTATATGCACATTTTTAATAAAACCGGCAACGGCACAAAAGCACATTTCCTTCTCCCCTTCAATGAGAAAATGACAAAAATAAAACGCACAAATGTGCAAAATTCACAGAAGCATAAATGGGAACCGTCTCATAGCTAATGTCACACAAAAACCGCCACAAAAGCGGCCATTTCGTATAGAATCTTAAGCAAAATAAACAACAACAAAAGATAGAATTAAATTTTTAAAGAAAATTTTAAGCATTTTTGCTGCTGTTGTTGTTGGTGTTGTTTATTTCCGGCTTGCAATGCAAACTGCACGCGCTGCCATACACGAATACTCACCGAGCAGCAGTCAAGTGCAGTAGAGGCAACCCTTAGCAAGGCCTAAGCCGGCAGACAGACAGACAGCAAGCGGCAAGCGGCGTGTTGCAATAACTTTTCGTAATAAATTAAATTGTTTATGGCAGCCAGCAAAAATTCCTCAAGCAAAATCGTGCTCCTCCCGCGATGCAAGCAATGCCTTCTGTTGTTGCCACACACACACACACACACGGACACACCATACCAGGTTTCGACATTAAGGTGACATGCATTACCGCATTACAAAAGCATTTCGAGGGGCATAAAATTTGAGTTGATGAAAATGAGTCAACTTGTGGGAAGACGGTGGCAAAATGACAATTTTAAAATCTGGCTATGCTTGCGTCTTTTGCAAATGAGGCTTAAAACTTTGATAATTAAAAATATTTATGTCGTTGCTAAAAATACCATTTCTAAGCATCTTTCTTTATTTTTGTTCAGCAGAAAATTGGTTCTTAGTAAAATAATTAAAATACATATATGAAAAACGATCTAGTTGCTAAGGCATCAATATAGTGAATTGCCATGATGCTTTTATTAGGCAGCTCAATCTGCGGCTTATTAATAAACCGGTGTATACTTTTTTATGCGATTTTTTTAACGATAGAATTTCTAGAAATTTGTATGCAATCAACAATTTCCATTTCCATTTAGCGTTTTTTATAAAGTCTAAGTGCTCGTTGGTAATTTAAAACAAAATTATCGAGCTATCACTTTGAGTACCTGTTAAGGAACGCATTCCAAAGGAAACCGCTCTTCCATAGAGCCAAGCATATTTATAAAAATCTTTCTTATAGCAATATTTGCTAGCAGAAAAGTGGTACTTCGATCAATGTTAGAATTGTTTTGATTGCTTAATGCTGTAAAATGTAAAACTTTTATTTGGAAGCTGCTCAACACTTTCATTCGGAAGCTCATATTGCTTCTTTCTGCAGGACTGATTGTTAGAAGTGACTTTGAAAGTGCATATACATAGAAAGAATTGTCATAACAGACCTTTCAAGCTGCGCTGACTAGGAGGAAACTGTATACCTACTCCAAATACAAGCTAAATCAAACCAGGAAGTGCTATATTTCCTCTTCCTCTTCTTCATTGTCGTTTCTTCAACTTGTGCATTTGTCGTTGGCTTTTCTTTGCCATTTTCTCATCATTATCATATTGCTCAAGGTTTTCGAAGCAAATTATTTTTTAAAAAGTTTATGATTTACCAAAACATTTTTAGCTCCTGCGACAACCATTAATATTCATCTCTTTGTAACACATAAAAAAAACGTTTGACACTCACCTGCAAAGAAAAAATGAAAAGAAATATAATTAGTTCAGTATATCAGGGCAAGTTGTATTGACTCATAAATGCTAACAAAAGTTAAAAATCAGAACAGAACAAAACAAATATAACAAATTCTTTAATTATAAACAAGAGCTGTGCAAGCCGTGAGTTGCGAGATAGAACCAAAAATCCAATTAGCCTACAAAATATACAATCTTTTTTGAACATTTTACAGCAAAACAGAGAAAACAAGTTTCATGACATTCATGAATTTTCATATGGACTGATTCATAAGCTACACACACACACACACACACACACGCGCGCAGGCACTACTGACACACATGTCAATAATGGCGTGCGAGCCGTAAGTGAGACACTTTTCCGGCGCCGCGACAAACTCAAACCGAGTGAGTTGCACACAAACAGCAATACATAGACAAATACACTGTGAGAAAAATATGGCACTAGTAGTCTATACAACTCCCCATGCTACCTTCTGCCATGCTACAATATACATACATATCTTACATGCATAATCTCTTTGAGTAAGTAAAAAAAAAAAACGTTACAAAAATTTCTACACACACTCAAAATATATCGACCTTTTCGAGTGTACGTGGGCGCACATAGATTGACTTTTTCTTCGAATTGTTGCTTGGTTGTGCAATCAAGTCGAGCAGAAATTTAAGTGGGACAGATTTTGCCTAAAAATAGTGCATTTCCTTTACGCCTCGAAGCAGAGCAGATAATCAAGGGGAACACCTTTAAGGGGAATAACAAATAAAAGAGAAGATTAATGGTGCTACGTCAAAATATGCCAAGTCAACTTAAGACATTGATTGGTACATGCTCGGGAGCAGCAGCGTACCTATTTATTCCAATGTATAAAATAACCAAAATATTGAAATTTTATAGCAAATTGCTGCAGTAAACAGTAGAATTATGTAAATAATTTTTAATAAATTTTTGATATTTTATATCTTTTCTGCCTAAATCGAGAATAGTGCTGCAGTTTAAAAAATCTAAAAATGACTTCACTGTTTAAAGAGTCAATGCTTTCAGCTCGTCAGCTTGATGAGATTGCATAATTTTTTTTGTGAAAAGTGCTTCTTGATTTGGCATTCTTTCGATTGGCTACCACATAATGCCTAACCGCAGTTTGCAGATAGCGAGGACTGTATAGAAGAAGAACTGCATGTGCTACTGGAAATTTGAGATTATATGGCTGAAGTTGAGAAAGAAAAGCAAAGCATGTCTATAAGTTTGCACTTTAGCTGTCATGTGTGATTTTCCTAAGCAACCATTGAATTCTGGGAACTCAAGAGTGTTAATGACGATGAAATTTGTTTTCACACAATATTTTTTTAGCTGAAAGTACAGAATTCTTTACATGACTTCTTTTGAATTTCCGCGCACGCCCTCATGTGGCAATGGCAATATCATTGTAGATATTCCAGCCACAATTTTTATGTAAGCTTACGGGCACATACATATGTATATTATAATAATTTCAAAGCAACAAGTTCCTATTATTCATTATGTCAACCAATTCTGCTTTTCTTTGAAAGCATTCTAGCAGAAAGACACAAGTATTTATGTGTATATTTGCAAATAAGTAAGTAGATTTTCAGCTCGAATGACATCTCATATGTACATAACACATTACATTTTCGGTCACATGAAACCACACACACACACAACTACACACAAAGTACTACCGAATAACAAAATATGTATGTGCTGCAATAAAACCAGCATCACACCTCATTCATGGCTTGGTCCTTTTTCACGTCGAGCACTCGAATTCGCACTGAGCCGTGACATTTTCAATTTACGACCCATTTTCTATGCGCTGTGCTTTGTGCCTAAGTAAATCTACTTTTGGCGGAAGAAAAAAAAACACAAAAAGCATCCTTAAATGTCAGCAAAAAGCAAGCAAGTAAAACACGCCCATTTTGCATATTTATTTTGTAAAATTCTTGGCGTGAAATTGTGGGCTGAGGTAAGAAAAGTTGCTTTGTCATTTTTGTTATTTCTTTTTATCGAAGGGTATATTTATTTATGCATTGATTTGCAAATGCCGTCACTTTTTGACACGCACACACACACACACAAGCACACGCACACATAAAGGCAGTGCCACCCAGCGGTATTGCTAAGCTAAAGTGATGTGAATTGCTTTTGACACCTTTTTGACATATTCCGCATTAGTAGCACCCTGTCGGATTGCACCTAGGCACAATTGCCTAAAAAACATACTATTTTTAACTCCAGTTCATAGGGAAGCCACTAGCTATCGAAGCACTATGCATACTTTTGTCAATGCTCTTTAATTTTTCCAGTAGAGAAATGTCTTAAATAGAGTCCGACCGAACGCTCGGTCTCGGTCTCGGTTACCGAACAGTTCGGCCAAAAGGTTCGGGTTCGGTCTCGGTTCGGTCTCGGCTAAAAAAGGCCGAGTATTTAGCCGAACAGTTGAGGAACAAATTGTATAGTTTTAAAGAAAATTTAAATTTTTTAATAATACTTTTTATTGATTTTTCATACATCAGATGCTTAATGTAGGTATTTATACCTCAAAAGAATTGGTTTTTATAATAAAATGTATTTTTTCCTAAAAATGTATAAATTTTTTTAAATTAAAATTCTTCTTCTTTTTTTTGCATATGTAATCGAAAGGTTCGGTCTCGGCCGAACATTAAAAAAAGGCCGAACGCTCGGTCTCGGCCAAAATTTCGGGTTCGGTCGGACACTAGTCTTAAATATAACTGATTATTGTAACGTTTACACTTAAGCAATAGTTTTTCATTTACGTGTAGACGTTCAAGACTATAAATTCACTTTCACTACTTCATTGATTTTGCGTCCAGACTCCATAAAAAGTAAGACTTCACAATTGTGCTGATTGATATGACTGATTATTTGACTAGAGAATAGTTTTTTGGGTGCCTTTCTAGTACTTTATCGAAGGAAATTTGTATCATAAAGGTTTGCAAATCTGTTATCAATTTTGAGAATAAATCGCATAACTCTTATAGCATTTTTATACCCTACACCTATGGTAATAGGGTATAATAACTTTGTGCCAAAATTGTAACGCATTAAAGGAGCCTTCCTAGGTATAGACATAAGTATATAGAAATGATCAGAAACACTTTCTCTTTTCATTTCCGGTTGTCCGTCTGTCCGTCTGTCCGTCTGTCCGTCTGTCCGTCTGCGTGTATGCAAAAAAAATAAAGAAGGAGTTGTCCGATTTGGACAAAATTTGGTACACAGTTACAGTGAACCTCGGGTTAGGTAAAGTGTTAAAATTATTCAAATTACCCAAAGGACACGCCCACAACGGGTCTGTAAGTCCCACTACCTCGGATTTTTTTCGGTAAAATGGCTATAATTTGTGTAATTACTCATGGAAAAGATTAATACTTGGTATTCAAGTTAAGAGGTAGGTCTTCTATATCTCAGGAAAAAATGGGCGTGATCCGCCCACTATATAGCCGGCAAAATTTTTTCGGTAAAATGGTTCCCAATTGACTATTTACGAATATAAATGAATGAAATTCGGTTCCCAAGTTGATATATAGGTCTTAGATGCCATACAAGAAAATGGGCGTGGTCCGCCCTCTATATAGGCGATAAACAAAAAATCTTCTTAACTTCCATAATATATACACCAGAGAGCCCAGATTTGGTTACTTCGTTCCTGGTAGGAATATCTTTTAATTCTCCAGAAATGGGCGTGGTCCGCCCACCATGGGGGCAGTAAAATAAATATGCCGATAACATCTGTTGTACACCTATCAGAGCATCAATATTTGGCATATATTGTCCTATTTGGTATATCTTGTAGTCTGCCAAAAATGGGCGTGGTCCGCCCACTATGTGGGTTATAAATCAAATGCACCCACAATTTCAGTGAATTATCACCCCACATGGTGTAGGGTATTACTCTGTCGGTGAAACCCGACTGATACTTCCTTACTTGTTTGTTTGAAAAATCTTTTTCCTTTTTTGCTGTCATAAATTTCATGCAAAATCAAAATTTCAGTTTTTAACCAAAGTTGTTGGCACTTATTTGTGCTGGTTTTTATTAACAAAACCAAAATAAATTTCTTTGCACAATTATCTTGCTGAGTGTGTCCCAGTTTTCGGCTAGTTCAATTTCCTGAAGGGTATCTAGTATACACATATATACACAAAAGCCTTAACTTTGTGGCTGACAAAGACAAATAAAAGTAACGCAGCAACTTGCTATTGGCGCAAAAGTCCTTTCTCTCTGTGCTTCGTAACAAAAGTGTCCTGTCAAAAATTGTGCGCGTCAGCTCATACATTTTTCAGCCACCTCTGCAGGTTTGAGTTTTGCATATTTTAGTAAAAAAAAAATAAGAGTAAGAAAAAAATTTAAAATGTAGAAGCCGCTTTTAGTGCCTTCAGTTTCATTCGTCCTTATGCTCATGTATTTCCACATGCTACCCCACCAAACGACGCCAATAAGTTCGGCATCTTACCACAAAATGAACGCGATATGCAAGCAATCTTTCCGCAACTATTACGCCGTATTGCTTCCGACCAATTCACTTTCAATACATCAAATTCTTCTTCTGCTTTTCTTTTGTTTCAGTTCGTTGCGTTGCACTTTCAAATTTCGTGCTTATCAAGCATTTCGCTCTTCACAGCCGAATAAATCGATTGATTGATTTCTCAGGTGTGCCATTCGTTCTTCCGTCCGTCCGTCCGTCCGTTCGTCCGACTGAGCTGAGCTGATTTTTCAGCTATCACACGCGCATTTTCATGTTGCTGTGTGTGTTAAACTGTGAGTAGCAGTGTATTGAGTGTGCTTGTATGTGTATAGTTCTTTATACTTTGAAGCTTTTTGTATTATTGTCAGCATAGTGAAGGTGATTTGGGACTTAAGCAACCTCGACGCATTGCGTTGGCATGCACAATCCGTTAGCTTCACTTTGTATATAGCGCCATACATTAGTACGCTTTAGAAAGATGCTCGAATTGACAAACTCACAAATTGTGCCGACTTTTTCGAAAGAAAAGAACACACGCACATGAAAGTGGCAACACTAACAGCCAAAGTGGCAATGCTTAAATTCCTCAACAGCCAACAGAGACAAGACAAGAATCAGTCAGTCAGTCAGACCGTACGCAACTCTTCTTTATTGAGCATTACACGTCAAAGCGTTGTGCCTGAATGCTTCGTGGCGACCTAAAACCTAAAAACGGCGCTATTTTCGAATATATACAAATGCATTTCGTCGTCTTTTTTTATTCGTTGCTTGTCTCATTTCAATTCGTTTCTTTTATTTTTCAAACAATGTTGGCAGCTTCAATTTGGCTTTAGATGTTTTGATGTTGTGATCTTTGGGTCAGTACAAAATGGCAGAAACATCAAGATGTTTTGCGAAAAAAAAAGAAATTTTCAAAAAATGTAGCATGTACTAGAGATATTGATTCGAATCAAAAATATCAATTAGAGGGCTTTAGTAGGCTTTTTCGGAATTGTAAAAGAGAAATATTAGATGTGTCTCTGACAGACAGGCGAACTCTTAAAAGCCTGACTAGCGACAACAACAAAATCATGCGGCAACTAATCAAAGTATACACAACGAGTAAAATGATGGGAGCTATAAAATTTTGAGTATGTTTGATGGAATCTGCATACAAAAAAGGCCAAAGATATTGTGTGCCAGTTGTAGGGTGACTTTCGTCAAGCACACACATCGCTTGTGCGGCTACCGCAGCGCCGAATTCATTTTGCATTTTGCACGCCAAAGACGCATGACTGCGCGGACCGTTCCGAGCCGGCCCGAAACATCTCTCAATTCGAAATGCCCATTTGGATGCATAAATAGAGACAAGTTAAGCTGCGGTCCAAAGATGCATTAGAGACGCTGGTGCGCCTGCACTGGCGGGCAAGCAGCACTCGCCGTAAAAACGGGGAGATTAAAAAACGCAACGAATGTGGCAGAACGCTTGCCAAGTTATTCGGCTGCTCATGGCATCGCTCTTAGATGTGACTGCCTGCGCATATTTGCATGCGAGCGGCGCATTTTTGTGCCTATTTGGGCTTAGGCAATTGCGGCGTGTGGATGCGCACATCAAATATACACGCTGCTTTGGGCATTGCCAATTTTTTTAGATTTAGAATGTCAGATGCGCTGTCAATAAAAGAACATAAATTCGCTGGCGATTTAGTTGAGACTGGGGAATGCGAACACAGCGCCCAGACGCTGGGCAAATGGCATGTTCTATTTGGAGTTTGCAAAAGTGTACTGAAAATATTTTTACGAGACTTTAGGCTAGCAAAAACATTTCTTTTAAGGAGCACATACAAGAGAAAAAGTAAAAATAAATAAATGTAAACTTTCTTGATAATGTCAAAAGAAAGCTTAACTAGGCTATATTAGAACATATAATATATTTGTTAGCGATTAATGAAAACCAAGGAATAGTGTTAGTATTGGTAAACGAAGGTCAGTATTGGTCATATAAAATAATTAAGGGAATAACAAATCTCTTTCAGAGAGAAATATTTAAAAAAAACTACCGCGTCGATTCGACCCACAATCAACAAATGCGTTTTACATATTTCCTTTTTTTTTGCATGCTTTGATTTAGAAAATAAATTTTAAGTAATACATTTTTGGAATTTAAAACAGCCCTCATATATTCTGATGCTCTTTAAAGTGTCATCCAGTAGTCATCATGTATTTTCCAAAAAATTTATAAATTTCCTTTCTCTGTGTAATCAAATTCCGCGACAAAATAACCGCTTTTGCCCTTGAGTTGAAAGTCAAACACATAAAAATTGAGAATAAAAAGAATACTCTTAGCATAGGCACATTAATTTAAAAATCAAGTTGCCAACATTTCGACTCAAGTCTTTTCGAATGGAAACAATGCAAAATCCCAAAATTAGCAGCTGCAAAAAAAAAGCATTCTTGTGAAATTTATTGTCATAATGTCTCCTTCGACAGAGCTGGGCATTAACAGCGACCCGCACGAACTCAATTGGCTCAAGTAATAAATTTTAGCAAAAATTAGTGCGATCACAAAATATGTATAAAAATTCCAAATCCAAATAGAAAATATAGCAAATTTTTTAGCTGAATTTTAATTGATCGAAAATAAGAAACGAAAAAAATCACATACAAAAAACTGTCTAGAATTATGTTTATGTACGAAATAGTTGCTTACATACATACATACATATCTGTAGATATTGACCCTCATCCCCCGTCATGCTCTGACGTGTTTAGGCCTTTCTAATCGAAAGCAGACGATTAGTAATGCGTTAATTTAAATGTTTATATTCCCAGCATTTGCTGCGTGTGTTGTGTATGAGGTAGAAAATGGTATATGTACATATATTTCTATGTATGTACGTATATGACGGCATATAGTCTTAGTACATATAGTCTTAGTACAAAAGTTCATGGTCAATTACAATAACAAAAGTTTTAGAAAAATTCCCCATCAAATACTTTTTACAAAGACATAAAATTTTAAATGTACATATGTACCTAAGAATCATTCCAAGTCCTCAATGAAATCTGAAGTTACAATAGGAATTTTCTACACCTTGAAATATGTCAGACAAAAAATATTTTTTCACTGCAAAGCTTAAATTCTGTGGTCATATGCAATAACGACTTAAGTCGAAAACAACTGTTTCGAGAAAATGCAAATCGAAATTTGAAATGCACATAAGTGCATGTACATAAGTGCATGTGTTTTTTTTAAATAACTTTTTTTCTGAGATGGGTACAGATACCGGGGTTTGAACAAAATATGCGCATCAACGTCAGGAATACAGTGGTAACGTCAACTCAATTTCGTCTTAAGTCGACTTAAGTCGTTATTGCTTTTGACCACAGAGTTAGCAGGTAGATGGAAGGTTACAGCCCGCTCCCTTAGGTCAGCTAAGATATATATCGCTTGTCCTAAGCTTCAGTTACGCCAAATATAATTTTACATCATGTATAAATCGTGATGTGGACCAAAGCCACATCTCTGAGGTATTGACATTTTAAGGGAGTTGGAAGCTTAACTGAGTTTTCCATCTTCGACAGAGTGCGTGCATACTAGATTGAGAACCATTTTTTCCTGCGCTTGACTTCAAATGGCCTGATTTTTCCTGCTCGTCTCCGCAGCTTTTAATTCCGTGCAGTCTACTTCCAAATGATTTCCAGTTGTTTTAGGCGTTATCTCTTTCTAAAATACAGAAAGTCAGAAAGCCAGAAAGCCTAGTTTGCTAGGACAAGCTGCGGAAATTTTGACTTCCAGCATTTAAGAACATCAAAAAATGGCTTTTATCAAGTTGTGGCATCATTGGCACGGCCACTGCTGCTGTGGTTTATTAAGTAGCGCCTTGAAGTGAAAATTTGAACACTATTCACCTCAATTTTGTTGTGCGGGCATGCATTTTATTGCTTTCTGTAGCAATTATTGTAATATACCAACTGCGACACTTATTTTTAGCAAACTCTTTGAATATTTAATAAAATTTAGAATGATTTTTAGTGGTCTCACGCCGAAAGTGCGTAGGCGCCAACGACAAACAAACACTCGACGCATATGTTAAAGCGTTGAATTAGTCCAACAACATTGTTGGCTAAAAGTAGTGGGCAATTTTTCTGCTGTGCGGCTTGTCGCAACATTTTCAACCAAATTTATGTCGTACAGTTATGTTGGCAATTTATAACAGACAATATTATTTTGCTAAAATCAAAAATCTTAAGAAAATTTTAAAGTTAATACATAGAGAGGGTGCGCGTCTAATTTATGCTTAAGACTTGTTGAGAAATGCTAGAAAAGAAATCGAAATGGCTGGACACTTTGCGCGCATTTGAGAAACGAAAATAGTGTGCGAGTTTGGTATGTTGCCAAAATTACAGAAAATTGCAGAAATTTTAAAAACCACGAAGTCTTTAAGAAAATGTATTCCAAAAACGAATGTTGCTGATAGTTTTTTGCTTGCTGCTGCTGCTGCTAATTGAGCAAAAAAATAGCTACAAAGTCGCGTTGGTTCGATGATAATGATTTTAATAATAACAACAATAAATATTTTGCATGAAAAATTAGTGAAAACATTTCAATTGACATGCAAAAATAAACACAAATAGCCCAAATGCTTGTTTGAGTGAAGGTTGTTGTACGCCGCTTGACCCCCAGACGCTTAACAACAACAATTCAGAGCAAAATAGTACTAAAAAGAAATAACATAAAACAAGAAAGAAAACATCAAGAAGAAAATAGACAAATATTGTAGTAACGGAAAGTGCAGACAAACAAGCCGACAGCAGACAAATAGACAGACATGATGGACGGACGGAAATTTCTTCCAACGTAAACAAATACCAAGAGCGCAAAAGCTGACACTACGGAATGTAAACTAATGCCGGAATTGAGAAATGGAATCAATGCGAGCATGCGTGTTGTCAAGTTGGTCAAATACTTTATGTAAATGTGAAGACTTCAATGGAAGAATCTACAATAATGTGCTGCCAGCACATGTTGCTGCCCAATAACGATTGGTCACGGTCGTTGGCATCCGATTGTTCAACGAATTCTTGACCGGATTCTGTATGGTAAGTAAGCATGGGTACACAGCAAAGCATTTGTAGAAGTTGTAACGAATATGAAAGAAATCGCAAAGCATATCGTGTCACCTTGATGGGCTAGTAAGGAACAGACTTCGTTTCCTGGGTAATAAATATCCACAACCTTTGGATATTATGGACAGATTCCCAAAGAAAATTGCATTATACCTGTCCCTTTCAAGCCAAGGTGAATAGATGAATATATCCCTACTACCAACTCTACCTAATATATGAGCATCAAAATATACATATGTATTATCAACTGTAGTACCTATATCTTATTTTTACATATACATACATACATATAAAGTGTGTGCATATATGTTTTTCTGTTCTAACAATTTTCTTTGTACTTATGAAAAGGCGCGAAAGAGTCGAACTGTTAATTGTTCACATAGAATTGGCAATTTGTAAGCTAGCAAAAACGGCTGTGCACAATACGTTTGCCATAGCCAGCCAGAAGTGAATTTATTGAAATTGGCCAAAATTTTAAGCGCACACATACGCACATACATTGCCACTTTAAGGCCGAGCACATGTTGCAAAATGGCTGAATCGCTCGTGCAGCAAATTAGCAGCTGCAAATGAAAAGTGCCCCAAAAGAGTGGCGCCTGTGTGAGTGTGCGCGTATGTGTGCGTGTGTGTGTGCCCACTGTCCAAGCCAAATTATTGCCATATGCAGTGTAAATGTGCTTAGAAGAATTTCTGCGTTTTATTTTTTGTTTTGTAAAATTTCATTTCATTTGGAAAATTTGCTTTTATTGCTTTTGCTTGTTTTTTTTGTTGTTGTTGATGTTGTTTTTGCTTTATTATTATTTAAAATGGGACAGCACTTTGGTGCATAGTTCCGCCTTTCAAAAATCTGCTGGAATGGCTGATACGGAGTTGGCAGAAGTCAATGAACTGTTTTGGAACATCGCATACACACACACTCACACACACATAGGCAGACACTATACATATATAGGTATATGTATGTGCGTTTGTGCAAATAGCATTTTTACGGCATGTTTATTGTGAGTCACAAAAGTTATAGGCCAACTTTTTTTGCTTTTCCTTTTTCTAAATTTTTTCCATGTTATTTATATTTTCTATATATTTTTCCTGCTTTAGGCGCAATGTAAATGTATGTGTGTGTGTGTGAGTGTAAGTAAATTTTCAGGGAATATTCCAGAAATTGCACGTTCCTTTTAAGCAGGCAGGCAACGCCACGGCATAGCTAGGCTGCTCTATGTCAATTTTCGCACGAGCGGATTTTTTGTTATTTTAGTATAAAATTGTTGTTATTGGATTTTTAAAATGTATGCTTTGAATTTATTGTATTTGTTATTTGGCAAAGTTTACTTAAAAAGGGCAATGACTGCGGCAAATTTCCAGTTGAAAAGTCTACAATTTACAATGTAGCAAAAAATTTTGTGAGGCGAAAAATTGTATGAGTCATGGATGAGGTATTTCAATATATCAATGTATCTCAATATATCCGGTTCAAGCGCTTTATTTTAAATTTTGTGATAACATCGAAAATGTTGAAAGGTTTTAACAGAATTAAAGAAACGTTGAAACACTTTAGGATCTTATTCCTTATAAATGTTTGATTCAAAATTTCTTTGCCTTATATGTTATGTTCTCGAATGTCATTCCCTTTCTACCAACACGTCCGAAAACTGACAAATATGAGCACGATACCTGCACCACAAATGCCTCAATAAATCTCAGCTTTTAATCATTACCGCGTAATCCCAAAGTGTGCAATGTTATCCTTCCGAGTTACTAACAATGCGCCAACTAAACACGGCCATAAATTTGTCAACAACTAATCGCGATTTGGAAAAAGGAAATGGCTTCTTTTCCGCAGACCAGATGAGTAGTAGTAACTGATGGCGAAGAAAACTTAAAGCAACAATTCCAACATTTATTGCCAACGAATTCCTGTGGCCGTGGCAGAGGCAGACCTTCATCCGGACCCTGGCACGGCTTCACCACACACCGCACTTATCGCAGCCTTTATACAATTCCATTATTTATTTATTTGCACCTAAAAGGATTTGCTGCGCTGAGAAGCAATATTTTCTATGCCAAAGTAAAGCTGACAAGCAGAGCAAGTGGGTGCATGGATGGTTGTTTGGTGTGGCACAGCGGTGTGTGGGGCTGGTATGCGGCGAGAAAGCTTCTCAGGCATGTCTTGTGGCTTCATTCTCATGCGCTGGAAAAATATGCAGACAGCTGCCAGCGCTCCGGCGAAAATGTACTTTTAACATATGCAAAAAAATGTGTGTGTGTGAGTGCAGTGAGACTTGCAAAATGGCGCTTAGAAAAAGTTCAAGTGTGAGCATAGCGCTTGCGAGCAGAATTAGCTCGTAGGTATAAAATTACAGAAGCTGGCAAGAATTTTAAGCAATTAGCAAACTTGAGAAAACTCTCAAAAGAAAAAGCAAGTCGTGGAACTGAACCAAAGAGTATGTTAATATAATATGTATATGTATGTATGTATATATATTAACATACTCTTTGACTGAACGCTATCAACAGCACTTCATGCAGACATGTCACATGTCGGCACACATTCTCACATCAAGGCAGCCATCTGAAGAGCATGAACTTTGAATATATAAAGTTTGTGTGGTTAAAACGTTAGCAACACCAACACATTGATACGAGTGCATCAACCGACAATCGACAGCCATTTTGGAAAATTTCAAAGTTGCTAGTGCCATCAACAATGCACAGAACATACTCAAAGTGCAATCTCGCTCTTAGTAGCTAAGGAGCGTGCAAAAAGTAGTCCAATAAAACGAGCAAATGTCAAACGTTTTTCAACTTAAGCAACAAGTTGCGATGATGGGCAATCTGCTGTGTAAGTTAGTTGTTGTTGTTGTTGCTCTGGGTTGTTGTTGGTGTGTGCAGCAGCACACGCAAATAAAATTCTATGAAACGTTCTTGTACATTGTTGGTCATAAGATTTGAATGCCAGAGCAAAAACTTTACTTGCAATGCACTTTCAAGCTCAAGTTTAAGAGGGGTAACAAGATTTATGTCAGTAAAACTTTTTTTAAAAAATTCTTATTTTTAAACAAAATTTACAAAGTACCTCTTATTTTACTTTCACATAAATTTAGTCTATCTTAGTCAAACTATTTTAAGCGTATTAATACAAAGATCAGTTTCGTTCGAAAATTCTGAAAATGTTTAGAAGCAGTTTTATTTTTCAGACTATTTTTAAAATGGTACCGCGACATAAAAGCCTCTTTTTATGATTTTTATAAATAATATGCATATTGATAAAAATGATTACTGCTTGAGCAGCCAAGACTTTAGACGCTTATACGAGTTCCTTGATCGTCTTCAATCATTCAAACTTAATATCGCTTTAGATATTCTGCTTTGTCTCAAAAATGACTTTTTCTCTATAACTGTTATTTCCCTTTAAAAGTTACTTTATATAAATTAAACTGAAGTTTTCTTCTTGCATAGCTAACATAGCTTTCTATATTAACTATTTTTTGTTGTTGCTTTTTTTAATGTTACTCTGCAGCAGTTTGTGTATCTGACCTATATTTCACGAGCAGCACTTCAATTACATGCAATACATTGAGCCGAGCCGAGCTGACCCTCTGCTGCCGCGCGTACCATTGCAACACGCTCCACGTTTATGTTGTTGACAGTTTTATTTATTTACAGCAATGGCAACAGCAACGGTAGCAACAACGGCAGCAGCAGCAACAGCGGCGATATCAAGGCCCCAACGGAATTCAGTAAGAAGATGTTTTGCACATAGCGAAACAACAGCAACAAAAAAATTAAATGAATTTATGGAGTATATGTGTGAATATGTGCTGAGGTAGCTGCTGTAATTACCATGTGGCATGCCTCATTTACTGTGTGTTGCAACGCGCAAAGTTCTGTCTCCGAACTGTTGAAATCCAATTTGTATGAGGCAATTTATCACACATAATTATGCGTAGCTTTTTAAGGTGTACGCTTCGAAAATGATGCCAATGCTTATGGCTGAGAGACTGGCATTACAGATCGATCAACGGAATGTGGCAGTGTTCCGGTCAATTTTATCGCTTGATGAAAAACGGCAATCTGCGAAAATTTATTAAATTTGGCTACTTATGAGGAACATGTGATTTTCTATTATTACGATCACTTGCAGTGAGCATTGAATGTTGAGAAAATAATGTTTACTTTTCTGAGCCATGATTACCAGAACTGATCTTCGATCAAAGATTTATTTGTAATTAAAATATAGGATCTTAGTTTTCTCTTGTAACAGGCACTTATTAGTCAAATGCAATGATCACTAACACTGACCCTTGATCACAGATCAGAAATATGTATAATTTTCTTCTTTAAAGGACATTTCCCAATTGCATGATCATTAACACTGATGCTCTGTCAGAATTATTTTCACTTACACTGATCCGCGATAAGAGATCAGAAATTTAGTTTCCATCTGATGGACAATTGCATAATTTTCAACTGACATGATCACTTGCATTGATCTACAATTTTAAAGCTAGACAAATTGTTAATTTTTCTTTTTACATTTGTTAATCAGTTTTAAGTGGTTCTCGATCTTTGAATTCATATCATATCAATCAATACACCCTTTAGTTTATTCTTATTCAAATATTGTTCTATGTCGTACAATGTCCCAACCATCAAATGTTCCAACATATAAAACTATTTTTACTGCCAGACTCTTCACTCAAGCATGTCAGAAGCAAAACATCGGCAGACATACACATACATACATAGATGCACACACTCATATTAACACGCACACATGCAAGTATACGAAATGTGTGAATGCAGCACAAACGCCACCAACACAACCACATCGAAACGTCACACATTTCAAAACGCTGAAATTATGGTGTCGAAAAACGAAAAAGGAAGAAAAGGAAAAACACCAAAAACAAAAACAACGACGCGCCTAAATTTGCCCGACTTTCACATCAAACATTTTTAGATTTCCTTAAAAAAAAATTTTTTAAGAAAAAACAATATGCTGTGGCAGGCGGTCCGGTTCAATGCGGCACGCAACACAAATTGTTGTTGTTGTAGCTGTTGTTTTTGTGGCGTCGACGCAGCACTTGGTTTGCTTCCATTTTGGCGTGTGCGCCATTTTTCGCTGCAGTTTATGCATTGGAGCTCGAAATTGTGTACTTTTTGCGGGCGCAAAATTTGCCAAACTCTGAGTAAAAGCCAAATTAATTTCAGCGCACTGAATTATGCCAAATGGAGACGATTTTTGCACAACAGCTGTTTTTAATGGCACCAAACGGAGCGGCTACTAACTTCGCCGTATAGCGAACAGAGGTCGGAACAGAGACTAAAAGTCGCGCCATCATTGGGAGGAATGCTGAACGCATAGCTATAACTGTTCATATTTTTCGGACAATGCAGAAAATATTTTGTATTTGAGAAAATGCATAAGATTATATTGACTTTTAAAACAGCAAAAAAATTTATTAAGTTTGAAAGTTTAGCAAGCAAATCGATAGTATGAGAATATTCTTTAATAAGTATTGTACTATAAGACAAGAACAATGATGCTTAAGTTTAAATGTATGGCAAATTTTCACGATCATCAGAATCGACTTTCGCTGTAAAAGTATACTCGAAAAGTGCCATAAAATGCATTGCTATTTCGAAAAGCTTGATACGTTTGGCATTCTCATATAAACACGTTTTGGGCATATAAGTTTATTCAGAGTCTTTTGAAACTCAGAGTCTTTCAAGACTCTCAGAATCTTTCAAGTCTCTCAGAACCTGCCAAGTTTCTTAGGATCTTACAAATCTCTCTAAGTCGTTCCAATCTCTCCGCGACTTTCAAGACTAATAGAATATTTCAAGTCTCTCAGGCTCTTTCCCATTCGATTTCTCAAGATTTACCATTTTTATTGCAAAAAAAAGGGAATATTCAAAAAACTGCTTTCAATTTAGCTTGTTTTCAATTGGCGTCGCAATTTTTCAATATGGGTTAATACATATACTACATAAGAGTTTCATGGTAACTTCATAGAAAATTGTCAATATTAGTATAGGACAACAACCCAAAGATGCTTCCTTGAAGGTAGCAAACATTTTGAAATTCAAAACCATGCGGCGAAACAATTAAAACTGCACAACAACAACACGAGACAAAGGCAAAGACGAAGACAAATTGAAAGAATTGCTAAAAATTGTCGTCTGCATAGCGCGCATACGAGCTGTCACATTGAAATGGCATTAAGGAATGAACGAATGTGCATTGACCCAGCCGTCGTCTGCCACGGTCAGTTAAAGTTGTCACAATTTCAGCGCAGGCGACTGCGTGTAGTGCGAAATTTGTCGTCCATTGCTCATGTGTGGAAATTGCACGTAGCGACCAAATGTCATATGCAAAATATTATTCAGTAAATATACAAAATAATTCAGAGAGCACAGAAAAACTAATGCAAGCAACTGCGACTTCAGCAGCGCCGCTGCTCTGCTCTGCTTTGCTGCTCTGCTCGGGGGTGTTGCGCTTTGCAAATTGATGTGTAAATTTTTGACACACTTCTCGAAGTAAACAGTTGCCAAAATAAACACGCCGTCGCCGCAAAATCGAGATGAAGATGAAGCGGAAACTGTGGCAGCAGCAGCAGCTAACAAAGAAGCTGCCGTGGCATGGCAAATTGTGTGGCAACAGCAGCAAATGAGCCTACATATATACAATACATAATATATAAGCTACAAAGTTTTAGCGCAAGTTATTAATAAAATCGAAAATTAATTATTTTGTACACAGAAAAGAAGAATTTCGAGTGCTTAATTATTATTTTGTGCCACATTTTAAGCTGTCAAGCGAAAATGAAAACAAGCAAATTGAAAAAGGCGCTAAAATGAGTGGGATTTGCAAATGGGTGTTGCTGGTGGAGAATTCCATCAGGTGTGTCACATTGGCGCATAGGAAATTGTGGCTTCTAATTGAGTGTTCATAATATTGTTGTTGTTGTTGTTATTGTTGTGTACAGTTTGCAGCGAATGGAAATTCCGAAAAGTTGGCAATGGCAATTTATATCTCAATATCTGTGGGCGAATTTGGTAGCCTAGAGTTATATGACTTGCAATCCCAAGAGTGATAGCCCTATATTGGACACACGCAATGTGTGAAACAGCGTGCAACAACGTGGCACAGACTTCCAACATAGAACAACAACAATGACATGAACACTCAGCAGTAGCAGGCGAAGAAGTAGAAGAAGGACGCGAAGAAGAGAGGCATCTGAAGGTGCGAAACATCGTCTTGATTTGCCAAACGAATTTTCACTGTTGCGGCAGCTGCTGGCAGGCAGACACTTGCGAGTCAGGCAGGCCGAGAGGCAGCCGTTACGCTCAAACGAAATGTTTTCAATTTATCATCACCCGCGCTGCACACTGCCTGACTGCCAACTTGCCCTGCCCCGCCCCGCACCGTCGCAACCCGTGCTGGCTCTGCTGCCGGCAAAACGCCACGTAACGCGGGGCGTATGAGTAATGTGAAAAATGTTTTCATGTGGGGGCAGGCACTATGCAACTCGGTCAAGCCACAACAAATTGCACAAAGTTGCCGCTGAAATTAAATATTTTCTCTGCTGCGGCACGGCTCAGAGGAGCCGCCATCTACGCCGGGGCCGTCGCACGCTCGGCATCATTTGCTGAGTGCGCGCGGCCACAAATCTTCTTTCTATGGTCCAAATTATGCCTCGGTTGCAACGGTGTAATTACGCGTGAACATTAAATGCCAAATTAAACTGACTTGCCACTTGTGCAGAATATTTTTATAAACTTTCCAAGCAAGTGCAAGACAATTTTAGTCATTTTTTCGAGAGCGGCAACTGGCAGAGCAAATATTTTGTAATGCTACTATGTATATTTTTGAACATTTTCTTAACATAGTCAGCATTACTCAAAAGTGCACAAATAGTTCTAGAGTAAACAGAAAAAATTTTAAATCTATTCAACATTTGTTTCATATCAAAAGAATGCCCTTTCGAAATTCCGCAGTTGGAGCGTACGATGAGGTCACGTTTCGGCTATAAAATAATCAGCAATGAGTTCAAAATCAAGGCCACTTCGTTGAGAGCAGCACTTCAACAATACTGCTGCATTTGTTCACAAAACTATGGCATCCCTGACCTCAAGGGATGCAAAATGTGTGGCATATTTACAATGCAAATACCACTGCGAAGATTGGCGGGGAATAACTACAATTTTGTTGTAATAACAATAACAAAATATTTTTTTTAATTTAATAGGCCAACAACAAGAACTACAAATGATTGAATAAACATACAAAATCGAAATAATAAACCAGGGCTGTCAACTTGTTTTTGAAACGGAAATCTTTTGTATTAAACCATTTCAACATTTCAGAGTTAAATCGTTTCAACAGAAGAAAACATAAAGAAAACAATTTTCAATCTTTTATATTTACACTGCCAAATTTTCTTTTTTTGTTACAATTATGAGATTTCATGAATGACGACTTTCTATTACAATAGCTTGAGTTTCTCAAGAAGAGTTTCTCATTTATATTCTTTCTTAATTCTCTTAGTAAGACGGAATAAGTTTAGCCTAGCCCGAACTTTTTATTTTTTGAAGCAAAGCAATGGCTTAAGCCTTAAGTTATCTGATGAGCTGGAGTTTTGAAACTGAACTAGCAAAAGGGACTGCTGGTGAAACAGTTTATACATATATCACAGCAGCAGTATCTAGATACTTTAGTATTAGAAATAGTTTTATTGAACAAATGAATGCAATCAAAACAGCGCCAATAACTTTTGCACGTTTTGCAGCCCTGCAAAAATATGCAGAATAAACATAAATATAAAATGTAAGCAACAAACACTGTTGCGTACATCTGTTGACCTTTAACAATGAAAACAGCAAATTATTTAACATGTGTAAAATTATTACCAAAAACTAAGAAAAAAACAAAAAGTAGCAAAAAATACACAAATTGAAAAAAAAATTCAAAATACGCGCGCTTTTGTTTACGTCGTAATTCAGACGCCTGCTTGCCACCCACTACAATCACGCACACACATACAGGCATGCTGGAAACTAAGCAGCCAGGCAACTGCCGCACAGCCGATGGGCACGAGCGAACTACCACCACCCACCTGCGCGTGAAACATCATAAAACTCCAAACACGCAAAAACAACAACAACAACAGCAGCATTGCAACAACGCAACAATCCAACAACAACAAGTACAACGCCGAACATTAAAATCGAATGTAATGTAAACGCAAAGCTTTTGCCATACATACATATGTATGTATGTATGTCTACGTATCCGTTTCTGCCGATTCCGCCAACAGCTACAACAACAACAACGCCACACCGTAAAAAGTTGTTTATTTTCGCAAATGCGAATGGGGGAATTTTTTCCCGGAATAATGCGCGCAAAAACAAGTTTCAGTTTTTTTCACGTACCTTTCTTTTTCGACACGCACCCACCTACACACACACCTACACACCCTCACACATGTATGTATATGCATGTGCACATTCCCCAGCAGAATATGCACAAAAATGGCTAAAATTACAGCAACTTTTCAAAATGGTAGCAATTTTTTACTTGTTGTTGCTTTTTGACAGCAAAAAGCAAAATAAAAAAAGAGCAGCAATATGATTTAGGTGTGAAATTGTAGAACGTGTGGCGGCGCGATGAGGGGTTAGAGGATGTAGATCTCGAATAAACAAATGCACATACATATGTTTTCAATATGCAAAAGTTGGCAATATCAGTTACTGCACACACATGCACACACACTCACATAAAAACCATTAAAAGCATACAAATTCGATGAAACGCTCTTGCAAAACCGAGCCAAACTGAAAGTCATAAAGCACAAAAAATGTAAACAATTTCGGTATGAGTATAAAATCTGGAAATTGCTACGGGATACGGGAACAGCCAACTGACCGAATAAAGAAGCGCGAAACGAGCCGTCGACAATTCGATGCCAAAGGAAATGGGATGAAAAAAATGGGCCAAAAATTTTGACTGAAGTTGCTGTAAGTATTCGGAAATACAAATATACATACATACATACTAAGTATGTAGAAAATTAAAATTTTTTTTCCATTATGATTTCAAAGTTATGCAAATATGCGCCGTAGCAGTAAAGAAGAGAAAAGTTTGGCGTATTTGCGGATTCAAATAATTTCTAATATCGTTCGTTTTCTTTAAAAAGAGTCGAAATTTTTTTTTCAAATTTAAAAGCATATTGCATAAAATTATAGTTTTTAAACTCAAGAATTTTTGTGCTTAACTTCTTTTCATATTAGTACAATGGTTGGCGCAACCCATTTTCGCAAAAAAAAGTCTAACAAAGTTTCAAAATTTTCAAAATATACACTTTCACTAAAAATGTTCTACTAACCAACTTAACAGGTGAACTTTCAAAAATAAAAGCGTTTTCAATAAGAATTTTAAGCCTCTTGTTAGCGATTTCAACTTCCTCTGCCCACTGCCAAGCGTGACAGCTCCATCTTAACCCAGTTTGAGTGATGGGATGTTACGCTTATTATATAACGATATATTAAAATTTTTTATGTTCAACGATAAAAATCAAAAGTCATATAAAAAAGCAGACATTCGTAATATGTAGCAAATTTTTATTGAAATTTTCAAAATGCTCAAATGTAAAATATTCTTCAAAGAGATTTGGCCAAATTTTGCCTATAAACGAAACGTTATAAAACAGCTAAATAAAAAGCCAAAGGCCTAGGAAACATTGCATATTATTTTCGACCCAAATATTGTGGCCTTCATTTTGTCGCACACAAACACATTCACGACAGTTTCTCGACAAGAGGAATAAGCGCAGTTACTAAGCATTTGCTTGGAATTTTGTACCTTCGAGCAAAGAAGTATTTACGCATTAAAGTACAGAATAACGAACAAAACTGCCGGCGTACAGAACTGGCAAGCGCTTTGAGATGGCAGCTGCGTGCTTGCAACGCACACACACATACCTACACACACGCACGGCATATGCCATAAAACTTTAAAAACTGTCGTGTTTCATTGTAAATTTATAATATGAAATTGGGTCTATGGAAAAAATTGTGTCGTATAGCGCGTAGGTGTAGTATGTATGTGAGCCTTTGTGTGTGTGCGTGCGTGTTACAAAATGCCACATTTAATTAACCAACAAAAATTCGAATGAAAAATTATGATTATTATGAGAATCGTTCTCACATAAGTTTCACACTAATTGCAGACGACAATTTTCAAAATTATGAAATATTGTAAATAAAAATATTGAAATCATTTTCATTTTCATTTGTTTTTGTTTTTGCTGTTATGCAGCTGCATAGCCACAAGCAAAATCTGCTTGAGGTATTCGCATGAGCGAGTATGTCGTTCGCTACTTTGCGTATTCAAGACGGCAATAAAAACAATGTCAAGGTTTCGGATATTTTGTTGTTGTTCGTGAAACAATTTGTTTACTTGCTGTCTTCGAAATCTGCCATCTAAAACTGAACACATTAAAGGGACAATTCCTTGCGACGCCCACACGCAAATTTTCAGTGACAAATATTGTACATTTTCAAAAACAAATTCAAAATAAACAGAGCGATTTTCGAAACTTAACGGTCTGCGAAATTCTAGTAATTCTCTGTTTTAGTCTTCCTAAATTTAATTACTTGCTCAAAATCTTTTCATCATATAATTTTATTCTAACTTGAATGTTCACGCTTAAGCCATTCCGTTCGCATGTTGATTACTTTTTCGAGATATAAATAAAATTTAAACAAAAAAGAATGCTGTGCAACATTTTCGTGGCTACAATACTGCTGACACGTACGCAGATTTCGCTATAACATTTGCGAATTTCACATTGACATTGATCGCGTGCCAATTGCATAACTTATTTTCGGCGCTTTTTAAGGTTTTTATATGAGCTCTGGGAAAATTTTAAGTATTGCTTGTATGTACGTATTTTGAAATGAGTGAGATATCAGCGGGCACTTCCTGGTTCGAACTATAGGAACTTCCGGTGAAGTAACAAGCCAAGGCACAATTTAACAGTGCTCACGCAGCTTAAACGACAGTTAAGTATAAAGTAAATGCAACCATGTGATCAATATATGGCTTTAGTAAACTGCGAGATGGCGCTAAGAAGACAAGATTTCATACTGAAAAAACTCCTCAGACCAATTGTCGAAAATGCCGATAAAATCATGAAAACCGTCGAGTTCGACCGTCATGTCAGCGCTGTTTCAATTGCACAAGAGAACCTAAATCGGGTTACTCTAACTATGCTAAATAAAGCCTTCATTTTCTTACAAAAATAATGAATTTCTTTTTAATACACCTAATAATATTGCTTCTGAATGAAATGTCACTTACAACTAAAATTGTCAATGTCAAGGCATCCGACGTACTTTGGAAAATACGATCGAAATGCAAGTAAAACATTTATAAAATATCATCGTGTTTCAAGTAAAATTTTCGATGGCGCTACGTTCATCAACAGCATAACTACATTTTATCTTAGCTGAACTTTTCTCGAAACTCAATTTCACTTCGTTCTGCTGATTACTATATACTATGTATGTATGTACTCTCAATGATTACGCGAATCAGTCTCGTCAACATTTTATGGAGTTGTTGCAGCGAAAGGTTTATGTTGCTTAAGTAGATTGCAATTAGAGAATTTCATATTCTTTTTAAGAGCATGCTAAAAGTTGGTATTCGCGTAACAAATCTGACTTTAAAGAGCAGCTCTACTAAGGGCCAGTTTCACAGTGGATGTTTAAATCTAATTTGCGAATTGAGCTTAAATCTAGTTTAACTTTTCTTGAGTTTCACAGTGCATTTATTTAAATACGGAATAATGAATGGCAACTTCGAATATTTGACAATTGAAGGTTGACACAACTTGCCAAAAACATATGTTCAAATGTTCAATTATGGAGGCAGCGCGAGCTAAAAATTTTTCGTCGGCCGAAAGAAGTGAATTATTGGATATTGTGCAAAGAATCCACAGTTTATATTATTTATAATACTACGGGATTATTTATATGTGCTATACCATGCAGTTTTATGTTTAATTTGATCTCTTATAAATTGCAATATTGTCGACGCAGCTTGCTTGCACATCCGAAATCAGCTGTTTATTTGTTTTCGATTGCAACTCTGTGCCGTACTTAAATATCCAAAGTCGGCTATTTAAATCGTATTTAACTTCCAACTGTGAAACTGAAATTCCCTATTTAAACTGCAATCAGAGTTTAAATATCCACTGTGAAACTGGCCCTAAATAAACTTGCAAACTATCTCTAATAAGCAAGAAAGTGAAAAGAACAGCCCAAATTAAATTGCGCCAATTCGATATTTTGAAATAGGCATTGGTTTCAGTGGGCAAAAATGGCATAAACTTGATTGCAGAATAATTGAAGATTTTATTGCATATACAATTATAACGAAAAATTTCGAATAAATTAAAAAGCACTTATGCGTATAAATTTGCTTGATTTATGTTCATAACTTGCAAGTTCTATTTACCGCGTGGATCACATCATAATCAACATGCTGAAGGTTAGACTGCATGCAAATAAGCCGGCAAAATTTATGAATTGTACAACAAAACAGTAAAATCGTCTCGCAGCATAACCCCATAACCCAATAAATAGCACTTTGCATTCAAGCAATAAATATTGCAAATACTTGAAGTTATTTATAATTGTAGCAAATTTCATTTGGCTTGCCTACACAAAAATAGCTAATGTATGGGCAAATGGAATTGGAATTGTTATTGGAAACAAAATTGAACTTAAGTACAAACGTCAGCACCTCTCAAAAAACTAGTACCAAAGATACACACACACACAAATATGTAGTTCACATGTATGTATATATGCATGCGGAAGCACACACACACACAGAGCACAATCAAACAGCACGCAACGCACACAAAACAAACCCATATAAAATACTTATACAAGCAACCAAAAACACAATATAAACAACGTGGCCGAGACTGGGCCGGTCCGGGCCGTGCCACGGGCTAGCAACATTCCCGTGCACGAATACATGCGCGTTAATTAAACAAGTGCGCGCAGCAACTCGCATAAATCTTTCAATTAGCCTGAGATATAGGCCTGCACTTGTAAAAGTCAATGCAGTAACAGACAATATAAACTGTTTCAGACAAAAAAGGAAAAATCGCCGCGGCATTTCAAACATTTGAACATTTGTAAAAGGTTAGTGAACTCGCTGTAATAATAATAATGAGCAAGCGATTAGTGCAACCGTGAACTGGTAAATCGTAAATGGTAAATGGCTTAAGGAATTCGGCCTCGGCGCAGCCACGCCGCGCCTTTAACCTAATGAGATAATAATGCAAATAAATGGCGGCAGCTTAAAAGAGCCAAAAAGCGGTGTTTGGAAATTTCGCATACCCTCACAATATTTGCAACATTTTGCTGGTGGTTCATCGGTATCGGCAATGACCGGCATGGTCCCCTTGAAGGCCCACACAGCAAAAGGACGACACGAATCACAATTGCAGCAGCATTACCCGTTTGCAAGGCACTACGCGTTTATTCTCTGCACACTTTGCACCTTTGCACGCTCTGTTGTTTAGTTCGCTGCTCGAACGATATTGAACACTTTCGGCTTGATTGCTGGCTGGCACTGTAAATTCTTGGAGGCAAAATTATTTGCTCGTTCGCCTTCTTGCAGCGCACTTTCAATGCGTTTGCGTTTTTATTGGAATGATTTGGTAGGTTTTTCGATTTTTTGCAGTGTAACTACACATAATTTGCAATGCACAGTGCAGCACTTTTAGCAGTGTATGTGCGCATACAGTTTAGGCATTTTTATTTTAAATGTGATTTGTTTGTAGGCACAAACAAAAATTTTGGCTCAGATGTCAAAATATGCCAGCAAAATGTTGCATTTTCGTGCTTACTCAATTAAATCCTTTTACGAAATTTCGGGCAAGTTATTCGACTTGTTTTTGTTTTTAGTGAAAATATCTAGTTAAAATTTTTCGCACAGACAACAACAAAATAAAACTGAAATTCTTAATTAATGGAAAATTTCAAATGGTATGTTTCATAAAAAGAAAATTGTCGTTTCAAATTCGTCTCGATGTTTTTGGGTCTTGTCTTAAGAGTTTTCAAATAGTTTTCGTTGTTCTAGAAATGAGTTACATTTTCCTTCAAACTAGCACACTTCGCTTTCTTTCGCTCACTTTCACTTGGCTTGGCTTAGCTTGGCTTCACTTGCTCACAAACGCCTATTCGCATTTTTCGCAAAAAATCCAAATAATAAAACAAAAGAATTTTTCAAAATTAAATAACTCTAAAATTCAAATTGCAGCAGAATATTCTGTAGATTCGTTGAAGCTGAACATTGCGCGATTTGAAAATATTACGTTCATACGTGAAACCTCCGCGGAGACCACTGACGAGATTTTCCGATTTCAAAATAAGAATTTTTCATCGAAAGCACACGAAGAAAACACAGCCACTTTTCCATTTGCCGAAAAACAGTTTTCCGAAAATCTTGGCGGACGCATGAGAGAGCGCCACAGGCAGCCGCCGCCAGCGTATGAGCGCAAGGAGACGAGGCGAACCGTTTTAGAATTAGAAAACTGCTCGCATTTGAATTTCGAATGTGTGCGTCTATTTTCGAAAACTCAAAAAAAAGCTGAAAGAAAGCAAAACGAATTTTTCGTATCTTCAAATCGCAGCCGAACGAAAAGTTGTACGAATTCTTTGAATGAAACAAGCGGCAGCTGAACTTTCACATTTGCGTACCCTCTTGTGTTGTTGTTGTTGTTGTTGTTGTTGTTGTTTTGTACGCGACCGAGAGTGTGTATTGAGAATTTGTGAATTTCGAAAATTTCAAAAAAAAAAACAATGCGCATAAACAATTACGTATATGCATATTTTCATGCATGCTGTAAATTCGCATGTGTGTGCGCTTGGAAGGAAAAGGGAACAGCTAAAAATTTCGGCACGCTTTAAATTTTTTCGAAATTATTGCATATAAAACGTAGACAAGCACAAAATACCAAAACAAAAGCTGCGAATTTCGAAGAAAGTTAACGCAAGCAGAGAAGAACTGCAGAGCGAGCGAGCGAGAGACAGAGCGCAAAGTCTTTTTAAAGATCTCGAGATTGCTCTTTTGGCACCAAAAGAATTGGTGAAAATATTTCTCGACTTTTGTGAGAAAAAGCTTTTCACACACAATTGAGAAATGCAAAAGTTTCACAGGCCATTAAATTGTGTGTTACTTCGGAAACTTTTGATAAAAAATTTAAAATCATTGCATTGATTTGGGTATATTTGCTTGTTGCTGAGCGTATCGAAAATTAGATGACCGCACGCATATAAAAGCACACTCAGGTAAGAGTAGGTACTATCAATATATATTTGATGTTTTATTATAATAAAATATTTATTTAGAAAAATCAAATCAATTTGAAAATATATACCTGCAAGATACAATAAAACAGTTGGTTCATGGATTGACGCCATTTTGGAAACGAATTGATCATGTTTGCTTAAAAACTCAGCTAGTTAATGTGAAAACTTAATACATATTCGAATACTCGATTTATAACCGCTTACAAAGTTTATATTGGACAAAATATTGATTTTTAAGCAGCTTAAATCTCTTGGTTTTCAACTAATATTGAACATCGACTAATATTGAACAAAATTTAGATTAGTAAGTTTTTTCTTATACAAAATTCCAAATGAAATAAATAAACATCCATACATATTTTGAAAAGTAATTTTTATGACACAAACGCAACAAATATCTGACAAATCAAAACGGGTCAACAGTTTAGCTAACCGTTTCATTACGGTTAAGAGCTCGTTTCAGCGATGAATATCGACAAATAACTAGCATATGATCGATCAACCGAATTCCGAAGCAGTTTTCAAAAACCGATTCCTAACCGGAAGCCGACTTGACGGCGATATGCTCAGTAATGGCAGCTCGGTCAAACGATGGCAACGAGCAGTCGAATTTCCAATTAAATTTCACTACACCGTTCAACTTTTGTTTGCATAAATGCATTTGAGCTGCGGGCTTTCGAAGCTTTCGCCACATCCATTTGCTAGCTGGCGTCGGACCCGCACATCGCAACTTCAACCACCTGCATGACTAATTTCAAACTCAAACCCACTGACACATAATAAAATGTGTCGCTGCTAAAATTAAACACAGCCGCAAAAAAGAATTAAAATTTAAAAATAGCGAAATGCTGAATATTTTTATATTTTCAAATAAGTCAATTAGTTTAAAAATATGTATAAAAAAAACATTTGCTTAAATAAATGCTAAAATCGAGAAAACAACAACATTTTCAATTGACTATAAATAATCGTATTGACTCAGTCACTCACTTATTCACTCACTGTTTGTTTGTGACAATAACAGTATAACAGTGGAGCAATAAAACTTGCCAAAATTATTTTGAATTCCAAAAAATTTGTTTATTGCCAAATTGAGCGCAAGTAAAGCTTCCGAGCCGCCATCACAATTTTGCTGGGACCAAATTTTGGGAGCTGTACGAACGTCATCGTTTGCCTGCTGCGTCAGCTATTTTGGCTTGAAAGGAACATCAGGCACTATTTTTAATCACTAACTAACTATGTATGCATATGCAAGAAGTACAGATTGGGGCGGTTAAGTAGTTTTTACGCTTTTCAGTGGAAATTTAATTTGGTTTCGAAATTGGTATTTTTTTGAAACAGATTGTTATAATCTATTCGACAGAAAATTTGATGTACATGCCCAGGCAAGGCTAGACAGACACACCCATTTTACGATGAATTTATTTCACTTGCTTAGCAGTTGTGAAAGAGTTTAAAATATACATATATTTTATAGTTGGCAATATTTCTCGTTTTCTCTACATAAATTAATTTGCTCATTTCTCTTTACCTGTTTCTTTTATTTGCTCATTATAATATTCATCTCATAGATTTTATAGCTTGTTCTCACGCACACATACAAATCTGCAGATAGTATGTATCTCGTCTGCATGCCGGCACAAGTGGGTGTTCACGGATTGACGTATTCGAAGTTAAATTTGTATTTAAGCATAAAATACAATCACACACCGGAGGCGGGAGCGTGAGGCATTCATGAATATGGAATTTGTCGAACGGCAGTATGCTCTACTGTCGCGTATAACGCCCATTTGTAGGCGTGAGCGAATAATCTTAAGGATTGCTACTTTTAAAATAATATAAAAGCTTTGTGTATGAAATAAATAGAAAATAGATAACATTATTTTTCAAACAGAACTATTTTATTAATTTATGCTATGCGCATTTACATTAAGGACTTGTTTTGAAGTTCGTGGAAAATCATATTTTTCATAATTAAATTATTATATTCCTTAAAATTTTCACTTACTTAAATAAAAATGTTGCTGGAAACTAATAAAGTGGCACATGACAGCATTTTAATTGAATTATGTGGGCATTCTGGGATTTTAATGTTTGGATACAGGTACGCAATAATGCTTCGGAATGCCGGAATCGACATTCCCATTACAAACATGTAACACATGTAGGACTACTGCCCGCAAACAAGCAGACAATTTACTATGCTTACGCATGCAAAATATAATGCACATACACAAGCACATACGCATACATGTTCACATATAAAGCACGCCCACATGCACCGCTTGCCACTTGCCATTTGCCACAGTTCATAGCAATCGCGGCGTTGTAAAAGTATAAGAAACGAGTTGTACGCATCAAGAGGAGGTATAAGCGGTTAAGTCTAAGAGGACAAGAGGACAAGAGGCTGCGGAACACTTTTATGGGGCGCGTGCTTCCGCAAATGAAACAAAGCAATTTGCAACTTGTTGCAATGAAAATAGAAAGTACAATCAATTATTATCTTTATGTTTGTGTGCCAAGCGCGCGCACACACATACACACACACACACCTTCTGACACACACCCCTATACGTAGGCTGTATAAGGGAAAACGGGATATGTTTTCAGCTTGAAACACATTTGAAATCTTCGCACGCCTTCACAGTCCAAATGCATAAAATTCAATGTTACTGTCGTTATTCGTGTTAACCAATACAGCACACACATAAACAACCACCAACTACAACAACAACAACAACAACAACAACTAGAAAGCCATTCGCGTAATGCTTAATGCCTTTGTAACTCATTTTATTACAGCGACAGTAAACATCTCAAAAGAAAAATATTACATTTTGTATTTTTTAATATTTTTCGCAGAATCACGCTCGATTGCAACGCTGATGGGGACTGCGTTCGAAAATCAAGTTCAAGACTAAGTACCGCGCGTATTTTACTTTTAATATGCTACTTTTATTTTAGTGCATCGTAAAAAAATTTGTGGAAATTCGCCAGAAAATGCATAATATGCGCTATTGTCAATTAGTACTTCGAACCAGAAATGCATTCAACGAAAAAAGTGCAGCAATTAAGATCGCAGATGGCAACGAAAACCCGGCAGATTTTGAAAGGTTCAACTTTACATTTTCTTTCAATGTTTGAATGGTTCAACATTCGTAGCAAATTCGATCGGAAAGCCTAGTCTCTTGATGGAAATAGAATCAATTCTGTTAAATTATAGTGCAGCACTCTGATCAATGAGTAAAATATTAGTTTGAAATCGCATAGAAAAGCAATCGACAGTGCAAGAGAAAGTCGAGCAGACATTCTTAACATTTCCTCAGTGATATTTTTTTACTCAAAACTATAAATAAGCGGTCCAACTTTTTTTAAAAGAAATCGGCATACTTTTTGAAAGTGGTTGTTCTTTATTAAATTTTAGTTATGCGACCTTACACGACCTTACACGACCTTGGGTTGTATACAACTCGAAATTCGGACTTGGTCAATCTGTCGAACATTATTAAAATTTTAAAAAAATATTTATTTGCCTTTACTCCAAAGAGCAGAGATATAAGGGCAATCAAAATAGACTGGAAGATTTGCGCTTATTTCAAAACTAATACTAACTAATAGTTGTTTGTTTTAACTTGAGCGATTCAAAAACTTAAAACAAAGCCAAGACTTTTATATAACAATTTTTGAAAAAAGCATGTTCGAAAATAGAGAAGAATTCAGAAAAATATCCTACATAGACGGCAGCGATGATGGCGTCGACGTCGACGTTAGCGTTGCTGCTGAGCGTGGGCGAATTTTTGGGGCGCTATGCGCTGTTTTAGTTTTGAATATTAGAAGCATATGTTGTTGTTGTTGTTGTTGCCGTTGTTATCTGTTGCCAATTTTGCACTGTTCAACAACAACAAAAATTGCTTTTTATTTCATTTCAACTTTTAAAATTTTTTCCATTTTGTTTTCTCTCTTTTAATGACGACACTGAGAAATTGTTGGAAAATGGAAAAACTGCCTCGGCATCAGCAAAGCAGCGAACGAGTGGAACCCGCAAGCGAGCGAGTGCAAATCGAGTGGGTTGTCATAGCGCGAAGAATTCGCTTATGAAATTTAAAATTTTTTTAATTCATTTCTTTTTGAGACTTTTCGGAATATTTAATTATGCAATTAGCGTACAAAAGTCCAAAAGTGTAGAGAGAAACAAAGAATTTGTGGGGTTTGTGTTTTGTACTGGCTCAGGAATTTACAAATAAATAAATATAAAAACATAAAAGTGCAGCGATCGATATGCAGCGAAATATTTGTGCGCTACAATGGACGTACAAAATATGTAGAATTCGTAACACTAGTTAACAAAATTGCATTGTCTCGGCCCTGTCATCCCTAGATCTAGCCTAACCTACTTGAGAGACTCGTTAATTACTGTGCTGCAGGAAGCATCTTAGCTGGAAACCAACTCTCTACTGAAAATAGTTAGAAACTCGTGTACCCTGACAGATCCCTACTTCTCTGACTTTTAAACGCATTTCCAACTGGTATCACTAAGGTCCCAATAGGAATCTATGCGTAGCCTGTTTGTTCTACCATTATAGCCTAACCTAACTAAAAGCAGAACTGTTTTTATTGTTATTATCGACTTTTCCTCATACACTCAAGCAACCAAGATTCATGATTATTGTTAAATCAAAATACACTAATATACATACTCTTTATATTGAATGATCAATATTCATTGAAAAATTTATTATGCAAATATGAGCCATTCATTTTGAAAATGGGGCAAGTCTATTTTCTGTTATTGCGAGATATTTAATGGTTTGCATTTCACTCTCAGTGTCAATACTGTTAAGAGCTAAAATTTCCATCTACCATTGGAGTGGTCATTTTTCTATGAAACGTAAAATACATAATTCCAATTTTAATATATTTTCCTCATTTTAAGTGCTTGGAATTTTATTGTTTGAATAGTTGCTACAGGATCAAGCATATTCTCAAATCCTACCCACACACACACACACACACACACACACACACACACACACACACACACACACACACACATACACACACACGAATGTGATCTGAGGTTTTCGAGCGCTTTCCACCTACTAAAAAAAAAAAAAAAAAAAAAAAACATACACACACACACACACACACACACACACACACACACACACACACACACACACACACACACACACACACACACACACACACACACATGAGAAAGCACACAAATTAAAATTAATTAAAATTGGCAAGCAAATTACAACAAAAAGTCATAAACATCGAGAAAATCAGCCAAGAAAAGGAAATTATAAATATTTTCTAGTTGTAGGCGTCCATTCTGGCCTGCATGTGTGTGTGTGTGTGTATGTGTGTGCTTTATTGTTGCGTTCGTTGGTGGCAGGCAACAAGCCACAACTATTGCATAAAACCGATGTTAGTAAAATTTTGTTGTTGTTGTTGTTGTTGTTTGTTTATCGTCATAGCAGCCGACAATTTCGCATTTAATTGTTGTTTTTTGTATTGCCGTTGTGGTGCTTTGCAATGACCATCATCATCACCTCATCGTTGGCAACGGTTAAAGGGAACAAGCAAAACGAAACGTATGAACTAAACGAGAAATCTCCGCTACTTAATCGACGAAATCGTTGCCACCTCACCTCACATCACAGCAACGCCCACGCCCGTCGCCTGCGCAGCTATTAGGCTGTGCTGCACCCCTCGCCATCCCTCCGGCCGGTGGGCTATACGCCAAAATGTTGCCAACAAATACCAAATGTTTCGACATTGCAACTGGCGCGCCATCTTTGCGCCACTTTCAAAAGCCAAAATTCTAAATATCTTTATGGCAAATTTATTTTATTATTTTTTTGTGTTTCGTTTTTGTGTAAATTAAAAATGCTGTCCGCAGATGCAATGCCCCTAACGGAAGCCACGATAGGACTTGGTAAATATCCAAGACAAGAACTACACACTTCTCTTATAAAAAAATGCAACACCTTTTCAACAGCAATAAACTCGTAGGAACAGATGGATTCACCAATTATTTAACTCTTTACGGCACGAAAACCAGCAACTTAAACTAAAAGTGGCTTAGCTATTGGCTCCAATCGCATGGCATGGGTTTTGAAAGTGTAGGTTAAAGTTTCTCACTGATTTTCCAAGTGTGGGTCAAAGCCTTCACGTGGCGCCTGCTGTGTAGCTGCTTGACATCCTTTGGCAGTGAGCTAATGTGCACAGCGGAGTCTCCCGTTGAATAAAAACTTGAAATGTGCGCTGGGTTTGGTACCTACCAAAAATTAAAATTTACCCAATGTAAAGACGACGAGCCTCGGACTATATGACCCCCAACACTGTTGACAGTCCCCGCAAGCGTACTAAGGGCCGCTATTTACAGATATGTACCAAAAATGTCCGGTTCCTCAAAAGGTCTATCCAAGTGGCGGAAGCACTCACCGCCATCCAGGAAAGTTTACCCCTGTAAACGAGAGACTGGCTACAATTCGCATCAAGGCGAACTTTTTCAACATCAGCCTGATTTGCGGGAAAACCCCAAGAGAAGGACAAAGGGACCAGAGATGCGTTCTATGCGAGATTCGAGGACGTATACGAATGCTTCCCGTCACACAACGTAAAGATTGTTTTCGAAGATTTTAACGCAAAGATTGGGCGAGAGCCTCCACGACACCATCTTGAACGATGGTGTGAGACTGATCGACTTCGCCGCGCCACGAAACATGGCAATAAATCCCCCGATCAACAAACACGAAACCAGATCGATAATTCTCTGATCGACGGAAGGCATGCTTGCAGTGTACTTGACGAGCGTACGTTCCGAAAAGCAAATATAAGTAATCGGACCACCTACTGTTGTTGCATCCAAAGTTCGCATGCGGTCATGCAGAGCGAAGAACGTGCGCTCTGGTACACAGCGGAAGCTGGACGTCGCAAAGGAAAGCCGAAACCTACTCCGCTCAACTCTCTAGTCTACTCAGCCAATCCTTGCCGCACCCCGATGACACCGACGAACTCTGTCAGCAGATTTCCCACTCCGTGCGCACTGCCGTGGAGAGCGTCCTTGGTTTCCAACGGCCACAGCCGCGCAACCAATGGTACGACGAGTTTCGCCAGGCCATCGCAGTAAAGAATGCCGCTTACAGAAGAACCCTGCGGTCGATCAACTAAGCCAATTATTAGGTAATGAAGAGGTTGCTACAAAAGAATGTTTTTGTATGGGAATTTTTGTATTTGACTGTATTAAGTTTTTACAAAATTTATTTCCAAAATGGACCGAGGTGGATTTTTTTCCAAAATATCTACAAAAATCTACTTTAAGTCAGTCTTAGGTCGGTTGACAGCATTACAACTTCACAATTTTATATTATTCATATAAGTTTTATATATGTAGTTGTATGTACATACATAGTTTCTCCATATTTTATGAAAAACCGCAACCGCTTCAAGTCGCAAGCTTACAAACAATTTTCGATAGAAAACATTGCGGATGTTGTTTCGATATCGTCACATTATTGAAGAATTGGACAAATTCGATATTATTTTTGTTTTATGAACGTTTTGTAAAATTGAAATTGTGCCGTCAGGAAGGGAAGTACATATAAAAGTTAAAGTATAAATACATAAGGTTTTCTTGGTATCGAAACGATATATTCTCGCTTATCGTTTTATATAAATCCTCTTATTCTCGGTATTATCTCAATATCGAATCAATATAATTTGGTTTTTCATATAAAAATTTCGTCCCAATTCCTATCCATCCCGCAATCCTTTTAACGTTTTATTCATTTTATAAACCTGCTCTTTTAGATTTATTGTGTAGAAATGTTCCTGCGGTGTACTCCTGGAGTAATGACCCGCTCTAAAGGCGCACCCGACTACGTGCCTGAGCACGAAAATAGCAGTTGGGCCACCGCAGAGTGAAACAAGTCAACTCACGTCGAGTCGCAAAAGGCGAAGATAAGACGAACACAAGGACAAAAGCAAATTTGCAAAAACGCCTCGCAGATTCGAATTGGAGTTTAGGGCGTTACGCCGGCAAACAAAGGAACCCGGCACGAGCAAACCCTACCAACATTTTTACATTTTTTTTCCATGCAAAAAGATAAGGCTTATAGTCGCCCCAAGAAACCCCACACACATAAATAAGGAATTGATAAATATGAGCAAGGAAATTAAAAAAGATAACAAGCAAATGGAATGGAATACAAACAAGAAATCTATGTTAGACAAATTTTGTTTTTTGTGAAGAAATAACATTAGTGCAGGGATTATTGCAACGCCCGAACAAGCCGAAATTAACAGCGCTGCGACGCGAATGCAGGCGGGCGCCGGCGTGTTCGCCCTGGGAACGAACGCCAAGGGTGCTCCACTAACACAATTTCCTTTGAGGCAGTGTTGAAAATACGCTTTTAGAATACAGCCACAGCACATAGAACTACTAGAAAATAGAGAATTACCGAATTACCTCAACGATTTCTGCGTCGTACCCCGACGTTTCTGTCCAGATCTGGTCAGTCTTCTTCAGCTGTGAATTTACCACTTGCGCACTTTGATTTCAATCAATTTCTACATCAATCGAACATTAATCACTTTGCACAGAGTTTTTCAGTTGATTTTTGCAATTTTGCAACATTATTGCATATAAATTTTACGATTTTAGGCACAGACGTCGAGGAAACTATTTTCGCCTTTCCACTTTAGCCACAACTTTATTGACATTTTGCTTTTTCACACTCGCTTCTGACTTTTATCGTTTTTTCGCCTTTCCACTTTAGCTTCGCTCGGCTTGTGTAGTTGCAAGAAATTGCAAGTAGGCGGAACCTAGTCAAACTTGCAATTTCTCGGCACAAATTAGAAATAACGGTAGTTTCGTTCGGAGAAAATTGTTTATTTATTAAAAAATAAAAACCCCATATAATAATAATAGCTCTATAGCTCTGAATGCCACTAAAATGGAAATAATCGGCCAAAAATTCTGCTTCGGCTTCCGCTTGCGGCGGAAACTAGGTACTAGCTATTCACAATAAACAGAACTCGAAAACAAAATTGATAAAAGACGGAGGTAAGCCAACAGCGATAAGAGCGATAGAATGAGGGAAATAGTATGTTTTAATATGAGGAATAGTATATACTATTCTGCAACCTTGCAATGTTTAGCGGATTTCAACTTGGAAGCATGCAACATTGAACACCTGATGAATTTTCAATTTTGGTGCACCCTGTTGCGCTTGGCTTTGCGCTTGTTGATGGCTAACCAATCAAATTTAGAGATTTTGCGCTTGGTTTAGCACATGTAACAACCGAAATGTAAAAACCGCCGGTTCTTTGCTATTTGGCGGATTGATTTTCACTTGAAGCGACATCACTGCAAGGAGAAGACGCCAATTTTTCCACATTTTCATCTAAGATATTTCGAGTTGTTGTTGCTGCTGTTCCGCTGTAAAATTAAAAAATAATAGTTGCGGAAAAGTGCGCGGAAGCTTTTAGTATTTACATTCTGCATTAGAAGGACTTAACAAAATGAGCGATATTACAACGGAGGAATTGAAGAACGAGATCAACGCCATCCTTAAGACTGCAGATCTGATGGTAATCTCGGCGAAGAAGGTGCGTGAACAAGTGGAAAAGAAACTGAAATGCTCGCTGGTGAATCGCAAGAAGGAAGTCGACCAACTCGTGATGGACTTTATAAATAAACAGCAAGAGGAGGCAGAAGAAGATGAGGAGGAAGACAACGATGACGCGGATAATGCTAGTGCTTCGGAGGAGGAGCAGCCCAGCAGTGAGGAGGAAACCAAGAAGAAACCGAAGAAGCGCCCTCAAGCCACACAACGCAAAGCTGCTCCTAAGAAGAAGAAACGCAAGACATTGAATGCATCCGACTCCGGCACTGAGTCCGATGGTGGTTCAGATTCTGATTTTGAAATACCCAAAAAAGTACCACCAAAAAAGAAATCAGGCGGCGGCGGTGGAGCCAGTTCAGGTACCGGTCGCAAATCTACCGGCTTCACGCGTGCCTATACGCTCTCGCCCGAGTTGTCTGCTCTGATGGGCGCCGAGTCGTTGCCACGGCACGAGGTGGTCAAGAAGGTGTGGGCCATAATCAAGGAGCGCAATTTGTATGATCCGAAAAACAAGCAGTTTGCCATTTGCGACGATGACCTTATGAAGGTGATGAAAGTGAAACGCTTCCGCACATTCGGCATGTTGAAACATCTAAAGGTGCATTTCCTCGACTAAGCGAATACCGCGGGCCAACGTAGGGATCCCGCAAAAAGCAGGAGAAATTGAAAAGCAGTTGTATTTTTCGAATTGAATTTTAATCTTTTATTAATTTTTTAATTCCAAATAGTTTCGAACGTTCATTTTTAATATTTCCAAACAATAATGTAGAAGTTCTATTCCTCTACATCGCAATTATGGTTTAATTTCAAGTCTGCAATCGACCATGGTACGCCGCCGCCACTGTACTATGTGTACTCTTAACCTAGAAATCAAAAGAAACGAAAATGTAGCTCGTTTACTTTACGAAATCAATTTAGTGTTTATTTGTTTCGATATTTAAGATTTTTTTAAATATGTTAAAATGCAATGATAAAAAAATACGAAACAGCATTGATAGATTTTCAATAAAGCACAGAGCATTTAAAAAGTTTTTAAATTAATATTTTTGGGGGATGCGGGGCAACCTTAAAAATAACACTTCGCCCACATTATTTGCTCAGCACTGGACATACTAATTTTGCGTTCGTTAAAAAACAAATTTGTCATTCGAATATTGTAAAAACTGCATTCTTTATTTTTACAAACAGTTTATACATGATGTATATTTTATTGATTAAATATATTATATGCAATAAATACATAAGTACATAAATTGAAAATGGAATTTTATAATTTCGGTTGTATGTATCTTTTTCTTTTCTTTACGTTTAAGCAAATCAAACGCTAAATGCAAAAACCTATAATTGAAAAAGCAACTACAAAAATAATTAAAAGCACAATCTTAAATTTCAATAAAACATTTAAATAGTACAAATTTATAAACATAATAGAGCAATAACACGCAGCCGCGCGGTAAAATAGGTTACAAAAATAGAAAATAAATTCAAAGTGGCAAAGATACGGATTTTCGTTTTCTAAATCGTTTGTTATTTTCATTTTTTTTTTATTTTGTGACTTTTGATTGGTTGAAAATAATATTTCTGCGGTTATATTTCCAATGCTCGTTCGAGCTGCTCTCTAGCGCAACTACGTCAACTCTTCAAATCGAAATCAGTGTTGTGACCTCTTCAACGAATGCAATTTAACTCACAACTTCTTTGTGTTGATTTTTTTATCTGCATGTGTGTGTGTGTTTGTGTGCTATCTTCCAGGGGAAAATTGTTTGCTAAATACTTATTTCGATATTTGCGGCTTTTTCGCTTCGTTGACAGAGTGCCGCAAGCGCGCTCACATTGCCAGTGCAGGCAGATTAGTATCTGTAGTAGTTGGGCTTGAAGGGGCCCGCCTTGTTGAGGCCCATGTACTTTGCCTGCTCGTCCGACAACTCGGTCAAATGTGCGTCGAATGTCGGCAAGTGTAGACTAGCGACATACTCGTCCATCTTTTTAGGCAGCAAATAGACGTCCGACTTGTAACGACCAGGCGGGGCATTGAAGAGTTCGATCAGCGCGAGTGCCTGAGTGGCCGAGGTAATTGATACGGCGAAGGATGGAATACTGGAACACGATAAATTGACCAGGCGACCCTCGGCCAACAATATGATGTACTTCCCCTCGGGCCAGATAATGTGATCCACCTGCGAGCGCACCTTCTCCCAGGTCAAATCTGGTGTACGCAGGCCATTCACATCGATCTCAGTGTTCGAATGGCCCATATTGCAGATAATGCAGCCGCTTTTCATCTTGTCCATATGCTCACGCACCACCACATTCTTGTTGCCCGTTGCCGTGACTACAATATCCACATTACGTATGACCTCGTTCAGCTTGACAACACGAAACCCGTCCATACTCGCCTGCAGTGCACAGATTGGATCGATCTCGGTGATGTATACTATGCAGCCCTGGCCCTTTACTGCCTGAGCGCAGCCCTTGCCCACGTCACCATAGCCGCAGACGACCACTTGCTTGCCGCCGAACATCACATCCGTCGAGCGCTTCAAACTGCGGCAACGGAAAGAAATTGTTGTAAGCATTTGGAGCCTTGAGCTAACAAAAAGTGTGTAGTGCTCACCTGTCCAATATCGACTCCTTACAACTGTACAGGTTATCGAATTTAGTTTTCGTTACCGAATCGTTCACATTCATTGCCGGCACAGTCAACTTGCCAGCCTTGGATAACTGGTACAGGCGATGCACACCGGTCACGCTCTCCTCCACAATGCCCTTGACCAGCTTGAACATGGCGGGGTACTTTTTGAGCATCAGGTGTGTCGCGTCACCGCCGTCGTCGAGTATCATATTGGGCTGCCAGTTTTCCGCGTTGACACAACGGTCAATGCACCACCAGAAGTCCTCCTCGGTTTCGCCACGCCAAGCGAAGATAGGAACGTCTGCCTCGGCCAAAGCGGCAGCAACTTCATTCTGCAATAAGCACACAATTTTAGTCATTTCCATCAATAAATGTGCTTGCCATATGTGGGCAGCAAAGTGGCAGTACAACTCACCTGTGTCGAGTAAATATTGCACGCCGACCAACGAACCGATGCGCCCAACTCGACCAGCGTCTCGATGAGCACCGCGGTCTGCGCGTTGATGTGCGTACAGCCCACAATCTTAGCATCCTTCAATGGCTTATCGTCGGCGGCCCGTTTCCGAAGCGCAATAATACCGGGCATTTCCTGCTCCGCAATTTCGATCTCGCGACGTCCGAAAGCTTGCTGCGCCGCAATGTTACGCACGCAAAAGTCGGAGTTGCCCTTGGTGTTCTTTTGCACTTTCTCTCGCGGTGGTATATGGTCGCCATCGTCGGAGCTGCTGCCCGTGTAAGAGTTCGAACTAAAGGAGTCCGTCGAGGACGCGGACAAAGAGCGACTCCTGTAGCGACTTGTTTTCTTGAGAGCGCTGGACTGCTTTGCCACTTCCTGCTTGTCGCCACCAAATCCTGGGTCTGGCACTGGTGTGTCAGCCAAGTTGTCCATTGCGCAATGCACTGATTTAGAGCTCCTGTCAACTTTATTTCAGGTAGGGATTTATGCGTATTCCACTAAATTCTTCCCCTGATTAGATTGTGTTTGCGTATGTTGTGCTAGTTGCACTCACTACGTTTATTGTCTGTTTCTATGCTCTTCCACTTCGTCCGTCGCTTTGGTTTTGGCCGCTGACGCTTTTTCGTGTTCACGTAACGCTCACGTGATGCCAATTAAATTATAATTTTTGTTCGCTCCTCTTTTTATGCCCCGTATTCGATTTGCTCCGCTTCAGCTATTGCTGTTAACTTGGTAGCAGTAAATTGCACAAATGTCAATTAATATCGAATCCTAAATCAAAAAGTAGGTAAAAACCAAACAACTTTCAAGTGATAACGGATAACCAAAAAACGGACGCACAACGCGGAGGAGGAAACTCAAATGAATGTGTTTTTCTTAAAATAAAAATAAAATTAAATGATTTTCGCGTTTTTCGGTATTTCTTGTGGAGATTAAATTCAAGAGGCACAAAAAGAGCTAAATTCGTGATGACACAAAAAATTGTGTACCAATATCGATAAATTGTACAATCATACTATAGAGTTGCATTTCTCTCCCAAATAGTATGCAGTAATCAACAAGAGCTCAGTTATAAAAAATAATAATGATTAGATTTTCACTTTGTACAAATCCAATCAAGGAAATACTTATAATCAAACAATCATTGTCAGGAAATTAGCCAGATCTTTTTCAAGAGGTCTCAGTAAAGAACAAACCGAAAGCCTTAAATCTATCGATACATTTTATTTTTCGATAATTTTATTTACTTCCGACGGTTTGAAATTTTAGATGTTAAAGCTAAATTAAGTTTTACTCATCTGTATTTACATATTTAATTTAGAAATTTTCGCAATATATGTATTTACAGTCTTTTATTTTCGAAAAGCAAAAACCAAAATTGTCAACATGCGGTTTCTATTGTACATACATATATACACATTCAAATATATTCGCAAAAAATATCTGTAAAGAGGAAACATAACTATTCGATACAAGTCCATATTCGGAGAGAAGAGATTACAACCATTCGAAAATTATCACATTTCTTTGTAGCCACATAATTCGCTATCTTGCAAATCCGTAATGAGATGCGCCTCTGACAACAGGCCAGTATCATAGAATCTCGTCTCCTTGTCGAAATTCATTCGAGCAAGTGGTCCATGCAGTCCTTGTTCTTTTATAAAACTTACGGCGATTTTATCATCTACAACTGACATTTCCAGACTTTTGCCCCAAACGAGCAAGGCCAGAGGACGCTCTGCACTCAAGAGCTGAGAAGGCGAGATTACGTGACGATAAAGACAACTCTTGAGTATTTTCTGCAGCGATTCCATTTGCCCAGAGAACGCGCAGGGATGGTACAGCATGACAATTGCTCCTCGAGCCAAGCTATGTAGCCAACGCTGTGGCGGCAAATATTTATAGGTGCCGTACTTGGGCGCCAATGGGCGGAAAGACCCACTGTTAATTAAACCAAATGAATGTAATCTGTATATGCTTTTCTGTGCGATGAGGGAACTTACAAAGTGGGGAGCTTTGCATCATAATTGATAGACTCGTTGAGACATTTTATTGGCGGCATATAAGCCGGGGGAATGAAATGTTCTGAGAGTATTGGTTCTGTTTCCAAATGCGGCTCAAATGTTGTGCGATTGGAAGTCAAGCATAGATTATGATAGGAAGCACGCTTGTCACTGGGCGCGAAGTCGACTCCAATTAAGTACTTCCAAGAAAGAAAACATTTCAAATCTATTCGACTAGAAGTTATTTCGTCTTACCTTGCCATCATCGCATTCAATTTCTCCAGATTGCCTATGTGGCTCGACTTCTGCTGTTACTGTCGGATCTACGCCTGGCGGATATGGGAACCATGGCCCAGTCCAGTCGTCGTCGGTGCGGAGTGCTCCCTTTCTCTTGGTTGACCTGGCGTCGATCTGCGTCGCAAGCAATACGCAACAAAATAGATAAAAGCAATTGAGCATATTTTATGAACAAATAACAAATTAAACCGAAATGAAGAGAAAACCAAACTGAGAAAATAACACGAACACGAATAGAAGGCGGAATCAAAAATTGATGACAGAGCTGTGACTAGAATTGAAAGAGGAAAATAAAACAACCATAGGTAGAACACAACAAAAACATGAATCATTTGTTTGGGGATGCGCACTATACTTTGTTCATTTATGGGAAATGCCGAACCAGAAAAGATAATAATAAGTAATTTTTTTTATAATTTTTATTTATTAAATATTTGGTTTAGTTAGCTGCCGAATCCCATAGTGGATGTAAAAAATATAAATACAACATTTGGTTATTTTAGTATTAACTTTTCATTTTGGTGCAGCTTCGACTTTTTCAGACAAGTTTATTATACAAAAATACAAATGACAATAAAAACCCGGAATACATTTTTATGAGAAAACACGGGTATACAAGGAACAATTAAATATAAAGGTAAAAAATGAATACCTATACAAAATTTAACACACTCAAACTTTATGTTTTACTGTTAATTTTACATCCTTTGTGTCGCTCTCAAAAAACCATTAATCCGCTTGCCACTAAAACGAAAAGCAAAACAATGAGAATTAAATCTACTTTATAGACTACAATTAGTCTACCTTTAATGTAGGCGCCCCAGCACCCGCTCGAGCCGCTTCCTCCTCTCGGCGCTGAATCTCAGTAGCACGCTCTTGCTGGCGACGAACACTTTCCAGGTTCTTAACACCACGGCTTTCATTTTCCACACGTCGACGCTCAGCTGCTTCTAGAGTTTGCTGGCGGCGCATCTCCTAATACATATATTTAAAAATTAATAAACAAAGATAACGGCGTGCAATTACCGCCGTTGGCATCAAATTAGTCTCCTCCTCGCCCCCGCAGCAAGATGAACATAGTCCGCCCATGACTTTGCAAGCAGAGTTTAATAAATTTTGTGGAAAGAAATTGAAAATTACTAATAAGAGGAACAACGATTCACTGCGTTTTTGCGTATCGCTATTTATTTTGATTAAATATTGACGTTTCAACGGAATCAGCTGTTTAGTAAGCCATACAAAAGTCATCAGTTTATTGAATTGGAATAAAAGCAAAAATTATCAAATTTTATTTCCTTAATATGCGTCTTATGCTCTGATGCTTAATCAAATCTCTTCCCGAGGGACTCACTGAGCAGATTTGTTAGTAAATATCAGATATCCAATAAGAAAACGGATATAACATATTTGGATTCCTAGCTGGTCAGCTGTTTTTGGTCTTCTTTGCTCTGCCATCCGCTAAAACTATTTTGAAAAGACCAGCAACACTGTTCAGCCATTTTGACGTTTTTGTCTTTGCGGATTTTCCTATTAGAAACAACAACTTTATTCATTTCGTTCTTGGGCGTTTGTTTTGCGTTATCGGTTTGGAGTGGCGGCGGGACCAAGTAAAATTGTTAACATAAAGTGTGCACGCTTATCAGTTTGGAGCTATTGATTGCGTATTCCGCGTCTGCCTTCCACCGAATTCAAGAAAACAACAAAATGCTGAATGTTCCCTACGAATCCAAGGTGAGAAGTCGCAGAATGGTGTTTTGAAGTGGGTGTTGCAAAAAGTTCTGCCTACGATGTTCGTCACTCGCTCGCACTATTTCCCAATAAGTTTGCGCTTGGTTTTGGAACAACCAATCAAATTTTGCACTCTTGTCTACGCCCTTTGGTGTTCTGAATTCTGAAATGTCTAAATGCTAGCGCTGAACTACGGATCCGATAACCTTCAATTGACCTAGAGCAAGTGGCGAACACTGGCTTTTGAAATGCGCACTCCCTTTCCGTTTTTTATTCAAGAAAATCAAAAATTGTGCAGAAAAACCTATTAAAAGTATTTTAAATATTAATTTATTTATTGACAAGATTGGCAAAAATTTTGAAAAGAGTACATTCATCATCTCATTGTCCATGACTTAGTAATTCTATTTATAGCAGTTTTTAATTTCATTTATTGCACAACTACATTTTTATGTGACATGCCGGGCATCCGGAATGAGGTTTTCTTAAGCAACATGGGGTTTTCTTAAGCAACATGAGGTTATCTTAAGCAACATGAGGTTTTCTTATGCATTCATTGTTAATTATTAGCCAAAAGCAAAATGTGTAAACTTCCTATTGTCGTATAGAATCTTTGTCAATATTTGCACAATGCAATTACACCTATAAATACAACTTTGTTTATTACTTGACTGACCTTTGATTCTGCAAGTCAAATCCCAGCACTGATAAGCTCGATTGCGGCTGCACTTTAATAGCATATGTACTACGTTCAAACATGTGCCAAAAAATGAAACTTTCCGTTGCAAATATTTGTTTCGTCAGATTGTTATTATCTACACCCGTTTCATAAATATGCCCTAAACGCCCTTAAACTAGTAAAGATTATGCTAGAGAAACACTGCGTCGGAAGCCCGTATGTTGCACCAGCTAGTGCGACTCGCTTATAACACTACACTAAGAAATTTGTATTTTGTTCTTGTTGCTAGCATAATAAATGTCTTATTACTGTTCTATACACTTTTTAGAAATTTTAATTAATAATTATAGTAGAATTATACTAAAGTAGGAATATTTTTTTTAAGCACATAAAACACAGAAGGCTCCATACATCAAGATCCAAAGCTGAGCGCTGCAACAAACTCGCTTGTAAATTGATAAGAGCATATTATATAACTTTTTTGTTCTAATGGTTGCTAAATCTCGATTTGGAAGATCAGGGTCTATGGCATGCGTTGAGCACAAAAAATGTGGTTGACAATTTTTTTTTGCCAACAGGCAATATTTCAAACACTTACAGATATGCCACTTGTGAGTACATACTGCAGTCATATTTATCTAGTTTTGAGACATGATTGCTCATAACGGCTTTTGTTCTTTCTGCAGATATTCAGCCCAGCATAAACTCATTCATAAAAGCCCGCATTTTACGCCAACAGTCTGCTGCACTTCGCGACACTTTGACGAGTTCGCCAACGTGACTCCTCCGGGCACTTTGACTGATAATGGACACACACACACATTTTGTTCCGTTTTAATTGCTCATTCGCCGCCGTTCAAACTCGCATATTCGTACGTCAGTTTCACTAAAACAATTCTTTTGGCTGTTATCTTCACTCCGCTGAGTGTGCGTGTGCGCTCCGCCATACACACATGCACATGAAAATACGTAGCATGCCTGTGTTTGTGCGTTTGAGCGGCCATACAGTGTTTTCAAGTTAAATTTTGAAAAGTGCTTGTATCAATTGAATTCACAGTCTCGTCGCGATCGCTCAGCGTAGTAGTAAAACGCAATTAAAACGCTCTTACGATTTGCATAAATACAAAAGCTTCAAGCAAATAATTAAAGCCATTAACTGTGCTCGCGCCTGCCTTACTAACTTTGACTTTTTCGCAAGCTTTTTGAATTCTAACGTATTTTTACGCGCGTGCAACCGGCATGAGTAGTGCCATTGATATTATTTTAGATCGTGTAAGTTTTTGTTGCTGTAGCCAGAGCCGAATTTGGAGTACAGCGTTCGTAAGAGCGCTTGAGCTCACGGCTTCGGCGGTTAATTTATGCAAACGGCTATTCACAGTTTGAGTGCGGTTCAAGTAGTCACTTCTGTGCTCCAGCCGCTGAAGATGTTCCATTTTACTATGGCTGGGGTGACCATATTTTCAAATGCAGACAAGAAAGCGAAATCGAACCTAACACACAAAACAAGTTTCTTATTTATATAACAAACAAATCATAATTCATTCATGCAATGTAATAAAATAACAAGGCTTGCCATACCAGTGTAATATTCTCAAGTCGATTACAACGTAATCTATTAATCATTAATGGCAAAACTTTCGACATCTTAATTTGTAATGAAGCGTGCGATTTCAATAAGAATTCTATTATTTAGTCACAAAGAGAAACTTAATTTTATCTAGAATTAACATGTTTTTTTTAACTTTTAGCTGTCTGTGAAGAAATGATGAACATTGATGAATTTATATATGTTGATTAGTTTTTGCAAAACATACAATTGTGATATTTTTTTTCTTCGCTGTCTGTCATCTATGATATTCATTTTATAAAAGAAATTCCTTTTTCTAGTGACAAGTGATTGCCATATTCAATCGTTATTTTTCATTGGAGAATGTAGTATGATGCAAAATATAGAAAAGATAGGCTTTTGTGACCAGCAAAAATAAGCCTGTAATTGTTTTAAAAATTGCGACTGAATGGTTTTTTCGTTTTTCTAAAGCATTTCGTTTGTGCAAATAGGGACTATTGTAAATAAGCTCTTGACATGCAGGCTTAAAAGACGTTGCATGGTCACCCTAATTGCGCCGCAATTGTAAATTTCCACTACTCTTTTATGAGTGCAAACAAAATAAGAATTTATTGCGATAAGAAATCAAAGGAAATAAATATTAAGTGTGCAGTTCGTGCGAAGTCTTTCGTTTTGTACTACTAAAAGTGAACAAATTTTAAAAGACATGCCCTTCTTTAAACATTTGCCCTACTTATCAGTTCTATATTCAGTACTAAAGTCAACTGAAATATGCCCATATTCTGTCACTCGTATTTCTGTTTCAATATCTATTTTTTGTAGGAAGAATTTTTATAATTGCTCTTACTGGTCATTTAAATAGTAGCACTCAACGTAAACAAACCTAATGTTGTAGAATTGTTATTTTGACCTTGAACTTCATACCTTAAGCATATACATATGTATGTATGTATTTTATATTTTCATATTTTAAACCTCAAATTAAATCTAACGCGTTTCAATAGCTTTTTCTATATAATAGAATTGAAAAATATTTCAAGTGCATGCAGATGTAGAATTTTCATATTTTTACTTGTGCAATATCAATTAAACTGTGTCATGTGCGGTTTTATTGCCTGGTAAATATATATACATATAGCAGATATATATGGCATGTCGATAGGATTACAACTTTGCAAGCATCATTTTGTGCGGCAGATGAATTACAAGCAATTCTATTTTGTAGTTGAAAAACGCCATTGGCGTGCAATCCCACACTCTTGTTTGTGCTCTCGCCTTCTCGATAAATGGGACGACACTTTACACTTTTCACTTCTGTCGATAATAGTGTGATTTTTGTGACCCCACTGTTACGTTTCGCCTGATAAACTCTGTGTCAACTGTTTCAGTTCCATCAACCTATCCACTGATAAGCTTTAATCTATGCTACCCCACGTTAAGTGAGCCATGAGCATATTTAAAGCCTCCTTCTCGCCAACAGCATGTATGTATGTACAGGCATCCTTGAATGTCTTTGTGTATATAAACTCAACAAAGTGGAAGCTGATGACAAAAAAGTATCGCAAATATTTATATGCATTAATAAAAAAACAACTCAAATATTTACGCCCGAAACATCTTGCGACCATATGGACAAAAATTGTGGAAACAAACAAAATCGACAAAATTTTGACGTTAAATTGCATCGCGCTTTTTTTTGTGAAATAATGTTCAATAATGAAGCAGCGGCATCGTTTCCGCCGCTGTTCTTTCTGATCTTTGTGTGTCTCAGCCATTGTTGGGCACCTTCAAATTAAGTGGAAAAGATTGCCGGGGCGCACAGCTATACAATTTCTCTGCTGAACTTGAATCTGAAGTTGGATTTGAGAAGCTATAGAAGAAGAATATAAGCAGTTTGGTTTTTAAGAAATTTTTTTGGTTGGTGTATTTTTGTTGCGCTATGCTATTAGCACAAAACTGGAACTTTCGGCAGGTTCCGGTTAAAAACTACCTTTTCCGTTTATTTTAACTCAATGTACTAAGAACCTAAAATTCCAGGTTCCAGCAATTTTGTCCGAAAATGGTTCGACTCACAACCATCATATACTATTTTATTTTGCTGAAATACCCAAAAGAGAAAAAAGTTAACAATAGATAATTTTTAGTTTTGCCTATGGGATGAATCACTGTATGTCGCTTTTTTAGTTACGTCTATTTTTAGCTACTCGTCATTAATGGTATATAATTATCGTAACTCGAATGTGGCGTGGCGTCTACGTGTCAGTACTTTGCTGAGCGTCGCTTACATTTATTAGCATTGTCTGTCTGTCTGTCAAGATGTCTGCGCCTCTTTTGCATTTAGCGTTTTAATCACTTATTGCATTGTTTACATACAACAAATAAATTTTAACTCAATGTTCGAAAATCATATCTGAACAATATTTATCATATTAATAGATTCTTAAGTAGTGTGCAATGATATCACAGATTTAGAATTTTTTTCCCAAAATAAGTTCAAAATTTTATAATTCGAAAGTGTTTGGTTTGTTTGATGAAATGATAATACAGTCTGTGTCAGAAGAAAGTATACACTTCTTTTTATTCAACACAGACGGCAATAGTAGATAGAATAGTTGCATAATTTCATCATGCAATCGATAGTAATCCTTGCTCGATATCTTCCAAAGAGAATGACTCAGCTTTTGTGTATGCAAAATGATATGGGTTTAACCGTGAGAATTTCAATAGATATAAAAGAGATTATAAAATTAAATGATTTTTGTGCATTGTGTATAGTTATTAATATAATTTGGCCCGTGCTTTATTTCGCGCCCAAACTTATGTAAGATTCAGTTTATTGCATTCATCGCTAAGGTATTGCAAGTTGCAACACAAACAACAGCAAAGTTGAAAGAAACAATTGCATATGCTATAACGAACGCACGTTTTGTGTAAACGCCTGCCACCCACTCTTTCTCTCTCTCCCTCTTTCTCTTAGCTCTTTGACGTGCATTTTGGCTGGCATTTCGCATTCGAAAATGTAAATCGCGTATGCTTTTAGGAAATTGAAAAGACACCTTGGCCATCGTTTTTGGTATATGAAATATTGAATACACTTAAAAAATTGTACTTAACAACCAATATATTGAAATTGACAAGTTTGGCGTCTGCTTTCCTTGTGGCATGATTTGGTTTAAAAAGTATTTCAAAATCGTTACCCACATTTCTGGATTCTATAAATTTAGCATATAAAAACTTAACCTTGGTCAATGTCGATGTGAAACACATACCAAAGTTGGCGCCCTGCTATTGATAAGAATTTTACACGCCGCATGCTTTGAAATCTATAAATGGTCTGTTGAAATTGAAATTGCGAAATAGTTATAGTTATATATAGCTCATTTATTATCAGCGTCTTTCGATCAGGGCTTATGGAAATGTCATGCGAATGCCTAAGCATGTATACTATTTATGCCTGTGTGTGTGGTCAGTGTTTATCTTATCGATGAAGCAAGAGTGCTACTTCAATAGTGTTGAATTGCGTGGCAGCGTGAGTGAAGAAAACAATGAGTACAGAATGAGCAGGCAGAAATTTTAACAGAATTTGTTGTTAGTTTGCAATTATTGCTAATATCATGATACAACAATTTTGTCCACTGACTGACATTATTTTGTATTGTATATATAATATTTTCTAGCGAAATTCGGAGTAGCTTTTAAACTTTTCATACTCAAACACGTTCCAACAGTTTACATTTATGCAGAAAATGCAATTGCAATTTTTTGACAATTTTCACTTGCTTCTTTTGATAACATTTTTTGCTATCCTCTCAACATACCAGCCAAATGTAATGATCATCATACCTTGAGTGCTTGTGCGTTTTTTCTGAGCTAGAAGAAAATCCTAGATTCACCTCTATTCTATATATGCAACAGTTCTTTTAAAGCCTTTTCTTAAAGAGCTTTCGAATTATCGACTCGTCAGGCTAGAATAAACACGTCAGAATATAGTTTATTTGATGCTTAGTTTCTGTATGAAGTTTAAATAAAATCTTCTAAAGCCTTTTCCTAAAGAGCTTTAACATTCTCGACTCACATGTCAAGGTAGAATAAACACGTCAGAATATAGTTTATTTGATGCTTAGTTTCTGTAAGGAATATTTTATGAAGTTTAAATAAAATTCCACGTACGCTTGAAATATAAATTATGTAAGTTGCAAAAGATACATAAGTGCAATTTTGTTGATTAGTGTTATAGTCACTGGCGGTAGATGCACATTTCGTCCCTGACTTGAAGGTCGTTTAAAAAACGCGCCCTCTACGCAAGCCAACTACCACTTATCAATCACGCCTCAGCAGATGACATCAAACCGTAGTGCTGCCACTATCATCATCATCATCATCGTCAGCATTATCAGCGCCATAAACATTGTTATTGTAAATTACGACGATTGCTTTAACATTAAGTTGTTGTTGTTTTTGCTGCTGTTATTTTTACGCCAAATGACGTTCAAAAGGCTTGCGCAAACATTGACGCAGTCATTGTTGACCCAAAAACTAGACTTTGACTTAAAAAGATGCAACTGATTTATTTTATAAATTTATATAGCGTCTAAAATATAAGTGCAGTATTTTGTATAGGAGCCATCCGCTTCACTGGTTTTCAGTTGATGCGTGCCTAACGAAAAATGCATTGAAGCTTGGAAAATGTATACTATTGTTAGAAGGCCTTTGTTGTGCACCGCGACCGCCGAATGGATCTTTTGTGCTGGAAAATGTATACTATACATTTATTAAAGATTTTGTATAAAATATCGGCATTTTTGTAATGAATTACTTTTTATGCATTATTGGCATGTCACGTTCCACTAAAACTTTTAGTTCCAATTTGAGCTTGATTGAGAATATAAACAGAATACATTTAATCGTATCTTACTTTTTAGGATAAAGAACTGTTGCTTAACTTCAGGCTTATATTTTGAGAAGTCTAAATATAATTCTGAAACTATGCAACAATTTTTCAGTATTATTTATTTATTTATTATAATTAATTATAAGAATACAATTCTTATAGTTAAATGAAACTAAGAGCACTAGCTGCCAGGGCTTTCAGCTTTCAGTATTATATATTGAAGTTCTACGTAATTTTTGATGGGCTATTGCTAGTTTTTAAAAATTTTTAAAAATGTCTAGGTTTTCACAGTTTTTACATGTCAAAGCATTTTCCATTGGGAGCGTTTTTTTCAATAGCAGCATCTGGCTCACAGTGGCTTTGTAGATGTTGTGTTGCATCTCAGATGCGAGGTGTCAGCGTAAAATTCCTGTTAGACCCAATCCAATTGAATAAAAAAAGAACAGTTAAGAGCTTGTAGAAGTATTTTGGCTTACCCCCTCATCTGAAACTGATTTTTTGCGAAAATTTCACTTTTGTATTCATAAACGAAAAATTATTGAGGCAACTAGGATTAAAATTTTCTCCACACTAGCCTATATATTTTCTCAAGGCTTTAAGTTTAAATAATAATCGCTGCAGCTAATTGTTGCCATGCTTGTGCCGCCTGTAGAACTCTGTTCTGTTGCAGTAGTTGGCGAAGCGCTGCTCGCATTGCACGCTATTCGTGCGGTACTCCGAGAGACCGGGCAAGTGCGTGAACAGCGTTTGTGCTTTGAGGCGCTGTTCGGCCGCTTCTTCGGCAGGCGCCGCCGTTGCATTGCTGCCATAGCGTCCCGCCAGCGACTTCTGCATGCCCCAGATGAAGGGCGTGCTCTTGCACATGAGCAGCTTCAGGCACGCGCCCTGACCGCTCTCAAATTCCATACGCTCGATCATGTCCAACAGCTGATCGGATAAATTGGCGTCCGTGGCCCGGCTCAGAAGGCCTTTCAGCTCCGCGGCATTGGCATGCGGAGCGCGCAGAAACCAGTCGATGGGCGCGTCATCCGGCAACTCGCGCGGTTGGTGTGCATGTTCGTCGGCATAGAGTGCATCCGGTGCCGTGTCGTGCTTGTTGGCTTCAAAGCCGACGTCATCAGCTACAGCTCCCACGCGCTTGCGCTTGTTGGCGGACATCAAAGTGTTGCCAATCTGGAATGAAGGTTTTACCAGGCACAGTCCACACACATTTGGCCCGCCTACTTACAGTTTGCGCTATCATGATTAAAGCGTTTATGGCCAATGCGCCCAGCTTGCTCGCATCGAAGCCGATCATGCGCAGCACACTCGATATGAAGCTTGTGGTGTTGAGGTCGAGACCGCCAGCCTGTTTAGTGGGTGGCGTTGTTGGGCGCTCATTGCTGTACCCGCTCTGCTGTGCCTCCTCTGAAGATGTTTCCTGTTCCGCCGTTTGCTGTGCTTGCTCAGCATCGTTTTGTTGCTGTGTTGCTCTCTGTTGAAAGATGGACATGAAATCGGGGCGTCTACGGCTCGTGCTAGTGCTCGTTGCGGAGAAGGCCTTTGCCACCAAATTCGCCACGTCAGCTGCTGTGTTGATGCCTAGAGCGAGTTTTCGCAAATTAGTTACGAAATCCGTACCATTTCAAGCACACTTAGGTACCCAACATTTGTCCTGCATATTTTATGCCTTCATTGAAGCCGTCCATAATGCCACGTTTTTGCAACTTCTTGGCCAGAATTTCCTGTCCGTCTGCGCAAAGCAGCAACAACAGACAGAATAGCTGCACCCTACCAAATCCTTTATAATGCATTTTCGCCTCGCTTAGCTGAAATTCGATTTGTTGCCTGCTTCAAGCTGCGTCACAGACTAAAACTGCTTCTTGGTGAAATCGCACTTACCTCGGAAAACACTCTTACATGGTTGTATGGCCTAATGCTGCAATTTCTGTTGTGTACTGCCATTGTAAATTTTGTCACTTGAGTGAATTTCGCTTCTTCGCGCCGCTTTGTTAGGCCATTTAATAACGTTTTGAATTTTCATAACGCTTCCACTGTCGCTCTTTGACTGCACATACAGCTGTGTATATATATATATTTGTACATATATATATATATACATATGTGTAATTGCCTGTGAAGTCAGTTGAAACAGCAAGAAAATTACGCCTTCACCTGAATTTTTCGTAGCTAAAAGCGATAGCAATGTAGCACGGCATGACACATAGTTCTTCCATATATTTTTGAGGTATTTAGAAAGCAAGCGAGATTTAGTGTTTTTTTTTTATTTAATACTTCATCGGTAGCTGTGCGAATTTCAGTCATACTTGTCTCCACCTTGACATTTTTGTAGATCTGGATGTTGCCAGTTGCGTATTTCAGATCCAAACTGTTTTTTATGGCTAGTTTTTTTAAGTTAATTTAAACATCTCATAATAAACGATGCTGCGACTTTTACGAAATTCGATTATAGTTACTAACTACTTGCATAGGCAAAGATCCCAACAAGTATACGTCTTCTTTGAAATATTTTTTGTACTATCTCTAACTTGAACTTATTTCCTTCTTCAGATTTTGGCTTAAATTTATTTATCTTAAAAATTGTTGTTATAGGTGCGCGGTCACCAGAGAGCACCCTCCGATTCGAAGGAATTCCACGAGGTGGCGAAACGTGATGCCTCGCGCCTGCTCGAGAATGATTTGGATCGTCTGCTGCAAACAGCAGCAGCGGACAGTCGCCCAGCGCTGCAGCAGGAAGTGGGTCGTTTCGCCGACTTGTTCGGACGTTTTCTGCAAGAAGGTTTTTAGCATACATTTAAAGCAATACACATTTTTACTATAAACTTTCTTGCACATTCACAGAGGGTCCTTCTATCGATTGGAGCAAAATACAGAAACTGCCCGGAAATGCTGTTATGAATTACAACACCTTGAGATCACCGAAAAACGAGGAGGTACGCCAAAATATCGAAACACTTCGAATTTAGCAATATGTATGAGAACAACAAAATTTGCTGCAATTTAAGCAAAGATTTTCGAGAGCAAATTTTGTTGTTCAATTTTATTTACCTTTTTCTTTTAGCAGAATGTTAAGAATTGAATTTTTTTTCATATGCATATTGAAATGAAATGGACTATTTTATTGCGGGTGCTTTCTCAATAGAACGAGGTAATAGACTTTTCCTAATTTCTCAAGCACACACGCCAACAATGCTTTCGTCTAGTGCTGAAGATGCTTTCCTCAACTATTTCTAACAAAAAATTTAAGCTACACTTTTTCTAAGGTTATTTCAGAATTTTACAAGTGGAATTACGAAAATTCCAATTGAATTATTGAATTTCCAATACATATATGAAAACTTTTTGAAATTTATTTGTTAATTTTTAAATTAATTTAAATATTTTCTGAAATTATTCTGGAAGAGTTGTGGTGCATTTACGATCTATTAAAATTAATTTCTTCTGGCTTCTTCTCTCACATTTGCGCAAAGTCTCCAAATCAAACCTTTACTACTCTGGGAATTTACAGAAAGCGGAAACCATTTCTTTCAAAAGCATGGTACTATTTTGGAGATTTTGTATAATAAACTACATGCTTTATAATAAATATTTTTTATGCTAAAGTAATTAACCTCTATAGTAAATAAAATAAAATTCTACTCACATTTTTAGTCCAGTGTTTGTATAGTTTCGCAATCCGCTGTTGCTTTATAAAATTGGAAATATGTAATTTTAAAGACAGTAGCTGTACATGTATTTCAAATGCTAAAAGCTTATGCTTCTTTAAATATCGCCTTTCTTTAACTTTGTCATATAAATTTGCGATTCTTGTTATTTACATGATGCTTTCAATATATCAGATACGCGCCATGCTGAACAAACTCGTCGTCATCAAACTGAATGGTGGTTTGGGCACTTCGATGGGTTGCCATGGGCCGAAGAGCGTTATACCGGTGCGTTCCGATTTGACGTTCCTCGACTTGACGGTGCAGCAAATTGAGGTACGCTGTGACTTTTCCCTCCACAGCGCAGTTTTTATTATTGGCACGTTTCTTGCAGCATTTAAACAAAACCTACGATGCCAATGTGCCCTTGGTGCTCATGAACTCCTTCAACACCGACGAGGATACTGAGAAAATCATACAGAAATACACCGGTTTCCGTGTGCAAATCCATACGTTCAATCAGAGCTGCTTCCCCAGAGTAAGTCGCGAGTCACTCTTGCCCATTGCCAAGGATTTCGATGTGGAAAAGGATCTAGAGGCGTTAGTACAGCGCTTGACAGAGTTAATATGCAATTAATGACACTAATTTTCATTCAGCTGGTATCCACCTGGACACGGTGATTTCTACGACACCTTCCGCAATTCGGGTCTGCTAAAGAAATTCATCGATCAAGGTCGCGAGTACTGTTTCCTATCGAATATTGACAATTTGGGCGCCACTGTGGACTTGAATATTCTGAACGAACTGTTGAGCGAGGATCGCCCCGAAAAGCCAGTGGAGTTTGTCATGGAAGTTACCGATAAGACGCGCGCTGACGTTAAGGTAAGCGCCGCAATTGCGCATTCGAATCGAAACTAACAAAAAGACATTCAATTAATATCTTTATTTTCCCACATTGCAGGGTGGTACCTTGATACAATTTGAGGACAAGCTGCGTTTGCTGGAAATAGCGCAAGTGCCCAAGGAGCACGTGGACGACTTTAAGTCCGTGAAAACGTTTAAATTCTTCAACACCAACAATATTTGGGCCAAGCTTGAGGGTAATTATATTTGGGCCGCTGCCTAAAATGCTGCTACGTTTTTTTGTAACATTTGGAATTAGAATCAGTGTTGCCAAAGTAATATTTATTTATGTCTGCAAAAACAAACAAAACTTAAACTGAGAAAATCAAATAAAATAAGTACCACGTAATTTTTCAGATATAAATTTCACAAGAGTGAAAAAAGTATTCTACAATGCTATGAATATTTTACAAGTATATTTAATAGCTCGATTAAATTTCCTTTCTATCTCTCTCACTGTTCTGCCTGTTTTTAGCAATTGATCGTGTATTGAGGGAACGCACACTCAGTCTCGAAATCATTGTAAACAATAAAACGCTGGAGAATGGCTTGCGTGTTATTCAACTGGAAACGGCGGTTGGAGCTGCCATGAAATGCTTCGAAGGCTCTATCGGCATCAACGTGCCACGTTCCCGTTTCTTGCCTGTGAAGAAGACCTCCGATCTGTTGTTAGTCATGTCGAATCTGTACAATTTGAAAAACGGCAGCTTGGTTATGTCGCCGCAACGCATGTTCCCCACCACACCGCTCGTCAAATTGGGCGAAAATCACTTCTCCAAGGTGAAAGAGTTCTTGGGTCGCTTTGCCAATATACCAGATATTATCGATCTGGATCATTTGACGGTGTCGGGTGATGTGACTTTCGGTCGTGGTGTCTCGCTGAGAGTAAGTTCAATTCGGCGCTTGTCTGTTCTTTGCTGCCAACTAATCTATTTGCTTTCCTTGTAGGGTACTGTCATCATTATTGCCAATCATGGCGACCGCATTGATATTCCGCCGGGCGCTATTTTGGAAAATAAAATTGTCTCCGGCAATATGCGCATATTAGATCATTAAAGATCACAAGCAAGCTACCCGGCAAGAGTGAGGCGGTTCGTTGGCAAGCATGAACAATCGAAAGGAATAAGAAAAACGCGATACAGCACTGTTATAACCACTGAAACCTCTGCCAATTCAATCAGGAAATTGAAAATCATATTTTTTATATTGTTTCTTCTTTTAGTTGTTTAAGTAGAAAACGTATTTGCAAAGTTAAAGGATATTCATATGTAGGTAGATACGTGATAACAGTATGTTAAATGTGTAACTAAAACTTGTGCTCATATTTTAAATGATTTGTAGAATTTTGTTGTTTTGTTATTGTAGGCTTTCTTTTTATTCACTCTTTGACTTTGCATGTAGTTCTATTGTAAAATGTTAAGCACACATTTACTGCTTTATTAAGTCTTTTGCTTCAAGAAACAATTAAATTAGATTTTTTAAAAACTAACTAAAGCATAGATTGCCTATTGAATTGATTTGAAAGTGTACAAAACGCGAAATCAGCGTATTTTTTGTGGCATAGCAAACATATTTGAATGTTAAGCAATTGTTGAGCAATTTTTAAATGCAATAAAAAGTTTGTATTCACAAAAAATGAAGAAAAAAATAAGAAACCGTTTACTTTTATTCGCAATTTTGTTGATACCACACTTAAATAAACTGGCAACAAAACTTAAGCCGTTCTGAAGGCTGCCAGTGGAGCAGTCTGTAGTCCTGTTTTATTCGCTCACTTTCGTAAGCACAAAACATTTTACTCGACATCCAATAGAGTGCCCTTCGAGCCCTTCGAGTTGTATATGTCCATATACTCATCGTCGTCGCTGTACAGCGGCTCCGCGAACGGACCAAACTCCATGTGCTGTGACTTAGAGCAGCCCCACTTCATAGCCTCTCGGCAGGTGATGTCCAAATTGACGGTGAATTGATCCTTGGGCCATTTCGTCAGCCAGACGAAATTCTCGCCATCGTCCTCTAGGCACGAGCGAAACAGTGAGCAAATCTTCTTCGAGCCGTGCACGGTGAAGGTGAAGATCGTCTTGGGCACACGCTTGCTGTTGCTGGTGTCATTGCCGAACACATAAATCTCATTGAGACACTCCCAAACGCGTCTGCAAGATTACAACTTTAACATCTGCAACGGTTTGCATGTCGGAGCATGCGTGCAATACTCACTTAAACGCATTTCCCGTAATACTGGCCATCAGCATTTCGGAAAGTATGACCAGCAGATTACAACGATTATCCGGCTGATCACGCGGACGCATCTTCGAGGTCCACAGCATGCCCAACCAGGGACCCTTCAGCTCGACCACTATACGCCAATGCAGTGGCATGGCCGTGGATGAGATGATTGTGGATTTGTCGAATTTCTGTTTATTTTTAAAAACTAATCCAAATTCAGAAATTCCGAGACTAGGCTACCGCATAAATTTTCGTCCTTACCTTAAAGAAACGCATCAGCGTGAGATTGTAGAGCAGACGCGAGCGCTGTGAGCATGGATCGCCTATGATCTTATCCACCATGTCGTAGAAGTGCAGCAGAAACGTATTTATCTGGGAGACATGCGGACTGAAGGGGTCCTTGTAGGAGCTGCGCAGCATGGGCAAAATACAGCCACAGAAGGTGGACCCGTAGCCGGAGCGCACGTACACCTCTGTGGCCAGTTTTATGGTCTGGATGAAAAGTGCATGTGTTCTATAGTCAGTTCTTCCCCAGTCAGTCTCAATCCCTCCCCCAACAAACCTTCAGTACTGCACTCTCGTAGCTGCGCGGATTGTGGCTAGTATAGCGGTGCAGCGCCTTTGTGAATTCGTGCATCACGAACGAGTCATTCACGTCGCGCATCCGCTTCGAAGTGCCGCGTATGCGATTGTGATGCCAGATGTTGATGTAGCCGATGATCTTCTGCAGCAGCTCCATCGGCAAATCGCACAAACTGAGCACCGGTTTGGCCACCTCCTGACGTTCGCGTCGCGATCGCCGCGACACCTTCGTCGGAGGTTCATCTGACTCATCGATCACAATGACATCGCAATTTAATTTGGCCATTATTTAGAACAGGGAATTTCAAAAATATTTTTACAAAGTGTTGCAATTCGCAAATTTTATTACATCAGTGGTTACGACAGACACAATACAGAAAGACGCCGAAACAGAAATGTTAATAAGCCGAAATTAGATTCATGCTCTAAATAAAATGGAAAAAAACAGTAAAAATTTTTTCAATATTTGAAGTTTACAAAAATTTTCCGATTTGAATTTTTGTATGCATGTGTATTTAAAATTTTTCATAATGCAAAGGTTTGTGAAAAATATCAAGGACACCATGCTAAAGTACTTGGGTTGATTTTAAAACTTTTGCATAACGTCGTGACATTTACTAGAATCTATTAAAATTTCAGCCAAATCCGTCCAACTTATACAAAAGCATGAAGTCAATCAAGAAAGCAATTTCAGACATTTGGATGTCGCAATAAGCGTGTCAGGCCGCGATGACTGGCAGAATGCATCTTTACACATGGCCGATGTCAAACTCATTATTTCATTTAAAGCAGTACTCAACATTGAAGCAAATCGGAACTAAGATATCTTAAGACATTTTCCTTTGGAGCAACTCCGAAGCCTTTTCATCGACCTAAAATTATGCAACGACAAATACCGAAAATATAAACACATGCTTTTAGAGTTTTAGTTTTGGTCATTAAATTTATTGATCAAAAATACTTTCAATTTAAGGTTGATAATTTAAATGCAAACAATTTCTTATGTTAATTTATAATGTGGCTTTAAAGTGTGTAGGTGGAATCTTATACTCTTAAGATTATAATGCTTGAAATTCACCAAAACTGTTCATTCCATGCGCTAACTTACAACGCACTCGGTTTTTTAATAAATATGTGTATGTTTATGTGTGTATATGCGAATTTTTTGTTACATACTCTTATTTGCCGAATTAAAGCAATCCAGAAAAATTTCTATGCACACCACAAAATTTTTGTGTTTATATATATATTTTTTCAAGCACCAATTTTTAATCGAATAAACTTTTGGAAGTATAATATTAACATATTTCTTGGATTGCAAAGCAAACCGATATTGAGCTTGATTATGACACATTTATGCATATGGCCAATAGGCGGCGGTGTGTATAGAATTTATTTGGTGCAATAACAATAAGTGCCATTTTTTGTTTAAACTCATCACAAATGGGATTATCAAAACATTTGATCATATACGAGTATGTACTTGACACAAATTCGTGGAACACAAAGATTAGTGAGCTCTTCAAATATATAGTGCGAAAGAATTATTTTGGATTTTTAAGTGAAGTTTGGTGTACATTGAGGTTATGTATAATAGTTATACTACTTTGCTTAAAGTGCATAAAGTTTGGTCCAGTCGAAAAGTACAGCTATTGTATGTGCCTATTTTCACTGCCTAGTCGCTGCATAGCCTAAAAAGTAAACTCCCTGATAGTATATTTTAAGCAAATTCGTAACGAAATTTAACATATTTTTTGAAAGTTTTTGTAATACATATTGCGTCTTAACAAACTGAAAGTTTATTGCTTTAGCCTCCGTACCACTGCAACATATTTCTATATATTATTTCTACACGCAAGGGCTTTAGTTAGCCCGCCCTCGGCAATTCAAGCATTAAGCATTTAGAAGGTCTGTCTTAACAATAGCACATCATCGTTAACATATAGAGTTTATAGTTAAGAGTTTATCTGTCAATTTGAGAAATACATGAGCTTGGTGGAGTCATAAATCGAGCCAAAACAAAAAAAAAGATACAACACAACACAAATGTAAAGAGCGACGCTTAATTATATGTACAAGTATATATTAAAATTTTAATATTTTTTTAATAAATTACAATTAATTTATACTGCAAGCCTCTCATTTAGCAAGTAGTTGCACACAAATGAAGGCGGCGATTAAGAAAAGAACATTTGGTTATATGTTTGTATAACGTGCACGAATGCATTGTCGATAGATGTTTTGTACTTGTTAGAATTAAGTACGTGCTCAGTAGAGGACTCATAGCCTTTACTAAATAAATTCTTCTCTATGTGTATATATGACGACAATATAAACTACAGCTTTTCTTTTCTATTGTACCGCTTAGGGTTTCGTGCCGAAACTAGAAAAATCAGACGCCTCAGACTCTTCATCCCGCTCCACGCCTATGCAGTGTATGCCATTGCGCAGCATGGGCGTACCCTTGCCCTTGCCAAGCACACGTGCCGCGATGACCAGCTTTAGCACCTCCTTCGAGTTATTCGAATTCACAATGTTAAGCACTTCACGCAGCAGCTTCTCCTTGTAGGCGAAGAATTCAATTTTCATCTCGTAGAAATCGTGCTCGTCATGCTTGCTGCCCGAGAACTCAGCAATGCGACAATGAAGGTTAGGAACTGTCGACACATCCGGCACGAATTGACTTTGGTTCGCGCTGTCGATGTCACTGAACAGTGAAGCGGGCAGCTTGAGATCGATAATATATCTGTGATTGATTTGCAGAAAGCCCAGACTAACGATAATTGTGTCACCGGAACGCTGATACGTCACACTGCTGTCCGACTCGAAGTCATCCTTCAAGCTGGCCGTATCGAAGTGAACATGGTGATCTGCAAGTAAACGAGTTCAAATGTCAACTATTGCTATTCAAGGGATATTATTAGGGCAAAATATGTATTTGAAGATAGTGGAGCTAAGAAGTTGCTTAAATAGTCATATACATACTTCTCTATTTTTAAATGATGATCTATTTTTGTTTGTTTAATTAAACATTTTGAAAAAACTGCATGTAAATTTTGTTTGGAAGTTAGCCAAAAATCAAAATTTAAATACTCCATGTACAATAACAACTAAACGAAACATGGTCCATTGAAATTAGATTCTCAGCATTTGGATTGCAACAACCATACGTGAAATTCCATGGAAATGCATGATGGCGGACAGAAAAGATAGCAGGAAATCTGAGCAGCCTGGCACATGCCGCTATCTTAGGGGAATGTAAGACAGGCGTCAATTGAGTTCGCTTCTGCAGAGGTGAGCTGCAATTGTTGACATTGTGTATGCAATATGCTGATAAAAGGCAATCCTTAAAGACACTTGTTGCGCGGGGCGGGGGCTACGATAAATTATTTTCACATTTAAGCTCTTGCCGCATGCGTCTGGCTTTTGCCGTATTATCATGGTTATTCAAAAGAACATCGGTATTGGAATTAGTTACGAATCTTAATGTGGCAAAACATTTTAATTGGGCACAATTATGATTTTTCTAGAGTTCATCGGAAAAAGCTGTCCGCACCTAATTCCGGTATGAATACAAAGGAGCTAATACTTCTGAATCTAAAGTTCAAAATTTCTTATTTCCCATATTATGACTTTAAGTTAAAAGTAACAATGTTACTATTTGTAATATACTCAGATTAACTCTAGAACAACTATTTATAATATAGTATTTTCGTCAGAAGCAATACAAAAATAATACAGTTCATTGGCTAATAGATATCTTGTTCTAGTGTTCAATTCACAATGAGCTTTATACCAAGAGTATTAAAGGATTTTTCACAACCAATGTGCTTTACAAATAATAGGATTAATGCATATTAAATCAAAGCTAAAATCTTTTTAAGCTCATTTTGGAAAATGCAGTTAATCCAGTTAATTATGGCTCAAATATTAGGTATGTATTATCTATACCAGGTGTGGCTGTTTGACGTCATTGAGAGGGGTGCAACAAAAATATTGTGTTTTTGCATTCATAGCTGTTTATATAAGCTAAACAATTGAAATGGTTTGCTCTCGTTGGTTTCAATAATTTATGCAAAAGATAATAAATATTTGTATACGTTCTTATCGTATCTCATTAATGCGGCGTGTATAAACAAAAGGTGGAAGTGGTTCGCGGACCATTTTCAAACTTAATGCCAGTCCTAATAGTCCAACAGTCTTTACAACCAGGGCTGCAAAAATTTAAAAAGTAAAGAGAGTTCAATTTAGTGGCTATGGAGATACTGATGTTTCTAATTGTGCGGTTCTAAAACAGCTTGAATAGAAGATGACATTCACTAGTCAACACACTTCTAGAAACACACTATTTCTGTGGGTTTTTTAATTGTATCGGCACAAAAAACCCAAATTTTAGAAAACGGAAAATGCCTTGGTAAATGGTTCGATTCAACCGTGGAAAATTTTTAAATGCTACATGTCAGCAGAAGAGATGGAAAATAGTTCGCTTAAAGGTTCGATTCAACCCCGTAAATTTAGAAAAATTTCAGCAGAATAGGGTTTGATTTAGCCCCGCTATAATTGGAAATGGTTCGGCTCAGCAAAATAAATGGCAAACGTCTAGGTTAAAGGCTCGACTTTACATAGCTAAAACTGCGAATGGTTCGGTTCAAGCTCACTTTGCAGCCCTGACTGTTTTTTACTACCAACCAATCATTGAATTGTTCCATTTCTTTGTACCAACGTAATGAAATTCATTGCAACGTTTGTAAACAATTCCATACTTGTAAACGTAAACAATAGTTTTCAACGTAACCAAAAGCAATTATTAAATGCAAATAAAGTAGTTAATTCAGCAGGCATACATATGTAGAATAAGGTAAGCACGATATGACTGCAGGTGTAAGGCGGAATTAACAATTTGTAATCGCAACTGAATAAACTTCTCCAAGAAAAAAGTGCCTAGACTCTAGAGTTCTGCAAAGTTTTTATTCTTGAAAACACTCAACAGAAGTGCGATACATATACATAAGCAATAATTTTAAGTAGGCGCCAGAATTTAATTACAAAATAACAAATTAAGGCATAACGTGCGCACTGTGCCAATATCACACCAACTCAGGTCATGAAAAGTTCAAGTTGTACAGTGACATTCGACATTCAGAAAGGCAGACCGCGCAATCGAACTGTGTACATGACAAATAGTCGCAGTCAATTTGGCATCTGTGCAAATATGGGCCAACACGCGCACTCGTAACTCCTGAAGGATAGACTCTAGAATAATATTGCTAGGAAATATATGCAGCGAAAAATAAAGGAAGAACGATATAGTGAGCTAGCTATGCATACTAAGCTCTTTGTTAGGATCATTGAAAAGTAGTATGTAGTTATTTCGAAGAACGCTTTAAGAAAGTAGCTCAATTGCACTATGTACAACTACTTTAAGCTGGATCTGCACAAGATTATGCTTAATTATTATGACTCCACGCTTACTTAAATTAGCGTTTCTAGCTCTCAAATATATCGCAGTTCCAGCAATAAACTAAAAAATGACTAATTAATTTCACAAGTGCAGGCATGTACGCACGAAGGCATTTAGAGTGCTTAAAGAAGCCGTATTAGAATGATAAGCGAGGTAAATATTGCCTTTATCAGTTATCAGTTAGCAAAAGATTACACAGTATTAGGCACAAAATTAATGCGTTTATAGAAAAATATAAAAATATTAAAGACGATGTGAAATTTTGCACTAAAGACTTCCACGAAAATGGCAGTAAATTAGCATGCTAAACGTTGGGCTTTAAGTAGAATCTGTCACGTGTGTGTAGCTTGTGATCTATCTGTTATGTTTATAAAGATACGTGTGCATATGTATGTGTGCTGGCAATTGACTCATCATAGGAACATGTGTTCCGAAGTTTCCCGTATGACTTCCAACGCTTAGATAAATAAAGAACGCAAAATGTAATGAACGGAACTCGCTTTCGAAAAGGTACACACATACATAAGAACGCAACTAAGCATACGTGTTTTGTATCTAAACAGACATATTCATATAAAATAGTTGATTTTATATACGAGTAATAATTTAAATAAAATAAAATATTCTTGCGTCAGATAAACAAACTTTACAAATGCATACTTTCAGCCGTTTGAATAAGAACGCATCTAAACAGAAATTCATAGAAACCACGGATGAAAGAAATAAATTTCCTTAAACTATTTGAGAAATACACAAACCAAAAGTAAAACAAACATTAAGAAATTATTAACATATGCATATGCGCTTACTTGAAGGATTAAAAATGTGAGCATACACACATTTTTAAAAAGGTATTAATAAGTTTTGAATGAAAATTTAAAAAAAAAGAGTTCAAAAATAATTTGAAAATATTTTAATACACGAAAGACGCTTGCCACAGCTTTAAAATTCTGAGAAATATGTTACGGTTTATCGCATTTCTCATTAATTCCATCACAAATTGCGCAAATAGAAACCCCCCATAATAAAAATATTTATGTTTTCATATATTGCGTTAAATTTAGTGTTTATGTCGCATTTACCCGGCATATAGTTAATATATGTATGTAATAATAATTCCCTTAACATGCGAGTCGGAAACGCTAGAGCTTTAACAAAAAGCATTTAAATAATTGTTGCATATGTATTTACAGGCTTATATGTACTTTGAGTATAAGCATACGCCTGCAACTCTGCAATAGCTTTTGCAGGTTTATACTTTTGAGTCGTACGTCATTTTTGACGGGTTATAGCTGATTCCATTTTCAATTAACTTCGAATAATCCCGGCACTGCAGCTGCAAATTATGCAAATCTAAGCAAAGTAGTCATTAATTCAATCAATTGTGCGCAATTATCGGGCCTATCAAGTCGACTGCTCATATAATAAAAGTCACAAAATGTCGGTTCATTTACAAATATTAGTTTATACATATATTTACATGAGTCTGCATATTAGCAGAGTAGGCAATTGATGCGACAGCTTGACATCAATTAAATGAAGCCTGAATGAAAAAAGCATCACTGAAATACATTACTCAAATTCATGCAAGTGCGCCCCGCGCTTTTTTATGAAGTGGAATTTGCATTACAAAAGTTCATATTAATAAAAATCCAAGACGACTGATGAATCAATATGCCTCTTCCGCGACGTCATGACTTGAAAGATATTGATGGGAATTGTGTATTCAATTGTAAAAAATTTAAAAAATGCTGTGACTTCGAGCACGTTCCATCGTGGATCTGTGAAATTGATAAAAGTGTCTGGCTTGCTTACGAATGCGGAGCTTTAAAAAAACATCAATTAATGTTACTTAAAGTTAGATTAAGAAAATGACATTAACACAAGCACAACGCATACATAAGTTTTTAAATGAATGTGTGTGAGGAGAATAAAAATTATGCAAAACATGTACATCAGTACATGCTAAGTAACTGTCGGAAAGAGCAAATGGTTTTTCTACATTAATTTCTTAAAAATTTTAAATTTGCGAAAGGAAATCATTAATCTTAATTGTCAAAGAAAAAGTCAACTGAACAGAAAAATCCTCCTTCATTCATTATAGCAAGCTGAAAGGTTAAAGCAATTTATAGTATACGAAATAATACGAAAATTTTACTTTTAGTCAGTAGTTATTTATACATAGGTATAAAAAATATTAGCAAACAATATGCCAGCGGACAACAATGTCAGAGACTAGATGAAGCACAGGAACAAATTTTAGAATTGACTGAAATCACATAAAAAGAGAGCATGAAAATAAATCGTGGCATAAGTTAAGAAACCTCAGACTAAATGAAGCACCCAAAAAAAATGTTCAAATTGACTGAAATCACATAAAAAAGAGAGCATGAAAATCGTGGCATAAGTTTAAAAAAGTATTTCGGATATTAAATTCTGACAACAACAGCGCCCATGGATATTGCCACACGCTGGCTAGACTCGCTAGGCGCTTGAAGGCGCGTACGTGCGAAAGATACCAGACAGACTGAATAGCAAATATACATTATTTGCATTTGAGAAAAGAAAATTTTTTTCATGGAATCGTCATTGTGTATTATTTATTTAAGTGGAAAATGCATCTAACATTGAGCAAAATTTAATTTGAACAAAAAATGAAAACAATCTTATTATTTATTATTTTTATGCTAATTCAAGTTACATTCAAAGTGCAAATAGGTATGAAAGTGTTGCAATTGCAAACATTTTACAAGTTAATTCATGTCGAACGAGCGAGTAAATGCCAACAGAGACTCGTGACAATGCCCAAGCGTATGCGCAATGGTAATTCGCCTGCCATGACACGGCCAGTGGGCATCATGCCAATGTCGAGCTGTTCAACTTTTTTAGATTCTGTTTAATAGCCGCCCAAGAGAAAACAACAATAATTTTAGTAGAAGTATTTGCACTTCAAATAGAATAAATAGACTGTTTTATGTAGTTTACATAATATATAGATGTCTCAACAAAAGGGAGGGGATTTAAATCTACTAGGAACAAATCTACTTGACCATAAATAGAACGAAAATTGAAACGTTAAACTATGAAGGCGCTTGCTGCCTCACATTGGCCAAGGAGGGCTTCTCTGTTAGAGGCGTTTACTTTGAGAGCTAACCTTTCAATTGCTTGAAGATCTAAATTGGTTACTTCTTATAAAGTGTTTGATGTGAATTTTCCTAAGCTTCTTAGTCGAGTTCTTGCCGGGACCGAACAATGGTATAGCAGATGTTCTGCAGTTTCCTCTATGTCGGAATCTAAACAGAGTATGCATTGTTCGTCGTCGCCTTAGTTTTAGTTTTAGAGAAAGAAAGAACTGTTTGTCAAGAGGTCTTCACGTAAAATTTTTCTCTGAGATAACAAGTGCCATGTAGGTTTTTAGGGAAATATTTTAGTGAGAAAAATGAGGTCTTAACCTGCAATAACCCGCATTGAAGTGAAATTCTTCCACTGAAAAAATGCACTTTTAGCTGCAGTTTAGCGTACAATCAAGGGACTTTTTTGTTGACTCACAAACAAGCCGCACAAAGCATGTTGCATGCAACTAGAGCGCACACAGCTTGCAGCTGCATTGAAATCCTTTGAAAGGCGAGAAATTGAAAAATTTCCATTTTACAAAAACAATGCACTTGCAATCAAAGCAGCCGCATTCGCAGCGTATTGTTGACACAGCGGAAAATTTTGCCAGTGCAACTGCTGCCGTTGCATATCGTTGATGAATTTCATTATCACTGCGTCACTCTGCGATTTTCATCTGTTCTATTTCCCCACTCCGCCAGTCTTTTTCCTTTTTCTATAGCGTATCCTCGTGTTGCTGGTGTGAAGTGAAGCTTTTCGCATTTTTTTCCCGCTTTCAAAAAATGTTGAAAATTTTACGGAAATGAAATATCCGTTGTGCATGTGGCAAAGCAAGAGCCACACGCGCACACACTTACGCTGACTCACACGCGCACGCACAAGCTCACCTTTGCGCCTTTGTTTATGCTAACAAATATAAACAAACGAGAAATTGCAATTTCTCCAGTCCAAAAAATATGAAAATAAAAGAACTAACAAATTGCCACTTCATGTTGAAACAAATTAAGCCCGCTCAGCTCCAGGCCAACATCCAAAAATACTATAAGCCACAAAAATTTCTATGAAATACTGCAAATATTGTATATTTTTCTATTTTTTTTCTTTTATTGACAGCGGATTGTTTTTCCTCATTTCAACTTTCGCTGTATTTGTTGTTGGAGGCGGTTTGCAGTCAGGTTAAAATGTTGATTTGTGGATTGTTGTTGTTTGAGCGAGCGCAATCAAAGCAAAATTTTATTTTTGTGTGGGATGAAAAAATACGCTAATTTTATAAATATCGATAGTGGTAGGGGGAACGCGGGTAGTTAACGATAAAATCTAAAAAAAACCTACTCATAGAAAATTGCGCACGTATAACACGCACGCTCCTGCTCCTCGTTCATATGCCAGACGATTGCTATCAATCAAATGTTTTATGCGAGAGCATCAGCGCTGTTCCACGAGTGCCATGCCAAAAGGTCATTGATAAAATCATGCTTCAGGAAATGATGATGTAAAGACTTAACTAACTACGTCGCATTGCTTAGGTTGCAAATCCTCAAGGAAGTATTTTGTATGACAAGGGGAAACGAGTGCTCGAATGCATCTTTAAAGAGAGATGACAAACAGCGATGGGAGATACATGAAGGCAGATACAAAAAAAAACACTCGTATATCTGAAACACCTAAACCTTATAGTAGGTTTCATTAGGTTGTTTTTGAGCTGATGCGGTCCAGAGCTGCTCAAAGTTACTATTCAAACTTAAAGTTGTATTGAGTAGTAAGTTCCTTGAATAAAGTTTCAGTACGAAATTCTAAATTATTTTTAAAGCCTGATAAAATACATACATTTTGCTTTTAAGTTTCTTACTTTCTCAGTATTCCCAAAAATATAATAATAATAATTAATTAATTGACTGGCACAAAAGCCCGTGTGGGCTTAGGCCTAGCTTTCTCGCATTAACTGGTGTGTGCTTGTTATATTTTTGCGCAAATTAACGGGACCTACTTTACCGAATCCGAACGGGTTTTGAGAAGCTTTTCATGGCAAAGATTATTCTCGGAGAATTGCCAATTCACCGCGAGAAGTGGCGCCGCGCAAAGAAACAATTTGAAAACAAATTTTCTTTTTATTAGATGTTACCGGACCGGGAGTTGAACCCAGGTCCTCCGCGTCAGCGTCCAAGCACTTAGACCACTGAGCCACCGCGGCGCCGCGCCTAAAAATATAACCTCTTCTAAATTTTCTTTGTTGCAACGGCCAAACATTTCATATAAGCTTTTTACTGTTGCCATATTCGAATTTCGAATGGCCGAAGCTGCCAAACTTGTTCCTAAGGAAGAAATTCTCGTTGAATATTTCCTGATTAATGAAGGCGGCCAGGAATTGAATGACTGACAGTTGACTTCAAAGAACGCGCACGATAATAAAAACCGGCGACAATTTTTCTCTTCATTTTGTTGCTTTTTTATGAGGCAAGAGAATTGTGGCAGTGCATTATTTCTTGTTCTAGCTTAAGGAAATGTGCTTTCTCAATGGCTTCACTAACGAAAGCGTAATAATTACGTCAAAATAGCGCAAAGTGATGTTGGTTACTACTTTATGCGAAAATGCATTTAACGGCGCACAAGAGCCATCGAAAAGTTGTTCTGCAACAAGCGAAGCACTTCCAGGCATTCTGCTCTGCGAAAGTTTGTGCAGAGCTGTGGTCTAAAACTTTTTAAGCGCATTGCAACGTGCAGCTTGCCTTTCAGTTTTCAAAAAGGATCAAAATAAAGGAAAATCTACAATGCAACAGTGTTGGGAATACTCGTATTTGCGTGTGTGTGTGTGTGTCTGAGAAACTCAACTGTATATTAAAAATGTAGAACTTCAGATATGCAGAGTAGTTGGAGCAGAAGATGCCGCACGTTGAGCTGGCTACCGCGTGGGAATTGGAATACAGAGAATTCAGGTCGGCGTACTGGCTTGAACTTGCCGCCGAGTGCTACAGCGAACATTGCCTAGTGTTGGGACGGCGTGACTGAGGCACAGGCCTTTGAGTAATGGCGTTGCACCGTGTCGGCTTCTCTGGCATAAGTATACATGTGCATATGGAGTGGTATCCGGAAAATGGTGTTTTGTGGAAAAGCAAGTTTCCTTGCTATTCGGATTGGAAGTAAGTATACTTTTAGAAAATTACAATGCAATGTCTCTTGCTGGTTGAAAGCTAAAATGTGGTTTGAATGGAAATGTGTAGAAATTTGCATGTAGCTATACAAGAGTGAAAGATTGTTTATTCTCTAATTTAATTAGTGTATGTTTGCCTTAAAGTATGTAACGATTTTTAGTTAGAAAAATTAATACAATTCGACTAGGGACACCTTTTTAACATTATTGAACCAATAACGGCATTTAATTATTTCTATAAATAAGGTACTTAAAACCTAACAGCGCTTTTGAATGCGCGGTTCACACATAACAGTGTCAATAAGTAGAATCATTAGAATCAATAATTAGCCTCTTCCGTGGTTGCATGTGGCGACTGTGGGGAAATAATTTTGCAGCAATTGTGTTTTTAGTGGCGTAGGCGCGATCATAACATGACACAATCGTGAGTGGCCGTTTGCATCGCACTCGCTCTACTGCGAGTAACTAACTACAAGTGCAAGGAAGCTTTTTTTGAGTGGCGTGGTGGGGTAGCAAGGTGGCGACGCGGTACCATAAGCAACTTGGGTTGTTTCGCATGCCTCAGCTAGTCTAAGGTAATTGCCAATGCAATTTACATAAGCTTGGCCATGAGTGCGCGTCTTCCATGGATTTCCAGGTTGCTGCAGTTTTATGCACAGTCGCAAGAACCATACTAATTTACAAATAGTTTTTCTTTAAATAATGATGAAATAGTTGACTTATGTACTTATATTGTACATTTTCCATCGAGAATTCTTCAAAAGAAATTCAAACCATTTGTTACGTATATACGATAAAAACATGTAAAAATACTAATATGTACTTGTATATTCTATATGTATATAATTGCTAACTAACACTGTCAATGTTTCTATTTAAAAAATTTTTTTTTCTTCTTCACAGCCCAAAATCGAGACCTACAAAAATAATGTTATCCGATTGCAAAAAGTTCATCTTTTGATCTTTGTGTCGTGCCTTATCTTAGAACTGTATCAACGCTGTCTCTCCCTACAACTTTATGCCACTCCTTCAGTCTAGTAGTGAATGTTTCAATATTTCCTGCACTATCTGCGCGCAGCCATTCAACATCTTTGATACTTCCTCTCTTTTTCTTTCATCGGTGGAAATAACATTTTAAGCTTTTTGTATAAGTCGAGCGCGCCTTTCCGTGTTCCATGCCGCAAACGCAATTGTGAATGAAGAGGCTGGCAATGACGAAGGTGCACATACAAATGAACGGAAGGCATGCTCATATTTCACCAAATTCTGTGGAGGCACAAACTCAAGCGCTGCTTCCTATCTTCTCGGCCGCCCTCTAAGCATAACATAGAATCTGTGTGTTTATAATAGATGAAGTTGGTAGAGCGTGTTTCAGCTGGAAATGTCTTCCTCAAGATAAACGGACAGTCGACACGATAGAAAGTAAATGACAATGCTCCATAGTTTGATTCATATGCTATATTTGGGCACTAACTAAATATGAACACGACAGGTTTTGACCAATTATTTTTCGTAGCTGATCTGCTTATATTTAAATACTTCCAAGAGCTATTTTTAGATTGTATATTTATACTAGGAAGAAATAGGCAAATTCAAGCAAATTTTACAAACCTTCATGTTCCATAGTCACGCCTTGTGACATATTTAATGTTCCAGATTAAAAAACTGAAGAAAGTCCGTTGATATTACCTGGTTGTTCCTTTCTGTAGTTAAGAGAAACAATGACGTCAGAATGGTAAAATGTTAATCTGTTAAGCGCTGATAACTTTCGAAAGCAATGAGTAGGATCGTGGGAATCCGGAAGTCCAAGCACCACTCAAATTGTATTCAAAGGATTCCGAACGCTTCACTTTTTGACACTTTCCAACAGTAGCGGACGTTTTATCAGTCGCCGATGGACAACAAGGACAACAAGCATGAACTTTTATCGGTGGAGCACAAATGGCATTGGGTCTGTTCGCGGTATAACAAAGTTCAAGGTCGTCAACTCTAACTTAAAATTGGCAAAACTGAAAATGCACTCTGTACTTGCACGAATTTTACGATAATATTTTAACTTGATAGTATTTATAATTGAATTACCAAAAATTTGCGTTCCGGACGAGTTTGACACAACAAATCGCGCAAAATTCTAAAACAAACTGAGCTCCACCGCCTGCTCCAAAAAACATATACTATTTGCTGTGTTGTCAACTTTTCGTTAAAAACGCTGATTTTCATTCAAGAGGTGCCAACAAACAGTGTTGCCTCTTGTAACAAATAAGCTTAATCTTAAAAATTTTGATCAAAATTTTAAAATCATTGCAAATAAAAACATAAGCAGAAAGCTATCGGCCTAAGCTATTGATCTTCTAAAAAGAATTGTACAAATTCAATTATGAATTCAAAGTATGTACGAATATGGGAAATAGTATGTACTAATAAGGAAATAGTATATACTAATAAGGAAGTAGTATAGTTTTCAGCGGTTTTCAGATCGTGATACAACACTGCTTGCAACCACAGCCAACTTTGGAGCAATAGAAGCACGGGATTTCTATAAGAACAGTGTTGTAAATGCTTTATAAAATTTGCAAATTACAACCCATTTTGATATTGAATACTCAATTCGTATGCTCATTTGAGGCATATTAGAATAAAGGATGAAATTATTTTTTTAATTTTGTCTTCTATGTTTGTGAAACGATATGAAAATAAATAGCCGAAATAGCGATTATTGCATCCCTGCGAGTGCGCTCTCTCACTCTCGCATATACGGTCAAAATCAAAATGGTCGCCGTTCGCCTGTTTTGTTGAATTCGTTGAGTGCGCGAAGGAAACTTGGCTCCCGTTTGGAACAAATACTTTGCTATAAAAATATTGCAAAATTACACAAAAGTAGTGAATAAACAAAATAAAAGCCCAGTGCTTCTGTATGCAATAAAAATTAAAGCGTCCCGAGTGCCATTTAAGTGTATAAAAACTGTTTGAAAATTTCGCCCAAATTTAGTGCGAGTAGTGTATGCAAAAAAATATTTCTTTTTGGTATTGGTGCTTCAAGTGAAAAGAACACATATTGTGCTTAGGAAATAAACGAAACCTGCAGATATTTCAGATAAAAGATTTATGTTTAAAAACGGTTAATGCTGGGTGAAAAATAAATTAGCTATTCCCGGAGAAAATTAAGGTCTCAGTTCACTGAAAGAAACAAAGCAAATGCGCTGACAAGCAAAGTTCAAAAGCAAAAAAAAAAAAAAGGAAGGAGTCACGACGAGTGCTTCTGCTGCCACCGCAACCACAACTACTTTCAGTCCCAGCTTACCCCACCCCCCTCTAAACGCGTCCCACTCCTTCTTTGTCAAGACCACGGGATGACGGGATGGGTGTAGCGAAAGCTCATCTCTTTAATTTTCCTTAGTTCTGTTTTATTTGTTTTGTTCGCCAACTGGAAGCGCAATTCAAAATGTACGTCACTGCTGGAGCACCCTCTTACCCGTTGGTAATAAGTGGCGGTGCTGCTGCGCATTTCGTCTAGCAGAGCACACTGTTGATCCAACAGCAATTCAGCGACATCAACGCCTTTCTGAAGATACCAAACCATCTGCACCTGCAGTGATTGTACATGGATCCCACTGCGATGTCGAACTAGAGACATGCCAAGTACCCACAATGTCTGTTTTGTGAAGGGATTTCTGTAACGGACTATATTGTATTGTGCAATTTAAGCGCAATTCAAAGCGACGTCGCTCGTCCACCACTTCCTGCACGCATTCAACCACAATTGCCACCACATTTCATCCCACCACACCGCACTGCCATACTCTGCTAGTCGGCGTAGCTAGCAAGTCCAAAGTCCCATCGCGCAAACAATTTGTCCGAAATTAATGGTGAGTGAGTTTACTGAAATATCATTAATAATTGTTCATTTTGCGCATTACTTGCTGCCTTTCAGTTTTATTGCATTTGCAAGTTGCTGCCGTTCCTTTTCGCGCTCGAAAGGAAATTGTTTTCTTGCGAGTTATGCGCTACTGTCCAAGCGGAAGGTTAACCTTATATCAGCAAAACAAATTTGCCTTTTATTAATTTATTGATTTCGATTGTGAATTATGATTACATTTATCAGCAATTATAACTCGATTTACCGCTGATTAATGGCACTTGAACACCTTCGTTTTCTGAAATATTTACTCAAGTGCTCTTTCAGAAATGAATCTGACTTCCCTACTGACTTATTTTTATTTAGAAAAGGCGCGATAGCTACTCCAATTTTGATTTGGTTTCAGTTAGTTGGATTGGTTTCTATGAAAGTAACATTTCGGCTGTCCGCAAATACTTTTTCCTGGCCCCCGTCGTCTTATTTCAATCGGTTGCCGCAACTAGAATGTTGACCATGAACATGTTTTTTGTGGATATTTTATTTATTGGTAAAGTATTTGCTTAATCGTAAAAACAATCATTTAATCTATTTCCTTGAACAACGTTAATGAGGAACGGCTGTTTCCGAAAATGTGAGTTCACATAAAAATATGATAGCTTAATTAGCGTTTGAAATGATGATGCCGCACAGTTTTTTTAAATGTTGCAATTAATGCTTCCACAATGCACACAAATTGATTTAAAGCGAAATTTTCCTTTTTGCTAAGTTATTCTCATAAAACAATGACAATCAATGACATTAATTACCATTACTTTCGGGCTTACTTTTTAAAAGTATAACTTATGCTCTACATCTTATGAAAAGTAAAGTACATAGTTGACATTTCTTCCATTTTATACAAATAATTTGATAGCTACTACGAATTGACAACATAAAATTGTGTTCACTACAGGCCACATAAACCTATGGGTTATCCACAATAGAAACAAGATTAGGAACTGTCTAGATTTTTATCATGTCATAGATAAACTATTGTGCCGTTTGGCATGGCATTATCTCTGTCTCATTTCAACTTCGGTATATCAAGTGTTGCTACTAACTACCAAAATGCTAATAAAGTGTTTATTATCATTATAGATTATTTACTGCAATTTAGCTAAATTCGTAGATATTCCTAAACTATCTTATCGCATTAATTTATTTAAATTGTTGTTTTAGCAAATTATTGAATTGCTGCTGGCGGTATAAGTTTTATAAATGGTTCATGGGAATTTTAAAAAGTAACTATTCAGACGTAAATTATAAATGTGCACATTTTCTATTATGTATATTTATTTGGAGCTCAATTCCAAAAGTGATTGGCTTAGGTCGATATTTCAGCATTAAAAATCAGTAATCTTGGGGCTTCCAGAATTATTCGGCATAGATAAAAAAAACTTACGTTTATGCAACACATGCCTTCGCAGAAAGTTTAAATTATCGAAGACTCTAGTTGGTATATAATTTTATTACATTTTGGTGTAGAATAAGATTTTCGTTTTTCTGGCTTAGCATTTTAAAATATTTAAAAATTTTAAGCTTTTGTCTTAAATATTTTGTCAACTGTTTTGGCACGAGTCATGTATTTTTATTTGCCCAACACCACAATCTACAACAGCAAAGAAAAAGATAAGCAAAAATACCAAGCGCAAAATGTAAGCCAACCACAAATCCTTAAAATACTCGATAAAATTACATAAAACTAATCATACGAAAAATGATGATGAAGGTATCTACACCGACAATCTGTTTTAACAACTTCATGAGCAAATCCAGCAAATCGGATGTACGTTAGCCGCCAGTGGCATTTGCTCGTTTTCGTAAGTGGCTTACAAGCCGACATGAATATCATCATCTGCACCATCATCGCCAGCGCCATTGCCTGCCATCGTCATGTACACTCGCACTCAATCGCGACCAACCCACATACACTCGCACACACGTGCACACACGAACTGCGACGATGCCTGAAACGAAGGCGAGCTTTATGGCCCACATGCATGCAGAGGGGACAGCAGAAGAACAATGGTTGTACGGGGCGAAGCGGGTCGGGGTGGAATGGAGCGATGGCGGTGGTGGTTGTATGTGGCTGACGGTGGTGTGGTTGGTGTACGCCCGACAGCGAACCTCGGTGAGAGGTTAAACCGAAAGAAGACTACAAGCAACTGGCTGGCTGGGCTGGCGGACAGGCAATGCGGCAAGCGGAGCATTTGTTTGTTTTTGTTGAAATTTTTCTTTGCTTGTGTATTTGGTGTTTTAAGCGCAAACACAACAAAACACCAGGTCATCGCTTCTCACTTGCTGGACAGCTCGCTCGTCGGTCTATGCGTCCGTCCGCTGGTCGTTCAAAATTGGCAGCACTTGGGCTTTTCTACTAGCAATGCGCTACTATCATGGCAACTTCTATTCCATTCATGAGCAACCTTAACGTACCACATGTCCGTCTCTACTAAATTCGTATCAGGCTGTGCTGCATATAACTTCGTTAGATGCTTCCTGCTTGCCTTTATTTCTTATCCCAGTTGGCTTCACTTTTCTGTGCGCTACTGTCCCACCTCCGACTCCTGGGTTTTTCATTCGTTCCCTTTCGTGCATTTCTATGCATACACACGAAGCAGCTGCTGTGTGCCGCTCCCTTCTTCGTCCCCACACTCTTCTGCTTGGTTCGCCGTTCCTCTGCAGCGTCGTCGACGCTCCGTAGTTCGAACTGTGTAGCCGTGGCCTTCCGCAGATTGCCAAGTCTCGTTGTCGAAGCGCCCGCATTGAAATGGAAATGATGAATACGAATTTTTCCTCTTTCATTTCGTTTCATTTCATTTGCTCTGCTGTGTCCAGTGCCACTGCGGCACGGCGGCGGCACTCATTTTCATCTTCGCTTTGTGCTAGATTGCATTTCCATCGTTCAGCATCATTCAGCGCGCGGCGTTTATTTATCTTCGCTAATGCCTTACAAATTACTTGTTAATTTGTATAATAACAATAATCGAGAATGCTGCGTTGATAGCATTATTTGGCGTTAAATATACAAATTTGTGTGTACACACCGCAGCGCGGCAGCAGCACCACGTTGCGTCGTATCCGCACTCAGTCGGTCGGTAGTCGAGTTGAGTCGTGCAGCCGTAGCCAGCGCCTGTGCCGTATCCGTAGAAGCTGTCGGCCTGTGTGGAGTCACTTGCTCGGCTCGGTCGTTCGCTCGCGCACTCACCAGCCACGATTTCTTGTTGACTGTTCGTTTGCGCCAGAGCTTGCGGTCTGTCGTTTGGTCGGTCGGTCTATCGGTAGGTGGTAGCTAGCTGTGCAGTGGCATTGGTCACGGTGGTGGGACGGTGACGGCGGTGTCAGTGGCACTTTGGTTGGTGCGGTAATGGTGACGGTAACGGTGACGCTAAATGCGGCGTTGATGGTGGTGGAAACGGCGCTCCGTACGCTGATACCGATACAGCTAATGCCTGTGAAACGAACTACCCCGCCCGCCCCTTCGCCAGCCTGACAGCTTGGCTTGGCTCTATGATTGACTTGCTCAGTGTTTGTGGCGAAGTTGATGCTGTTGTTGTTTCATGGTATATGTGTTGGTTGTTTTTGGTGGTGAGAAACTTGGCACTAGGGATGTGCCCAATATAGAAAAATCAGTATTCGCGAAAACAAAAACATATATTATATTAATAATCTCGAATACGTGTACAAGGAATTTGGCTGAATTTGTTCGGCAGATAGCTATCTGAGACTTATCTGACTATTAAAAAATCTACCCTATAAGAAAATCATCCCAAAATCCGAATCCCAAATTATCCCGAAAAAGCTACGAGCCGTAACATCTGTAGCCTAAACTCCGAATCTTTCGAAGTATGTATTTCGAAAATCAGCATTTTGACGGTAAATGGAACTATTGGTAAACAATAATACAAATATGTACATATGTCATCATCTCATCATCTCATCATTATTGAGGAGTTGTTCTCACTAAGAGAAAGCATCTGTGTTTCCGATTCCCAATACCACTATTGAGGAACGCGCGAATATAAAAAACCGGAGGAACGTTCGTTACGCGATTGCGAATACGAGTATTCGGTCACTTGTAATATATGTACACTCGCTTTTCCGTTCGCTGTGCTGCTATAATCATCAGTCTTTAGCGCAAGCAAACCACCCATTTGAAATTTATGCAGTGTAAAGTGTGGTAAATCAGTTTTGTAAAGACTTTTTCGTTCGTTGCTTGCCTGCGAACGGCGGCATTTTCCACTGCATCGCAAACCGAACTCCTTGTAATTAGTTGTAGCACTCATTTAATTGCGTTAATTTGTGCCGGCATTTAAGAGGAAGAGGCAGGGGCACGAGCAGGCGCAGGTGAAAGAGCGGAAGTGCGATTGAGCTGGCTAGCATGGCGGTTCCTTCGCAGTTCTTCGCTATTGATTTATTGAAATTGATTTATTACTAAACTGTTCGCATCGAGTTGGAAAACAAGCACTTCAGCGGAAAATCTCTTGCTGCATCTGCGCCTGCTGCGTAACATGCGAGAACGCCTTCGGGCTCGGCACACACACCCTTAACCCTTGCATCCCTAAACGCTTACTACTCACAGCCCACCGCCTGCTGTTGCCTCATGTTGCCTGACGTCGCTGTGGCAAGGCATAATTGAGTTTGGTTGGTGCCTCCTCTTGGCAGTGATTCCATGTCAATTGCAGGGCATGTAATTGTCTATGTTGACATATGTACATACATATGCAGCTGTGTGTGTGTGTGTGAGTACGTGTGTGCACATGCTTGTTTGTTTTTGCGCTTGTGTGAATGCCGTAAAGGATTATCATTAATATTTACAGCAAGCTTCATTATTTTTAATAGACCATTTTGTTGTTGCATGTCAATGAAAATAAAAATAATACCACTTTGCGTTTATTATCAAATTTCAGGTAAAATTTTCATCATAGAGGGCAATAAAAGGCTTAACACTGGACCGGAAGCGTGTTTTTAAAGGGTAATGGCGGCCTCCACTCAAGGAGAAATTCGAGTGGGTCCCGGCCACCAGGTAAACGATGTCTATGTACGTACATAACTCACAAAATCTCACGGTAACAACTCAATTTTTTCAAATTCAAAATTTGTAAACCAGAAAAATAAATACTTAAAAGAATGATTAGTTTTTATATCATTGGTCGAATTGCTTAACAACAACTTAAGTTTTTCTTTGTGCATCGTTTTTGTAAAATGCGAAATACTGCCAACTTAACTCTTAACTATTTTAAACTCGAATTGTTCTTTATGACATAATAATCTGGTTTTTCATGAATTCGTTTGTTGGTTTAGAATCAATATCGAAGTGGATTTTTGACTTTGCTTAAGAACAAAATATCAGGAATGATGAAGTGAAAATTGCGCACTCGGGTGTTTTTCAGTAGGTCTTTTGATTTTCTATTAACAGAGTTGACAAAGAGAGCTGTCAATTGAATTCAATTGTTATTTACATTCGCTGATTTTGCCAAATATAAATTTTTTTTTATAAAAGCGCAAAAATGCACGATTTCTGACAATTTTTTCTAATCAATCTCTGGGAACCGTATAAAAAGCATAATATATTCAAGTTAGTGCCTGACCGAAGATTCATCTTGTTCGAATAATATATATTTATGAAACTTAAACACTTGAATGCATCTTTTTTTTATTCGAATGCCCTCCCGAGATGTCTCTTGCTTTCTGCTACTCTTTAGTTCAACAAAAATTTTTATGGTTATGTATTGGTTCCGTATCGGAATCGGCTTCAACGGCCGAGCCTTACCTTTATATACCGAGTTCGGCTTTAGCTAAAAAGAAGTCCCCCGTTCGGACACTTGTTCTATGAAATAGCTACATTATTTTAATTTCTGGCGAAATATAATTTGCTTAAAAGTTCTCGTTTTTTCCAAACAAATTTTCCAACTTCATGACAAATAACTACTCAAATGTGTACAAAATATACAAACCTTGAGCTGAATATTTAAACATGACTTTACACAAATTTCTCTTCTGCTTTTTTATATGACCAACAACATGTTCGAATTCTCATTTGATAGCCCCCTAAATTTGGATCAAATGAAATATCACAAACTCTGAAATTTGATATTCTGTCACGAGACCACTTCTGATATTTATTTGCGTGAGTTAAGCTGATTGCCGCACAATTTGTAAATAATACTTACCCCAATTGGCTTCATAATTGACAATTAAAATCGAATTAAAATATTGAAAATATGTTTGCAGGTGAATGTGCGGCCCAAAACTGTTTACATTAACATTCGGCAGCATTCACTTCGAGGAGAATATGCAAACGTGTCCCTCGTCCTTTGTCCTTGCCCCTCCACACATTTATCACTCATCTCATTAATAGCTTTAATTACGATAAGTAGTAATTAGCATTGTAATTATTGTTGTCGTCACTTTATGCGCACACATCGCTGCAATGTCATAATAAGTTTTATTAATTCTGAATTGGTATTTTGAAAAAAAAAGGCAAAACTGCCCGATTATAATCCGATTTCAAGCTTCCCCGTTGACAAAGAGTCCGATGAACGTGAATTAGAAGAATCAAGATGGAGTCCAGGCGTTGTAGCCGATGGGGATTTGTTAATGTTTCTGCGTGCGGCACGTTCTATGGCTGCATTTCAAGGTGAGCGACGGCATTGTATAATACATAGTAAAGAAATTTCACATTGATCAATATCACTTTAATTTTGCAGGAATGTGTGATGGAGGACTAGAAGACGGTTGTTTAGCTGCTAGTCGCGACGATACTACAATTAATGCACTTGATATTGTAAGCATTTCGACAGGGAATTCAGTTTGCGCGCACAGGCCACTACAATTATTTTTACTTTAACGTTTACTTTTAGTTACACGATTCTGGTTACGATCCAGGCAAAGCACTTCAGGCACTCGTAAAGTGCCCCGTTTCCAAGGGCATCGACAAGAAATGGACAGAGGACGAAACTAAAAAATTCATCAAGGGCCTACGTCAATTTGGGAAAAATTTCTTTAGAATACACAAAGACCTATTACCACACAAAGACACTCCTGAGTTGGTGGAGTTTTACTATCTGTGGAAGAAGACACCTGGTGCGAACAATAATCGTCCGCACCGCCGACGCAGACAGAGTGCGTTGCGTCGCAACCGTGTTACACGCGCCAACAATACACCTCCCAAGAAGGAGGACACCCCGGAACCACAAACGGCGGCGACGACGGCGACGGCGGCAGCAGAGTCCAGTCGCTCTTCGCCCGTTGTCTCCAAGGAGGAGAATAGTTCTCTAACCGAGGACGACGTAAGCGAGTGCGACAGCGATTCCAGTCTGACGAACAAAAGGGATGAATCACCGTCTAGAATGAGGACGAGAAATAAACAACAGAGCAACACGAAAGATCAAGCGCAAGTGGCTAATGGAAAGCGTCCGAAGCGAGGTACAGAAACTCCTGACGCGGTGAGCGCAGCAGACAGCCCCAAAACGCCAACAAAAAATATAGAGAGCACTGCTAGTAAGCGCAAAGGCGGCAAACAGGAGACGCCCAGCAAGAAGAAACGTGGTGACATTGATGGCAATACGGCAGGCGGCGGGGGAGATGTTACAGACGACGGCGTTGGTGGTAACAAGGAGAAGCGCAAGCGTCCGGACAGTCCAGTGGAGAGCATGAATTCGGATAGCCGACCCGATTCTGTACTGGACGATGGCGAATCAAATGCAACAGACACTGGCGAGCAACAAACGAAGGACAGCAAAGAGCATGCAATCAAGGAGGATGGCGACGCTGAACCAGAAATGAAGAGCGATCTTGGTGATAAGCCAGATAAATTGTTGAAGGGTGGTGAAGATTTAAAGGATATCATAAAGAATGAAGATGAGGAAACTAACATGCAAGCGCCGGCGAGTGCGCAAGCAAAAGGCATGGTTGATGGCGTGCTAAAAGACACGTTAACAAAGAATACCGAAGAGGCCATGGCTGCAGTAGCTGTTGCGCCACTCAAGGTACCGATTATAGCGACTGTGGAGGCTCTAAATGCCGCTGTAGCACGCGGTGAATTGCCGGGCGAGCGCAAGGATGCCGAGAAGCTAGAAATGGCGGAAGTAGATACGCCGAAAGAGCAGGAGATGCTGAAAAAGATTGCCAACATGAAACAGGAAATAGCGCCGCAGCCTAACAATGTAGCTGCTGCAATGCAAGAACCGGTCTTCATCAAGAAGGAGCCATTGGAAGATTCTATGGATGCCACCTGCAACCAGAACAGCAATGAACCACAGGATCTCAAGGTTAAAGTGGAGATTAAGAACGAGGAGAACAAAGGCAGCATCGGCGGTCTTCCACCCACAGCAACAGCTGGTCAGCCACAAATGCAGCCATCCGGGGATACAAGTGCAACCGAACTGCCCACGCATATGCATTTAAATCACCAGCCTGGCGCACAACAGCCACCGCCTGCTTATATGCTCGACGGACCGCTCAAGTATGGACCTCCGCCCACGCTCGCAGGCGACATTAATGCCACACCACAGGGCATACTAACACCATCGCACAAATATGCCAGTGATATGGAATTAAAGTACAATGACGCAATGAAATATGAGAGTGGCAAGTTTGGTGCTCAAGACCTCAAGTACCCGCCTCCGCCGCTGGACGCCGTCAAGTATAGCCAAGAGATACATGCAGCTGCGGCAGCCGCTGCCGCGACGGGAAAATACGATATGAAGTATATGCTGGAGCAGCAGGGCAAATACCCCGGCGACTTATCTGTACATCAGCAGCCACCGAAAAGCTACAACGATACTCTCAAGATACCCGACGTCAAGCCGGGCTTTGTGCTCTCCAATGCGGACAGCAAGTATCCGCCGCCACCAGGAATGCAGACCGATAGTCCGGCTATGAAGTATGGTGGACCACCGTCAGAACAACAGCCACCGCCAACGCACGGAGCGCCACCAGGTGCGACGCCGCCGCCCGGCATTGCCATGCCGAAGCCACACTACCAGCACGAAGTGCAACATCCGCTGGCACGTGCGCCCTTCGAATCGAGTCTCATGTTGAAGTACGGCGATCCCATGGTAGCCAAGTATGGTCCGCCACAGCCGCAGGACCTTAAATATCCACCTCCTCCGGGACCGAACGATGTAGGCGGTGGCAACATGAAGTCGTACGGCGAGAACTTAATCAAAGGATCACCCTATGGCGCCCAGGATGTCGGCCTCAAGTATCCACCCTCAGAAAGCCCTATCGACGCTTCAGCTCGTTCGACCCCCGGTCAAGATAGTCAAGGCAGCAATAGCAACTCGCAGTCTTCGTCGCAGCAGCTGCAGCAGCAATTCCAGTCGCCCCATCCCTCGCCTCATTTGCCTTCACCCGCCGGTGGTGGGCTGCCGCCGGGCATGCATCCTCAAAATCTGGTGTCGCCCCATGGACCACCAACATCGCATGGCTCGCTGACGGGCACCTCTGCACCACCCAGCTCCATGCATCACCACCCCACACCACCGCCACCAAACAGTCAGCAGGGCAGTGCGTCCACAGGACTACATTCGCAATCGTCTGCATCAGCAACAGCGTCGACGCTGTCCGTCGGCGCACCGCCACCACTCTCCGCGGGTGCACCTGTAGGCATGCATCCGCAGCACTTGACCGCCGGGCATCTACAGCAGCTGCATCGTCCCCATCCCGATATGCCGTCATCGATGCACACGCACGCGCCAATGGCGCTCTCTCTGCAGGGGCACGATCCACGCGGTGGACCGCCACCTCCCACGCATACGATGTCTGCGCAACAACAGCAGCCAACAGGCGTGCGTACGCCCTCGCCCGCGCAGCAGCAGCAGCTACCGCGCGGACTGCACGATGAACGCGGTGGCGGCGGACTTCCCCCGCAATCACTGCAACAACAACGTGAGCCGCCTACGTCGCAAACTTCGCAGGCGCCGCCGCAACAGTCGCCGCATTCGCACCGCACATCGCCACTACCCGGCCTGACTGGCAATCAGCCGCCGGGCCTCATCGGTCATCCAATGCCGATCCACCCGCATTTGGCGCATTTGCCGCCGGGCCATCCGGCGCACGCTGCCGCGGCGGGCCATTCCGGTCACCACATGCTGCAGCACTCCATCTCCGGCCTCGGCCCAGGCGGCGGCCCAATAGCGTTGCTAGCGCCGCCGTCGCTCGGCGGCTTGCCGGAGACGGCGCTCAGTCGCCGCACGCCGCCCAGTCACCTAGCGCATCCGCCGCATTCCTCGTCGGCGCCCCCCACTTCGCACTCCGTCGCCGCACCCTCGTCGTCGTCGAGCTCGATCACGACGACTAGCACCGTGCCATCCTCGGCATTTAGCCGCGCCAGTCCAAGTGTGCAGAATTCGGGCGTCGGCCTCGGTGGACCCGGCGGAAACAATGGACCCGGTGGCGGCATGAACAGCATCTCGGCGGCACATCGCTCCGCTTCGCCGGCCTCAAGTGGGGGTAGTCTGAGTCGCCAGAGTCCGCTTCATCCCGTGCCGCAAAGCCCGCTAAGCCATCACCCCTCGTCGTCGGCGCTTTCCGCCGCGGCGGCAGCCGTGGCTGAGCGTGACCGTGTGCTACGGCAGCACTCGCCGCACATGACGCCGCCGCCTGTGTCCAGCGCTTCCGCTCTGATGGCGAGCCCGCTGAGCAAGATGTACGGCCCACAGCCGGGCCAGCGCGGCCTGGGCGCTTCGCCGCCACCACACCTGCGCCCGGGCGCCTCACCGCCCGTCATACGGCACCCGCAGATGCCACTGCCACTGCCGCTAATTGCTCCCGGCGGCGGCATGGCACAGATTGGCGTGCACCCGGGCCAATCGCCATATCCGCACCCTCTGTTGCATCCATCAATGTTCTATTCCCCGCACCATCACAATCCCTTCAATTCGCCCTACGGATACGCGCCTGGGCCGTACGGTTTCCCGGCGGCTTATATGAAGCCACCGCAGCCCACGGGACCGCTCGACCCGGCTTCCGTGCTGGCGGCGCATCACCCCGGACTGCCGGGCCCGCCTCCGACTCGCCCGGACGACCCCAACGCGGTTGCAGTGGCGGCGGCAGTGGCGGCCGAGAAGCACCAACAGGCCGCTGTGGCGGCGCAGCAAATAAAGCAGCATCAACAACAGCAGCAACATCAACAACAGCAGCAGCAGCTACAACAGCAGCAGCATCAACATCACCAGCAACAACAACAGCAGCAGCAGCAACAACAACAACAGCAGCAGCAACAGCAACATCAACACCAACACCAACAGAATAAACCGCCCACACCAAAGACGCCGCAGGGCAGCAACGGGGGCGGCGGACTGGCCGGCAACAATCAGTCCACACCCACGGGACTACCGCCAGCCGGATACCCGGGCTCGCATTTAGCTGGTTACCCGCCGCCGCCGCACTCTTCGCCCTTCCAGGATAGTCAGACACATGGCCTCAAGCCAACTTCACACATGGACGCTTTGCGTGCGCACGCACACTCCGCGAATGTAGGTCTCGGCGGCCCGCATCATCCCTCAGAGCCATGTGAGTAACAGTGGAAATTAGTTGGAAAGAAATGTTTGATAAAAATGTTTTGTTATTTTAGTGCCAATTGACATTGAACCTGATCCGGAGCCAGAGATTCCCAGTCCCACGCACAATATACAGCGCGGCCCTAGTCCTGAAGCCAAGCCAGATGACACCGAATGCCATCGTTCGCAATCGGCCATGTAAGGGCGCCCGTAAAATAGCTGATATTTTTGATATTTCTACGTCTGTCTTTTAGATTTGTGCGTCACATCGATCGCGGTGATTACAACTCTTGTACAAGAACTGATTTAATATTTAAACCAGTGGCCGATTCGAAGTTGGCGCGGAAACGCGAAGACCGTGACAGGAAGTTGGCCGAGAAAGAACGCGAGAGACGGCAGGTACGTGCTTCGTGCGAAGCTGCCTGGAGTTGATTCAAGGCTTTAAATCATTTATACACATCTTCTTTTACAGCAACAACAACAGCAGCAGCAACAACAACAACAGCAAGCGGCGGCAGCGCAACAAGCTGCACAACAGGCCAAACTAAAAGCTGAGCTTAAGCCGCCGTATGCGGACACACCTGCACTGCGACAACTGTCCGAGTATGCTAGGCCACATGTGGCTTTCAGGTGCGTTATGTTTATCAACATGGAAATCTTCATTTAATATTTCTGCGTGTCGAAATTGAAGTTGACAAAATTCGTCTTATGTAAAAAATCTGTTTACTAACTTACGTTTCAAAAAACACAAAAATGATTTATCTAAATTTGGATTTACCGTTCTTTCTGTAGTTTTCACTTTGGCAAATTCATTTAGTCGATTTTTCTATACGCGGTTTTTCAAAATTTTCGAACTTATATCTTTTGTTAATGAAATATTTCTTTATTTTAAACATTGACACTTTTAAAAACACAAGTAAACTTATATTTAAACACAGTAATGAAATAATTGAAAAATATTGTATTTTTAATTATTTCAGCCCTGTTGAACAGATGGTACCATATCATCACCCAATGGGGCCCATGTATAGTAGAGAGAGGTACAGTTTCCATACAATTTTCAAATAGAAAATTCAATATATACGAATAAATTAAAGAGGACAAATATGTTTCCACCAGAACCACATACCGCAAACCCCCCAAAATATATTTCTCCACTTCATTCAATCCATTCACTCTTTCGCTGAACAATCAACACCTCAATCAATCATTTAACACTGTGATATAATCAACTTAACCAATACTGCCAACTTAATCAATAATTCTATTCATTTGCTACGCCGTGGTTGCTAATTACCGGAATAAGCTACACAATCAAAAGACAGAAAGTAGAGAAGGGGGAAGGTTTTATGTTACCAGTAGATAATTTGTACTGGAAGCAAGCAGACAGGCTGCAACTAGTTGTGCTGCAGGATGTTGGTGGTATTATTCAGACTTATACACAATTTGTCTTTTTGACCGAAAAATTTTTTTTTAATAACTTCAAAAAAATTTTTCTATTAAAACTCATTGTAACTGCTGCTTGTATAATTGGGTATTGGGTTTTTAATATAATAGGTATCTTACTGCTTTGCCAACGCCCTTGTCTATAAGCGTTCTTTGAAATAAGCTGCCCCAATTGCTTGGCTTTTTTACAATTATTTTAAAAGGTTTTTACTTTGACAATATATGACGCGCTCAGAGCAAAAACGACTTTTATACCTGCACAGCGCATGTGCGCAATGAGGCGAAAATTGACACTCGAAGCGTTTTTGCTCTGTGCGCGTCATATTTAACTTTATGCCTTTTGGTTTGCTGTTTGCTGCATGCGCCTCTTACATGGTTTATTATTTGGCTTTTTTTTACACATATATCACAGGCTCCCAACATGTACGTCCCCTTGCAGTTCCCCGCTCCCATACCACAATATTAAAATATTAATTCTCCAATCGTATAATTACATAACGACAATTTACTAAAATGCTTGCATACTTTGCAGAGAATTGGAGGAATTGAAAAACGCACAAGCAGCTGCCGCTGGCCAGCCTCGTCTAGATCCACATTGGATGGAGTACTATCGACGGTATGGGTGCGTACCGCCTTTCCGATTTGCACCATTTGAAATCAGACTAAAATTGATTTTTCTTTTTTAACTTGACAGTGGCATGCATCCGTCACAGTTTCCGCTGTATCCCAATCCAGCGGCTATTTCACAAATGGAACGTGAACGCTTGGGCATACCGCCGCCGCATCATGTCGGCATGGATCCAAACGAGCACATGGTAAGCATCTAACAATAAGGAAAAAATCACAAAATGAACTACACACATCATTTGCATTTCTGTTGACAAGAGCATTCCCACGTAGACAACGTAGCCAGTCGTTGTTTGTGGCGTGCTCCAAAGTTTCAATCGTATTTGGAAATTACGCATATTTGCGAATTAATCACAAAAGCGTGCGTGCGTGTGCCTTGATCTATGTCACTCATAACAACTCATTTTGCAATGTAACTTTGTTGCCTGCCTGCCTGCTCACTTGCTGCTGTCTCGTCTCAATTGCTTTAACATTCAAAATTAAGCCAGCAATCTCAAAAAACTCATTGCATCAAAATCACTTTCAATTACTTTTGCTAACTTTGCTTTGCGTGTCTGTATTTTTTGTCTTTTGTGTCTGTTCTCACTCATGAAATGCTTCGCTCTGTTAAAATACTTTTGTCATTTGTCCATTATCAAGTTACTTCTAACTTATGACATCCTCAGCTCACAAGCAATTTGCTGCAACCAAAAATAACAATTCACATTAAAGTATCTAAAATAATGCATTAAAATTAAATCAACAAAACTTCCGTATGTTCGACAGCAAAGTAACGTATTTAATTACCAAAAACACTCAAAAACAATTCGCCACGTTTTTGAAAATCTAAAATTTCAGATACGATTGACGAGAGAATATCATGCTCACTCTCATACTCATTTACATTTGCCTTTGCCTTCACAGCCGCAACCGCCGGAGGCCGGATTTCAACTGCCACGTGAGTTTGTATACAATTTCAATTGATACCCAATTGAACTTCAGTTGTTGGAATTTAGATAACATATATCCCGTTTTTTATGCTCGCTCTGCTTTCTTTCCCTCTGATGGTCTTCCAACGACAGCGAATGTTGGCCAGTATCGTCCAAATATGCTTATGGCTAGGGAGCCGCATTCGGAGGTGCTGCTGCGTATGTCTTATGCCGATCAGCTTCAGGTTTTCCATTTTCTGCTCTTATATTTAACCTCATTAATTACATATTTACAGTATTTGCAGGCTGCTGAATTCCAGCGACAATCGCTGCACGATCAATACTTCAGGTGAGTCGCACAAGCGTATGCTTGTGAATGTTAATATACTCTTGGCAAGGCATGGCAGAAAGGGCTGGGTAATCAGCCACACCACCACCACCGAAACCACAAGCCCCGTACATGCAGTTTCTACCCCCTACCGAACACCCTGTTTTATCACAATGCATTCCAAATGCAAGTCGCGCACCCACACAAAATCGTATCCCATCCTCCTGCTTGTATTTAGCAAAACCGATTGCCTTCTCTACTCCGGTCTACGTGCGTGCGTGCGTGTGTGTGTTTGTCGTTGGTACCGTCTCGAATGCTGCAGCTGCTGCCGCATGGAAAAATTGATACTTGTAAAATTTGCTTTTATTGTGCTTTGTACCTAGTGCATTATGATGCATTGTGCCACATTGTACCCTGTGCACATACAATCATACTCTCTTTATTTCAATTTCATTTCGTTTTGTGTATTCAACAGACAAAGGCCCAGGTAAATGGACCAAAGACATTAAGCGGATCGTTCGTAATCTGGTAGCGTGTTTGTATCATAATGTTTGTTGTTGTTGCCTGCTACCACTACTACTACCACTCCTGCTACTATCGACAAACAAGCACCATCCATTATTCTGTACGCTCGTTCGTTCGCTCGCTCGTCCTTCGTTCCCACGTTCGTTTAGTGTATTTGTGTTAAATTTGCATACACACATTTGCAATATTTTGCTGGTAAAGTTAGTATTGTTAAAAGCCTTTTTTATACTCATACGCGGGCTGTGTTTGTAAGACGTTTTGCAGCTGAAATTAAATTGGCATATCAAGGAATATTATATATTTTTATTTATATTTATTTCAATCGAATAAAATCATTATAAAAATGTTCTTTTTAAAAGTTGCCAACAAGTGTTCAAGACGCCTTCCAAATACAACAAGCAAACCTCAATTATTATCTTTACATACTTAATTGGCATTTCGATACGCATTTGATCGATCTTCTTGGTATTAAATTGACCAATTTGGCTTAAACTTTAGTCCTTCATGTTTGTCTGTTGCCAATGAGACAAGTTTGGAATTTCCTTGCCAAAATATTACAAAATTATTCAAAATTACAAAATTTTAACTACAATTTGTATTACTAAAAAGAAGACAACACCATAAGGACAACTTTTTAATGCTCTCTCGTTTCAACAGAAATCAATTGCGTTGAACTTGAACTTGACAAGCACTTTACACTGTGCACATGCGCTTTGGAGACCTTCACATAAGCAGCAGCAATGGACGTTGTTCGAAAGGAATTTGAATCTATGGAAGGAATTTTAGCAAAAATGTATTTCTTAATTGCAAATGTTTGCATTATAAAGTTTGTGCATAGTTGAATTATCATTATGGTTATTATTATGTATTATTACGAAACTATATATGCATTAATTTATAAATTGTCATAAAAATCTAAGAACATTAAAAATAGCAGCAAACCACTTAAAGTATATTCGCATATGCTAATATGAAGTTGTAAAATGTTTCGGGCAAAATTTAGGCACATTTTGTTAACGCTTTTACGCTTTAATTTTTAAGTATTGTATTGTATATTTGGAACTTGTGAGGCAATTAGTGCTGCAACAGCAACAAGATCAAACATTTCGCTTTTTCTCGCACTCAAAAAGTATGCTTTATATTTAAATTTTTGTATATAAGGTTTGTTCATAGTGTGTGATGTAAAAAGGCGAATGCTGCATCATTGCAGGCTTAAACTGTGCACACAATTTGCTACTCCAAATGCTATTGCCAGTTATTTTGAACTATACTCACTTGACAGAACTTAATTTTTCCCATTACAAATTCAGACTGCATTTGGATAGAAGCACCGGACAGAACTTCAATTTTCCCACTTCAATCTCATTCAATTCAATAGAGATCTACAAATGTTTAAATAACGCTTAACAAACTAGCGTACCAGCAACACGGCAGCAGATCCAACGAACAAAATTCCGAGCTATGAAACAGCAAACAACTGTCTACACAACTTGACACAATATTTAACCCATATTTCCTTGAGCTTAGTCGCTCGGACAAGCAGCTAACGACAGGCTTGTAATTATATAGAATTACGTTTTTAATTGTATACTTTCTCTTTATGCATAGTTTTGTGAGTAGGCTTATCTGGGCACATCAGTTTATCGCTTGACTAAGTATTATGTGGAAAACAACAGCAAACAAATGCAAATGCAGCTACAAATCTATGCATATATATAAAGTTGTTTGTAACTTAAGCAAAATGTACTTTTAATTAGCCGAACGCAGCAGTTAAGTTTTGGAACTAAGAATTGAATATTTTTAGATCGTAAATGTAACTGCTTAACATACTTTAGTTTACATAAACACACATAAAGGCAAGGAATGAGTATATGTAATTTATAAATTTATACATAAATATATATCTATATAAATACATATTTATACACAATATATCTAAAATAGTGAAAGGAAAAATATATACGTATCGACGTATAAGAACAAATGTTTAGCCACATAAGGCATAACAAGCAAAAACAGCATGTGTGGTTGGTGTGTTACTTTGACAAGTGATGAGCATAGTTAAGATATTTATACACTTGCGAACCAGTTTATGCGTTTTACACATTTCATGCATCATACACGAACAGACCCAAAATTTAAACTTGTAAGATAATATGCCCACAGCCCACAGCATATACCAACTGTGGTATCATTTGACCCCTCCCAAAAGGTACTGCATACACACACAAGTTCATACACTCAAATTACAGCAACACAAATATAAACATTTGTGAATTTGAATGAAATTATTGTATGTAGTATAACAATTATTATACATATATTACATGCAAAGAAATGGTAACAACATATTTAATTACGGAGAACAAAGAAAACAAAAGAAGAAGAGAAAATCTAAGTTATTTTAAAATTTAATTAATTTTTGTATAGTACGTTGTAAAAGCGCAAAACTTATTATACAAATACATATATAAATACAATACAAACATACTTACACACAAACATAACACACACAAAATTAGTAGAAGAATAAAAATACAAATCACAACCACAAAGCGTCTAGCTGATTAATTATTCTAACTAAAAAAGAAAATGTGTTTTCGAAAATTTCAAATATCAAATCGTAATTGCATAAACACACAAACATATACACGCCGTGCATATATATATGTACATATATATAGACAGAGATACAAACACAACTTAAGGTAAATTATTGTAATCGATTTATTTATGCCTAAGAAACATTTAAAATTTAAACAGCAATTGCAGCAATAAATCTCAAAAACGAATTCGATAAAAACATACTACAACGTGTTTTTTTCTTGTGTTATGTTTCTTTAAATGCGCTCTTGTAGTCAGGGCAGCAACAGTGCTCCATAGGTAAAGCATCGTTATTATATTGCGCATATACACAAGCCAAGTTATATGGACTATGATTTTTGTGGAGTAGCAGAATAGCAGAAATAGCGCAGAGACCAAGTTAGCGGAACTTCATCGCGCTAACGTCGACTTTTTTTAAATATTTTAGAGAAGCCTTGAAATTTCCAATTTTCCACCAATATACATATGTATAAACATTATAGCATTTGGTACTTACTTTTTCGCAAAAATTTATTTTTCCATGAAACAGATTTGTTACAAAGGCAAAGTTGTTTTCATGCCACATCATTTTTTCAATGAAAAAATCTCTTATTTTTAAATCCTAGTTTTATTTGATTAAAATTACATAAATTCTCAACGATGCTGATTTTTAATAGAAATTCGTTTCTTCAATTAAACGCAATGATTTTACTGAATGACCTGACGGGCGACCTCAAGCCGCTGCAGACATCTCGGCGCTGTGCTATCGCGATGCAAGCGCCTGTAATAGGGCTGAGGAGAGTGTACATGGGTATGCGTACTACAGGCATAATGGGCTTACAATTTAATTACACAATACAAAATTAGTGAAAGGCAAATGCTTAATTAAATATGCACGCTCGAAAATATGACACGACGGCTTGTCTCACTTTGCGGCCCACAAAACGAAGGCACACATGAACACCATGCCGCCGACGAGGCTATGCTTTAGAGCGTCTGCTGCTGCTGCGGCGGCGTTTACATCGTCCACAAAGGGAATGGCGCTCATGTGCGGCATCTGTTCAAAGGACGGCAGCGAGGTGGGCTTGTAGACGGTGCGGTTGTTGAGCGGCTGTATGGGGCGGAAGTTGTGCGTCAAAGGCATGCCGGAGTAGGTGTGCAGGCGGCGAAAGCGTTCAATCTGCAGAGTAAATGCTGTGAAAACGAGCAGGCTACCATTGCACACAAAGGACCAAAAGCGCGACACAGCGGGTGAAATAAATGCTCATAATTAAATTTAAAAGAGAAAATTTTATCAAAGCCTGGGTTAGGTTCGTGGAAAGCAAATATACGAAATTCCAATTTCACTGCTCTTTCAAATCATTTCAATTTAATGTGAGAAAATTATCAAATTTAAATTGAAAATAAAATGGAAAATTTGATTTGAGATTTTTCATTCTATTCTCATTTGGAATTTACTATTCAGGTTTTTTTAAATCTTTACTCAAGTTCAGCTTACCCCTTTTCAATATCAATTTACCCTTTCTTGATTTAAAGTTTCTCTTTTTCTTTTAAAATTTTTTTCCGCTGGCCTTTCTTTAGCATAAATGTTATCTCATTTACATGTGATTATTCTCATTTTCAATTGATATTTTCATATTCGTTATTACAAATTATGTAGAGTCGTTCGGAGGGAAACAATGAAGTCAAAACTTCATTAAAGATGCAAAGGAATATGTTTTCTTGAATTAAATGTTTCAAATGTTGCTTATCTCACATTACGATTCGGAGTTGGAATGAGAAAGAAATTCCGATTTCGACGAACCAATTTAAATCCGCTTTTTTCACTTGTTCACATATCGCTAAAACATTATAGAAAAATATTAGTTGATATGATTAATATAATTCCCCTGTCATGTGAGTCGGGAAGGCCAGAGCTTTTTTAGTTAAAAGTATTTAAGGAACTGTTGCATAGTGTCAGGCTTACAATATGAGAATAGTTCAAACAGCTTTTGTGCCATGTAAGCGATTCGTAATTATACAAACCTGTTGTGCCGATATCATAATGGGCGTGGCAAAATCAATCCACGTCACATCCTCGCTGCAGGGAGGCGTTGTCAGCGAACCCGTATACGTGAAATAGTTATTCAGATCCTTCACAATTAACTGCTTCAACGTGGGCGGATTGCGGAAAGGCACATGCGTGTGCGGCTCACGCACCGCTTCCAGCAATTCCGCGAACTCCACATAATTCGGATTATCCTGCTCTTGTATCTGATAGGAAATTGATTAAAAGTGCTGCATTTAGCAAGTGTCATGTAGTTGGAGTGCTTGCGCGTATTTAGCTAACCGCAAAGAAGAAGGCCAACACAGCCACGCCGTCGCTCTTGGTGACGGCCTCCTCGAAGCTGGCGTACTTCAGATTGTAGAAGACGATGTGCAGCTCGGCGGGGAAGGTGATATTGTTGATGCGGTCCTCGCTGCCCACCGTGTTGTTCTCGCCCCAGTGGAAGTGCAGCTGGGCGTACTGGTAGCTGCCCTTGTTCTCCAGCGGGCCGTCAGCTATAGTCGGCACCTCGTCGTACTTGAGCTGAACGACCACGGTGTGACCGTTGTTCAGCAGTTCGCTGCCATTCAGCGGCGTCGCAGCGAAGTGCGTGATGTCGATGGGCCAGAAGGGTCTGTTGATCACATCCACGATGTTGATGTTGATCGGGCTCTGGTGCTTGCCGCTGCACGCATTGTACTGCTCGGCCCAGTGCTCGGGTCCTGTGGAAGCAAACAGAAGCGAAAGAATCTTGAACTGGAGCTTGAGCGAGCTTGACACTGCCGTTTATGGCGCACAGCTCATAGCTTACCCATGCGTCCGTTGTAGGTGAAATCGCGGCAGTGCGCATTTTGAAATTCTGTGGAATAAAAATTGCAATTAACTATGCGACTGTATATTTGCTAAACATAGAATTTATATATGCGAGTGTGTGTGTGTGTGTGTGGTGCTAATTTAATACGGAGCATTGCTATATTTATTCATGTAGGCGGCCCTGCTAATTTTCGCCATTATCAGCCCATTGTACTAATCGCCCGGTAGTTCACACATATACATATATGTAGTAAAGTGAAGGTGATGGTGTGGACGAGCTGGCGGCGCCGTCACCGTCACTGTCACCGTTACCGTAACAAGCGGCAAGCACTGCAAATCAAGTAGTCAAACATCAATCGATCTTTTGTGTTAATTCAAGTCTCACAATATGTCATTCAACGCAGACACTTTCCAAATAGAGTATACAATTTTTGCGCAAGTCTTTCAATTAGCTCTGCTTTGTAATCTATTTTTGGTTTAGTGAAACTAGTAAGTTTTCTGTATTGTGCATAGTTTGGGAAAAATACCAGGAACAAATATGCGATATTAGCGATGAGTTGCAAATGCATTGTGTTGCATATGGATAACCGCGAATGATCTTAAAGTTTTAAACTCGCGGCATCTTTCTCTCTCTCGACCAATGTCTCTCTCTCGATCAATGTCTCTCGACCAATGTCTCTCTCTCGACCAATGTCTCTCTCTCGACCAATGTCTCTCTCTCAACCAATGTCTCGACCAATGTATCGACGAATGTCTCGACCAATGTCTCAATCAATGTCTCAATCAATACAAAGTGTTTTACATATTTGGAACTGATAAAAACATAACATTTTAGTTCCGAATCATAAAATAAAGACTTCGAGGCTCTATAATTTGTTATAGAAAATATTGTTTTACGTTTCATATAGCGTTAGAAAGCTGCTTTTGTCCTTTGTAAAACATAACTTTTTTCATATTATAAACCTCTTCAATTGAATAAGTTATAGGCTCTTATATGAAAAAAGTCTAAAAATAACTGTAACCCTTCACAGCTTGCAAACCGCTAATTTCCGACCCCCCCTCTAGAACGATTTTATTTATATTTCAATCTTATCTATTCATTTCCAGTGTAAAATAATTTTGTCCAGCTAGCTTGTTCTACTCGAAACTCGAGTCGGGAACGTGAACGTTTTTTCAGAAAGGTAGATATGTAAAGAACTCTGTTGCATTGTTTTAGGAATATGTAACGTATATAGATTTGAAATGGCTTAAAAGTAGGTAGTACATGCATAGTCATAGCCTTATGTAGATCAGATAAAGCAGATACAAACTCCAACAAGGTAGGGAATAGATGGGGTTTTGACAAAGTACAACTGATAAACGTTTCTTTTATAATATTTTGTGTGCAAATTTCAAACTTGAATCCAAACGTGAACTCAACGCAGACACGTTTGTGTGAGATTACGCTTTCATGCTATATTAAATACCGCTCACACACCTCAATTGAATCATAAAAAAAATATAGAAAAAAATAATTTTAAACGAAACATTGAGTGCTTTTGTTCTAAATTGCAAATACGCGGCAAGAATCTTTAACTAGAAACGTTTATCTTTGCCGCCAAGCGCACTGTCATGTAATTGCAGTAGAAATGTGAAACGATATCAGTGAATTGAATCGCTGCTGACACATGCCGCACATGCCGGCAGTTCAACATGACGCAGCGTTAATTGCTCGACAGCGGGTTTCAGTGGTTAGGCGGCGCTGAGTTCCTTAGCCAAAGGCGTGAGAGCTAGAAAAGTTCGCTAGTTCAGCAGTGGCCAAGATCACACATGATAAGCGCATCAATTACAATTAACTTCTGAACTGCCAACGCGTTTGCATGTTGTATACATACATATACGAATGTACTACATAACACATACATATGTAGATGTGTAGAGTAATATAATTGGCGCACATTACCAAATCGGTCATCGTTGGCATTATGCGCAATTGCAACATACTTCTCATCCAACTTTTTTTAAATGAAATTCTTTGAAGAAAATGTCATGCTTTCAATTTTTAATTGATTGTCATGTGAATTGAGTGCATTTAAATGCACTTGTGCACTTGCAAAAGTAAGCAGATATTGCTTAAATTTTGTCACTCAATTAAAAATGTCGTCATTGTGCAAATTGGTAACATGACAAATATCGATTAACATAATAATAAGTAGCATTAGGCAGATGAAAGAGAAAATTAGTTTTCACTTCCTCATCGTAATTATAATATTGACGTTTTTTTTAGCGTTTTTACAACAATTGCCTGCCCCACCAAATGCATGAGCAATTTGGAACAATTTTGCTGTGATTGGGTATTAACAAAAAACGTCAATAACAAACGAGACTCAAAGTACACACTTTCAACGACTTTCGATGTTTTATTTTTTTGTTAAAGCCCTTTTTCGAAGTGGCTTGAATAATTGCAGCATTTTTTAAATTCCATTCTGTAATAAAAACACGCTCATTCATAGTAAATCACACATGTGTAAATTATGGAAAATTCTTTGGTAATTGCCTAAATTGTTAATTTATCACTTGTTAAATTTGGTGATTGTTAGTATTGTTATTTTGGTGGCTGTTGCCTTTGTTATTTTCAAAACAAAATAATTGAAAGTTTAAAGCGTTTTTTGAGTGTGTTTAGAAAAAGTGTTTTTATGCTTATTAGCGATGTTTTAATCATATGAATTAGCAGCATTTAATAAAAGTGAATGTATTTTTTTTGCGGTTCTAGCGAGAATTGAATAAGCTAGCTGCTGTCATATATTGTACGAGTGCCATCGCTCATATGAAAAACAGACACAATCTAAATTTTTATCAAATTTTTTTTTTTTCGTAGAAAAATTTCGTTATTTAATAATTGAACTTACTTTAATTTTTCAAGTTTATAAGCACAGTGCAAAATTTCGCGCTTTTTCAATGTGAAAAATTACTATCCTATCTTACAATTAATAAAAGCTTGGGGCACTCATGTGTTCAATATTTGTCAACCAGTGACCACAATATTTTATTTAAATAATTTTTTTGCAAATAGATTCTAGTAATGAAAGATATTTTGAATATGGATATTGAGCGCACAAGCTTTTATTAATAGTAAGATACAGGCGACTTGGAAACAATTTATTTTCTACTTTTTAGTAAATTTAATAAATTAAAGCTTATTTTTAAAAAGTTTTTTTTTATATAATTTTATTTTCTACTTTTTAGTCTTCCATAAATTCAATTTTAGAGCTCTGAAATTTTACACAAAAAGAATTTAAAACTTGCAGAGCAGTACACAATATTTAGGGTATTCACAGTGTCTCCTATCGTCATATCCTCAATTTAACAAATAATACGGCTGTGATCGACCCTAATATTCGTGGCATATTTGTGGCGCGATGAGTTGTTGTTGTTTTGCTTGCAAGGCGCGGCAAGTAAGTTCCTATCGTTTTTCATTGATGTGTGGTGTAGCTATAATTATAAACTGAAGCCCAAGTGTGTAGTTGCTTGAAAAGTGCCACGCCCCCTGTCCTACGCCCATAAAATTTTACCAGTGGGACGACACATCCAAGAGGCGGCTGCATACGAAATTTCAATGCTGCACGACCTTTAGTTCCAAAGCTAATCGAGATAAAAAATTTTGTTTGTAGGGGGGTGCCACGCACCCTTATCCAGTGCCCGTCTTATTTTCTCAGTAGAAAGATATGGATATGTAGTAAGTTCCTACCGAGTTTCATTGATGTGTGATGTGTAGTTCTAAAGTTATACACAAATCTGGAGTTGATAAAAAAGTGCCACGCCCCTTATCCTACGCCCATAAAATTTATTATTGATTCATGTATTGTCAGCGTGCTTACGCATGTATGCAAAGTTTCAGATCTCTAAGTAGTCGGGAAGTGGGTGAAAAATTGATTACTAGATTTGACGACCCACATACATACCTACATACCGGATGTGAACCTAATATAAAGCTTATAAAATGGGCCTTATTGTTAATTCATTTCAATGCGAACGATTGTAATTAAATTTATGAACACTTACAAATAGCTGCTGTAGACGCTGTAGATTTTCAATTAATATTCTACATTCCCTGCTATAATTTATGCAATTAATCTATCATTTGCTATGCCCTACATTCATCATTGTAAGATAGATTGGATAATTGATTTGCTCTGGCTATTAAATGTTTCGACCTTCATTTCTCCTTTTGGATAAAAAGGCACAAAATAAAAAGTGTTCTTTTCGACAGTTCAAATTTTAAATTCGCTCAATTAATGTGAATTCACATGCAAAATTTTAGAGTGAAATTCAAATAATACCATGAATGTAGTATATGCAATGTGCTTAATTCTATTTGGGAAATTTAATCAATTTAATTAAAAACTATTGTAGTTAATATGAACCGCGCAAATGGAAGTGAAAGCTAGACAATTCTTGAGAAGAAATATTTGAGGCATGCTTTCATATTTGGAAGGCAAGATGATGGCGAGTACTAAATTTTAATGGAACGAGTTCTATTTGTATGCCTTTTGCCAAAATATAGTTTCCGTGTTCGCGGTTGCCCCGCTCAGGTAACATGCCTGCTGCCGGCCGCAACAACTTTCAAAATATGCGCTGCCCAAATGCAATTTACCCGAAAGTAACCAAGCCGCCGCAATTGTGTGCTTTTCCGCAAAAATGTCGGTTAATGGCGTTGCGGTTAGGTGCCGTCTCTTGGCGCTTCCTTGCGCGACGACAAAACTGATTGCCAAATAAAGTTGCTGAAATGACCGCTGACTCAATACTCAAGTGTCCGCTGTTGCTTGGACAGCATTTCCATGTCGTTGCGTTTTGTAAGTGCTAATTAAATCGTTTGTCTTGCATGCCCGCTTTCTATCACTCGCATTGTCTGAGCGTTGCGCTAATGTATATATAGTACAAGCTCCGCTGTCTTAGGTGCGGTTTGCAATCAGCATGATTTGAACGTGAATGACACTTTTGTTTTTGTCTAACAAAATGTTACGCCATTTCTGCTCAAAATCTCCTCTGAGTTATGCCAAAACTTTTAATATACATCTTTATAGAAGAATCTTTTGGACTTACAGCTTACAGTCATAGAAAGACAAAAACAGGCTATTGCTGTATGAAACTAAACAGATTTTAAGCGTACAACAACAACAATAATTATAATTGTTCTTTACATCTCACATTGGCACAGTCATATAAATAACTACAAAATTTTGGTTTTTGCCACAAAACTTCATAAGCAACTTTTCAATATAAATCATTACAAATATAGACATAAAAATAGTTTAGACGAAAACAGATTTTTAATACATTGAAATAAAGAAATAGACTTTGATGCGTTCTACACGTTGAGATTTTCAAGCTGATCATTTTTTGCATGGAATTGTTGCTCATGTTTCATTGCATATAAATTTCTGATTGCAAGACAAGTGCTGGGATCGAAGAACAATGTTGTTAATACTAGCACTAAAAAAGTTTTAAAACTGCTACAACCAGCTGAATTCGATCAAAAATTATTGCAGAAATGGAAAGTCAACTCTTCAGACAACTATATAGCCAACTCTAACCCGATTGCAAACATGTTTAATTTCGTCACATATGCTACTTTTGATTTGGACGGCAGAAAGGAAAGTGGAAGATTTTATGTACAGTTTTTAATGCTCTTTTTAGCGAAGAAAGTGTTTTTTAGAACAAGCATAACTCGTTTCTGGTTAATGGTTAACTGGGGAACACATTAAGAATAGGCCAGAAATATAGAGTCGTAGTGAGAAATCTGATAACGATGTTTTACGCAATTTTTATGAATTGAGTTGATATTTTAAATTTGTTATGCTATAGCACGAAGTCATAGTCAGAGGTTGAACCTTTTATTTCCACTTCGGAAAGACATTTCGTAATATTGTAATGCATCGCAATTTTCAGAACTTTTTCTTTATGGTTTTCACGACTTTTTCGAAGCACAAAACACGCACACAAACGTTATATAGTTTTATTAAGTGCCTATTTTAGTTAATCTCTTACTTACCATTATTGCATATCAGCGCGAAGAACAATATAAAGCCGGCCTTTTTCATATTTTTAGTTGAAATTCAAAACAACATGCAAATCTCACAGATATATCAAATCAAAAATGCGTTGAGGAACTGGATCCACTCGGAACTGTAACCGCGCGACGATTGCGCTTGCTGTTGCGGTTGGCAATGAACTCGTCGCACTTCTCAGACGCTGGCTTAAATTGGGTGGCAGCTCTCGAATTTAGCATCTAATGAATATTACAACGCAAGCGAATGGGCTCGCATACACTCAAACACACACACACACGCACACAGCAGGCAAAATAGCGTTAGGCAAATATAAACAAGCGTAAGGTAATTTGCTGTAATTTCCGTTCAATCGGTTTTGCGTTTACATCAGAAATTGGACAATTACCAAACAATGTTTGAGAATTTTACAGCCTGGCTTAATGTGCATACGTTAAAAATTGAATCGCTGCCAACAATACCATTCTAATTTGAGATACGCTTTTGAATACGTACGACGGTTTTTTTCCCGCTCAATTAAGGCTTCGATTAAAATGCCTTTACACATTAATTTAAATGAAATTAATTTCATATATGAATATTTAAAAAGTTGATTTATTCAAACGCAGAAATGAGCGCGCAACCGAAAACAGCAGCTCAGCGGCCAGCGAACGAGTAAGCCGGAAAGACAGAATGCGACCGCACGGCAAGACGCGCGTTTTTACATTGAGTCGAGCAGACGCGCGAGCCGCGTACAAAAGTAGTGAGCTGAATGTGGCGTCGCGCCGACAATGGGTGTTGGCATGCTGGTGGCGGTGGCGACGGAGGGGCCGCAGCCGTGCCAGGCGACACTTTCCAAAGAAGTGTGACAACGCAATCGTACGAGCGGCCGCTTGGGTATTGGGCGCGCAGGCAACAGCAGCAGCAACGGCTCCGAAAACCGCAGACAAAGGCGACTTATGGGCTGCCACCAGCAACACTCACTCGCCGGAGTGGCTCAGCCGAGCACAGACGCCGTCCCACACCTACGAAATTGTCACCTTTCCTGGCTGCCGCGCCTCCAAGCGTGCTCAGCTGTGGTTCTAACTGCTCACCAATACACTCACAAACATGCTCGCACCTGTTGGAGTACTCAATTAAGTGCTCGTAACGAATGTGTTGTTGCAAATTGAATTGCGTATAAAATTTTATATGGGGGAATGTAAAGCAATTTAAAGCTTTATTGCTTATTTCAACTCAATTGCAACGGGAGCGATTATACGTACATATAGGTACCAACGTACCTACAACCGCATTTCATTGATATATCGCTGATGCTAAAAGAAATTACTTTATTCTTCTAAAAAATTAAATTTTCAGACAAAGTCTACTATTAATCTACTTGGAAACCCCATGGCTTGCTGGGCTGCAGGAGGCCTCAAAACTGGGAGTCAGCTGTCCACTAAAGTTCGCTAATAACTCTCGTATTCTAACAGATCAGTACTTCCCGAACTGTTAAGTACCCATCGGAGGGTCGTGCTGGGAGTCAATGTTCTTACATATACATATAACCGATTGACTGGGGAAACATTCAATCCAAAATAGCCAACTAAATCAGCAGTCAATTTTTAGTATACTTTTTTAATATAAAAATATAAGTATTTATATTTTCACTTATCACGCCCACACGCCAGCACATTTGTCGTGTTACTACTCCATTTAGGGAGTGAAGGGCATGCTTCAGAGCACTATCAATCAGTGTTCAATATGCTTTGTGCCTCAGCTTGAGAACTAATTTAGAAAAGTGCATTTCACAAAGTCATGCTAATTTGTGACGGTGTTAAACGACATTTCCCTCAAGAGGTGGGTAAATGGGAATAGCGTCGCTTGTTGTAAAATTTTTGTTGTTGTAAAATTAGCTAAAAAAAAAGTCAATTTGCAACCGTAGGCACTTAAAATAAAAATGTCACTTGGCATTTGAAGGCAATAAATTATATCAAAATGGCATTTTAGAAAAAAATTCAATTTCATTTGTTCATCGTAAATGTGATGAGCACTAAAAAAAAACCACACATTTACGCTGAAATAAAAATATACATTGTATGCGATTTACATTGAAATATATTTTTCATTCTTTGGCACATTTATTTCATCTTAAATAAACTTTTTGTTAAGAGCGAAATTCTCAAAAGATATTGCAGTGCAGGTTCTACAGCATGCCTGACTTTTACCAACAAAAACCATTCACTTTATTGGAATTAACTTAATCATTTGTTCCTTTCCTGTTGAATTGTGGTCTTTTTAATACATCATGCTTAGTATCTGACTTTTCTTATGTTGATTCTCGAATATGCTTAAAAATATTTGTTGAACCTCATCATCTTCAAATGAGGTGGTCTGCGGTTATGCGCTCGCGCCTCCTGGCAAGTGTCGATTATTTGCTAATTTCTAACTTCTTCACACACAGTCTAAGTACATTATCTATTTCCACTGCTATCTTCCTCAGATGATAACCGAAGCGGTGTTAGTTGTGCCAGCCCTTGGCATGTTTCTATGGGGACCTACAACCTCTTGTTTGATTTTACACGCTGAAATAAAAAAAAACTTAACTGGCAACAAATTTTAATTTGGTAGCTTAAATTTTTTAAATTTAATATTATAGTAAATGCTCGCCAGATTAAAGTGTCCTTTTTACATGTCGAAGTCTTTCAATGTACACAAATGCTGAGATAAATAATGCCAAGTAAATGATACAACAGAAAAAGCCATGCCCTTCAGCTGCTGACTCGTTGCCAACTCCACTCGTGCACAGCCGCAGGCAGGCAGCTGTATAGGTGTATATCTCTCTGTATTGTAGGCGCTTAATGAAAGGTACAGCTGTAATGCGTGAAACTAATCTGATATGACATTAAAATAATGCATCTTTAATGGGAATACGAGTACACTGTTTGCATGATTAAAGGGAAAATTCGAAAAGTGAATACGCAGCAAACCCAGTGATACGAGAATTGTTCGCTAACATAACGTTTCCCTTCCAAGGCGACACTCAATTTATGGTGCAGATACAAAATTTCAGCTCCCGACGTAATACTTAACGGTAGTCCCGGGAGCGCAAATCCGTCGGACGTGAGGTGACTTTAGTGGGTTGAAGTCTTGCACTACCATGAGGCTTTCGATTGCTTTCCATCTGGTTAAATTAAAAGAAAAGCTTTTGCGTTGTTGGTTTCCTTATGAATTGTCGAGCAAATGTTTATGGGAGTACCTACTTACTTAAAATACCAACAAACATTTAAGGATTTTGAAATGTTAAGCTGTCCGTGCTATATCTCGTCCATCTAGTTGAGCAAAGTCCCAAGCATTTTTGGTATCAAAAAATTAAACACGTTTCAGCAAATAAATTTGGCTATATTTAAAAAAACATTGTAAATACAAAATGCTCTCGAAGCATTTCAATTTTAAATTATTTACTAATTACCGCAGAAACATTTCGCTCTGTTGCTGTTGAAGAATAGCAAAAGCTTTCCATTTTAAATACATTTCATTCATTGCAAACAAGCCACAGCTGACTGATGGGAGATGTGGCTCTCTGGTTTCGACTAAACAAGCTCTCAACTGCAGCGCGGCACTGCTACTCAGCAAACAAAACAAAACAATAAAATACAATACGATATCCTTTTATCACGCATACGCCAGCGTGTATTGTTTGTGTGTCTGTGTGTCTCTGAATTACTACGAGCAATTAGCAGCAAGTAATGTTGTGCCGGTCGGTTGCTTGCAACGGCACTTGCAGCATCTTCAGCGCTGCGGAAACGAACCGCCAATGGGTTCCACTGAGACGCGGGCACACGGCGCATGTCCCAATAGAGTCGGTCTAATTAAACATAAGGCGACGTCGCTTTAGTCAATTGAAGTCTTTAGTCTAAGCATGCGTTGTGCAATTATCAGCCACAAAAGTCGTCGATAAATTAGAATGTTATGTTGTTGATAGTGTCCGCTGTATTTGCACAGTTGCGCAAAATTTTCGCCAAGTGAAAAAATAATAATAAACAAATGTGTAATTAATATTTAAAAATTTTTAAAAGTTACATAAGAAAATTCTATTAAAATTGCTGTTTCTGAATTCGATGACAGTGTCAAAACATGATATATAAAATTACAATTATATACAAACTACTAAATATATGCAACTTATTTTCTTTAAAAACTAAACTTTTTGCTCGGGAAATTAAAAGAGAGAAGAAAATTTCAAGTGCGCGTATTTGAATATGTACAAAGACCTGTTTATGCTCTAAACTCTATAACTATGGTAGTACGGCATATTTACTTTGTTAAAAAATTTTAATGAGGACGTGAAGCATAAGTTTATATGTACATACATACATGTATATAAATGATCCTAAACATTTTCTATTACGATATCCGGTTATTTTTCTATCTGATTGTCTGTTAGGGCCCGTATAAGAGAAAGAACCAGGGATCGATTTTAACAATATTTGGTGAGTGTACATATTCCTAGTTAAGTTATCTGTGGATCCTCGGACCGCCCCCCTTGTAGTCCAAAATTTTGACGGTATATACAATAACAGAATATACTTGGTGCCTTTAAATTTACTACAATCAGCATTCTCTCTAGGGTATGTTCCGCCGAAGAACTTTCACAATAGGCCTTTCAGGCCGCGTTGACTAGGAGTCTCCATACCTATTTTAAATGCAATCTTAATGCTATGGTTCGCTTCTTCAAGATCTGCTTACTATAAATCAGAGCAAGCTGATGATTTGCTACGTTGGTGACACCCTACTGATGCTTGCTTACTGGTTTTTAAATGAGTCAAGCTCGTCAGGATCTTTCCGTGCCTAATGCACTGTTTAAAATATTTATAAACCACAAAACCGAAGAATTATGTTGAAACCGACAAATAATATCTGTGTGTGTACTTTTGTGTCTTGTCAACAAAAATTCTCATATGACACTGGATAACAGTGTTTTTTGCGAGGAAGTTTGCTGATTTTGTTTAGCATACTCTTAGAAGTGCTGAATACCATTTGTTAAATCTGCTCGAAGTTTTTGAAGTGATAACTTTTTATGGGAGGGTAAACCGCTTCGTTACGTAACGCGTTACGGTGCCAGTCTGTCTGGCTTCCCTCTCTCTCACGCATACGGCAGCGGTACGCGGGCCCCTCCTCTCTCACTCTAACCCACAGCGCTTAGCTGTTTTTCGGACAGACGCAGAATTCGACATACGCATATGTACATACATATGTATGTATATTGAAGTTCCTTTTGTTCGTTTATGGCAGAGCAGAGCCAAAGAATTTTTTGTCTTTCATATGAAAACAACAACAACACAGAATCAAACAGCAGCGCTGTCGGGAATATCGTCTAGCCGAGCGCTGCTCTGATTCTTCGTATACTTTGTTGGCTGAGCTGCCGACCAGTGTTGCCAGAACCAGGGATTTCGCCTATATTTCGGGATTTTTGTACCTTTAAAGGGCGCGCGGGATTTTGAGTCTAAAAATGGGATTTTTGAGCCGATACCTATCTTTTATACTTCTTTTGTTTATTTATTAATACTGTAGGAACTCGATTCTTGCACGTAATGAAAACCAGGCTCGGTGCAAGTTTCGAGATTGTCGCAAGTACCAAGTCATTTTATTCCCATATATGTAAATTATAAGGGTTTACTTTCACTGTAAAGAATCTAAATTTGTTACATTTTATATTTATATTCAATACACTTGTATAATGATAAATTTTAAGTGAAACTAAAGAAATTTAGGATTTTGGTTTATTTTGTGCACACTTGCTTGTTCAGTATGTAGGTACTGCACCGCTTCCATGCGAAAGTTAAATAAGAACAGAGATTTCGTCAGCATATGAATTCGTGGGTACTTCCCCAAATATTTTGAGCTCGAAACTGATACATTTGCGGTAGTTCCCCGAATCTATTCAAAGACAAAACAAAAAATGTTGCAATGTATTGAGGTCAAAAATTTTCAACTTCGCAAGTACTGAGTACGTAATGAAAAAAAAATTTTGTGCCACAAGTATCGAGGTGGGGAAGTACCGAGTATCTGCAAGAATCGAGTTACTACTGTAACTGTAAATATTTTATTATTAGCACCGAATTTAAGTGTAATCTTCAGCGTTGTGCTTTGAGCAACAATTTTTTTGTTCTTTATATTTGTTTAAAAAAATATACGTATTTATGAATTGTTATTGAAAAACACGTTTTTTAATTAATATTTGTGAATGGGATTTTTTTCCGGGATTTCTGATTTTTTAAATGGGATAAAGAGGGCGTTTTGCATAAGTGAATGGGATTTTTGGAGCTAGGTCTCTGGCAACACTGCTGCCGACATGCAGAAGAAGAGCACATGCACACGACTTTCATAACACCATGCAAAATACGAAAATCAGCCGCAAAAAATGCTCGTTCGGCTCATTTGAGTACGAAAACCGAACGAACCAAGCCATTGAGTCGTGCGATCAGGGGTGCAAACTCAGTCAAAGCCAATTCTCTCAAATGCTTAAAAAATTCTCCCATGGGAATTGGCACTTCAGCCACATTTTCATTCAAAATAATGGTAGTAAAAAACATAAATCAATAAATAAAACAGTATGGCTGAGTTCCAAAATGCTGTAATACAAAACAACAGCATTTTGTTAAGAATATGTAGAAAAAGAGTTCGAATTCCCACAAAATGGGAGAATTTTCTCACAGTAAGCAGCCCTCGTTATATTTACTTTGAGTTTGGAATTTCTTGTAGCAGAGCGGTTCTCTGAGAGGACGAGTGACTGAGCGAAACTGAGTGGAACTGTGGGCTTTATTAAAATGACCCAAGTGCAAATGGAACTGTACTTGATGCAGTCTTTGCAAGATTTTTAGATGACATACAATGTAAAAATTTCGTTGCTTATTATAGCTACCATAAGCCAATTGTTACTTTTATAGGATTGAATAATGATACTAATAATATACTTACACAAAATTCTAATGTACATATTGAAGAATTGTAACTGAGAATTAAATATATTTTATAATCAATAAAAGATTTTATTGATGAATAACCTTTCCTCACATTATCATGTTGACATGCATGAAATTTAGTAATAACCTAAGCTTTTCTCAAGTTAAAAAATTTCAATATTAAATAGTTTAACTTGGATTAGTTTAAGTTATCACTTCTGTCGAGCGTCCCGAGACGCACACGCTTTTTTTATTTTTATTAATGAAATCAAAGGTAAAACATTAAATTCTCAAAGCTTTTTTCAGCATTAATATCAAGCGCTAAGAATAGTTTATTAAACAATCTATTCAGTCTTTAATCTGAAGGGGTCATTTGCTTGACTACGTGCAAACTCTGATGCTGATCTGATTAGGTCTTACTTTCGAGTGCAAGGTTCTTCTCTTAAAGTATGCCATGCTAAATGTAACAACTACACGAAACTACTGCACAACCTCAGTTTACGGCATATTTTCATTAAGCTTCTCGTGCTTGGGGTTGGCCCGCTCTAAAGGATTTGCCACTGTTTGATAGAAAACAAAAGACCAAACCAAAGAAAGTGCATTCGTATCTTAAGAAAAGATGCATCTGAATGCACAAACAATCTGACTTTTGTGTTACTGACGAACATATCTTGACAGCTTATAACCAGTATTTTCTTTTTGCTGATTTTCCTTGTGCACTTCATCCACAGAGTGCGTCTGCTGCTTATTTCCTTTTTACATTTTCCTTTAATTCTTGACTTCTCAGCACTTTCTTGCATAATATATAACATCTCAACACTGCCACCTTGGAACGTTGGACCGTCGGAAGCCGCAATCATGTGCAGGCTTCGCAATCCCGAGCACCTTTTGAGGCGCCTAGGCTATTTCCTGTACAAGCGCTGTAAAGTAGAATCGGGCGGGGATGGCAAGTGGGCAAGTTTTGTACGAGGCTGGATGCAGGCTGATGGTCATGCTAGGTTGCTGACAAGTAAAGGGATTAAAGTGCGGGCGGCAGGCATACAAAATGCAACTTTAAGGATAATTGTGAGGCGAGGATTCGTAGCTTTTGTGCCAGTTTCACATTTGCTTGCGCATTAGAAACACACACAGGCGCAGCACAGACGCAGACAAACCGACAGTGTTGAGAGAGTCAAAGTGCAGCATAGTTATAAGTGTAAAATGCTAGCAAAATATATTGCACTTTATTTTTTTTATACCTTACGGCAAACAGCTTTGATGCGAAGTGAAGTGAAGGAACCAAGGTGAAAAGCATTTGCTGGCTCCATTAAAAGAGCCTTGCTTGCTCAGTAGAAATGATTTTCACAGAATTTGCCATGCCTTTTGTTTATGACATGTGAGATAGCTTGAGTTTCAATTTGTTGCAATATTTTGAAAGTGTGCGCATTATCTTCAACACATACACACGCGCATTTGTGGCAAGCAGTTTGAATAAAACCTTAAGTTTTAGGCACTTGAGCTGCATATGAGAAAACTTGTTGCTAACTTCAAGATAGCGGCAATGTCGATGCTAAGAATCTCTTCAGAGTCTTTTAATTGCACTCTTGCATGGCAAGTCTTTGGAAAAGTTTTGCATTTCGCGTTATTATGTGCCCACTTATAAAAGTTGGCCACAATGCAGCTTTTCAACTGCCTACATTTGCCTACTTCGAGTTTTTTATGATGCTCGCACAATATTGTGCGATAGTAGGTGTATTCTTTTAGCCACACATTTTAGCAACAACATGATTTACAAAACGCGACAATATGCGAAGCTCTTTTCCACAAGTTGTTAAAGCCCTCTACTGCAGCCTGACGAGTACTTGAAAAATTTTCCACAAGTTTTATAAATAAATGCACAATGATATCAAGCCTAAGGGCATGTGCATACGTAGCATTAAAGTAAGAATGGCCAATCAATTATTTGCTTTGAAAGTCTTAATTGAATGTATAGAAAATATCGACAGTATAAACATTTTCATGTGTTTTGCTCGTTTGTCTACGGCACATTTTACAAAACGAGTAATATTTCGAATGAGTATCTGCAACAAAGTATTTGCTTTGCAGTTAGCGCCTTTTGATCCGGCAACGTGTGCAACAAGCACCTTGTATATCCTAAGGCTAACATTCCAAAGTACGTATCGAATCCTTAAGCTAGAACTCAATTGCGCAGCTATTGAGACTTGTTGGCCGCAAACTTGTTGAAAGGCGGCTCATTGCAGGCTACTGTTTAAAAAAGTTGTTCGCATTTGTGCAGCTCAGAGCATTTCGAATAAGGCCAAATACAATCTGAAATGCAAAACGCCAATTATTTTTGCTCAACAACATGCCCTTTGAAGCTCATTCAGCTCAGAAATGAACGTCTGAAGTTGCGTTGACTGCTTTGAACTTCACAGCGTGTGTGTGTCGTTTGAAGTAGCCAAAATACAAATTTGCATTCATTTGGGAAAATTAAATTATGAGATTAAGAAACGAAACAAACAAAATTTTATTGATTGATTGAAGTTTAGTTTTCAGTGATTTAGCAACTCGCAGATTATTGTAAAGATACTTTTGTGCTTTTCGAATTTCTTACATTTTGCCTAAAACTTCACATAAAATTGTATTATACTTTATATATAATACAATCATGAGTTCTCGAAAGACAGGTGTGTATTTATTTTGTGGAATTCATGCAACCTTTTGAAGCACCGTTTTTGCTTTACAAGCTAGTTAAAAAAGTTTTTATTCAAGCAACACTTCAGTGATATATTATTGAATTAGTTTGAATGGACTTGCTACAACATAAGCACAAGTGCTGATAATCCCTGCGCCGTCTACATATAAAGCTTTGTGAGATGATGATAATCATAGTGATATAATGATGATTGTGCTGATTGTGATGATGACTATAAGAATGCTTGTAGTAAAAGAAATAGTTTTTATACATGTATTAATATGTAAATACTGAAGGCTTGTATTAAGTTATTTCGAAGAGAATTTCGAGAGACGTCTTAGGTAATATTCGAATTTTTAACGAAATGAAGAAGATGTGCGAAGATGAAAACTGCTCGGTACACAAATTTTGTTTTTGACAGAAGGTATTCGTTTGAAACTCCCTTCCTTCTTTCCTATATGAAATCCTCAACATATACTACGCAAGTTAGAAAACAAATTCTCTTTCGTTTAGGTGATGTAAGTCTGTTGGGTTTCGAAATTCTTATACACTCAGAAATGCATGAAGTACAAACATGTACTCACTTGTGCTCCCTACTGTATGAACACATTAAACTCCAATTAGAGGCATAAAGGCAGCCTTTGGGTTCATTCTCATATTTCAATGGCGACCTGGCCTCCCTGTGACGATGTCGCTGCGCCGAAATGCGCGTCCATTGTAAACAATGCGGTGTGACGCGGCATGACTTCCGAGACATGCTCGTTCGTTGGCAGTTACTGGCGCTTTCAGACTCTTGGGCGCTGCAGACGGCGCACTGCGCAGCATCCAGCCTGTCTGCACGTTACAGCCGCAAGCCGTGCCCGTGAGAGCGGCATGTGCAGCAGCATGCTTGCCAATTCATTGATAAAAATGCCAACATTTGGTCCTGCGAACTTAGTCGGTTTCGGACCACGAGCGCGTACAGCTGACGATTCAAAGCGACGGCGAAGTGGTTCAATAAACCCAAACAAGCTCAACAGGATAGAGTAAGCGCGTTCGTTAAAGCCGTGAACAAACGTGCGGAGGGGCGATCGCATTATTCAAGAGTTGCGCCATTGGTGGCACAAACGCCGCGGCGCGCCATCGTGTTCGCATCCAAATAACATGCAAATAATTTGTTTACAATTGAATGTGACACATATCTATATATATGTATGTAGTGTGTTCCGATTTCAATTCATATATATGTAGTGCAGTGTAGTGTAATAACTTGTAGCATCGAATATACAAAATAATGAAAAAATTATTAGGCGTCGATAAATATTGACAGCAGTGTTGGCAACGCGTCTCTGTGACGGGAGCGCACTTTACATCAAATTTATGCAAAATTATTGCAGGTTTTTTCCACGGTATATAAAATAATTGGAATTTTAGAAAAAAAAATCGCCGTAGAGCAGTCAGAGCGAAAACTACAAGCTGAGCAAAGTGCAGCAATTAATATACAACACTTGCGTGCAATTGCAAAAGAATACAACGCGCTGTAAACAATTAAACTGTTCTGCTGATAAGTGGAGAAGTGGATAATCCAATTAACAGGCAGGGAAAAAAGGTACGAGGATGAAAAGCAGTTAGCACAAATAAGGAAACAATTAGCCAAGCACAATAAATCCCCTATAGACATTAAAAAAAAAATATATTTGAAAATTGCATAAATAGATTTTACTTCGAGAAGTTGCTTGAGGAGGGGAGGCGCAGGCAGAAAAAATTGAGAACGAAAAATTGAAGAATTTAACTCTACTCGCACTAGTTTTAAAGATACATACGTATGTAGTCCCTTTTTGTGCATATGCTTTGCTGAAATACACGTCAAACACAGACGTCTTGACTTTAAATGAGTTTTTCTGAATGGCACATATTTTCGCAAACAAAATATTAAGAAACAATTATACGAACTGCTTAAAGGTTTACCAATAATTATATACAATTCTGCAGATTTTAAGTAGTATGTATAAAGAAGATTATGGTTTAAATTCCATATGAAAAAATACCCACCAGATTTCGTATAAAATCGAAAAGAAATAGAGTATCAAAAGAACATGATGTGTGCGTGATGTGGATCTCTACTCTCCGCCGCGCCCACTTTAAATTGCTAACTCTTGTTATATTTTTATCACGTTATTGGTTACATCCAATAAGCGAAAAAATACCGTTTTTTGGAAAATCTCAAAGTTATACCATTTTAACAACTTCAAATTCATTTTTCATTAAAGCTGCAACTTTTATTGGAGAATAAACTTCAAGCCAGAATAAAAAATTGGAGAGAAAAATGTATATGCAGCATAAGCCAAAGAGTTAACTTAGTTTTTAAGGCGAAAATATATTCGACTAAATTGTGGTTCATGCTCCAATGGTTTCAAACTCCTGCATGTTTTATTAAAATCTTCAAGAATTATGTTCGAAGTGCGGTCAAGCAAAGCAAAATGGCCTGCAGAAAGTGGACCGCCCGTGCGTTGGTCAGCCGCTCCCTTACTATGAGTGTGATATTCGAAAGTGCTCGGTCGTATTATTTTTCATTTCATCTCCTTAAGCAATAAAAAGTCGACTTTAACACTCAGTCAAAAAACTCGACAGCAAATCTGGCTAAATTTTCCCTGTTACAATTTCTTTCTGCATGCGTTCCTGTCTTGATTATACATATCACGTTTTAAAATAAAATTGCAGCTGTGCTGAGGCATTTATTGTCACAGTTTAAAATTAAGTGCTTTTTAATGAAACACCCAAATGAAGCGCAACGTTGCTAAAGCTTTTCACCTAATTAGCATTTAATCTGAAGCAACATTATGAAATCGATCCTTTGGCCAAGAGAGCTCTACATCTATGAATCATTCAACGAGCCTTTTTGCCGAGCCATGAGCATGTTGATTAGCAATTCATTGCATTACCGTAGTTTGCACAAGATAATTCAAGCAAATTCCAAATGAAACAGCCTCTACCATTGAACTGTCCACATGGGAGCCTCTTTTCCTTCGCACATAGCGCATTGCATTAATAGGTGACGTAGAGTGTGTGGGTAGATGACACCTTAGTAATTCAATGTGCCTTAATAATCCTTCTTGCTGGTATATCCTGCATGTTAGTTACTTTGTAACTTCTGATTGCTTAGCAGAGGAGGGCAGAATTATGTAACTTAATTCATCTGGGATTCATGCGTCAACACAGGCTCGTGTAAATAGATTAAAAAAAGGATATACGCGCACAGTCCACAGCGATTATAAAAATGCGCTTGCCTGCAAAAGCTTACTATTTTACAATAACAATTCATATGAGTGCAAAGAAATCAGAATCCAAAAAAAAAATCTTCATTTTAGTGATGCCTCGTATTTTATATATGTTATTTTATGTAACAACAACAAAATTTAGAATGTAGAGTAATAATGTTGCGATTTGTAGCAAACATTATTATTTGAATTAATTTTTGAATTGAATATTATGAGCATCCTCTACCACCAGAAGCCGCCACTCGAAAAATGCTTGCTACCAAAATAAATAATTTTTTAATATGCTGCTATTTCTTTTTGAAATTTCAGAGCCGCTTCGCTAAATATTTGATGTTTTGATTTAAAATAGTGAACAGTAAAGAGCGCCATCATATTTGTTCACTCCAAAATGAAATTTCAACAAAAATCCTAATCTCAGCTCCAGCCCATTGCATTTGAATGTGGCCAAAGCAGTTACATACAAAAGCTTCAAACTTTGCAACAAAATTTAAACGAGGCGCAAAACGGACTTTGCCACAAAGTTGCCAGCTGCAATATATTTGAAAAGGGTTTGATGAATTTTTCCAAAAAAGTTGCTGAAATATTCATTTGAAGAGCTTTAGCAGATATTATCAGCTGCCAGAAAAATGGCGAATTGAACAAACTCAAGCGCTTATAATTGGTATGCACGCAATATAGCGCTCTTTATGTGGGATGTGGCGGGCAGACGGAGAAAGATTTTTTGAGTGGCTTTTACCAAAACTTGTACGCTGCGAAAACTTTGTGTTCGTGAAACTTAATTGTAGCGTTCGGTTTGCAGTTTTTTTTGCCTCAAGTAGACTTAAACTTCGGATTCGAATAGATTATATAGATTTAACTTTATTCGTAGCATTCAAGAATCAAGAGCAGTTGGGATGATCGAAATATAAGTTCGAAAAATCATTGAAGCTGAATTTCGCAAGCAACTTGCTACAAATAATTTTAATTAGTTCGTGTTTGATGTAACGTTTTGCTTTCAGCTTTGCTGCTATTTATAGCTAATTATTGAGCTTCTCGCAAATGTTCACTGGTCGCATAAGTGATTATGTAAATCGAACGAGCTCCACTGTAAGTTTGCAAGCCTATAGGAAACAAAATTGTTTTTGTTTTCTATCTCCCGAATTCGACCATATTTTTCTAACGATAAACGCAAATATTTGGTTTCCGAGTATTTTATCCTTTTGTAGCACTTCAGCCGTATAGTCAAAAGGTCCAACTCACTGTGCGAAATGAGTAGCTATAAGCGGCTTATATACACACACACATATGCTAGCAACAGCAATTGAAATTTTCTGTCAGCTATGCCACGTTTCATTGTTTGTAGCAATGACTCCAATATTTTCCTTGCTTTGGCCAATGCTGATACACATCGACAGCTTCACTCAGAAGTAGGCTAACAATACGAGTATGTAGGAAAAGTGGATGTGTTGTTCATATAGCGAAAGCCTCCGCAGAATATGAAAGAGATAGGAGACAAGAAGAATATTTTTGCAGAATTTTGATGTATTACACACACATATCTACTTCATACACAACTACTTCATACAGCATATATGTATGTACGTGTATTCACGTTAGCGGGCGCTCGATTGTATAAACAATGAATATTATGAGCATCCACAAGAATGAAAAGGAACAATTTTTAAAAATTTTCCACAGAAAGCTTTAAAGAATAAATATAGTTTTTGGTCGAAGAAGAAGCAAGTAAGAAGTTTTCCAGCATGCAGACAAGCATTTTTTCATTGTCATATCTGATTACTAAATTCGCTTTTAAAGAAACCTTTTTGAAATATTTGCAAAGATCGTTTGCAGGAAAACCCCAGAAGAAAAAAAATATAGGCACCACAAATTGTTCAAGTTTCAGTAAATATATTTAAATGCAAATTTCTTAAAATTCTATTGAACACATATTTAAGTTCAAGTCTAAGGTTTTATATGTAAAATTCTTTAAAAAAACTCTTTTCACGACTGAACAGGAAACTTTAAACAATTTAATAAACTTTCTCTTAGTGAAGACGCCTGGCCTAAAGCACTACATCATTCATATATTCGAGGCTCTATTCTATCTATATGCGCGGTGTGCTCGAAAAAACAAGCGCAGGGCCAGATTTCAGTACAAGAGCCCAACCTCATATTATGAGTGTGTGTCTGTTGTAACCGCAGTGCAACGAGAGATCTAGTGAAAAACGTAAGCGCATACGTAAGCGAGCATTTTTCATGTGAATGCCGGCAACAAGATTAAAGCTCGGCTGAATTAACCGCGGCAACTGCCACTGTGAAGCCAGCCGCCACTCAAGAGTCAACAGGCAGCGTTCACGGCGTTGACAGCGCGTCAAGTCAACTTTTCACGTGTTTCGTGTTTGTGGTCAAGCCTGAGCGCCCTCTCTCTCTTTAGCCGCCTGTCACTCGACACAAGCACGGTAAATGAGAAGTACCACACGCACGCTAAACACCAACATACACACACACACAAACATATAATTGTGCATAAATATAAGAAGATGTCATGCAATTTGCCGTTCAGCTGGCTGAGGCTGAGTCGACGATGGAAACGTGCATTTGCCGCCGCTGCCGGTGCCGGGGACTAACAAGTGACGCAGCACTTGATGCTGCCACACTTGCTGCTGCTTTCGCTGCCAACTGACAGCATAAGCCTTGCATGCCTTCACCTTGTTCACAACGACTTGAGCAACGAACTGCATACCATAAATCAATATTTCGTATAGTGCCACAAGTGGCATGTAAGTACTTGAGAATGCATTGATTTCATGTGAAAAAGAGGGGTGCAACAAACTGAATTTATACAAAATTGTATGTTTCATTGCTCCTAAACAAACTACTACATGAAATATGGAAGAAAAAATTGCTTGATATAAAATTTAAAGCAAAGCCAAAAGCGAGTTTGATATAAGCCTTAAAATATCATTTAATATCCAATTGAAAATAAAAACATAAGCAAGACAATATACAGTTGAAATCAAAATGATCAACTTTTCAACAGCGAAACTGTTTGAACTGATAGCAACCATCTCAAAAATTTTCAGCATTATCAATTTGTTATCAACTGGCTTTCCAGTGCCTTAGTATCGCTATATACCTTTGATCAAACCTACCTTTGATACTAAGCTCGAGGCAAGTGTTGATAGCAATTTGGCAAAATTGTGTTTTAATTAAAAGCAAAGATTTGAGAAAGTCCGTTCATTTGATAAATTATGTAAAACAAATTCAAAAGCGAAGGCTTGATAAAATTTAATTTCACACTGAAAACAATGCACAAAGCAAGTTGTTTGTTTTTTATATGATTTCAAATCGAAAATAATGCTTTTATTAAAATCAACAACTTTAAAACTTTTTTCTAGGTCGAGCTTTGAGTCCACACAAAAAATGTATATAGTCTAAGAGACATTTAATATCTGCTATCTCAAGGCGATTTTCTGCTAAGAATTATACTTTGCCATTGCTTTAATTGTATTAATTAAAATAATTCTAATTGTAATTCTTAAAATGAGGCTTTCAGGTAGTCGAATTGTTATTGATACTCGTATCAACCGCTGGGATTTCTCTTTTCAGTTTCAGTTTTGGTATTCAAAAGCTTAAAACAATCAAGAACAAAGTATTATCTATAATTTCCGCTTAGTCTTCTCAGAAAATATGACAAGCAGATTCTTGAAGCAGACACAAATATTATTTCGATGTGATAGGCAAATTGGCATCCACACAATGCGCAGCATACAGCCAATTTTTGCTATTGTTTTGCAATACACAAACCAACAGACAGACAGACAGACAGACAGCATACAATAGCGCCAAGTTTGCGACTTGCCTGGCTGCCACATGCCGCCACAATGCGCACCAACTTCTGTGGCAACATAGAACTCTTACAAACTTGTACTTTTGTTTTGTCTTTTGGTGTGGGGTTTGGATATGTGGGAGTGTGAGGGCGTGTAAGTGTGCACTTAAATGATTACTTTGGCGCCTCATAATTTCTGTCAAGTAACAATGCATGTTATAGCATATTATAAGTAGCTAATCCTTATATTAACGCCTTCACAAACACACTTTTGAGTTTGGGTGTCTTTTTTCTTTTCTCAGAAATTCGCAAAGCCTTATTTTGAGTTTCGCTCGAAACGTTGTTTCTCATTAAAATTAATTTGCTCACCTTTCTCCAACTGCAGGACTCTTTTGCAAAATTTGTGCGCCACTTGCCAACAATTTTTTTCGAGACGAGTAATTTAGTATTTGCAATTATTTTTCATACTTATAATTATTCGCTGGCAAGACTTATTTACAACCACTTTCTGTACATGCATAATTTGAAGCCTTCTTGTCCTGCAAATTAAATGTGCCTCAAATTATGTTAATTATGCGAGAGTAAATGGCTGAGCGAACTCATTACGTGCACTTGGCATATGTATGTGCATAAATACGCATACATGCACATTGGCTGCTTTGAAGAGCCAAGTGTAATGTGTAGTTTTTGAGTGAGCGTTAACCCCCTAAGCTGTGCATGTAATTATGTATGTATATACATACATAGTTGTTAAATAGGTAGTTGCGTTTATGCACTACATTCCAGCTGGCACACATTTACTAGCCTACTTAAATATGGCACTAGCTGCGCCGAATATACATACATATATACGTACATACATATGTTCGAATAAAAGCCACAACTTTTAAAAGCTACTGATAAAGTATGAATATTACAAATTATATGTGTGTATGTAAATGTCTGGAAATTTCTGCGCCGTAATTTGAGGCAAATCTTTTTAGCATTAATAAGAAAGTTAAGAATAACTAAATTCCATAGAAAAAATTTTATGTGAATGCTTAGTTAAAATAAATACGCTTGGTCTGCAAAATAAGTTTACTATAAAATTGAATGCCGGCACATCAAGGAATCGAAGGTTTCGAAAAAGCGGGAATGTTATCAAAGCATAGGATAAAACTTGTTTCAGACCACTTCCATAATATGTAAAGTGGAAACCGTTGCAGGCAGTCTGCAGCTGAACCGGCTACTAGTATCGGCGAGAGTGGAATTGTAGCATTGCTGCCTGTACTATAATTTAAGTCATGCAGTTTTAGCAGCTTGTTCGACAAGCATACATACATACATAAATACCATTCGTGCTTTTATACGAATGGCGATATATTTGATGATAACATTGTATGTAGTAACGATGCTCTCCCTGTGGACGATTAAATATGGCAAAGAGTTGAATCAAAACAAAGTTTGACTAGCAAAAAAGGTCAGCATTTCAGAATCAAAAATGCATATTTTATAATAAAACGCAACAACAAAATGCACAAGCGTGTGTGTGTCGAGCAGCAAAGATCTTTCGGAACTTTAAACTTTTTTTGCTAGTATGAATTTCTGAGAAGACAAAACTCTTTCAACTTTCAAAAAAGTTAATGTCTCACAAGGATTCTCAGAGGTGGTTTTCAAACATTTTACACTACCGCAATTTTTGCTTAAAGCGATATTCAAAAGCAAGTTGGTTTGCCACAAGAGAACTTCATTATTTACATATATAAGAGGACAGAGTTAGAAAAGGAATGTGCCCAAAAAGTTCATAAGAGCGTATTCGGTATAAGCAATGATATACATAAGTAAAGTGTCATCTCCCTCATTTTTATATGTTTTTCAGAAAAATTAGTCTGCTATAACACATCAAAAGAAACGAAATTCTTTGCATGGCAGATACATAAGTATATCGAATGCTCGAGAAGCCAAAGCCATAATTGGCATTTAGTCTAATGTACAAGCGAAGTCAATAAAACCGCAGCAATTAAACGCTACATTACGTCATCAAATGCCGGCACAATTGTTAAAAGCCACATCAGTATTTCCTTTTTCATTATCCTGGAATAAGTGCAGTTGTACTTGAAATGAGCTTGTGCGATTTTATAACGGCCACCGCGTGCCCTCGCTACGGCGGCGTGGCACGTGCAACGAAGTAAACAACATACGAGAAACGAACACTCATAAAAGGTCTTGACTTTGCCGGATGCCAGCATGTCTGCAATGCACTTCAACGACAGCATTGGGGGCAGCATTAACAACAGTGGTTACTACGGCAACAGCAATATCGTTGCTGTCGTCGCAACAATGGCGCTGCCGCATCAGTTGGTCATCGATGCCGCCACCGGCGTGCCATGGAACCAATCAACGCCGCACGAGCAGAACCTAATTGATGCAGTGGATTTGGGAAATGAAACGTTAAGGTAAGGCAAACAATCTAATTCAATTGCCACGCTTGCCATCCGCTGACATTCGTGCAAATCACTTTCTAGAGCATTTCATGCGAATGCAACGCTGCCGTTTTTCCATTAGTGCATTGCTTCGAGTCATTGCAGCATTGCATACATTTAATTATTCAAGTCGATTTACACGTTTGGTAATTTTAAGCAATTTTCAGCGTACGATTTTGATTACAAACTTTGGCTAAACAATAATTTTTTACTAATACTAAAAAGTTGCAATCTGAAGATAAAGAGATAAAGTGTAAACATATGCAATGAATATGCAATTTTGATTACAAATATATTTCTAAGAAACTCATCACTCAAATATCTTTTCAGAATAAGTTTGATTAATTAACAAATGTATTTGTGGGCTGCCAAAACAGTAAACGGCCAGCTTGCTTATACCGTTATACCAAACGTTTCGGTTAGCGCCAATACGAAGTTTCCGTTAGATTATGCACAGATTATAGCTCATGTGATTTTGCATTCCTTTTCTATATACACATAAGTTTTTAGCAATGTTTTTGCGTAACTATTTGTGCGATTGCTTCGGTTGAACTAGCGAAAAATGCTAGAAAGTAAAGAATATTAGTTATTTGTAGCAAAAGTATGCCCGATCAGAAATATTTCAGTGACGAATTAGCTTTTTTTTAAAACATATGCGAGGTAAAGCAGCTAAATAGAAAGATGCTGTGCATAAACCATTTGGAGAAAAAAAGGAATAATTATGAGTTTGCATATTTCTTTATTAATTTCACACAGCCCTTAACACTTTTCATTGTATTTAGAATTTACATACATTCTCTTCATGCATTTAAACAAAAAAGTTTAAAAAAATATGCAGCACAGGCAAAAACTAATCTCTCAATTTTGTGTCGTTTTCCCTTTGCAGCAGATATCCCGCACTTGTGCACTTTCGTGGCGAATACGACGTCTCATTTATAACAAAAATAAATCCCTTTTGGCTGCAATTCCAACCGCCGAGCACACAAACCTACTACATTATGGCCATCTTATATATCATCATATCCAGTGTGGGCTGCATTGGCAACGCACTCGTCATAATCATGTTCATACGGTGAGCAACGAAGGTGCATCACACACATTTGACACGCTCGCCTCTATCTGTGCTATGCATTTATTATTTATGAGTTAAATCGTTGCCGTTGGTAGTGGCAGTAGCAGGCGTCAGGGGAAGCGTCAACACGAAAAACGCTGTCAGCAAATTCGAACAACAGCACCTGCTGGCAGCCGCTACATATTTGCTGAGATGCATCTGCCGGCAATAGTCAGCACATTAACCAGCTGAGAGGTTGTGTCTTCCATGCACTTCTAGTGAATAATGATGCACACAACCAATACAATAGCGTTTGCATTATTGCGCATTGGAGGCGTTGGGTGCCAATTCAAATCAGCATGCATGTGCATTTCTCAACCATTTCCGCATCTTCCTTGTTTGTCCTTAACAGTTTCATTATTGAAAGGATTCCATTTCGATTAAAAAATCAATATTTCGATTTAGCTCATTAAAATAATGACCAATTAACACGTGTGAGTTTAGGGAATCTGACAAATAATTTGGGTTTCTTTGTTTCAAAAAAGATAAAGGATCTGCATTAAACTCAAATTCTTAGGAAAACCGAATTTTTGAAGGAACACATCAACACACAATAGAATATTTTAAGAAAAAAAATAAGCTTTGTTACAGAAATTTACAACAACAGTGAAGCCTGCTAAATGGAACCAGCGATATACGAACCAAAACATATGACAGCTTTTTAGGCATATTCAAACTGGAATTGATGCTCACTTTAATTTGACAGCTTTTCAATTCCAAGCTTGACAATCGCTGAGATATATATCGTATCAGCTGATTTGGCTCTACTTTTTCATGGCTCTCTCCTTAAACTGTACTAGTGTGCATTATTTTACTATTATAAAATTAGATTTAATTACAAACATCTATTAATATATTTTCTCGCATTTCCTCCATGCAGCTGTAAATCCCTGCGCACACCCGCCAACACTTTAGTCATCAATCTGGCTGTAAGCGACTTTTTAATGTTGGCCAAATGTCCTATAGCTATTTACAATAATTTTAAAGAAGGACCCGCCTTGGGTGAATTCGGTAAGTATTCGTATTCATTGCCAGCTTCACTACAAAGACAAAACGAAAATCATTATCCTGCAAAAGATTTTTCGGCAGAACATATCATCTATATTGTTTCGATATCGTTAAGTATTGCAAAAAAGAAAAAAAAATTTATCGATAATTATGAATTTCTTGAAAAATTTTGTATTTCTGATATTCGAATCATAATCGAAACAATGTTATCACATTGTCGGTATTATCTCAATATTGGACCGAGATTAGTTTATTTCAAATATTCCATAATTTTAGAAAAATATCTCAACTATTATTTTCAACTTTATTTTCATAACACCCAATCATTTAGCATGCTGCATGTACGGCTTCCTGGGCGGCCTCAGTGGCACCGCATCCATTGGCACGCTCACCGCTATAGCCATCGACCGATACAACGTGGTCGTGCATCCGTTGGATCCGCTGCGTAGAACAGCCAAGCTACCAGCGTACGTGATTATAGCGTTCATTTGGATTTACAGTTTCACATTCTCCGTGATTCCCGCGCTCGACATCGGCCTGTCCGTGTATGTGCCCGAGGGCTTTCTCACAACCTGCAGCTTTGATTATCTCAACCAGGATACAGAGGCGCGCATTTTCATGTTTACCTTTTTCGTGGCGGCCTGGTGCTTTCCGCTCTGTGCGATTTGCTACTCATATTTCTACATACTGAAAGTGGTGTACGCTGCGAATCGCATACAGTCCAGCAAGGATAAGAACAAGACTGAACAGAAGTTGGCCATTATTGTGGTGGGCATTATTGGCATGTGGTTTCTGGCGTGGACGCCCTACTCCATTGTCGCCATGCTAGGCGTCTTCGGCAAGGAGCAGTACATTACACCGTTAGGCTCCATGATACCGGCGCTCTTCTGCAAGACGGCAGCCTGCATCGATCCCTACATTTATGCGGCGACTCATCCGCGATTTCGCATGGAGTTTCGCCGTTTTCTACATGGTCCCAAAAATTTCCGACGTTCGTCCACCACCAGATCTTCGTACGCGACGAGATCGTGTCGCCTGCGTACGATCAGTGATGCTGAAGTGCGTACACGCTCGGTGGAAAATTACAAGAACAACCACTTAACTATTGTACCTGAGGATACCGAAGAGAATGAAGAAGAATTCATGATTGTGACGGAGGAATTGCGTGAGCTCAGCACTAATTTGGGTCAGAGTAGATTCTAATCGCAGAATCTGATCGCAGTGACGAGTTTGCTAAGAAATACATGGGCCTTAGATTTAGGCAAAAATCCGATTTTTTAAGGTTTATGTCTTGTTAAAAGAATTACGATTCCTCACGAAGTAGGGCGCAACTGATCTGGTGAAAAGATTTGCTCTGAACAACAGAAAAAAACATAGAGAGGTAGTAGCAAATGTATTGCTGGTCAGAGTAAATTTGCTCGTTTACCCTTCTGCCACACCAGTTGCCCCGCTTCATGAATACCGAATACCAAACTATACGATTTTGATTTTAATTTGTGTAGTCTAACCTAACCCACCACACATACATATATAATTAGAGTAAAAGATAACGACGATTCCGATCAAGAGCAGATCAAGTTTGAAAAATATAATTTTGGATAAAAGAATTTGAAATGTGAAATGAATAAGGCGAATGAAAACTTGAATAGCATAAAAGTTTTGACATGCCGGAAGAGACTATAGAAAAAACTAAAAATCGAACCAAGTTGACTTCAGCTGCTTTTGAGCGTAGTCATTCGATTACAACAATGTACAACGTTAATTTGAATAGCTCTAAGTCAACACATACATACATACATACGTAATGAGTGCAATATATACATATATGTAAAAGATGGGCGCATAGACACATGCATATATTTTATAAACATTTTACAGTATATAAGTAATTCGTAAGCAAGTGACTTTTTAAGCATTAATATTATTCATTTAAAGAGCTTAAAATGTAACAACGGATTTAGTCGAATAGCATAAATTGTAATTATATTACTTGACGAGCTTATTCCCAAATGAGATTTAGCTACTATTCACAAAACATTCACTGCAGAATTACCTTTACAGTATTGCTCCCTCACTTTGCCTTCGACCCTAAGAAATCGCGAGCATTTGCAGTTGTTGTTAGGGGGGGCCATTGTTAGGGGTAACTTATTAAAATTCATTGTTTTGCTTTTTTTTGCTGCTTTTTACCTACTATTTATGTTTTGAATTAATTACGCAACTTGTAGTATATGAATGAAAATGTAAAATATGGCCTTTTTTATTGTTGTATGCGTGCTTTTGGCTTAATGCAGAATGTCAAATGTATCTCGTAAGTCTCTTGTACTTGTTATTGCTGTTGTTGTTATTGTATTGTAGTTGGCATAGTAATTGTTGTCATTGTTTTAGTTTTTGTTATTACATACAATACAGATACTTTCGTATTCGACCACTGAGCATGCCAGAAGCTGCAACAACGGATGTGCTGCGGATTTGTTTGCGGCATACGCGCATGCTAATGCACCGCAAAGTGCCCACAAGGGCCACATGCATGAATACACCGTAAAAACCGCGCAATTATTGTACGAAACCAGCAAAAAAAATATCAATCTAAAATTACATACATATATGCGGAATGCGACGGCTTCGTAATCAACGAAAATTATTGTGATTTTGAAATGTGAGCTGTTAGTGGCATATGCAAAAATCCATTCACTCGTATCCACACACACAAACACACACACACACACACACACACACACAATCAACAGCATAATCACATGCAAATAGAAATATGTACTAGTAATTGCATTAGCCATCTTCAGCTCATACAAAAATATTGCTGGATTCAGCTATCACAGCCGTTAGCTGTGAATTTTGTAAATTATTTGGCTTTTTTTGAAATTCACCAATCATGCTGCAGTACAAGTTTGCTTTCGGCTATATCGTCTTCATACCAAAACAAACTCTTCAGTCTTGCCTGCAGCTTTGAGCAGCACTGAATAGCGGCATAATTGTGCACTCAATGAGCTTGGGAAAATATTTTAAGGAGCCGCGGTGGCTCAGTGGACAGTGGACTTGGTCGCTGATGCGGAATCGCCCCGGTTCAACCATCAGCCGGGGCGCATAACATCTAATACAAAGAGAATTTGTTTTCAAATTGTTTCTTTGCGCGGCGCCACTTCTCGCGATGAATCCGAGAATATTCTCCGAGAATATTCTTTGCCATGAAAAGCTTCTCTCCACCCATGCGGATTCGGTTAATGTAGGTCCCGTTAATTTGTGCAAAAATATAACAAGCACACACAAGCTAATGCGAGAAAGCTAGGCCTAAGCCCACACGGGCTGTTGCGCCAATCAATTAATTATAAAATTAAACATTTTCCCAACGAATGTCTTAAGTTTTAAATTTCGATAGAGAAAATCCACAAATTAACAAACAAAGAAACTATCTTGTAAATCCTTCATGATTTATTATAAGTACAAATTATTTATTTTCCTACACGCTTATGTGGGTACAAAACACATACAAAATCACAAGAAATAGATGCATGATTGTAAAATTGTAGATACAACAACAAATGTACGCAAACATTTGCAAATTTTTAGTACTCTTAAAGTTGCAATAGTTTTTTCTGAAATACAATAATTATTTGTGTATTTTGCATGCCAATGCAATTTGTTTGTTCAAAGGAAGTTATACATATATGTACGGTTGACATTGTTTAAGTAATAACCTTTTATTAAAAAGTATAATTATTAAGGCAAACAAAACCAATGAAAAAAGGTATACTCAAAGAAATAAGTTTGTAGTGTTAACAAAAGTGTAAGTCGTGATTATTGATCATTTATTTCAAACTTACCTAATAATAACTAATTAATTAGTTATTGTGTTGAATTTTTTTCAACAAATAAATTATAAATGTAAAGCAGACACACATGTACAATGTATATATATAGCGAATTCTGTTTTTATAAGTGTACCTACAAGCTACATACATACATACAATAAATTGTAGTATATACATATGTATATATATAAACAAAAATAAAAGAAAGATAACATCAATTAAATTATGTGTTACAGATAGCTTCTATATTTTTGTTAAATTTACAATATTAGCATAAAATATAAAATGATAGCATGACATGAGTACTGTTTCTTGAAACCGAAACACATGCCCTACACTTGGATAGAGCATACTTTTCCCCGCAGGTGCTTGTTTGTAACACCAGAAACTTCTTTTACCTACATAACTATAAAAGTATTGAACATGCATTGCTAAACACGTCTGTAAAACTACAAAAACATTCATGATTTGTATTATTTGCCATTAAAATAAAATAATAAAGAAACTTATTTTTTAGTACTTGTTGTAATTTTAATTTAGTTCATCTTCAACCGACACTTATTGTTTGGTTTGTGGAAAGCTTGATTGATGTAATTATCAATAAATAATGCGCATTTTATTAGAACTGGTTCACACCATTTATAAGCCCCATCGAAAATGCTGCTAAGTGAAAATTTACAGCTACGGTGCGAATCATTTTCTGCATATTAAATCAACTAAAATTTAGTTATACCAACGAATTGAATTTAGTTATACCATTCATAGCATGCACATCTTTCGTATATGAAATTTTTCTATGAAGGGTCGTAATGTTATGACATGTACTTACGCACACATGCAACAGATTTGCACGTTTATTTGACGTTACAATTAAAAGTTTGTATAATAGAAAGAATAGTTTTTATTCGGACTGACTTGGCAAAGAGAAATGACAATTGTTGTCTATTTGTATAATATTTTTTGACCATTACAGTACCAAAAGATAAAGTTTCGAACTTGATTTTGTGCTATTTAGAAACAAATACAAGTGCGAATAAGTCATGTACATATGTAGTTGTGCAATATTTAATCGCATATTACAAGCTGAAATTTCTTGATTAAAGTGACGCCTCTACCATCATAATTAAATTGTATTGAGCGGTTTAATGGCAATATTCATTGATGCTTTACTAAAATTGCGTATATTAAATTTTGCAATGCACACATATGCACAAATGACACATACACATGCGGCTTTTGTGCATGCATGTGCATGTGCAAGTGTAAATGTAAATATTATAAAATCATAAAACACTAGCACGGAGAATGAGCGCATTACACTTTTACAACTACTACATGCACACACACACACACACTCACACATGTGCTCGCAGATTTACTCACACGCACACATGTTAATGGCTATGCATTTGCATAATAGCTGCTTATGCACCTTTAAGTTGCCATATAACAGTGATTAATGCATACACACAAATGCCAACGTATAAGCTTGTATGCATAGTCAGATATGCGCATAATTATTTAGTGTGTGCAGTTGTCATACATTTTTAAAATTAATAAAATTTCCAGAAATTATAAAATGCATGATTTTCTTACAACAACATACCCTTTTTTATAAGGTTATATAAATATGTGGTTGCGCATAGTTCGAAATAGTGAAATAGTGCTTGCAAATTTAACTTTTATTGAATATTCCGCAATGTGCACTACTGCCATCTTTCCCTAGTCTCATATGCTCAGCTTCAAGCACAAGTTTCAGAGCAGTCGCTTAAGCTTTAATCTTCGTTTAACTACCACATGTGCAGCAGAATGTTTGCTAAAGTGAAACTTGAGCACGAAATTACGATTAAGCGGTCACTGACACTTAAACGCAAACGAATTTAGTTAGTTTCAATTAGCAGCTCATTATTCAAATTAAGTAATTGCTTTGAAATTGCTTTAAATAAAAAGATTTGTTATCGGAATGCGCTGCTACTTAACTATAGTACACAGAACGATTATCTTATGCCGCAGCAATTGCTTTGGAAGTGTAATCTTAAGTAATTAATTTGCGGTAGTAAACAGCAGCAACAAAGCTGCAGATTGCAAAAACAATTTTGCTGAAATTTCAGCGGCTTCTATTATGAGGCCTGCTGTTGACTGTTTACGCTGCACGGTTCTGTTCCGATTTACTCAGCTATTAACATTTGCATTTATATTCTCTTTGAGAGGCGCAAGATTTCCACGTGCTATTACTTGAGCTGTTAATTTCATTTGCAGCTAAAACAATTTTCAAGAGTGCTCACATTATGTTCTACACATAAGAAGTAGTTGCTTAAGACACTTCTTATTTCTGCTCAAATAGTACAATAGTCCAAATTACATAATCATCTTTCGGAACTCCCCAAAATGAAGGTCGGAACAAATGGTTATAGCGTGATTAACTGTTGCAAAATAAAAGCTTTTTCGTAACATTCACTGTGTTTTGAATAAAGGTCGTCAGAGCAATTTCAGAACCTGAAGCAGTGAAGCATTTTTGTAAAAAATCATTTCACTAATATTCAACATATGGACATCGTGCAATGGTGCCTAGCTTTCACTTAAAAGAGCTGAATTGAAAAGTGCGGTAAGTCTGAAACTTAAATTTTCAAAGGTAAAGATTTTAAATAGCTTTTAACTTCTCTTCTCATATTATATTGATTTTGCTAAAAGGAAAGTTGTCTGCTTAGTTTCAGATTAGCTGGATAGAGCTGTAAATAAGGCAGACATTACTAAGTATTTCCTACTGACTTTATAACTTCAAATATATATATAATATGATATAGGAATTTAGTATTAATTAATCATAAAATATGAACTTCAGTTATTATTCTTTTCATATAGTACTGATTTGTATTGTACCGAAAAGATGATCACCATATTTATATATGGCTTATTATAAACTTCACTTATGATAAACCATTTGCTGGTACCCCGCACTTCGCTTTAAGCCAAAAATGCTGCACTATTTAAATGCCTAAAATATTGAATAGTAACTTCAAACGCCGACAGACTCACTTGGCAACTCTACTGAGCACTGTTAACCGTTTTAACATGCTATTAACAGCAATGCCTAAAGAGACTCTCTTCATTCTCTCTCGCTCTGGTAACGTGCGCGCTGTACAATCCTTGGGAAATTTATTTTCCGAATTAAAGTTCTTCACAGCTAAAGCAGAGTGGTAGCGCGGGGGCGCAGAGTACAATTTGGTCTTACATCTGCATCTGCAGAACGCACGAGAGCGCGATACACACGCACGCACCTCAGTGCCAGTCAATTTTCGCAGCGTCTTCTGCCTGTTTCGTTTGTATTCGGCTGGGATCTGTCTGCAGTTGGCCAAAAAATCGGTTTAATGAATTTTCGCACAGTCGAAAAAAGTGGCATTGCCATTTAGTGAGGAATGTGCGTGCGGCTAGTTGGTAAAATAAAAGCAATTGCAATGCAATTATCGAAGTGCACGGGCGGCCGAAAAGTTTGTGCGACTTGGGAATATTGTGGCTTTTGTGTGTGCGTGTTAGAGCAGAGACTGCGGTTGCAGCGCTATGGCATTCATTCAGGGAGTCTGTGAAATATTTGCAAGAAATATTCATTCATTATATTTATTGGAAATGCAGAAAAAAGCAACACATTCAATTACAAAAGCAAACAAATTTGTTGTGGCACGTATAAATGCCAGCGCACTGCCTTCTCAGCGCTGCATCGATTTTCGAGCAAAGTAATTGAGAAAATTGCATATTTTTTTAGGTTTACAATGTAATCGAAAAATGGGCTTTTGCAAATTGCTAGAAAGTCAAAAACATATATTAAAGGCATAGGCAAAAGCGAAAAATGTGAAAATGTGTATCTCGTCCTGCAACATCTGTATCTTGTGTATCGCACAGGATTTTTGCTGAACACTGTCGCTGTGTTGCTGTTTGGTGTCTGCTATTGCTGTTCATGTTGTTGTTGATGTCGCGTTGTTGTCATCGGGTTGTTGTTGCGCTGCGAAGCCGGTTGCATGATATGCGCTCGTTGCTACAGCAGCTACATTCACTGTTATGGCCTCGTAATGATAACAGGCATGTGCGTGGGCGTCTGCATGTGTGTGTGAGTGTGTGCGAAAACTGCTGCAAAAGGCACGTGTGTGTTATCCAAAACAAACCCACAATAAGTTATTGACTAAACAAAGTTGTGAACCCGGTTGCTAAAAAAATAAACAACACGCTACGATAAGCTACCGTCCTCCTTGCCGCCACCCCCACCACCATCCGCGCTACAAGCAACTGTTTCTGTGGCGATTCAGCTGTTGTCATCAAACGCCAAATATTTTTTGTTTATTTTTAAAGAAGATTGCATCGCAAGTACTTGCTTAATATCTGTGCTATATTTTATCGAACAAAAAGCGGAAAATGTAACAGTGCTTAAATATGGATTTGATTTCGGGCTACCAAAAATGACTTCTTCTATACGCATATAGATACTATATATAAGCGCAGTGCATGCTTTGGACAGTTATTCGCATATCTTTAAATAGCTCATATGAAGAACCGTGTTCAACGTGGCGTATGCGCAACCTCTAATTGTGCTCATCAACGGGCAATGCCGATCTAATTGAAGCATGATTATGACAAATTTAAGTTTATTGCAAATGAAGTGCACAGTAATAATAAAAATATAAATTTATAGGGAAGCAGCGACATAAAGATATATTTTGCCCGCTCTCAAGAACCTACCTACAACTAATTACTTAAACTTTTGTTAATTGAAAAGCCACTACTATGAATAAGAATGCATTTCTTCAAAGCCTTCAAATATATTATGCTACAGCTACGTGGCACAAAGCTAGGAGGGACTTAAGTCACAGTAAAATGTTTCGTACAATATTTGTAAATGTACATAGTATTTTAAAATAATTGCAAAAACTATTCAGCAAGCCACTCTGCCCGCGTCTAACAAAAAATATTTTCATTTTAAGCCAAAATAACAATAAACCGCCCGCACACAAAATATTTATGCGTGTGTTTGTTGTGTGTGTGCTATGAAATATGACAGTGCAATTTTAATTTCCCCAAAGTAACGCCAGCGCGTACCGAACCAAGCTCGTGGTGAGCAACAACCATCATGGCACATACATATATACATACATACAACGCGGCTATGAAGCCAGCTATTCGTCGCATCATCGAACCAACGAGGGAGGCATCCAACCATATTGCTTCGGTAGCAATCTGACGAGAGCTGTGAAATACATCGATATGAAAAAGATTATGTTTGCACTGAGGAGCTCCCTCACGCCAATAGCACTTTTTGCTGATTGCATTTTTTCGATTAATTGCATATGCAGTACCAGTGTTTATTATACGCAATCAGGCACATTTTGTAAAGATGATGCTTTAGTTGTTGCCGAAAACTGTGCGCCACATATGCAAAAGTAGAGTGGCGAGTGATCTATCTATCAGTACCAACAAATATAGCAATATGTATTTGGCTCGACTTTTAATCTGGACTGTAAACTGTTATTGAACTGAACTATTTTTGAAAGGTACCATCTACAATTTTAATGGAACTGAATCAGTTTTGTCTGCCCAATCGAACTACGAACTAAAACAACTTTCTCAAAGAAGTCGCAGTTCTGCTTTAAAGAAACTTTAAAATATCATTAGCTAAAAATTTTATTTTATTTTTTAAGCTTCATATCACTGGCAATAATTCTGTTGACTAGTTATTTCTTTTCTACATCCATATGTAACTTTTCTATACTTCAGAAAGCCAAAAACGCTCACAAATATTTTGTTTTAAAAAGAAGCGTAAATTTTGCTAGCCCCCGCTGCATTTTTTCTGCGGCATTTTTTTACTTTCAAAGTAAAAAAATTAATGTTATCCATTTGCATCATATTTTTGGCGATTTCAGTTTTCAGCTTTTTGGTTTACACGTTTTGTTGTTGTTATTGTACATTCTATCGATTTGTTGTGGCATTCTTGTTAGTTCCCTATGACTTTTGTTGTTACAGTGTTTTGATTTTTTTTGCATTTCTTGTAAGCTGTCAGTTTTTATTATTTACATGTTTTTCCATATTCATGCTATGCTGTCAAACAAACGATGTGTAGTTTTTTCACCTGCATCAACGCAGTTCGCTCGCACACACACAATCACTTCTGAGCTTGTTGGATTTTCACAAAACTATAGAATAGTACATGTAAATGATGATTTCGAGCCAGGTGAGTTATGAGGTGCTTGTTGTTCAACAGCTTCTGCTTTTTGTTCAAAGGTTCGACTTGGCAAAACATCATTTGTAAAATTTCAAATAAATGTTATCAAAATGCATTTAATCATTTTAACATGACTGCAAGCATTAACACGTTTATGTAGCGGCTTCTTCACATGCTTACATACATCAACAATATGCCTCTGCTGATACTGAAAAAAAATAAGTTTTAGTAAAAGCAACTTCGATGCATTTCGAATGGCAATTTTCTACTACAAACTCCTCAAATGGCAACGCTTGGCATTTCCAACTAAAGAAGGCGCTCGTTAATTAGGGTTGCCTGCAGAAAATCTCTACGTCAGATCCAAACGGATTGTTTATGACCAATCAACTAGAAAATTAAGAATATTGCTGAAATGAATAGCCAACCCATCCCATTATCCATCACATTGGTTTAATGTTCATCCAATAGAAACAAGCAATTTTTTCAATTTATGACGTGCGCTGATATGCTGCCTACGAGACAGAATATATATTTTATATACATATACATACATATGTAGATATATTTCTATATATGTATTTTAATCAAAATTTTCCCCCTGAAAAAATATTCCATCTGTTACAAAATGATCTACAGTATTATTATAATATACAAACGAACACTTTTATTTCAACATTCCCTTCCATCCTGCCAAAACAGAATTTCTTGGCATTTACATCGGCAAATCTCGATCGACAGTTGGTTGTATAAATTATATCGATTTGTTTGCAGCACAAAGCAACAAGTCAGAAACGCAAATAAATAAATAAGAGTAGTATTTAAATGTTTGAAGCCATTTCGAAATGTGTATTTGTGGAAAGCAACAACAACAAAACAAAAGAAATGTATGACGTCAATGGCTGATGGTGATGAGCAAATCCACTAATACGTGCAAGTATCATCTGTATCTGCGCGCAACGCGCACTGAGAAGTACAATTAATCTGGGCAAAAAAGTTTTCTACAAGCCACATGCAATTGTACATAGAGTACACTGACATGCACGCACACAAGGGCATAGTTGTATGACCGGAGTGGAACTGACAGAGAACATTTTCTCAAATTATAGCTACGAAACTAATTCAAATGTAATGCAGTAGGAGGCAACTGTTGGCGCCCCACTGGCATGCCATGCTGAAGTTTGGGCCATTTTAAGAAAAAAATTTTTAAAATATTATGATAATAAACCATTACGCACATCAACAAAGGTATGAAACGGCAAAATCGTTCAAGTTGCACTTTTCGATTATTTGCCAAAATCTAATATGTAATAAAATGCTCTTAAAAGAATTCGAGAATCATCAAGTGATGCATTGAATATAATCAAAAAAAAATAGTATTGCTTGACGAGAGCTCTAGCGACACCAATTCAATCATATTGCAGTCTTTTTTCTTCTTTCTTAGCTTTTCTGGCGGAATTATGATAAATATTATGCTATTATTATGTCAGTTTGCATTTATTCGAAGCTCCCTCAACATCACATGGATATTACTTTTGACTCGTATATATGGTTTCACCTACTTGATATGTGAGCTATTGAACTCTGAGCCATGTTCCTGTTTGAAACCAATTTTCTCTAGTTCCAATTTCAATAGCAGTTGAACTAGTATTATATATAGATGATACGCTATATTTTGAACTTTCTTGTGCATGTCTGAGTTCGCAGAGGGTCTATGCTTGCTCTACTGCTCCACAGCCTCAACGTTCAGCTGCTTATGCCATAAATCGCCGCTGATAGCACTGCATAATCAGATGCGCGCGCTGTGCGCTACTTGCCGCAACACTCGCCGCCCAGCCGCTCAGTCGCGCTACGGCAGCGCTGATACGCATGCAGCGCGAATATTTTATAATTAGATGCTTTTAATTAGACTTCGTGTTGTGAAAATTATTTCGAAATCAAATTTTGCAACTTGCTGCAAAAGTGCAGGCAGAATTAACCCTTTCATGCCCGAATTAAATTGGGCGGAGCTAAAAATTCGTTGAGGTCAGATATGTGATAATATTGACTCAAATATGAACTGACAAAAATTTCAAAGTCCTTGGTGTCCTGGTTCGTAAGTTACAGGATGTTGCCTATAGGCAACATTGGGGAATGGTGGTGAATTTTAAAAACCATATACATTTATTTTATATGAATTTTTTGTTGAAATTCAAGTACGAAAAGACACAAAACCATTTTTTTGTAGATTCGAGCACAATTAAACATTGCATTTGTTGCATTTAGAGCGTGGAAAACCAGTTTGGCATAGTTTGCATCTGCCTTTTGCTCCCCATCGTACCCAGTGACCAAGATATTCAGATCGTATGGATTTTACAGGTTCTGCAGCATGTGCTCTTTTACAGGAGATTAACTCAGAGGCCATCGGAAGATCTGGGGATCATGGAGGCGGTGGTAACGATCCTGGTTATGAAGGATTTGACTCCATATCTGTAAGGAGTCATTCTGATCGACCTCCTTTCCTTGAAAACACTACTGTTAGAGTTGCGTTCAAAAGCTCGTTAGCAAGCAATATCCAACTGGAACATATTAGTGGAATATGCTTCACTTCGCCGTCTGCATATTTGAGGTCTCTGCGATACACCAGCCATCTATCGACTACAGATGAATTCATACACCAGAATACTATGAGCCTATAACATTTATTTGAGCTATGGTTTATTTTGTATAATTCTAGCAGCATGTCAGCAAGAACGCCGTTCCTTTAGTTTGCATCGCATACAAGTTTGTTTAGTCATAAATCTTTTTCCAGACTTCATCTTCAAAGAACTGGGTGAAATATTCCATTGATTGTTTCACCTCATTGCTGCGCAGTTCACTTTTCCAACTGGTATTACATTCCATTACCTCTGCACAAAATAACTTCAAACATTGCAAATAAATTTTCTCTATCACCTCCTGTACAACTTTTCATTCGAAATTTGTTTTCAGTCAATTTCTTTGCTAATTATTTCCTCATTTAGATAAACTTGCATATTTCCGCCCTTATCAATCATATTTCTCAATGTTTCTTTGATAGAGTTTTCGAAGTTTACTGCTCTTCTTCTTAATTTTCCTCATCCGCAAATCATCCCAGTTAAAGTGTAAATTTTGTTCCAATTTCTGTCGGCTTGAACCTCTTAAACGCATCGAAAAATAAATATACATAATGAAATATACATTGCTCGGAAATTACAACAGTTGACCAATGTTGCCTATAGGCAACTGCACTTTTGAAAAAATATTACAAGCAAACTAAACACTTTTCTCATGATTAGTTTTCCCTAAATAACTCTTGTATCCTTATTTATTTATAGTGCTTACTTGGTTTTACAATAAAACAATTATTTTAATGTTTTTAAACACTTTTTGTATAAACACTTTTTTTGCGAAACGATCTTGACAATTTCTCTTTGCGGAGATCGGCTACTGAATGAACATGTGCACAGTTTGCAGTAGAACAAGTAGCTGTAAGCTTGCACAATACATGAAGCTACATTATGCAAAAAACCGCATGTCAAAAAAATTTAAATAGCGGGACTTAGAAGCCAATAAGTACAATGTTGCCTATAGGCAACATTGGGCATGAAAGGGTTAACCAAGCGAGAGAAATGCTGCGGCCAGATTCAGTGCGCATTTCGATCGCTGGCGGTGCTTCGACAAAAGTGAAAGATATTCTTGGTCGCACTGAAACTGACTGACTTTCTTACTAGTATTTTGCATTGCGCGTTCAGGTAAATATGCAATCGATAGTTATTAAGTGGAGATTGTGCGAAAACAAAAAGAAAATTGAAAAAAAGAGAGTGGTAAATATGAAAATGATTTATATGTTTTTCTACAATGTGCCCAACAAAGCAAACAAAAGTAGAAGAGGAGAAAAGAAGAAGAAGCAGATAAGATATTGACCATGGTGCCTCAAAACTTTTGCTGCGGGCAACATTTAAAGTCTGCATAGAAGTCGCGTCCCGACTCCTGCAAGCCATCATTCATGCTGCCGGCTGCTTCTTGCTCTTGCATCTCCCAGCATAATTTGCGCCAATGCTTTTTATACTCCCATATTGTTCGCTAGTTTTGCCCCCACTTTGAACAGTGACCGTTGACTGCTCATTAAGCGTGCCGAAATGCGCTTTTAGTGCTGCAGATTTAATCGCAAAACAGTGCGCTGATTTTGTTGCTGGTTGCCAATGACGACGATGATGTTTTTGCTAAGTTAAGAGTATGTACTACTTTTTAATGAAAAAAGTTTGTGCGTTTCGGTGCAGATGCTGAACAGCTTGAAATTTCCAAGAGCAAGTAATAAATATTCCTTTGAGCTGGTTTCAAAAGACTGCTGCCGCTGCCATTTAGGTTGAATTAAAAATCAGCTACTAATTGATGTCAGCAGACATAAACATCACCGTTGCAATTAGTTGTGATTTAAAGAAATTTTTGAATTTAAAATATTAGTGCTTTTGAATTTTCATAAATGCTTCTTCAGCCGTTTTCTCTACAACTTGGTTTTGAAAACAATTTTGGCTACGAGCTTGCTAAAGAATGAAGTTTTAGAGAGATGTTTGCCACGCTTATAAGAGATATTACCCTTTTGTGTATATGAATATATCAAATTTCAAAAAGTACAATAACAAAAATTTAAGTCACAAGTAGAAAGCAGTAAAAAGTACGACGGCTCATTGGAAATTAATAATTAATATTGCACTCGTTACGCTGATTCCGCTCATATTGTATGGTAATCGATAATTAAAATTAGACGCTGAAATTATTTTGCAGGTGCTCGAAACGTGCTTGAAATTATGCAATTAAGTCCTGTTGTAATGTTGACAATAGAATATTAATAAGCCTCAATCAAACAGCCGAAGCGGCAAGCAGCGAGCTTTAAATTCGATGCAGTGGCAACAATAAAGCGCGCATTTACAACAACAACAACGACAAAGCACGCATACACATACATAGATACGAATATAGTAAGTGTGCAGCAGCCAATTGGCTGTTGGAAGTTGACTGCAAGGTGTCACTCAAAATGTTCAACACAAAATGGCTACCAGCCGCCTGTGGCAGCTTGGCACCGGCCCTCATACCGCCAGCCCACATTGCAGTGCTGTGGTATTTCTGGGAGAACTACGCACGCTACGTCGATAAGCACTTCTGCACCTGCTCGTGCTGGGACACTGTGTTCAAGGGCCCCTACGAGTCCGGAGTCGCCTCGTACAAGCACATGTACTTCAACGCCACTCAGAACTCATTCAAGATGTGGATGCTCACGGTGTTCGCCATCGTGGCGCTGTACGAGTGCATCAAGCAACTAATTGCGTTAATATTGCAGCAGCGCATCCGCTACTCCATGCTGCTGCTCTTCAGCCTGTCCATATTCTCGCACTACTACGCCTGGTGGGCCTACATCAATTACTACAACGACGACTATTACCAGCAATGGAACCATCAATTGTTCTTCACGGTAAGTGCAGCGATCATCGGCTGCGATAACGATGCTGATGTTGTTGTTTGTATTAATAACCGATGCTGATGATGTCTGTCGATGGCTAAAAATGTTGTTGTATGTTACAAGAGAAGAGTACTGACGAACGAAAACTGATATAATCACTCATTGCATTGTCCACAAAAGCGCACAACAACAGAGGCAGCAATTTTCTCCATATTAATTGGAAAATTTTCATTGGAAAATGCCTTCACTTAAAAGCGTATATAATGTACGATACACTTGAATACACGTTGTTAGGGCATGTTTGATTTCACAAAGAAAGAACCAAAGTCGAGCATAGAATCCCGAGCTAAAGTCTATACGAATCCGCTGAGCGAAATAAATGCACTTTCTATAAACGGACAAAACTCTGATTTTCAAAGCAAAATAGCAGCAAAATGTTATCTATGATAATGGAGCGGGAACAACTCTGAATAGGCGAAAGGCAGGTAACCCTTTATAAGCAGCTGCAATTCTGGTATCTGCTGTGATATGCAGTGCCGTCTTTAGAAGGGTGAAACCTCTTGCGCTAAGTCGACTTAGTGGCACTTCTTCAGCACATTTAATACATTATTACTTTTTTTTTAAACGAAAACAATATCAAATTTTCACTAATACATCTATGACAAACTAGTGCTATTTGCATATAACTAGCTAAACATAAACAATTATTTCAAAAGTGTCCCTTTTATTTTGAGCAACAATGTATGTATGTATGTAGATGTATACTTTTTTTGTTCTCATTATTTCTTTCGGGTTCCCTGCTAATTGGCTAACTAGGGCTCTAGGCCTATAGCTAATAACGCTACTGTTAGTCTGTGCATGCGTGAAGGAGCATGTGTGTGTGCTCCAACAAAATTTCCGTTAATGTCACTTTGCTTTTTTGTTGACATGAAAGCAAAATCCTTTCCACCAATACGTGCGCTTTTTAGCACCATTTAATTTCACACTCACACTCACTCACAGTCACTCACGTGTGTGTCACACACACAAATACACCGCGATTGCCTACAGCAGGCATGTCCATAATGGTCGTACTTTATAATGCCGGGCACAGCATACAGCACAAAAAGGAACAAAATATCACAGCTGCTCTGAAAATATCGCATATCTGGCCGCCTGGCCGTATGAACTCTGCATCAAAGCGGAAAACGTCATTTGAAAACGAAACGCCTTTGGTGTGAAAAACTTAACAAGCTTACACACAACGCTTTTCGGTTGAATACCTGTTGAAAATGAAACCTAATTCTGCAACTGTGGAATGGTTTGAGTGATGATATATTTTTCAAATTATACTAGCGATATTCACGTAGTAGGGCAATGGGCCTGGCAGAAGGCTAAAGAAGCAGCTTCGCGCTCAACTACAACAAAATATATTTGCTATTTGCTGGACTTCCTATCATTTCAGTTTTAACAAAATTATACTATAAGAATATTCAGATTGGAGGAGACCTTTACTGCCGGCATCATTGCTTGAAATGCGCCACACTGCTCGAAACCGTCAAAAGTAAAATATGAATAAAAAATGCAGACTAAGAATAAATTGTATATTTGAGCAAAAATATGAAAATTTTAATTTAAAACCAATACGACTTTGAAGACCTTTAGGGCAAAATGAAGTGTGGCAAATAGGAAATTTCAATTCAAACTTGTGCAAATGTGGTCTGTGTGTGTGTGTGTGTGTGTGTGTGTTAATCGCACATGTTTTCTTTTTCGCTGTGTATTTCCGTATTATCTGCCGCAAAATAACTGAAAAGTAACCCGCTACAGCAGCAAATGAAATTTCTACACAAATTTCATAAAGAACAGCTTAACACTTAAGAAAGAACACACAAATTTCTGACTTAGCAGCAAGAAAATAATAAATAAAAAATAACACACGCAACTCTTGTCAAATGGCACGGAGTCCAGCAGCCGGATCTGCGCCGCCTACTAGCCAAAGGACATTGCATGCCTCTGAAATCAATGGCATCCGCACACTCAATTCACTTGTCGCAACATACATACACACATACGATAGCAGCCGCCAATACTCGTTAGCCGTATAGCGAAAGTTTCCGGTTTTTAAGTTAATTCGATTTATTGCCGAAGCGAAATTGCGCTCCTTGTCGTGTAAACAAGTCGCATTTGTAGCGGCACACTGAGCTGATGTTTGTGTGCATGTGTGTTTGTGTGAAAGCGACTGCCTTTTGGCATTTACACTATGCCTAACACACATACATTCTTTTTTACTGAAGTCTGTCAATGGCAATTGCAATGGCGCGCCTTAGTTTCAGCCTCATGCAAGCTAACATAAAAAAAATGTAAAAAATTGCTGTCAGCTATAGAAAATTTGCTGAATTTTATTGCTTTCACAAAGCAGGACACACGCTATATATGTAGTAAGGACGTAAGGTTGAATCAAGCACAACTTGAAATGTTTTTTACTTAAGCAGTTTGTGGTTTACAGTAGTTGGCTAAGGGGCCAGCCAGCACAGTGGTGACAGGCTAATTAACTCAGCGTAATATTTTTAGAAGCTATAGAACTGAAATAGTAGAAGTATGCCAAGTTTTTTCAGCAGATAATACTTCATTTAATTGTTCAGTTATTTATTGACATTTTTAAATAGGCATTACCATTGAAACCAAATTCTCAATAGCCAAGAAAGCGACTCCATTCGAAGGTAGGCTAAGTCTGAAAATTGTATTCTTCAGCAGAAAAGCTTGCAATTGTTTGTTTACGCCGGAATATGTTTTTCTTGATTAGGTAAACGAGTCGGTCTTCAATTTTACTAACATATAGACCGTAATATGTCAGTATGACCCAATTCCAAACTTCTTCTTCGTTAATATTTCAATCCTTTTAAATTCTCGCCTTGAATTTATAAACATGTTTTAACGGTTCATCATAAATCGGTTATTGAATTTGTGCCTGCATATTCTATTCAATATTTTAGTAAACTAAGCGGCTGGCTTTAGCCCACCGAAGTGCACGTCAAAACAAGCTTATAATATATTCCACATTTTTCTTGCCATCTTCCAGATAACCGAATTGATATCCACCGTATTGATTATGCACTTGGCCAACACAACAAACGCCGTGACCTCGAAGAAGATTTTCTGCATTGTGGGCATCTCAATTCTGCACATCACGGCCAGCAGCTTCGATCAGTTCTTCATCAATGTGCTGCGCGGCGAAGGGTACGCGCATCAGATAGTACGTGACATCGGCTTCATGGTGCCGGACCTCTTGCAGCTGCTCATACCGCTGTGGCTGTTCCGGCAGACGCGCAAGGAATCGTACGCGACACGTCCCTTCTATCGGGATCGCAGCCTGCACAAGGACATCGTGACGATGTTCTTTTTCGTGCTGGCCCTCTTTGCGGTGTGCACGATTTTGTGAGAACGATTTTATCGTTTTCGAGAAGCGACAAATGTTGGCGGAGCAGCTGGGCCTACCATCGATGCCGTGGACGCCGCCGACGGCGCCGCGCAGCGCAGCTTAGCGAATCTACGCGAGCAATTGAGAATGTGGGCACGTGTGTAGTGGAACGTCACGTGCGCTGTGCGACATCTGCTGCGGCGAGCGGCACTCGAAGTGTGCACTAAGGGCGCCCTGGGAGGGGGCTGCGGCTGCAAGTAAGTCTTTTCTAGTTGATTTCTAGTTCTTCTCCATCGTGTGATCCTTTTTGTATAAGCGTTCAAGTAGACGAAATAGTGCTTAGTTTTATGCCTAGCATTTTAAACTTCTGTTCATTTTAAATACGATGCAAAGTGCTTTGCTAGAAACACTTTCTATTAGTGTGTATCGTATACGTTAAAAGCGATATCATATGAAGCATATACATATATATGCATATATCAAAATCTGTAGTGCACAGTGCCCATTTAAAATAGAGCTTCTTACGATAGCATATCAAGGCGCAATATTCTTCAGTTACAAGCGAACGGCGTTTATAGAGAGCGTAATTAAATTAGACACGAAATGTCACATAAACATGTAATTATTTTTTACATATATTGTATAATACACTTTTATACATAAAGCAAAGAACGTAGTGTAAGAAGCGTAACAAGGAATTTTTAATTTTTGAAATCGATAAACGAAAATTTTGTATTTATTTATTTAACAACATAATGAAGTTAATAGGAAATTGGTTGCAGGTGGTAAATTTGTATGTGCAAATCAATTTAATTTAATTCAAAATAATTTAAAAAAAGCAACTTCAAGCTGCTCATAAATCAAATAATAGCAATTACTTATCTTGGCTTCTTAAATTTTTTTTCTCTCCTTATATCAACTTCCTTGATACGCTGCATATCCCGCATAACCAGCGATTTTATACACTTTTTCTATATAGATTCTTGAATACATCGTAGCGAACTTGTTATTAAAAATAAGCAATAGCTGAGATCAGTCATATCTATATAATAATCGAAGATCGAAATTCTGAAAATACTTTTAGACATATAAATAGCACTAAGTACATACCAAAACATCATATCGAAATTTATTTAATTAGTAATGGCGTTGTACTTCTCCAACTGCAGTTGCCTCAAAAACATATCCCACACGTTATATTGGCCGCCAACAATTATACATACGAGTATACATATGTAAGGATTGTTGCCAACGTAGCTAGGTAGTAGTTATCTAACGATCTAGTATACATAATCATGACTATATGATGGAAGAAATGCAAAATTTCTATATACCTAACATACAATAAAATGTAGTGCTAAAAACAAGATTTTAGATTATAGTCAATAAATACATAAATATATTCTGTACAATCCGTCATAGCTCCCAATTTGCAAGCATTGGTATTCTACATTCCCATTATTATATTTTCATTCTAATTTAAAATTTGTAGTTGTTTTCGAAGGTACGGGTTTTAATATCGAAGTAATTGAGACACCAACAACATCGAGTATGTATACTTTTTGATCGGAATCGTATTGAAATTCTGCTCTCGTAACATTATTAACACGTACATATTCTGAAAACGGGTTTAATCTATCAAAATAATAGCCATCACGTCGTAAGGAAACTTAGTTTAACATACTAAAATTCGGACATGAGTTGAGAAAGATATTTCCATTTTTTCCGTACATTTTAAGAAGGCATGAGATTCTTTTAATACGGACGAACCCAATGATTTCGATACCCTTAATAATAGCACAGATGAGAGTTAGCTAGAGAAGTGTAGGATCGGATTTATAGAAAATTTGTGTTTCAAAGCTGAGAGCCCAAGCATCAGTTGACGGGATGTACTACCCGGACCGGCTTTTCGAATAATATCGATTTAATTCGAGTCAAACCAGTTTTCGACTCAACTCAGTTCTATTAATTTGAATCGATTGGATGCAAGTTTGATCACGATCCCTAATTATAAGCTCTTATATGTACATATAAGTTTTGATTGAGCAGCTCCTGAACTTATTGTCTTTCTATATATTTCTGATGTGAATGCAAGTAAAGCTACCAAACTGACTCAACTCAATCGTTGGAACCCGAGTCTTTCACAAAAATAAAGTCCAACTCTTTTAAATACATTAATAATAATTGGTTTGATTCCTATTAAAATGCAAAAGTACATGCTAAACATTTTTAAGCTATTAGCTTTTCATTTCCTTTCCCAACTCAGACCCAATTACCAAATTTTAAATAAATGAAATGAAATGTATTATAATTTGCTCCATAATCTTTGGAAATTGTTTGTCAGTCTCAGCAGAAGAAGATCCAACAAATAAATGAATAATTTCCAATTGACTGAAGTTCAAGACGGTAATTTCTGTAATTTCTGTTCAAATGCAATAAAGACTTTAACTAAAATTGTGTATAGATTTTATATAATTTATATACTATAAGTGTGTGTGTGTAATAATTTGTTATAAAATTAGAATGGCTAAAGCTAGCGGCTAGACTATAAACACATGCACATACAATATAGTTTTTATAATTTTTTACAATATTTATCGAGTACTCATATCTATGTAGAGTAATCATTAGCAATTAGTGAAGGATATGGAATAATAATATAAATAGTGATAAATGTTAGCACAATAATGTTAGCTAGTAGCCTATAGATACATACATACATACATATATTGAAAATGAAAAAATAAAAAAAAATTTTATTCAAGTAAAAGTGTTTTATTAAAATTGTCATCTTAGTTGAATTGCTTCTTTTTTAAAGTGCAATTTTGATGAGTTACTTTCTTGATGGTATGCGTGTCTTAGCCAAGAAATTAGTTAAGTAGTTTACTCTTGTAAAAGTGTAAGAAAAAATATGTACATACTCGATAAAGCTGATTTGATGAACCCAATCACCTCGTTGTTAGGCCGCTGAAAAGTGTCCGATACAAACAAAAACTGTCATCGAACCCCTCTTTTTCTAATACTGCTAATCTTCAATTTCATTACGAGTGGAGTGAAAAAAATGAAATCGCATTGTTTGTGTGTGTATTAATAAAATTTTATTATGCCTTCAAGGTAAATTTAAAAAAAAGATCATTGTATTCGTTTTTCGTTCCGCTTCTTCTGCAACTTTACAATGCGTTGTGTTCTCTAAGAGCTAAATTACAATAAACAAAATGAATTTAAGGTGTCATCAGTTTAAGACTTACGTAGGGAGTTGCGTTATTAGTTAGTAACAATAAATTTCTATAAAAATTTAGCAATGCTGAGACAACTCATAACATTTAATTACAATTATGGAATGTAAGGAGTGCAATTATAATGCGATTTTATGCTCTTTTAACGCGTTTCTTTTTTGTTTTGTTTTTTCTTGATAGTTGCAAGTAAGTTCATTGACTTTAAAATTGATGCAATTTTTCTTGTTGTTTCATTGTAAAAAAGTTGACAAAATTTTTTTTCTACTTTTAGACACTTTTGCAAACTTATTTACATATTCTAATTTATATATATTGTATAAAATGTTAAATCGTTTAATTTTGTCTTGTTGCAAAAAAGATTTTTTAAATAAAATTAATTTTGCGAAAAGTAACTTAAAATACAAATTTGCATAATAAAGCAAAAGAAACTTTTAAAGTAAAAAAAATATGGACGGCATAAAGTAAAAAAATATACTTGAGGTGTTCGCTGAAATAACATTAAAGAGAAGAGCAACTTAAAAGAAAACATGTGACCGAACAATGATAAAGCAAAAGCAACAGAATTGAAATTGGATTGTTGAAATGCAACATAGCTATAGAATGCAAGAAAATGCTGACAGTTTGTGCAAAAATAGGGGCAGTGTTGCTGCTGTCAGAGACTCGATACGCCCCAGTCGAGGGCTGTAGTTTTGCTGCGAATGTTGTTGTTCTTGTCGTCATTGTTTACCGTTTTGTATAAAGCTTTTCCTTAAGAATTCATCTCATATACTCTTTCTTGTTATCCCTAATATTATATAGTTCATTGAAAAACTGCTCAACTGTTTAACAAATTTCGTACGGTTGTGTATGCGTGAGTGTGTAAGCGACGATGGACACTGGTTGGATGGCGGGCGCTGCTCTAATCGCCCCAGTCGTCCACGCCATGCATATTAAACTATATGAACCACTCCTTTCGTTTTGTGACTTGATGGCCTGTTGTGCCATGCACCACTGCCTCGTCAGGGTCATCGGCACCATCTGCACCATTGTCCTCATGTGTGAGATAATCGCCCTTGTGCCGCTGCATATATCTGCCAATCAGGAATAGCATCAGACAGAGCAGCAGGAACAGTATGACGAGAATGCCTATAAATCAAAATTATGAAAATGAGTCTGTGCGATTTCTGGTAATGTTTGACTGCACTGCCACTTACATCCCAAAAGAACAGCATCCACTTCGTTGTAAGCTTTACGCAATTTCTCTTCGTCAATGATGGGTGGTGGTCTGGTCTCGATATCGATGGGCGGATGTGTGACTGGTTCTACGCCGCAGAAGTCTTCAGTAAGTTGTGCTACAAATAGAGACAAACGAAGTGAGAAACTGATCAAATTTGAAGAGAATTCTAAAAACACTTACTGCCCAATGATTTCACATTCGCTGGTGGATTCTCTTGGAACATCAATTTCAATGGGTAAATATCATCGAATTGCACACGCGACACGCAGCCGACAAAGCCATCAGACATCGATTCGTTCTTGCCAATGTACATGTACTGTATATTGTTGAATTGCGCATCGGCAGAGTCCTTGATATCAAAGTGGAATTCCACTGGCTCATAGTTGTCCACCTGCAACACCACCGTGGATCCACTATCCTTACGTGAGAAACGCAGATCATGATATTGTCCTAAGCCGAAATGTTTTTTCGGGAAAATAATTTCCTGACGTTCAAAACCAAAGTCGAAAACACAACGCAAATGACCTGCAAACGAAGCAATATTATTATTTGTAAGATAAATTATAGGAGCGATAACAGTGACACAGACCTGAGTTGGAAACCTGTATGGTCAAATATTCGCCCGTCAAGTTGGATGAGAAACCGAGCAGAAAGCCCTTGGGTATGGTGGTGGTGAATCCCACGCGTATATTTTCCGCAATGGTGGAACGGAAAGAACCCTCGAATTCGTAACGTATGATAGAGCTACTGCGCAAATTGACGCCGATTTCTAGAAAAATTAAAACATATATGTATACAAATTGCAAAGTTTCGAATTTTAAGCAGAAACTAACCGTCAGCGCAAATTGGACCCTTGAAGGCGCTCCAACGACAATCGCACGAGTAACCATCGTAGCGTTCAATGCAAGTGCCGTTGTTCAGACAGGGACTGGACTCGCAACGTCCCATGCAATCGGCGGTGATACCGTAGAGACCGCGCTTCGCATGCTCCTTCAAATCCACCATTTTACCGTTTAGCAGCAGCGCACGTATACAGCCCACATAACCATCACGATACTCAGTAGTCGCGCCAATAATCAAATCCGATGTCAAATGCAAAGCACGCACTGGACCTGGTGGTTCACGCACTTCTGCCTTGATAGAGCCATCCACTACTAGCCGCGCCTCTTTCCTGTGGCATACACAAATATATTTTTCTTTAGATTTTCAATTTATTTTCGTTCAAATATAAACGCACCTGTTCCGCTCCACGCTCACAGTGTGCCACTTATTGTCGTTAAGGTGATAACTGGTGCCTACATTCACGCCCAATGGACCGCTGCCGGCTTGATATTGGAACTGCAATTTGTTGCCGCCATTGATGCTCAGCTTGATGTAGTCGGTGGGACCGGTAGCATGGAAGAGCACCGCATTCTCAATGGTCGTCTTGAACTCCAAATAAATATCGCCCGAGTGACCCATGTCGAAGGGTGGCAAATTGATAGTGGCATCAGCTATGCGGAAGGTTACCACATTGCTGAAAAGATCATCACCCTCGCAGCGCAGCGGACCCAAGGTGTACCGACCCTGCTTCTCGTCCAGTGGAGTGCCGGTGTCGCCAAACTTCACTGCACGCACCGGCAAATATTCCTTCTCACGTATGTCGCCACCATCCTCGCTCCATTCCATGTTGTTCGAGTCGCAGTTGCACCATTTTGTCGGATCCTGACACTTGCCCAAAATGCCACATTCACATTTGCGTGATCCAGGCAAGGCGCCGGCCCAATAGTCCATGGGCTGATTGTGTCGCGACACCCACCAGGAGAAGGGCCGGAAATTGCCGGGTTCAGCTGCAATTGACAGTGAGCTTAGCAGTGCCACAGTTGAATATTGCATATTTCATGAACAACTTACATGGCGAGTTGAAGAGGCGTGAAGAGCGACAGGAGTAACTTAAGCGCTGCCAGCAGGTATGCGAGCGGTTGAGTAGCGCCTCCACCTGCTGCAAGTCGGCATCGTAAATGATATTCTGCTCGAAAGAGCCAGGCTCTTGGAAGCCATCGACAGTGGTGGTGTGCTCCTGGCTATGACTCAGCGTAGTGATGACACGACCATCAGCTGTATATGAATTAAAAGCTTTTAATGCATACATCGAGTGGAAAAGTGTGTACAAGCGCACTTACAATAGAATTCACATGTGACGGGGAATGGTTGCAGTGGTCCACTGCCATCGACGTCGATGTTTAGATTGACGCGCTGCTGTACATGTTGCACGTTTTTATAGGCCAGACAGGATAGCGGATTATTTGCTGCAAAGTGCAGAATTTGCTATTAGAAAATGTCAGCAACTTTAGGCCACGCCTACTTACACGAATGACACACTGCACCGGCGTAGCCCGTGTGCGCACAATCGCAGAAGAACTCCATTGAGTTTTGATGGCAAACGCCGGTGTGCTGGCACGGATTCGGATTGCAGCGATCGATCATTTGACAGGCGTCCACGACCACTTCGTCGCCACAACACACTTCCTCGCCTTGCGCCCAATCCTTGGGTAACTTGTAATTGCCATCGACAAGTATTAAGCGCATGCAACCCACGAAGCCGTTCTTGTCGATACCGCCGGCAATATGATACAGACGTCCGGTGGAAATTTGTATGTTCTTCGTGGTGGTCATCGGGCGCTGGTCAATGTCTAGAACCAGCCGATTGCGACTGATGGTCAGCACGAAGGAGTGCCATTTGCCGTCGTTGAATTGTTCGTCATAGTTGTCGAGTATGATGCGCGGCTTGTCGGCCAACTTCAGATCGATTTTAACCTTGCCAAACTCGAGGAACACTTTGATGTAGCCGCCCGAGGCGAAGTCGTGATGCAGCATCATGCCATTGTCCTCGTACGTGCGGAAATAGAAGGACACGTTCATGTTTTTCTGCGCCTCGTAACCCTTCAGGCGCACAAACGAGCTGCGCGTGGTGAATGTGACCGGGTAGATGGGCGGCGAAGGGCAGGCGTAAACAGTGTTTACTTTGTTGTAGCGGTAGCCCTCGCCCTCGGCGTAGTTCTCCTTCATTTCGCGTATGAAATTGGTGGCATTCAAGAAGAGATTCTCCAGGCAGCCGGTGAAATTTTGCGTGACCACGATGCCCTCCTGCACGTTGGGCACGCCGCCCAGATACAACTCGCGATTCAAATTCAGACGATTGAACTCACCGTTGATGCGGCCGCGCACAATCACACGATCCACCGAGAAGATAATGTCGCGTCGATTGCGCGACATGACCACGTCGTGCCAGACATTATCGTCCAGCAGACTGCCCACGGAGAGCGAGGTCATAATGCCGCCGCCCAGATCCAAGTTCAAAATCATCTTATTGTCCTTCAGCTGCAGCGCCAAGTAGTCGCCTTGCGTGCCGCGCGAGTACATCATGATGCCGTTGGCGTGTGCCGTCTTGAAGCGGAAGCGTATGGATTCGCGCGTAGAGGTAATGGGCTCGCGCATCAGATCATAACGCACGAGTCCAGTGCCATTAAAGTAAAGATTTTCAGCCTCTGTAGACAGAAAGAGAAAACAGTCAAATATCAGATCTCAGAAGCGGATGACAACTTACCGTAATCGCAGCCGTATAATTCAACACGCATCGAAATCCTGTCGTGCCAACGCGTTGGATTAATGCGTACCCACTGTGCGATTATGGGCACTTCGAAGATGTTATAATGTATGGAATTGCCGTCCGAGTTGCCCTTGAACATCTGCGAAATTTTTTTGGCGAATATTAAATCGTCTTTTCGAATTAAATAGAAAATGGACAAACGAAACCCAAAACCAAATGGAAACCAGAGTACAGGGAATCATGCATTGGTATGAAATAGAGTGGTGTAATGAATTAGGTACATCTGTTTAAGTTAGTTTCTTAACCTGTATTAAAATTTAATAATAAATTCTTATGCAAGCAATTTTTCACTGGAACTGTAGACAAATACAAAAACTGCCTGTAAACTAAAAGGGATCATCTTTATTCACTGTTATCGATGCCACAAAAAAGAAATACTTTCATTGTTATGACGAGGTGAGTGAAGTAACATTATATCTGATATATATAAATTTAGGGATTTCGCTGCTTTGAATACTCTGGGAAACTTTCATTATATTATGTGAAGAAACAGAGCAAATAACCGATGGTCCTTAGATATCAAACAACTAAAACAGGAGATATTTCTCTAATGATAAAGTGTATGGTAAATCCTCATATAAAGTGAATTATTAAATCTCGCTATCGAAAAATCGAGTATATTTTTTTTTAAAGAAATATATGTATGTAAGTAGAAAAAAGTTTAACGATCACAGCTCGACGTTGGACAATACAGGACGCCACTTCGTACAGCAATCACAAGTAAAGTATTTCTGGGAGTATTACCTGCGGTTCACTGGTTGGATTGACATACGATCTCCAGTACTCGCCGTCATCCGAGTACTGTACGATGTACTCGGTGACGAACTCGCTTGTGTGCGTCCGTCCCATGGTGGCGATTTTACGCGTTTTACGTTTATCACCCAAGTCAAGTGTTAGGAAGTGATTGTAGGTGTTCTCCACCGGCGTCCAAGCAGAGTTGCCTTCAGAGTCGTATTGTTAGTGTGAATGGAAATGTTAAATATGTTAAAGGGAGTGAGCAGATTATGAGTGATGTGTTAATTTACAAGTGCGAGGTAACAGGAAAAGAATCGTATCGAGACACACGCACCATACAGAAAAATAAATATAATAAATCCGACTTTAGTTTATTATTAGATACAACAACTACAATGCAAAGCCATTCCAAAGATGCATAAAGAGCACCACATGCGAAACAAGTCAACAAACAAATAAAAGGGGCGAAATATAAAATAATAAAAGCGAGCATTGTCGGCGAAGGATTCCCAGACGTGCTGTAGTTATTGCTAATCCTTGGGGTGGATTCGTTGTTAGTCGTTGGTCGTGAGAGACGGAAAATAGCAGGCACTTTTCGGTTGCTTTCAAATCCATTTTTTGTTGTAATCCTCTTAGGGACTAACAATTTTTATGCTCTCGCATGTGTGCTTAATTATAACCCGACACCATTCTGAGTCGCCTTACCTTAATGTTGCCACCAGGCTCTTTGTAATCGGCAAACTCTAAATCGGTTATGCCGTAACTGATCGCGTACTCTGTCACGAATTCATTGCTGTGGGGACGTCCTTGCAGCGCTATGTGCGTGACATTCTTCACGTTGCCCAGGTCAATGATCAAACGCTGATCGAAGTCGGAATTTTTGGCGGACCATGATGTTCCAGCTAATTTTATGATGAATTTGGGAAATGTGGGTGAATGTGGGGGTGGAAGAAATGAAAATTGGGAAGTGCAGAGAAAAAATATTCAAAATGAAAGTAAATTTTTAACTAAATTACAGGTATAGCGAAAAAAATTTAAAAAAATATATCATTTAAAAAAGTTTAAGCATCATAACATTATTTCTAGTTTAAAATATTAATAGTTAAAAAATTTGAGTAAAAATACAAACAACAAAAATACTGTTTGAATATGTGTGAACTATTTGTTTGGTTGTCTTTTGTACAACAATTAAACTTGCTCTTTCGATTAATATACGATATATATCTTTTGGTTATTAAAAACAATCAACATTCGTCACCCTTAAAAAAAATTCCGGCAGCCACAAGATTACTATTTTCAAGTAACAAAATCTAGCCCTAGATGTCAATAGGAAAACAAAAACTTACTAGAAAACGTTTCTGCAGACTCAATTAGCTACGCTTAAGTTAAATAATTGCAATTGACGAGTTGTCGGCCCCACATAAGAGACGGAACAAATAGAAAGTTAATTAAAACTGTCATTGTTGCTTTAACGAGCAGAAAAGACAACTCCAAGCCGACAGTTAAGAATGAACCAGCAACCAGGATGTCACCAGCAATTTGTGCTAGACACACCAGACAGACGTACGCGAGCCACGCCGATTGTAACTAGAAAGGGGCAGCCAGCACAGACCGTGAGGGTGGGCAAGGCAAGCCGCTGAGACAGCAAGTCAAACAGCAGCGACACGTCGCCGATACAGAGACGCCATAATTTCTAGTGACACAACTGGGAAACAACACCAAAAAGCAGAACAAATTGCCAAGGATATTTGTTGCACTCAAAAAAAAAACAACGTGAAATCAATGTGCAGCGGGTTGCGGGTGCGCGAGCATGAGGCATGCAATTAAAATGTCATAACTCACAAGTGAAACTTATTGAGAGCTGCTTTGAACTGCGCACATTTAAGCTGACAATGAGAAGCGATATTGTACGAGTTTTACAAAGCAACAAAAACAGTTTAAATTGCTGCAATTTAAAGTGGCATCAAGTGTAGGGGAAAAGATCGAAGGGGATGCCATATAGGAAACAAGGCACGATTCCGAGAATTCGTTCTGCACTCACAATCAATAATCCTTGGAAAATGTTGAAATTAATTGTGCCAAATAACATTTTAGAGTGTAGTACACAATGAGGGCAGGAGGGTGCTTCCCTACAGCAGCGTGGCGCGCTTGTGGTAAAACAAGGGGTTGTTAGTAGGGGTGCGAAAACTAAGTGGTCATGTACGAATAGTACAGAAAAATCGACGAGATTTAAGTGGGCCCATCGGAAGGAAACAGCACTTTAGGGCATTATGCCCGAATTGGCATGCACTTAAACAGCAGCTTCTAGCGAAAATGTTCGCACAAATTGAACTTAACATATGCATAAAAACAAAAAAGATTTGTAACACAAAAATATTTTTAAAAAGTGTCTAAAACTAAAGCAAAGAAATTCGCCAAATTCGATGCAACTCTAGCAGCTGTGTTGTTTGTTCACCGAATGGACTGATGGACACGAGTGAACAATAACACTCGAAAAGGGTTGAACGAGTGCACATGTATGTATTTAAAGTCTTTTTAATGCTTCAGCGCATCGACTATAGGAAGGTGAGCGCCTTTGTTTTAAAATGCGGCGTTTAGCTTGAAGTGCCAAAGACTTCCATGCCACAGACGCATTCCCACGGTCATGTGACGCACATTTATTGTAAGTTCTGTGGTTCTGCCTAAATGCAGCAATTTAGTAAGCCGAAATGCATCGATAAGGCATCAAAATTAATAAAATCCCCATCAAAGCATTTTTGCTACAGCATACAAATGGAAGCATGGTTTTCAGGAGCTCATATTTGCCGACTTTGGCATTTATTGTTGATTTATTTGTTAGCGGCAGAGTGCCAGGCACTGACGGGCACCGTTCCAGACAACACTAAAGTTACAAATAACAAAATTACGATTTTTTCCCGGTATTGATAAAACTTTTCAAATAACCTACCTATAATGCCCTTAAAGGCTCGTACACTGCGGCAAACATAATAAAGTGATTTGGGAAGAAGCAGAGTAAAATGTCGCTGCGGCATGAACTCATTTGATTGCAGTCAACGGCATTGCCTGCCTGTCGGTCTGTTCCACTAAACTGTTGGTTTCTGCTGACTCTTTTTCTAAAAATCAAGTTGTCTGCTTCAAGTCTGCCGCGTTTCCTACCACACCCAAAGCTCCATCAACTTGCACTATTACAACAAGCTATGTAAATATGTTAAAAAGAGGGGGTGGCAGCGAATGTTTGCTGTAATCTGCTTTCCATATATTGTTTGGGTAGTCGCTGTAGTGCTATTGAAGGATATACATAATTTTCTGAGGGAGCAACTTTACAGACAACTATGGAAACAGCACTGGAAATAATTCAAACTACAATTGAATTATGGTTTGTCTTTAATTGTATAAATATAGTAAGAAAATAGAGCTACTCTTAACAGTATTCCAGAAAAGAATATTTCAAGTACATAATTGAAAATTCGATTAACATATTTGTAAATAAACACATTTTGCAATTCATAGATTAAAATGTATTTTATGCTTTAACTACGTTTCCTTTGCTTTCTAAGTGCCTCCTTGCAAATGCACAGTATGTCTTCCTGTTCAGCCTTTGTGCTATTGACGAGTAAGTCTTCGATTTTCAAAAATTTAAATTTATCTGCGGCAGGTGTGCAATTTTTAAAGGCAATGGTAGCACAGTACTTGGCATGTAGTAGATGTTCTTCGAAGTGCCAATTGTGCATGGGCACATCGTTGTGCCGTAATGTGGTATTTGTGAGGGGTTGAGATTCCGGCAACAGTTCAACACTGCTATCAATGGAGAAGCTGATTTTCTGCAAATCAACGGTAATGCCCACACCAAGCTCCTTGACATAGGCTTCTTTAAGACACCAATGCCGCATGAAGGCTTTAAGCCTGTCTGCTTCGTTGTGTGGGGGGCGTACAATGTAGCGCCATTCATTTTCAGAGAATTTGTTGTGCATGATACGAAAGAATTCAGACAGCGGTTTCCCTCCGGTGTACTCGATTTTCATGACGTCCACACCAACGCCAAACTCATCGCTAATATCTTCTGCAACAAGACCGGCGAGCACCACAAAATCTCCCTGGTGTGATACATTAAAACTGACTTGGGTTGCAGTCGCAAGATTCATATCAGCCACCCAGTACGGTTTGCCCCGAACATCACGTGCAAATTCCACGGCATGGTAGTCCAAGCCACTGTAAGTGCTTACAAATTTGCGCATCATCAGTCTGCCGACCAGCGAGCACAGAAAATCATTGATAAAGTGGAACTTCATGAGGCGGCTGCGTTCCTCCGGCTGCACTGCTGCCACTGCCTGCGCCAGCTGCTTCAATGTTGGCGTCCATGTGCTTAAATCGAAAGCCCAACGAACGCAAGTGTGTCTGCTCATGGCCTCGTCGTTAATTTATTGCATTTAATGAATCATTTATATTACTCGCGAATTAATTAGAAAATTAACTAACAGAATCCAACTCTTCAATGGTAGCTGTCAAATGTGTAAATTCCTATTAAATACAAAGAACTGTCAAACGAAATCACTCAATGAGTAACCTGCTCACTTGAGGGAGAGAAACCACTCAGAGCTATGCAAATGAGCGAGCACAACGCAGTGATGCCAACTTTATGCTTTTTAGAAGAAATTTGCGAATATTTATTTTGGTGCGTTTTCATAGCCAGTTTTTTGTAAATTCGATTAAAACGTGTCGTGAATTAAGCAGAATTTTTTATACAAACAACAATATGAACTGGAAAAGAGGATGTTAAAATATATGATAATATTTGAATGCGTTCGAATTTTTTAGGAGACAAAATCTTAATTTCTGTAGGACCATTTGGCTTAATTATTTTAAAAAACAACTATAAAAACGAGGTATGAATCCTTCTCGCCTTTATCTAAAGTTTCAATTTAAATGCATATCGAATTTTAATAATTATCAATATATGTAAAAGTAAATTTCCAGATCCAAAAAAGAGCTTGATAAAAAAATCTGAGCGCATTGGAGTTCACCGTGTTCACCGCCTCCTTGTTTATTGATTAACACCATAACAACCACAACTATCGAGGTGAATAACACTTGGCAAAAACTTCGCGGAAAACAAGCGAACAGATTCAATTAGTTTTTATGTAGATTTTAACAATTAAACAGTGGCATACATACATGCATACATCGCTGTTCGTGTTTCTACATGGACTGGAAATTGAGTGCAACATGCAATGGTGACAATAGCAGACAGAACTGGCTTAAATTAAGCTTGTTCATTAAAGGGGAATCAAAGAAATAATTTTAAAGATATATGAAGAAACAATCAATAAATGCTTCAAAAATATTCTTTCGCTTGAAATCATTTAATGCGAAAGCAAATACATACATATGTTTAAGTATTCGTGACGAAATGAAAGCCACAAATACATCAGCGCGTTTCAAATACTTATGTACATATATAGCATATATAGAACGAACGAGCATATGCTCACATAGATCATAGACTACAAATACATATGTGTAGAGTAAAAAGAAATAAATCAGCATTTAAACAAATAAATATCTATAACTAATGAAACAAATTTAAATTACGACTATTACTAGCTATGCAGAGATTTTCCAAATAAAAACCGAAGAAAAATTTCATCCACACATCATCATTTCATTCAGCAGCGCACAAAAACGCTTTGTAAACAAATAATTTGATGGCGAAGTGTTTTCGTAGCACTTACCATTTAGACGCGCTTTTTCGGGACCCCGGTCGTTCAGCGAGGAGGTGGCTGTAAGCACAGCCTTTTCCATGAGCGGTACGTTGCATTCATAATCGGAAAAGTAGTCGCTGTAGGAATCTGAAATTAGCAATAAAAAACAAAAAAAATTAGAAACAAAAAACACACAATAAACAAAGAGCTACACGTCATTTTAAATGGGAAACATTTGTTGCGGCAAAATATTTGGCTAGCATCCAGCATCCAGGCCGCAGCAATTCAGATTGAATTAACGTGCTCCACATTTGCGGTGTCACGCGAAACTGGTGCCCCGCAAAAAGACATATTCCCACTGCCAACGAAAGTGCTTCTCGAAGAGGCACACATGCTAGACTAAGAGACAATTTGTTAAATTTAGCCGCAGCCGGTTCATTTAAAAAAGAAAGCAAATCACTTGGTGGTTTTAATATAAATTAGGGAAAATTCTGACACGTTGATGTCTTGTAAGGTGTAAAAGCAGTAGTTGTATTAATAGATGCACTCGAGTACCAAGCACACCGGCCTGCAAACATGCCTACTTATAGGAATACATTGTAAATATGTATAAAAATACTTCAGCAGAGCCGCTTGACAGACAGTTTGAGCACCAGGGTGAGTGGGCTGCGTTTGTTTTTCGCTTGAATTCCGAGTACAAAGCGTTCGCAATGACACTCTTGGGGCGATGTATGCATAGAACGAGCATCCGCAGAGAAATCCTGCCGGAAATCCATGCACACATAACAATCTAGCCCAACAACCCCACGTCTGCTTGGCGTGACGTTGTACACTACAAATGACACTTGGCGGGACAAACAGCCCTTAAGCTAGCTTGAATAACTCTCGGCAGGAGTAGGAGGATTTACGTTTACCCGACATTTCTCAAGTGCAACAAACAAACTGAAATGCAACACTCTTGCATGGATGCAGAACAGTTCCGTAGCACTCTTACAAGTCCTTGGTGTGGGTGGGTGGCAAAACTGGTGTTAGCTGCTTGCTTACTTTGAAATGGGAAGTGTAAGTAATGCCAGGGGATTTTGAATAATATTTAAAGTCGAGGCAGAAGCAAAATGTTGAAACAACACATTTTAAGCAAACTACAGACGATTTTAATTACCTAAAGCTAAAGTTTCCGAAAGAAGTTTTGATATAAATCTGATTAGTTCTGATGGTGTGAGTACGTGCTCCATTTAGACACGCTACTCAGTGTTTCCTACACTAAAAATCGATACAAGTAAAGTAGCGCACAGAGCATATGGCATACTTGGATTGAATTCATGAGGAACATTTAAAGGGAAAGCCTGACCTGATTTCTATGACCTATTACGATGAACGTATTTTGTTTTACCAGTTCATGTCGATAAGGCGATGAACACATTTGAAAAAATTATTTGGAAGTGGAAATTAAATGATACATTGATGAGATATTTTGCAGATTCAGCATGGCAGTAAATACGTTATACATTTTGAGCTTTCTTAGAACTTAATTTGATATGAATTCCCGATATTGACAGCGATTATTAGCATCAGCTAGTTTGTCGCTATTACCACGTGCCCGCAGCAAGAGTTTTCTTCTGATTATGCATGGACCAATATTTGCCGCATGCGCACAAATCTACGTGATTCACTTTCGAAGGCTACAGATGTCAGGCAAAAAGCCGGCTACTGGAAGCAAGAACATTAAACGAGGTACTTACAAATGAACTTATAATTTGTTTAAACTTATTTACTTCAGTAACGAACTTTATAAGACTGTATACAATTTCATTCAACTTTTCTTTCAGTTGAAAAATAATGAATATGCGACTATTTAGAATAGTAATCAATAGGTACAGGCCTGCTATGAGTCATCAAATGACTATTTTGTACAGCATTAAAAACACGCGCTTGAACTCGCCCTAGGAAGAAGCTTGAGATTTATCAACAGGCACAACCAGCAGCGAAGACGAAAGGGTAAAATGCACAAGACTAGCAATAATCCTAACAGGTAGGATGGATGACATGCTAGCGGGCTGTTTTTGGCCCCGCTCTGTTTTGTCAGCAACGTTCGTAGCCACAATAATACGAGAATAACAAAGCGAAAATAAACACCAAAAAGTAAACGATGAGCGATCCAAACGATCGGGAGAGCGAGCATTTGGAGCGTTGGAGCCAGGGAACAAGTGCAAATTGCCGAGAATGAGTCGAAGCTGCGATTCAGACTTCACTCCATGATGTGACACAACAATCAGTATGAGCCACCATTTCTCACACGCATGGGTACACGCCCAAAACTTGGCTAAAATGTTTCTAGATGAAAATCGGAAGAATTTTAAGATTTTTGTGCGAAATTTAAGTTTTTCAAATGTTTTCTACTAAGTGCAATGTATCGAATAGCATTAGTATACAAAAGTTGTTAATATTTACCTGCAGCCGCATTCCTTATGGATAAGCTAGATAGTAGTCCGCAGCAGAGCAGCGCTGCCGCCACAAATTTATGCATTTTTCTTCGATTTTCAACTGGAGTTAAGCACTCACCGTGGCAAAATTCATTTGATATATTTATAGAGAAAACAGTTTACACTTTAATTTCGCAGCCACTATCTTGTACACCTTTCCACGAAACACTGTTCAGCGGAGCGCCGTGCTTTCAGGTGGTTTGCGACGTTATCACAATGCTTCCCAAGGTACAACAACTGCAATGTTGGTTTTACACGTGTTTCCCACCAAATGCACTTGATTTCAAATCAAAATTTTCATTTAGAATCAATTAATTATCACAAAAAGCGCACTCGCACCGCCCAACCCAAAATTGAATTTTGTTTAAGAAAAAACTCGACAAAACCAAAATCACGGAACCACATCCAAATCCCTTCGCGTTCGAAATGGTAATGAGTGAATGAGAGAACATAAACGATTGAGTGAAATAATATAAATTATATTTCAGTTTTGACAGTTTAATTTCCAGCAGTGGCTGCACTGTTCTATGGCATAAAAAAACAGCTGACCAACCCAATATACGTTTGATATTACAACAGTGGCTGCCCTTCATTGTACTTTGACAGCAACTTGTTATTATTTTGTAGACGGAAAAAAGGAAAGCCGCCGTTTAGTTTCTTTTTATATTAAAAATCCTATAAATGAACAGTTTAAACATACCCACCGATTTTGGCCCGGATTCGGGCGGACGCGTGAAGGGCCTCACAATTCTTAAGCCCATTGTCTATGGCAACATAGCACGCTCGTTTGGAAAGAAGCGCGAAGAAGACGGACACACGCATCAATGGAAAGTGTACTTGAAGCCGTATCACAATGAAGACATGTCAGTGTACGTGAAGAAGGTGCATTTCAAGTTGCACGAGAGCTACGCAAATCCCAATCGCATTGTAACGAAGCCCCCTTATGAAATCACCGAGACCGGTTGGGGCGAATTCGAAGTGGTCATCAAAATCTATTTTCACGACCCTACAGAGAGGCCTGTTACCTGTTACCATATACTGAAGCTGTTTCAGTCGCCCGTCGTAGATGGAGAGCTTTCCAATACAACAATGGACACGAAAAAAGGCCTAGTATCTGAATCCTACGAAGAGATTGTGTTTCAAGAGCCCACACAACTGATGCAGCACTTTCTGATGAGCGTGCAGCCGTTGACCAGTGGCCCTTACACGCATGATACAGATTGTAAGTGAAAGTCGTAAAAGAAATGGGTTTGCTATGATGCTAAATAAATGTCGATTTAATTTTGTAGTTGAAACCAAGAAGGAACGAACTCTTGATAATATCGTATCCGTCAAGCAGAAAGTTAAGAATGAGATCGGTACACTAAAGGATAAACTGAAATTGGCGCGGGAGACCATAGCCAAATTCAAGGCCGAGCTGGCAAAGGTGCAGAAACCACCAGCAACTTAACTGCAGTCAATAAACAAAGTAGATTTAGTTAGTATTAGCTGCTGTAATATTAATGAATTTTTATATAAAGTCAAACGAAAATTAGAATTGTAAAACTGTGTATTATTTAAAAGCATAAATGCAACATGGAAACTACGCATGACTGTCCATAAATTGCAATTCGGAGAAAAGCAGAATTGTATTTGGAAGTGGTCGTGGTTGCGGAGAGAGTATCATAACTGCTTGTCGCTCCATATCGACCTCAGTGCTGCAAATGAGAATTTTTCCGAGATTAGTTAAAGTTACTTGAAATACACTTCAGTACATACACGCAAACGAAGCCAGCAACATTCGTGCCGATAACATCGTCGTCCGTGCTCTCTGCAAAACTCACTGCGAGAATGTGATGCAGCAGAGAGGGACTCGGTGTGACGGCCACCAGCTTGGTTTTGTTGTCCTCCGCCTGTGGGATAATGGAGCATATAATATTTAAAACGAGCACGCAAGTAAATACAAACCTTCATTCCTATTGGCATGCAAGAGTCGGGCAGCGGAGGCGCGCCTATTTTATATAAACGCAGGTCTGTAAATTTCACCTCAAACGAGAAGGGGTACAGTGGTGTACGAGATCCATAGAAATATTCCTTGATGCGTAAATCTCGCGACTCATGGCGCAGCTCCTTGTTGCGTTCCACCACTCCGCCGCTTTTAGGCAACAGCACTACGCGCACAAATGGTGGCATGTCTCGTAACAGTTCATTGTACAGGCGCTCCTGATCCAACACGAATATCGCACTCACCTCGAAAGCCTGCGCAGTGTGCAGTAGATTTGCGTACCCATCGCGCTTCACCCAACCACATGTGTTTATGATGATGCCCGAATGCTTGGCTGCAAGAGTAAATTTATAACTCCTATTTAATCAAGAAACTCTAAATTAATGAAACTCACTTCGTTTGTTCACGTTCATCGAATCCAACGTGACCTCAGCCATTTTCGAAATGATGGCTTTGTAGAGCACACTATTGCCGCTGGGCGACTTGTGACCTAAGTGATAGACCAGCGGCGCAGTTTGTGGGAATCCCTCCTCGATGCTGGCTGGGCGCTCTATAAGAATCGTTGCTATTGTGCCGGGAATAGAAACTGCCCCTTGCCCCATATCAATGTCGGTGTACAGTGGCCGCCTGGCACGGCGCACGGCGTAATTAAGTAAAATACGGCACAGCGTGCTTTTGCCCACATCCATTGGTCCCACAACCATAGCAACGGGTCCACGTTCATCCTTCTCTTCGGCAGCTACGCGCAACTGCTCGAGGGCGGCATGGCAATTCAGGTATTGTACCATCGGGGTCTCTTTCGAAATGTAGCTGACATCCGTCTTGCCGAAAACGTTTAACACACAGCCCTGGTAAGTGAATATGGCCACCTTCGCACCCGTGAGAAATTCATACTTTTTCTTTCTCACCAACTCAGTGCCGAACATCTCAGCGAAGCCCGAAATTACCATCACATAGACTTTTGCATCTTTGCCCTCGATTTCAAAGCGCAGCTCAGAGTCTGCTTCCAATGTATATTCCTGGCAATCTTTTTTGTCGTCTCCCATTCTTTTTAAATAAAGTCACACAACTAGACAAAAATAAACAAATTATCAAATTTGCCAATCTTTATAGAGTAATCAAACGAAGAACAGATGATTTTGACAGCGCGCTAAAAAAACAGATGTGGAACGGGCGGTAAACAGTGGCCGCGTTTCACAGCCGTTTCAGAGCGCTCAGTGAGTGCCAAAAATAGAATTAATCGGTTTGTTATCAAAGAACATCTTCTGGAGGGGACATGATATTTATATAGCAATCAATATTTGCTAAGTGAGCAACACCAGAAATGCTGATATCACTAAATTTTGCAACCAAAAGATAAAAGATACAAATATTTTTTCTCTCTTAAGGCATTCAAGTTAATTTTGTTATTAAATTCTATATGATATTTCAATCAAAAACGCATATTCGAGCGAGATAGACACGCAATATAAATTATGAAGGCCCTCGAGACTACAGCTATTTTCTCATAGTAAAATAATAATTGTATTATTATTTTTCTTATAATAAACATTTAAAAAAGTATGCTAAATTTTCAGAAATTAGCATACAGTTTTTAATATAAATACAGGATTTTGGAACTGTAGGGGGCGGTGAAAGCTGACCTACCCTGTGCCTATTATCGAACGGTCATGAAGTCATGAATGCCCCCACGCCCCGTATTGAAAATACGAATAGCGGGGTTTAGACGATCCTACATGTCGTCCAACATGGCTTGACGGCAGGAATAACTGTACATGTGCCGATGCGTCTACACGGTCCCACATGTCGTACAACACACTTTCTTCAAATTGGCAAGCGAGACGCACGCATACAGCCAAAGCCTTTTTACCGACGGCAAACGAGACTTTTGAAAAAGAATGGGCGTTCTCAGCTCTCGTCGATAGCATTCGACTCAATTAGTTTTTTTTAAAGCGCTACGTACACTTTATTTTGTACGTTTCTATTTTTATAAACTCAGCCATTAATTTTCGAAGTTTCAGGAAAATTATTTAAGTTATCTCTTTTATGTATCTTTTGTGCATAGCATTCATTTTCATAGTGATGCAAAATGAAATGCTATAGCATTAGAATTTTAAAGCCATTTTTATTCATTTAATTTTATACATCCTTAAGTTTTTCTAATTAACGTATATTTCAAAGTAAGAACCAACTGCAGGCTGCAGCTCAATGAAATTCTTACTGTCCGTAATCGTATTAACAGCACGGACAATTTCTCAAAGTGCCAAAATACACTAGGCTTGACCACCATGTCTTTACACAGGTTGGAGGGTTTGACAAGCGAGCAGAAATATCAAAAAATTTTGAAAACCATCCCACATGTGTGACAAGCGGTTGTTTCTTGCGTATACACGATCCAATATCGCGGCTTGTCCTACATGTTCGACGACATTTAGGACCGTCTAAACCCCGCTAATAACTCATTGAAAAGTGGCAAAGCGGTTTTACGAATATATGGCATCATTTTTTTATTCTGACCTTTATAAGTAAAAGAAGAATTGTTTACGATTATTGTTTTGGGCTGAATAATTTTAAAAAATTGGATCATTTCGATATTAAACTAATTTAAAATGAGTAATATTTACATACAAGAGCCCTCAACATCGGGCAAGGTAATGAAGTAAGGTAATGACTTGTAATAGTGCAATAACTTTTACTTTTAACCAGGTGCTTTTGAAAACGTCTGCCGGTGATATTGAAATCGAGCTGTGGGCTCGGGAATGTCCAAAGGCGTGTCGAAATTTCGTACAGCTATGCATGGAAGGATATTATAATGGCACCATATTCCACCGAGTAGTAAAAGGGTTCATAGTGCAGGGTGGGGATCCAAATAAAGACGGCACGGGGGGCGAGTCTATCTATGGCGAAACATTCAAAGACGAGTTTCACTCTCGTTTGCGATACGCAAGACGCGGACTGGTGGGCATGGCTAACTCCGATAAGGATGACAACGGTTCGCAGTTCTTCTTCACTATGGCACCGACACCAGAGCTGCAGAATAAGAACACACTCTTTGGCAAGGTTACGGGCGACACACTGTTCAATATGCTGAAGTTGGAAGAAGGACTTGTGGACCACAACGAGAGGCCAATGTATCCGCAAAAAATACTGCGTGCGGAAATACTCAGCAATCCATTCGGTGATATAGAGCCACGCACCCTAAATAATAAGGTCGAGGACGATAAAGAGGATCGAAAGAAGAAACGTGAAAAGGGCGTGAAGTATGGCCTTCCAATCGTTGACTTCTGCGGACTTTTTAAATTCATTCTTCTTTCAGAAACTTTGGCTTACTTTCATTTGGCGAAGAGGCCGAGGAGGATGAGGAGGAAACGAACAATTTCGTGCAACAAAACGCAGGCAAAGCAAAATCCATGCACGACGTTGTGGACGATCCCAAATTAAGCAAACAAGCTATCAAAATTGAAGACACAAAGCAAAGTACAGACGAAGAGGAGTTGGCGCAGTATGGGAACGTGAAAATAAAGGTAGAGAAGGAGGGCGTCGAAGAACGTATGCAACGTATAAAGGAAAAACTAAAGCAAAGAAGTGGCTTTCCTGGAAAATCAGACAAAAAAGTAATTGACATAAAGGAAAAGTCCGACTCTGAGGAGGATGTGTTAATGACACAGGAGAACGAACGCAAAATTCAAAGCGATAAGAAAAAGTGCGACTGCCTGCATATTCTTGTTAAAACTGTCCCAATTAAAATTTGTGAATTTCGTGTGTGTATTTTAGATTAGAGATTCGTCAGGAAATACTCACGCTGAAGAAACAATATCAAACGGATAAGAAAATTAAGGACGAATTACTCGAAAAAAAGGTGGAGAAGGAAAGTGACGATAAGGATTTAAGTATAAATGCCAAAGGCAATGAATTAATAAAGAGCTTCATAGAGGAAAAGGAAAAATATGGCAATCTGAAGTCGAAAGTTCCAAAAAAAGGCTCGAGCAGGTGAATACATATACGTTCGATATGCGTCTATTGAAATATGTGTGCCCTTTCGCCCGTATTATAGGGAGGACTTCACTCTCAGTTTACTCTCAAAGTTTCGCTCCAAATTGGATGCGCTCAGACAGAAGCATGGAGAAACGGAAGAAGAAACCAGTGTGGCGAACGTGGACGACAGTGTGGTAGAGCAAGAAATTCAAGGTGATGATTGGTTAGCGCATACATTCAAATTTCAAGAAGCTGCTGTACCTGTTCTGGCCAAAGATGCCTCGACAAAAGATGACGACTGGTACGCTTATGACGACCCTAGAAATCCCCTCAACAAACGCAAACGTGGCGAAAGCAATAACAGCAGTCGTCGCAGCGATTTTCCATTAAAACGTAAACGATAAGTTTTTTTGATGTACTGGAATATTGTTGTAAAAACATTGTAAAAATAGTTCGGTATTAAAATACACAAGGAAATACAATATTAAGTGATGTAATGGAATTTAGTTGTTTTTCTCGAAGTACTTTGTTTTCTCCTTCGGATTGGGCACAATCTATAAGTCAAGACAAGTTCGTCAGGTTAAGAATAGTAAAAATATCCTTTCATTTTTTAGTCATACCGTATCGGCACCAGGCTTCCAGCCGGCGGGGCACACCTCGCCGTGCGTGTCAGTATAATGGAATGCTTGCACCAATCGCAATGTTTCGTCAACGGAACGGCCCACAGGCAAATCATTCATTGTGATCTGACGCAGCACACCGAGATGATCGATAATAAAAAGACCTCGCAATGTATGGCCCAAATCCTCCAAGTATACGCCATAATCTTTGCTAATCGTGTGCGTCAAATCCGAGAGCAACGGAATCTTCACATTGCCCAAGCCGCCCTCTTTGCGCGGTGTATTAATCCAAGCCAAGTGCGTGAAGTGCGAGTCGACACTGCAAGCTACGACTTCTGTATTAATTTTTCGGAATTCCTCAATGCGGTCGGAAAACGCAATGATTTCGGTGGGGCAGACAAATGTGCTATAGAAGGAAGGTCAGTTAGATAAATACCTTACTAAATATGGCTTAATAACTCACAAATCAAGCGGATAGAAGAGCAGCACCAAATATTTCCCAATGTAACTGCTCAAAGTCAGTTCCACAAACTCCTTGTTTACGACAGCTGTACCCCTGAAATAGGGAGCCTCCTTCGAAACTAAATAGGCAATTGTTGTGAGCAATGAGTATGTAGGCCTTGTCCAATGTTATTTTATACTTACTAACTGCCTTTGTGTATTGCAGCTCGTGCTGGCCTCTGGCCTGACCAGCGGGATAAACAGAACCACCGGCGTAGGAATAACAGCTATCGCTTTCATCTGTGGTGGTGGATAAAGCGAGAAATGGTGCTGCCAAAAGCAGTACTAGGTAAGCATTTCCGAAATATGCAGCTCTTGTCATGATGTGTGCAGCGTCTGAAACTGGAGGAAGGGCAATTAGGAAAGCCGAATCCATAACAAAATGTGATGAAAGCAACACCCACTCTAAATGCAACTTTATTGATAAAAAGCCACGCGGCACTTTTCAAAAATTTGACTCTTCAGTAACGCGTGCTGCTGAGGTACGTGTGCGGTGAAGAGTGATAAGAAGAGGCATATGTATTTGCAACTGTTAGCAGCCCTAACTAACAACTAACAATTTGATTAATGCGTATGCGATGCGTACTGATTGATAACAGTCCAATATCAGCGGATCAGCTGCAAAAAACTTGATTTACAATTTGCCACCAGCGTCCACACCTCCTAACCACCCGGCAGTAATTTACTCATATTATGATATTTAATAAAAGCAGATATTGTACAAACCTTGCAGAAATAGTGTTACAATAAATATGATTTTGAATTTTTTTATTAAGTTGTTTATGAAAAAAGCCCAAAACAACTAAAAACTACGTGACCGGCAAGGCCAGTGTTGCCGCACACTTTCGCACTTTTCATAGATTGCAGTGTTGGCACACAAAAACATACTCTTCAAATAACAAACACACTTCAATCACACACACAAACTAATCTTCAAGAGATTACAAATAAACCAAATACAGACAGCAGTTAAGGAGTCATTATATCGAAAGTTGCTGTCATTAGTATTTTGGCTCAACGAAAACATTGTTTTGTGGACAAGCAGTTGCACAAGTTAGTAATTGCTTAACGTTAAAATAATCGAGTTGCTCGTGATTATTTATGTTTACCCTTTGTCAAAGTGAAAAGTACCGCTCAGTGCAGCAGTGCTTTTTTTCACACAACAACCCCGAAAAAGCTAAATATAAGTTTTAATATTGCTAAGGGGAGTGTAGTTTTTAAATTCCAGCCATAATACATGATACAAATCGACTAGGTACGTGTAGGAGTCTAAGAAACTATAATTTGAAGTAATTTAAAACAAGCCGTCGCAAAAGAGTAAGTGCAAGAATAAATTTAATAATGTAGATGCCAATTAGAGTGCGAAATCTTTCTTTGGTGCTTCCGCTACAAGACGATGTTGAAATCATGAAATCACATACCAAACGATGATGACGTACCTATGTAGCTAATTATAATTTGTTTGTTTGTTATGCTTATACATACATGCAAACACAGTTTATTTATATAGTTAGTGCGGTGCCCATGTTCATTGACCATTTATATTATTTTCCAGCACTAAAGCAGCGAACAACGCACAATGTCAATGCCGATGAACAACTTACATCAGGGTGGATATGCGCCACATGGGTTTGGAGCTGGATATCCACAACCGAACGCCCCAAATGCACCACCGGCCGAAGGTTACAATCCAGCGGGACGACCACCTGGCCATTACGTGAGTAGTAATCGAATCATAACGACGTATCGAATGAAGCAATTCCGTTGAATTCGATATTGTAATCAGCTTTGCGCTGTTGAGTGCAAACAAGTTCCTAGTACTTGCTTTGCACGTTTTGTATTGGTGACGTCATTTTCATGGCGTTCTCTGCTGCAGTTACTAAACAGCATACACAATTTCCTTGCATTTACGTACATTAGTAATTCTGAAATATGTACCTAATCTTGAACGATCATAAAATTGTATAAATTAATGTTTTAATACTTAAATTAATTGCGCTTGTATATGTATGTATGCATATAAGTTTTTATTTTTGTCAACTAGAATTTATTTTCATTTTATTAAGTTATTATATCGATCTAAATTGGTTATTTGTAAAAGCTTTTGGGACGGGCAGACGCCCATTCAATAGCAAATTCAATTACTTATATTGTCACTAAGTTCGAGCTACATTTACGCTAATTTGATCGAAATTGTCTGCGTACACAACTGAATTGTCTGCCCTTCCGTCTCTGCCATTTACCTTAAGCCTAAATTATAGAATTTCACATCAGTTGTGCTAGTCATGCGATTAGTTGTAGTTCATAGTACATTTTCCAGCTGTAGAGCTCTACAAACCAAACCGCTCTGTCTACAGTTAAAAAAAGCTAAAAATTATCTGCTGTGGATTTAATCATGTAGAAGCATACATTATTAATAACTACATATCACAATTTCGTCAATGACACTTGAAAAAATATTTATAATATAAACAAACAAATCAAAAGTTCACATATTCGGTACACCTCAACAACAACATTCATTTAATTAACTTAACCTTGTTTGATAAATTTTATACACGCATACATATACATACATATGTTTAGTGTTATCTTAGGGGACACCAAAACCTTTTATAATCTACGACAAACGCCCACTTTTTGAAATTTGAGCCGTGGTGTTTGAAAATAGCGTTCAGTGTTTCTTTGATTGGTGGCTTGCAGAGACAAGCAGCGGTTCTTACTCCGTTTGTTCTGACGGTATTTTAAAATTTCACAGGGTTTTGCACCCGGCCAACCTGCAGGCTACGCCCCAGTACCACAGATGCCACCTTTTGGCGAGACACCGTACCACGGCGGTGCACAACCACCTTACGGCGGCGGGCAGCCACCTTACGGGGCATATCCAACTCCAGCGCAGGGTGGTGGTGGCTACCAACCCGGCTGGGGATCACCACACGATCCGATTATAACTCAACCAGGCGCGCCTGCGCCCGGTCGATCCATGCAACCAGCAGGTGAGCAATATATTTGTTTATCTATTTGTTTGTCTATTACTATCAGAGCAGTATAAAGTCAGATAACTCTATTACATAACCCGTCGAAAATATTAGGAAATTGTGCACTCTGTATGAATCTAAGCAAAGTCATACGATATGCAAAAGGATTTGATTTGAGTATTGTTTACAAATAACGAGGAATCCATACGGATTGTAGAATGCCAATCGAATATATGAGAAGAAGCCAGATTTTCTGGTTTTTCTTTTTGCCGTTTTGCTGCAAAGTAAATCGCCTTTAAATGGGTTCACAACATGTTGTGAGCTGATAATTAATTTCTTTGTAAATCGAATTGTTTGTGTTGCCACACGATAAGCTCTTTTGAGATGCGGTCTATCTTGTCAATGACCTGGAATTTGTAAGCTGTATTGAATGACTTTCACTGCAGAGTGATTGCGTTCGACTTGCTGGTGTAATGAGATAGCATTGTGCCTGGAGTCACAGTGATACACTCTCCGCTGCGGTGCGATTAAAAATGAGTAAATGATTTTCTTGTAAGCTGCTGGCGCACATCAATTCCTCTGCAGGTTCAACACATTTAATCTGTGCTGGTGTGGGTGGCCTCGCATTGCTTGGCTTGTGCGTAGCTGTGCTGGCAGAAGCATGAACATAAAGAACTAACTGTGTCGTATGCCCTCGAAAAAAGCATTTATTAAAATTGAAATTAAAATTAAAATGAAGTGAACTAATTCTCGAATGTCGAATCCCTTTTTTAAGAATTGTTCTAAACTCACACAATTGTAGTAATTTTGTGTTTACAACTAAATTTTGTAGCCTTGAGCATTTCAAGGTGAATTAAGAAAATAAAATTATATCAATTATCTAGCATTCATATCATTGGACACTGCCTTTATTAAAGTACTTTATAGAAGTAGAAAGAATGCAGCCTACTTTTTGCTGACACCCTTACGAGTCTCTTTGAGTACTTTCTGAAGGACATTCGATAGCGGTTTCTCAAGTGTGTGTAGAGCACATGGAGAGCAAATGCCATTTCCGGTGCTATTTTACTGAAGATATAACGTTTGCATGTATGTCAAGGTGTTTCCTATAACTCAAAAATTTTACTTTCACATTTATTATGGAACATCATTGTTGTGCTAAGATAACATTTTAATATTGAACAGTTGGAAAAGTATCACTCACTTAAGACAGCAAGCAGCAAGCTTGATGATTTAGCAAAGGTCCCTTCCTGTCTTTGTCTACGAGCCTTATCTATTCTGCTCAAAGATTTCGCTAATCTTTTGTGGATACTTCGGCCCTTATCTATTGATTACTGGCGCAATGGCACGACGCGGGGCACGCGGGGCTGTAGGGATGTGGCAACAACAGCCGATTTCATATGTTTACCTTATGCAAAGTTACTGCGATAGAGAATTGTTTTAAATTCCGCTGCCACATACCGTCTTATCACAGTTTTTGCACGCGTGTGTGTGTGACTGTGTACGTATGTGTATTCTTTAATTGAGCCAATAAAATAATACAAAGGCTTTTGATTCTTGCTTTCCACATTTGTGAGTGCTGTGCCATATCTGCTGTGTAGCGGTGACGATGACAGTGTCTCGGTCTCGACGTCTATCTATCTATCTCGAAAATTTGCTCCACTGGTAAGGCTGCCGTTTAAAGGCGAACCGCCGACTGTCAGCAGTACGCGTACTGACCGTCGCGTAGTAAGCCACTAGAACGTCGCGAGCTAAAGACCGTTAAAGGAATTGCCCACTGCGCAGCTGCAGCATGACTGATCCTGCCATTAATTACACTTCGACAATTGATTTACGTGGCAGCGCTGGTGTTGGTGCCGCCGATAGTCACAAGAATTCCACGAGCGTGCTGCGCATGATTTGGCATACACTGCACGAGAAATACGAATTATTGCGCAGGCGCACGCAATCGCTGAAGGGCTTCGTGAACCGCGAATCGAATAAGCCGCTGTCGAAGAAATTCCGCCGTTCGCTGCGTTTGAACAAGTCGGCGAAGAAGAAGGGATACGACTACTTTATGAGTGATGAAGATAAAAGGTATTGCAGGAATAACGAAATTTGCTTACTAAAGTGGGGTATCTCTTGTAAAATTACAACCAACCGAACGGCGCTGAAAGAAGTCGCTCTAAGGGAGAAGCCACATTGCCGTAGGACTTTAAATACTTTTCTTTAAGCAGAAAAATTAGTGTTTTGAAAAAATGCAACCGTTGAAATCGATTGCAATTGAAATTTCATTTATAACGAAACCGATTTCGATTGAAAGTGGAATGTGATACATTTGTAGTTTGTTACAAAAATGGTTTTTATCTAAGCAATTTAATCGATAAAAAGATTTTAGTTCGGTTGCTGAGAATTACAAAAGAAATGTTGAAGCCATATTGTAATCGTTTAAGTTGCGACAAAAATTTTTTTCATATCGAGTTTGAAGACACAAACCGCTTTTCTATTAATTCACATAATTAGTCGTATTGATATTTCTTTAGTTTCGAAAACGTTTTTTAAAAAGTTGTATGTTCTTCAAACATGAGATGAGCACGCAGCGCATCCCTGAAAGTATGCAAGGCCATACATGAAAAATTTAAAAAAAAATGTTATCGAAAAAATATAAAATGAAATACTCGTAATTGTTCAAAATTAACATTTTTCGACATTGTTGAGAAGCTTTCGTTTTAACAATTATTAGCATGGGAAAATTATTGTTAATGTTCCTACTATAGGAAAATTTTGTCTATGAGGAGTATATTCAATTTATTCTTGCTTTGTTCACGAAGTTGTATTATAAATCTCAGAAGTTGTTGTAAACTTATTTTATCACACATAAAGGTGGGCAGGCACAGGTGATAGATAAAACTAATCTAACGTGATAAGATTTTCTTAAGAAACAGTCAAATAAAATTGCACAAACGGTAATAGATTAAAGTGAAGCGTGATGATAATGTGCTATTTAAGAAGCCCATTGAGTGCGCCGCGTACAATTGAAATAACGACACAATTGCCATTGAATAGTTTACTCAATTATTGCTGACTTTGACACTCACACACAAAACACACACATAGAGTTGACTTCTAGAATGCTCGAGTCGAGGCGGCGCGCTAAATTTTCATTAGCATGACGATCATACTATTTCCCCGCAGCTATGTTAATTTTCCCTTGGTTGTTTTTGCAGGCGATTGGATGAGTATTCCCGTAGGTATTCCGAATTGTCCTCGCGGCTTGGAGTACCTTACGACTGTCGACCAGCTTTTGGTTAAGCAAAAGGTCGAACTGCTCGAGGCCATCACCGGCTTCGAGACCAACAATAAATTCTCGATTAAGAATGCGCTCGGGCAGAAAGTCTACTACGCGGTGGAGGAGAACGATTGCTGTACGCGCAACATGTGCGGCCCGGCACGTCCGTTCGACATGAAAGTATTTGACAATTTCCGCAATGAAGTTATCCACATGAATCGTCCATTGGCATGTTCGGCCTGTTGCTTCCCGTGCTGTCTGCAGTCGATGGAGGTGTCGTCGCCGCCGGGCAGTGTCATCGGCACCGTCGAACAGGAGTGGAGCATTTGCTCGCCCTCATTTCGCATTAACAATCATCTGGGCGAAACGGTGCTGCGCATCGAGGGACCCTTCTGCACCTTCACCATATGCGGCAATGTGACTTTCGATGTAAGTGACAGGCGGTTTTTTGAGCGAGTGGCATTACATCTCAAGTTGAATTTCGATTCTTCAGATTGTATCCACGAATGGCGAAAAAATTGGTAAGATCTCAAAGCAATGGTCCGGTCTGGCACGTGAATTGTTCACGGATGCCGATTTCTTTGGCGTAACCTTCCCCCTGGATTTGGATGTGCGCATGAAGGCGGTACTGCTGGGCGCTACTTTCCTCATTGTAAGTTGATTTTGATTGTTGGCTTGTGCAACAATAAAATTTAATTTGTCTTGTGTATTATGCTGCAAACTGAAATGCAGTCATATAGTGTGCACTTTTATCAATTGAAACTTTTAAAACGTTTGCGCAGAAGATTTTAGTATGAAGGTACCAAACAAGAATATTAAATTCTCAAAATGCAGACCCAATTTTGTGCAATTTGTAGATTTCCGCTAAAATTGTATTTTGTACTAAAAGCTTTTCGCACTGTCAGCCTGCAATCTCGAACAATCCTCATTCTCTAAATTCTGATGCGTTTTTTTCTCTATTACAGGATGCCATGTTCTTTGAGAAATCCGCTAACACTGAAACGGACCGGCCCGGCATGTTTTAAGTTGAAGAACAAAAATTTAAAGTTTAAAGTAAATCCCTCGTTAAAATGCTATGCTGCTCAGCAAATGCGCCTACAAATGTGTTTCAATACAAATGACAATGAATCATAACAGAAATTATGCAATCATGCGAAATTGTAGTACGAAGGAGTACGAGTAAATTTAAATACCAAACATTTCAGGCCAAAGTTTGTATAGTCAAATTTTTTATCACCATTTTTTTATTTGCATCGATTTTGCATTTTTTATGAATATTTTTAGTCGTTGATGTTACAACTAAGTTGTAGTTGGTAGGTATTCTATATACTTCCGTGCACTCATATTTATTTTTCGAGATATTGCAAATTTTATAACTGATCATTGTTCATTAATGTTAAGTAGAAAAAACGTATGTTATATATTTTTTTAAAACTAAATAGTTTTTAATACTAATGTTATGCTAATATCTTCTTGAGTAAACTTTGCCTTTTTATGGTGTTATAAACATGCATAATGTATGTACAAAGTTACATATAATTACATATAATATTTTAGGGAAAACAGTGTCCTTGAAATGCAACTTTTTTTTAATAATTACACTTACGTACGAATTTTAATACAATTTTGTGAATTTGGTTTTGTAACTCAGCCTATATTTTTCAAAATAAACTTTATTTTATGTTTTTGAAATTCAAAATGCACTTTTTAATACGATTATAGTAGCTTGAATATAGTTTGTCCATAGCAAAAATTGAAGCAATGTCAGCAGCCAATTGCAAATGTTTGCTAATGAATTTAGATGGCGTGTCAGTGGAAATAACAGCAATGTTCTTTATACAGGGTGACGATGCAATTTTTAGTACCTATGAACATCATATTTTTTGCCTAATCCAGAAAATTAACATAGCTTTTTAAATTAAGTTTATTCATGATCGCTTTCCCTGACGTATCTCTAATATATCTAGTTAAAATTTTTGAAAATGACGAAATTGTAATTTCTGTAGATTTTAACAGTTAAAAAATGTACAACCGCCTTTTGCGAGTTTTTTCGAGTTTCGTCTTTTTGTGGTAATTATGTTTAATGACCACTGATGACTTGCTTCATTTGCCGATAACCGACATGCAAAAGGGAACGTCAAATAAATTGAAATAAAACTTTTAACTGTGTTGCGGCACGAATGAAAATATTTCATGACCCAAATCCGCCCAGTTTGTTAGGTGGTTACTTAGAAATACACACGTAATGTTTTATACTATAAAAATTCAATCATATATTTTGGAAAAATGTTAAAAAAATACGAAATGCATGTGAATTTCATACGATTAGTTTGCGAGTTTTATTAAAAGAAAGTTTATTGCTATCAGCAGCAAATTTTTAAAATTACATGATTACAAGCGTTACCTTTTGTCGTATTTCTTCAATTCAAATTACCAATCGGCCTTGATCTGCAGCTTTTTCAGTTCATCTTGGAAGCGTATTGCAGATTTGTTCAAATATGAAAACTTCCAACAAACTATAATTTGTGCACACTATGCCGCGTTATCAAATCAACTATCATTGAACATGATTACCCTTCTAGGGCGCAATCTTAATAAGCATAATAGGTGAATAATTGCAATATTCAAATTTGAGGCGAGGGCGATAGTCATTCGCTGTGCTTTGCTGCATGAGCATATATCGTAATTTAACAATACGCATATTCAAATTCTGTGTGTCAACGTAGTGCACTCATGTCATTCCCTGGGACAGCACCGTACAGCGGCGCACAGTCACTATACCTAACAGCATCGTCTACAAACACGAGTGGCAGTTTTCTGTCCCATTGCGATGCATCTCAGGAACCGATAACAACGCAGCCGAGCTTGAGCAACGCACCGACAAGTCAATTCCTTATAGCGCCCGGTAAGCAGACAGCCTCAAATGCACTTTTCAGGGTCTATAAGGCTAGAGTATATTATTTCGTTAGTTGCCATCAACTTGGCGGGTTACCTGCCTGGCCTAGAATATCTAAAGACCGTCAAACAGCTGCTGGTCAGACAGAGAGTGAACTTTGTGGAAGTCTTTACGGGTTGTACAATGAACAATCGCTTTAACATATACAACGAGCTCGACCAGAAGGTCTACACTGCGCTGGAGTGCACCAATTGCTGCGTGGGGAACATTTGTGGTAAGAGACGTCCGTTCGACTTGAAAATCTTCGACAACTGCGGCATCGAGATCGTCCACATGCATCGCCGGTTGGCTTGTTCGCTCTGCTGTTTCCCATGCTGTCTACAATCGATGCTTGTGTTCGCGCCGCCCGGCAATTTCGTCGGCACCATCGAGCAGGAGTGGGGCGTGTGTGAGCCCTCATTTCGCATCAGGGATCACAATGGTGAGCTAGTGCTGCGCATCGAGGGTCCTATTTGCACGTACTCGCTGTGCGGTAGCGTTAATTTTGAAGTGCGTGTCGATTGCGCCTTTTTAGCAAATGCTTCGATATTAATTTAAAGTTGTTTCTTTTGCTTGTCAGGTGGTTTCAGTTGACGATGAGCGTGTGGGCCAGATTTCCAAGAAGTGGTCAGGATTGGCACGGGAACTTTTCACAGACGCGGATTTCTTTGGCATCAAATTTCCATTGGACTTGGATGTGCGAATGAAGGCGGTACTGCTGGGCGCTACTTTCCTCATTGTAGGTCGATTACTATGAATTGTTTTCTTAACCCTGAAAAGCGAGGAAAATATTACATACCTTAAAGCAAATCTTCGTCGATTCGAAGTCTGGTTTCAAAAACTGCTAACAAAAAAGGAAAATTAAAAAATGTTGCATAGTTAAAGTACCTACATACTTTGATTTTTGGCTCTTAAGAAAAAACATAAAAAAACATAGTTTTAACTTAGTTCAATATAATGCATGCAAAAGAGGCGAATAAGAAAAGAAGACAAAGCTTTACTTTTCAGGGTTAACGGCAGCTTTTCTATAGCTAAAATAAACTGCAGAGCGATATCTTATGAATACATTTTTGTGAATTATCATGCACAATTTTAATAATTTGTAAGATATTTATCTGTAGCGTATCGCACATAATTTTAGATAATTTTTAAAGGATAAACAGTATTTATAAAAAAAAATAATTACATGCATACATATCTCACTTTTCAGGATATCATGTTCTACGAAAATTCCATTCGTTTATCAAAGTACAAACAGCTAATTGTTCCTTATTGCATCGTAAAATGAAGTACTAAAGTTTATATTTCTTACAACTATGTATTTAGGCGTATTTTAGGCATTATTCTAAATTGTATAATATTCCAATTTTTTTTGGAAACTGAAACCAAAAAGAAATTTAAATTTTGAAAAACTATAGCGACAAAATGTGTTTTACCTTTTTTTTAACAATCAAGTCTAAATCGGACAACAATAGTAAATAGCTAGCTTCTCTGGTACATGGAGTATGCCAATGGAATAAATAAATTTCGGACACTGTTCACAATATTTGGCTGGAAAATTATCGATTAAAAAAAATTATATCCCTCGACTGCATTTAAGAATGTGTGTGTCCCGGCCGCCCGGCCTATAGTAAAAAAGATCGTTGCGAAGCCCTTTGCTGCGGAGTCAACAATTTTGCACTACCCAACTACAGAAAGCAGGACTGAACTACTTGCACTTAATTCATTTAAAATCACTTCATGAATCTGGCCAATTATAACTGAGCTCTCCAGCTCATATTGGCTTTATTTAAAACGAAATGGCATGTCAACTCGCTAAAAAAGGAATATCCGAAAATTTTATCGCACTGAAACCATTTGCCATGGAGCTCCATTAGGCAAAACCTAAAACTCTGGCAAAAAAGAAAGCTACACATTACTGAAAGCAAACGGAAGGTAACAGACTGGAGAAAAATTTATGCCAGAAGCCTTTCAGAAGCGAACAAACGAACTTGTAACGCTTAGCAGAAAGCGAATGCAAATAGTTATGCGGTTCTTGACCGGACATTGTAAGGCAATGAAACATATGGCTACCATGGGTATAGTAAAGAATATCATGTGTCGAACTTGTAATGATAATGAAGAAACAGTAGAATATATTCTGTATCATTGTGATGAGCTATTAAGGAGCAGACTTCGTTACCTAGGTAATATATACATATGTATTCCTCATAGGAAATTGCTTTATACCCAAACGCCAGCTCACATTTAAAACTTCAAAGTCCCGATTACCACACGGAAATTGTTCTTTCTTTAAATTCAAGTTCGTAAGTCCAGATTTACACACGAACAATTCCCATTCTTGATAGTCGAGTTCGTGTCAAAAGAGGACAAACGAAAGAAGACGTGTACAGGTTTTCTTCCACTGGAAAGTGTTCTTTTGTATTTTTTTTTATCAAACGTTTTTGACAGCATCAATCACAAAAATATAGAAATCCTTTTGTATTTATCTAGAAACATTGCCATGTTTTAATCGTATGGAAATCGGAATAACTTCATTTTAATTAGGCCAAATGACTTTACTGATTGCTACTTGGATTATTGTCTTGATAATTTTTTTCGTTTATTGTGGCAGTATGGCGCTGATTAGCTGATTAGTGCCTGCCTGGCCTGCTCCACTACACATACATACCTACATATATTTTTGTTTTTAACTCATTCTTATTACATCGTACCGTTGAGCTTTCTGTCTCTCTCAATTTTTGCGCCTCTCTTTATCGCTCTTGCTCTTTGCAATTTATCAATTCTCTCTTCGGCAGCTCTGCCGCGACTGTGAAAGTTTGTTTACTTTTGTAGCTCCAACTTGAGGCGCCAGGTCGTCCACTGCGCAAACATCTTTCGGCCAGCGAAGCTGACGCGTTCGACGCGGAAGTGACTGACATTGGACTGGCGGCGACGGCGGCGGCGAGCACGGGCAATCGCCACAACTCCACGCACAAGCAGAGACATAGTCAAAATTATTATCACCAACGAACGAGAACGTGCAAATTACAAATGCGAGTGTAAATTAAAGGCAGTTTTATTGCGATAACTTCAAATCGCGCTGGCTATTCGTGTACCTGTGTGTGTTAATCCAAATGAAATCGCGTGAGCATGTTTCTGATATCCACAATTGTGCAATATGCCGTGGCATTCTACAAAATATTTAAGAAATTGTAAGTGAACACATACATATGCACATATTCATGATTTGCCATTTTCATTTATTTCATAAAAATCACATTCATTTCGCATAAAAAAGCAAGTTGAAAATGAACAGCTTGGCGATTCCAAAGTCTACTCCTTGCTCCCGATTTGCATATTGCTTAACTTTGGCAATTTTGTTGTCAAGGTAGAAATTGTAGCGACACGTCGGAATATCGAAAAAGCGAACTCTTTGAGGCAGCACATATAATACATACATATGTATGTATTATCGAGCTTTATACATCTTAAACGAGATACGATATTTATTTAATTACTGATGAATTTAATTAGCTTTAATACGGATACTAAATGAAGAAACTAATTTCATTTGCTGAGAGTGCCTCCATTTCAGTAGTCACAAACGCGAAAAGCTTTCGTATGTCAAATTCGCGATATGCTCTTTAGCTCTTTAGCATGCTCTTCATTTGCTGGCTAAGAGTGCCAAAAGCTTTGAGAGCACAGGCTTGAGTTTGTTTTTAAGCATACGTACAGTAGCGCAAAAAGATTTAATTATTTTTAGAATATAGCTTAAAAATTCATGAATATCATTTTTATGAAAAATTTACTTATTATTAACAAAATGTGCTTAGTATACACTTGTATAAGAAAATTAGCTGAAAGTTTTATTACTTTATAGACAATAAATTTTGTTTGAGATTCATGCGCCAAACTAACAATTTACCTGCTATAATTCATGTGATTTCAGCCAATTCCAAGCAATTACAATTTGCTTCTCTACCGTTTACTTACAATATAAGAGCTTTCTTTTTTTTATTAAAATCATTTTTAACTAAAATAATGCATAGTTTCTTGCAGAATATTTCTACACAGCGCTCAATTAATGCTTTAACATTCGCAATTTATTATTGAATTTACGCTTTGTGGTTACATTCGGTTGTCTTATGCTATCTTTTCAATTCAGTCATTATAAATTCCCTGCCTTAAACACAAGTCAACGACCAATTCCAATGCTAGCAGCAAAGTCGCGCACATTTGGCAAAGGTACAGCATTTCCGGCGTTGTTGTTTTGTTTCGATTGCTAGAATAAGCAATTTACATAGAAATAGAACCACGAATGCATTTCCTATAGTAAACAGCATTAAGAGCCAAACAGGAAGTTGCTAATAAGCTGTTTAAAACTTCGAAATAAAATCTTACTATATTCAGCTGCATATGTAAAGGTAGATATATATGTACAATATATACTGCTTTCATGCGTAATATGATTGTGGGGAAGCTCAAATTCATCTTATCAATTTATATATCATACACACGCCAAAATTGAATCGCTTTAAATGCAGATAGCAAAGATATTTCTGCTTTCATATTCCAATAGCAGACCGATCAGTCGAAAGCAAATGTCCTGGGCATACAATGATTAAATGTAGCCGTTAATTCTATGCCTTATGCTTTTTTTAATTTATAATGAAGGCTTTCAATATAATATGCGGCGTCTCTGTGAAGTGACACTGAAACACCGCTATGAGCCTCTCCAACTGGGTTTACATTTGTATCGGCTAAGGCCAGCTTTTCGGAAGCTTTTCGTTTTATTTTTAAGTTCTTGCATAATTACAGTTCTTGCTACAGTCAGACGTGATGAGAAGAAACCAGCCATGTTCCTTGTCAGCTGCTAAAATACTCGTACTTCACTTTACAATAAGACCAGCAACATTCCAGTAAAAGGGAAATTCCTTAGCAGTGCATTGCACAAATGCCAAAAAAGTTATTATCATAATCGTTTACCAATTTTCTTTCGCACGGGCTAAGCGACGTCAACAGATGCCAATTGGTTTTGTTTGGCTGCTTGTTTCGTCTGCGCCGACACTTCGACAGCAACGTAAATACGATACGATATAGCCCCCCCCTCCCCCACCCCACGCTACGCCATGCACGATAAAACATAACACTGAACCATTAAGAAACTATGTAATTGTTAGACGATGTGCTGGCCAAGGGACGGCCCGGGACGAAATGGCCTCAAAGCAATCTGCTTCTCTGCAGTTCGGTTTAGTTCAGTTCAGTTCAGTTCAGCTCGATGTAGCGATGACGAGCGAGCTATTGTCCTTATCGCAATGTGCCACGAGCGCTTTACTCTAGTTAGTACTCGTATAAGTGCGGCAGGGCACGTCCCCATGAGGCTTAGTCGTATACCGTTTGGCTACACGCTGGTTGTAGTCGCTCGTCGCCGCGGCGCGATCGTATAGTCGCGATCTTGTCGAGAAAAGTCACATAATTTCTAGAAACACTGCAGACTAGCTCTAACACGCAGAGCTGTGTTTACAGCTTTTGAGAAAAATGCCTAAAAGTTGCAAATTAAATTAATGTTTTAAAGAAAATTATATAAAATTAGATTCTTAAAAAAAGTCAAGTGTTTATAAGCAGTACAAAGCTCTTAGTTTGAGAGAAGAGTGTTTTTTCGCTTGATGGAATATGCTTGTATTGGTTCAGCAATGGTAAGTTCGATTTTATTATCGTTATAATTTTGACGAAATTGAAACATTGTAATGCAAAATGAAAACACTGAAAAGAAAAGAAGGCGACAAATTATAATTTACTGTTGTCAAGCTAAATAATACAATTCGTAATGAATTTTATATTTTACATACATATTTTACTCCACATATTAAATATGTAAATATGTAGCATTTTAAATTGAAATACGCATACACATGTAGACAATATGCCAGCAGCTTGACATATACATAATATGTACTTTCCTGTAGTGCATTGACAACCTTATCAGCTCATTGTGTATATGTATATATATTTATGCATATGTATATACATACATATGCAGAAGTAGCATGCATGCCGCGTGGAATTGCCCATCTCCCCTTGTGATTGCTTGCTGCGTTACTTTCTATGTTATGGTGTTGAAACAATAACAAATATTATGAAAATAATACGAATTTAAATCTACTTTTACCTCTCCTGCAAACCAGCGAAGTGCATTTTTTGCAAAAACAGAACTGCGAGAACTTGCTTGAGAAACTATATTTACCTAAGTATCTTGTGACAGCTTGAAAAAGTGTTTAAATTTAACGAACATTTTAGAAATATGCATGCATAAATAAACGTTCTAAAATTATGTTGGCAATATAACTTGCAGATAAGCAAAATACTTGAGAGTAGTAATTTTAAAGTTTTCTTTCAAGTTACTACTTTTTCTGCTATAAAACCTCTGCCGGTGGTAGTGGCATTATTTGCCGACACAGATAACGAAATGTAGTTTACAAAATAATCGTATGCTGGCATAAAGATCAATTCAATTTGATTGCAGCTCTTATTGAAGCATTTAGAACAGGGTTCTATACAACGAACACATGCCGGTCTACGTGCTAATACATTTTTTTAATAAAAAAAATTTCATTGAATCAGCTTAAGTTTTCTCACAAAAGGGTTAAAATCTTACGCCGCCTTTAAAATTATATGCCATACTTGTGAACTGCTTTTCAATAAAGTGTTAGCCTAAAGTATTATTGCGGCATGTGGCAACATTCAATTATTTTGAAAATGCTTTTGAGATCTTTCCTATCTAATAAGAAAATCACGATTTTTCCAAACTGAAATGCAGCGGGCGAAAAGAGATCACTACTGCTGCTCGAAAATGTAAAAATGTATGACGAAGAAATGCTTTTACTCTGCCACAGAAATCGTGGCTACTGGCGCAGTCGCTATATCGTCGTTGTAGATGTCTTTTTAAAAATAAATTCAATGGCAATTGTTGTTCCGCCAAATGGTGCCAATTTTTTCGTTTTGCCGTACTTTTACGTTAGTATTGCTGGCAAGTGTTTCCTCTATTGTTTATAATGCCAGAAATCAGGAAATTGTGTGTGTGTATAGTTTTAGCAATAGTCAGGCTGTACCTACTTGTGTCGCATATATAACTTAGAGAGACATCTGTGATAATTTTTATTGCCACGCCTTGAGACCGTGTTATCAGTTCACGCCGCTTCGTGGAGACACACAAGCATTGATCACCGCTTTTGGCATTTATCTCTTGTACAAAGTACAGACAGCATTTCATTTATGGTATATTTTGTTTACTGTTTGTTTTTGTTTTCATTTTCATTTTGGCTGCTTGTTGTTGTTGTTGCTGTTCCACTGCCAACACATACTTTTAGGCTTCACCTACAATGATTGTTGTTTTTTAATTTTAATTTTTTTTACTTTGTTTTAATAACTTTTTTATCTGTCAGCCAGATTGGCTTATGTGTTCCGTGACAGACAGACGTATAGACGCAGTCTCATATGTGACTCACAATCAGTGAGAGTTTATCTATAAATTACGAGTATTTCGATGTCGGAAATGAAACGCACTAACATATTAATGGCCGTACTTGAGTTGAATTTGCGATGCTAATTGCGATTGTAGACTAGACTAGAACTGCATAAGTGCATTAACATACACATGCTTGCATACGTGCTAGTATTTAGCAACAGTTAATTTAAATAAATTTGCATCATTTTACTTATTAGCTTCTTGCCAAGCGATTACGGCTTCGTACTTCCGACGATCGTTTCTTGCAATACGCCCATTTTTACTTTGCAAACAGTCATTCAACCTTCCAGTGGAAATGTGGAAATGTTGTAAACAACAGATATGAAAATTTAGGTCAGTGCGATTATGATTTTAGAGATATCTATCGGTCAGCCAGCCCTTGGAATTGTTGCTATGGCATTCATTATTGCCACATTTGCCATTATTAAGTGCGTGTGTGTGACTAAAACCTAGATAAGCAGAACTGTCATGATCTAATTTAAAGGAAATGAATCTCTGAAAAATGTCAACCCAAAAAGATAAAATAATGGCAGAAATTTTTGAAGAAAAAACGGGCAAGAATAAAAATTTTTTAAATTGGTATTTTAATTAAATTACCGGCATTTCTAAAAGGACAAGTATTGTTAAAAATTTCACTAACATTTGTTCATTTCTACTAAAGAAAGTGCAAGTGGGCATAAAATATTGTACGTAATTTCTTTGATGAAATTGGCACTAAGTGAGAAGACATCTGATTTTATGCATGCTATATTCAATGGGCTGTTACAAACTACACGCAATTGTACGATGGCTGCCGCGTTTTTAAGTCTGAACGCCAGCTGCATACGCGCTTAGCTGCACTGCAGTCAGTTACGGCTAAAAGGAATCAGCCAAAACTGTTGACACTTAACAAGCGCAACAGCATGCATACAAAGTGTAAAGTGATAAATTCGATCAAAAGGATTAGTCACAATGACCGATCGAAAGCATTATCAAGACATTTTGCCGTAATGTTGATTACCTTAGCTGTAGGTAACTAACAACAAACAATGACAAAAACGGCAACAAACTCACGTAACGCATTACCGCTACACAGCCAACACGTACACACACGCACACACAAATAGAACCACACCAAAACAACAACAACAACAACCAATCCAACTCAGCTGAAATGAGTTAACAATTAATTGCAAGAGAGTGCGCCGCCGTTGAGCCAAGTCAGCGCAGCCTAGCCCAGCCCGACTCGGCGGCAGCTTCGAATGCTGATAGCCTCGATCTGGTCCATATAAATAAGGAACGCGTATTGTCTCTCGGATTACTAGTTTCATGTTCTAAACGCAAAGTGAACACAACTTGGCAACTCGCAGCGACTTGAATACGGCGTGTATTGAAATTGTGAATTTTGTTGGCAGTGCGGAAAAATGCTATTTTAGCACTTTAAAACTCTATACAAAGTTAAACTGAGTTTTGAAGTTCTTTAAATGAAGTAATTGGTGAAAAATTACTACAAAAAATATGAACTAACTAAAGAAAATTGCTGTAGAAAAGGAAATTAATTCTTAATAATTTATATCTAAAGAAAATAGCACAAAACAGTTTGTACAAAAAAAAGGACAATCAAATGAAGTTTTATAGTGAGAAGGCCAACGAATTTTGGAACTTTATATGGAATAAAATAAGTGCAACACAGCTGCTTGAAAAAAATGAAATAATTAATGAAGTGTAATGCAGTAAAAGAAACCGAATTTCGAAATTTAATAAATAAAGTATTAAGCACAAAATACTGTGCACAATTTTGGAACTTTATATGAAATAATGTGCAATTAGTGCAAAAACATTGTGGAAAAATATGAACTTATGAAAGAAACTTGATGTTGAAAAAAAGTGTTTAAATAGTGCAATTTAATGCCCCCAAAAGATAAATTGCTTATTAATAAATAGAACAAATTGAAAAACTATTGAAGTTCGAGCAGAGAAGAAAACAGAATTCTGAAATGTTATACGAAAAAAGTTAAATAAGAACTGGTAAAAATAAAAAAGTGGTAAACTCATTAAATTAAATGATTATATTGAAAATTCTTTAAATGTATTATATACATACATATATAGAACTAGTAAAAAACTGAAAAAGACAATTTTGATATTTTTTATAAAAGTTTTTATTTTAATGAAAGTTTTTAAATAACGGTTTTAACTAGTATTATATCCACGCTCCAATTGCACACTGAATTCCCCGTCCAACCAACAACATTTGGAAGTTGAGTGTTGTTAGAGTAGCCTGCAATATGCAGTCGCATCAGAGCGCCTTTGGCGCGGAGACCTCCAAGCAGCATGGCCATCGACGCATGCCCAGCATGGGCAAAACAATGCCCGTAACCTCGTTGCTGCTCGACTTTCCACCGCCCAGCATGTCCTCGCTGCGCTCAAGCTACACGCGCGATGGTCTGACGCCAGAACAGGAGTGTCCGCCGCTATACTTTAACGTCAATGAGGCAAAATGCAGCGTCAGCACTCCATTGGAGGTTGCGGCGACCAAAGCTGCAGAAGAGTCGTACGACTCCGAGAATGAGTTGCAGGTGGACCAGGCCTACGAACTTTTGGTGTCCGAGTGCAGCAGTGACGGTGAAAGCGATAGACGCGATGATGATGGTGAGCGCGCTGACGAGCACATTTCACTCATCGGCAACTCCATTTTCTATACGCCCTGCCTGACCTGCACGGACAACGCTCCGGCGGAGTTGGCGCAGCGACCGAGCGCCATCAACGAGATGTGTCGGCGTCTGTGCACGGATGAGTGCCGGCTGCGTCTGAGCTTGGCCGGCTTCGTGCCACCCGCGGAGGCGGTGCTCAAGTCCAGAGCAGCTTTGGAGGATTACTTGCGCGAAAGCGTGCGCAATAGGCCGGCGCCGCTGCTGCACACCTACTCGGAGGACACTCTGAAGGCATATCCACTGCAGCAGTCTGGCAACGAAGCCAAAGCGACTGCCAACATGGCGCAAGCAGATCAGCTGCCCAGACCTACACGCATCGCCATACAACGCAAAAAGTTCCTCACCGAGCTGCTGGGGCCGCTCTGCGATGCGGACTCCGATAGCGACTCCAATTTGGCGGATGACGAGGCGGAGCAGCAGCCGGCGTTGCTGGAGATTGTGGCCAGCATAGTGACACCGCGTGCGGCGGGAGCGGCATCGGCCGACAAGAAATCAAGCATAGTCGATCCACATGAGCTCGCCATGCTCAAGGACTTCCGTGAGAAATTCGAAATCGCGGAAGCGCTGGCGAAAACCTCGGCAATGACCTCGACGTCGCAAATGAAGCAGCGTCTGGCCGCGCGCAAACTGGAAATCGAGCTGGATAGTGCGTGTGCGACTGCGGCTGGATGTGCGCGTGAACATGATTCGGCGTGTGGCAGCGACTTGGCGACGGCGTCAGACAAAGGCGCGGCATGGCAGCCAGCAAGCGACAGCGCAACGGCAGACATGCTGGCTGCAACGCGCCGACAACAGCAAGCGAACGGAAATGACTTCGAGCCGCCGCGGGACCTGCTGTTGTACCTTGTCAGGTAATTGTACAACGCTGCTGCATAATGAGTTAGCGACAAGCGACGCCGCGAGATACTCGCGCTTGAGATGCAATATCTGTGCGGTGGGCGTTTTACGTTCGCCGAAAGAATTCTTTCGCTCTGAACCGGTTTATGTTTCACATTGTCGCTTGCGTTGCGGCAGCAGCAGCTGTGGCACTCGCACGTAGCCCCAGATACAGTATCTACAAGCGCGCAGATAAACGTACTTGATTGCGAGGCGTTTCAATTGTTTTAGCGACTACTCAGCCGACTGCAGATCGAGCAGCACTTTAGCATTGATGGCTTTTGAATTGTTCCAATTTATATTTATTTTTCTCATTCGCATTCGCATTTGAAAGAAGTCTAGTTCATGGTAGCTTGGCTTTTGGTGTTGGTGTATTGGTTCAGTGGCATATTTTTTTATTTTTTGGTGGCTTTATTTGTTTAAGGTTTTTGTTGGGTTGCGGTTGGATTGGGTTTCTCTTGGGCAAAACTCAATGACGTTTCTGTTGTTGTTCTTAACTTGAAGGTTCAAGTACGATTAACTAGACATTGGCAATGGCTCATTACTATGACAGGTTTTAAACAGGCAATGTCATTTATTTTGCGTGTGCCCGAGAGATAAATCGTTATGAACGACTACGACTCAATTCCGAACGTTCGAGAAACAGTTAAAGATATTCAAAAAGAACCATAACATAAATAAAGAAGATATATATAAATATATGCAACGTATAAAGAAAGTATATAATAAATAAGTGTAGTTCGAGGTAGTATGGAAAAACCATAGAATTGAAGCATCGAGCGTCATTTGAGCTAACCTTGTAGAGCACTCCCTTACAGTCGCATAACAAAGCTTTTCGTGTTAATGACTTTTTAAAAATGTTTCTTTAATACAGCCGCTCTTCAAAGAAACTTTTTTTACGTGCTTATATGTGTCTGTGTAAAAGATAGAAAGAAGCATGTATAATGTATAACGAATAATATATAGTGTTGCAAAATATATTCCAAGATTTGAAAAGTAGCAAGAATTTTGAAATTCATACACATATTTAATTTCAAAACATTTTAAGTATATGATTTCGATTTTCTTTGCTGTTTTAACAACATGCTGGAATTTAATATATTTTTTGAAAATTTTTCAATTTCTGCCTAGATTAAGTATGGATATATGTACCTACACAAATACGCATGTATGAGTCGATTGTTTAGTATGGAAAGCTCTCTCTTTGATTTTTCGAAGGGACTTGCTAAGTTTATGCGGTATTTACGAAGTAGAGCAACTGCTCTGGCAGAGGGGTAAAAGAGCAGAATTGTTTGCGATAGCAAGAAGCAAATGTATTTTTTTGTTGCTCAGAGAAAATCTGATCTTTTAGCTTTCTACCGGAGTAGTTGCTCTAATTTGTGAATACCGCTAATAAATTTGTACATATATGCATACCGTTAAAAATCAGCTTTACTAGTGAGCGCAATTTTCTGTTACTTTTTGCGTAATTTTAAATGCAATATTGCAAATCTTATCAATGAAATGTGCATTTGTAGTTGCAAGCGCACACGTGCCCCTTAAAACTGTAAATATTCCACTGTGGAGCACTTCGTCAGACACATGGCAGCAGGCAAGCTTATCTCACAACCGGGCGTAGCCCACTGTGAAATTGGCAGTTCAGCGGCAGCGAGCACGAGTACAAGTCTGCTGCTCTGCCGCAGCTTTCTACATTTCCACTAATTTGCATTACAATGTTTCAAATTCGATTCTGCGAGAGCTCTAATCATCAGCTGAAATACAAATTATATAATTATAATTTTTTCTCTATTTTTTATAGGAGCACTTAACTAAAATTAGTACTTTTCACACAAATACTCAATCGCTAACGATTGCGAGACACTTTTGTCTTAACACATTTGAGTGGACTCAATAACAAAAAAAAAAGAGTATACATTATAAAATAGTGAAATTAACGTGATAAATACAAAATTGTTTGTTGGCTTTAAATTTTAATTAATAACTGTCAATTGTAACGCTTAAACTAGTACTTACACATACATACACACAGTATAGCTTTCGAAATGGAGTTTATGCTAAAATCATCACGACTAATTGTTACGTCGCGCACGTTTACACGCCGTGTTGCTGTACCCATACCAAGGTAAATTGTTGCACACTTACACAATATAACTGTACTTAACTATAGTATACTATGTAACAAGTGGATTATTGCCGATTGAGCAATTAATATCATGCAAAAACAAGCACACCCCTATCTACATGCCCACGCACATACACAACTGCAAAGTAGACCGTTAAATCAAAGATCATTAATAAATCATAACGAAATCCTTTCAAGTGTGCTACTTTTTTAAAGAATGACAACAATTGGCTTACGCAAAAGTGTAATTAACTCAGAGTAAGCCGTCATTATTAAACAATTTAATAAATTCAACTTTTGCTGTCATATCGGGCCACTGAACATGCCAACACACTGCCAGCCAATTCCAGTTTGAAGTCAGGCAGTCTGAGCGAATCACACAATGTATCTGCAATGTAGTATGCATGAACTGTGAAGTTGGCAACATTTCTTGAAGTTCCTAAAAATAGTTTATGCGCATGTGCTCGTAAAAAGAGCACAATGCCAAATTGCCAGCCACATTTTATTTTCAAGAATTTACTGTGCAATGACAAAAAATGATTCCGAGTGCCCAAAGTGAAGTTCTAAGCATTGCCTATGAGTTATTGGAAAAATTAAAAAATTTAATTGCTTGCTTCTCGATAGACCTAAATATAATTGCTTTCAGAGCACATTGCAATGCTCGTAGCCAAAGTACAGCAGTGTCCTATTGTAACTATGGAAGACTACCAACAAAAGTTGTTTATCTTTTTTTTAATAAGATGCCACACGCTGACAGACTCGTCTTTGAACTGTTTGCATACATTTGTCAGCGAGATAAACTTACACTTTCAATTCAAGTGCAAACAATGTGACATCTTGACACTTTCCTGATAAACGATTAGCATTTCTAAACACACAATAAGATTACGATTGAGTGTAAGAACAATTGGAATTGCAGAAAAATGCTATTGCGCAGATGTCTGTAGATAAATATGCAAATTTCATGCAGAACAATGGCGGAAAAATAAAGAAAGACGCGCACAGAAAAGCAGCAAGTAAAATTGTATGCGATTTGAAATGTACAGTAGGGCTCGGGGCATACAAACAATAAAAAAGTTCTGTCGGCTAGGAAAGCAAGTAACATTTTATACAATTCAATCCGAGTCGACTAAAAGTTCTGGATACTCGGGGTCTATACAATTATGTATATGCTTAAGTGTGTCAGCCTGAAAAACAAGTTAAATTTTATGCAATTCAATACGCATGGGGGAGGAAAATACAAGAAATACAAAGATTTAAGAAAATTAGGAAAAGAATATTCTGACAGCTACAGCGTGTGACCGGGCGAGCGAGTGGCATTTCTGTGAATACTGATATATAGAGTGTCGAATACCGCGACAAAGCCAACCAGCCCGCCGCTCCAGTAACCACAACAAAAAGTAACAGCATCGAAACAATGCCGAAAAGAATTAAAAAATTTCAAAGTATTCAAGATAAACCGAGATGAGATGCAAAAAAAGCGAATACGCTTGTGAAGCGACAATGTCAGCTTAAGTGTAGCGTGTTGTTGTTTGGCGCACGTGAGAATTCGAATTCAGTGAAATACCAGTTCCCGTTCTAATAAGTCACATTTCAGTGAAATCAGTTTCGTCAAAACCACTTTCAAGAACGGTTTGCCCGGAGCAGAAGAGTTCTAATTCGTTTGTTTACTTTTCGCTCTTGAAATAAAATAAAAGTTTTGCGCTTGCGCAGAGCAGCAGTCAGTAATTTTTGCTATCGATTTGCATTGAAAATTGTGCTAAATATCAATTAAATATTAAACCAAATTTTTGTTTCAAAAAATCGTAAAGTTATGGAAGAATTTCTCAATTTGAAACGCGCCTCAAAGACGCCCTGCAAAAATGATCGAAAGGCCTACTTGCAAAAGGTCATGCTGACAAGGTAATTTTTTTGGGGGGATTTTTGTTGACTAAGTAATAGCTTGGCGTATGAACAAAAGTAAAAGTGTTCTAAAGGATCCTCTACCATATAACATATAAAAATGATCAACAAAGGTGAACAAAATTATACGGTTCACTGAAACCGCGTATCGCCATGCATATATGTACAACTCAACTGGTTTTGAGTGGCAACCAATAAAATAATACAACAAAAAAATGCGCGATATTAATGCAATAAATTACAATTATTAAGCTGTTGAAATTGAAAGCGTACTCAGCAGTCACTTGAGCTATCAATCTCAGCTACTTAAATATAGTAGTAGACAACACATAACGTATACGCACCGTTGCACTCAGCACGTGCTCATGCGGAAGAGTGAGCGCCCCGCGGCTCTGATATGATTGTGACATTTGATGCCATATTTAATGGCTTGTGTAGTTTCCTGCTTCGATTAGTGCACATTATACGCTCATTAGTCCACACACTTGAGCCGCCATATGAACTATCGCCAAATGCTAAGCGCATAGTCGTAGAATTGAAAGTCTGAATTTTTTGTTACGATCTTTGGCAGATTTTAATTAAAAATAGACGCTCATATACAGCTGCACCCAAAAGGTTTCTATCTAATTTAAATTTAGATTATTTAGTTTCGAAAACAATGAAAAATGTGGCATAGGTTCAGTTCCTTAACCGTTGGTTCGGTTTAAATCCAGTTCACCAGAAGCTTTATGAGACAGAAACCTGTTCATCAAAATTTAAGACATTCATCTCAAAAACAGCTTCACAAAATACACTGAACTACTTTCACTTTGATCAAATTGAAACATTAAGCTTGAAAATGTAGTTCATCATAAAATATTAAGAATAGTTCAGTTGATGCTGCGGCTTTGAAAAAAGAACTGTTTCATGATTTCATTCTGTTTAAAAAAGGGAACATGGTTCTGTAGGGTCAAGTGAGGATTCAGAAATATTTATTAGTTTTTGCTCATCTTTGATCTTCTTCTCTCAATTGTGAGCAAAGGCAAGATTCTTTTCTTATTAGTAAGTACCTGCTAATAAAAAAACAATAAACGTTCTTTCTGAAAGTAGCCGCCATATTCACATAGAAGTCGGTCCGTCTGAAAAAGTTTCACTAAAGCAGTTATTTTTATTGGAAAAATAATGCTTAACCAAAGATAATATTTTTCTAGTATTAAGTATACAAAATGGAAAGTACCTACTACATATTTTAATTTGAATGATGAAGTTCAATCAAAAATTGACAATGAAAGTAATATCGAAAAATCGGTTAAGGCCTGTTGTCTATTGATGTCGGTTAGAAGTTGTTTTTAAGAAAATATCGAAAATTTACTTTGCATTCTGTGTGTAACCATAAAACACACATACATACATACAAACATGCAAACACGACCCTACAAGCGTTATGTTTTTCAACCGTCTGACTTTTAAATGTACAATTCCCGATTTCTTTACAGAGAATTAAAGGCTAAATTATCAGTTTGTATGCGAGAAAGTCATACTATTTTCTTAATTAGCTTAGTTATACGCAAACTTGTATATAAAGGTGCTCCAACGTGAGTACTGAAGGACGGTAAAGTTTTGCTACTTGCAAAAAATTTTGACTTGCGTTTAGTTTTTAGAAACGTTATTGCTACTGCTATGAAATTTTCTGCATTTTTTGGTTTTTGGCACTTTGACACTTTGCCATGCATTTACCATGTACTAATTATAGCCTCTTGCATTTACCGTCTTTCTCGCAGAATGGGCTCCTTCAACTCGGCGCCCAAAATCAACAATAACGATTCGCAGGATGATGGACTTGAGATACCGAAGGGTTTGAACACCGGCGAGTTGCTGCAACATGTCAGAAGCTTGCATGGCGATCATAAGCCGCCATTGCTTGCTCGCTTCTTCCTGAAGCCGTCGCTGGCCACACAAGTTGCCTCCGCCGACATTACAGACGGCTTGCGTTCCCTGAAATTGAATTCAGTCTCCCGTGGTGGGTTGATACTCGTAATTATAATTTTAAATTTGCTCTTGCATTAAACATTGGCTAAGCTTCCGGTGTGCCATTCTAAATACATGTATAGAACATATTCCCATGAATTATTGGCAAGCCATTTAATTTGTTTTCGCTTTGCAGTTAGCTGCGCGCCTATAACGTCTCCCCAACATATTCGTGTGCTTCAGTGGAATATTTTGTCGCAGTGTGAGTGTGCGCAGGATATGCTCATTTGAATTGATAATGATTTTGGTTGCATGTTTATTTTTCTAATTTTAAGCGTTGGGACAGAATAATGATGGCTTCGTATGCTGCCCCGAGGAGGCTCTAACATGGGACAGTCGCAAATTTCTAATTGTGCAAGAGATCCTACAGCATAATCCCGATATTGTTTGCCTGCAGGTAGGATTTCTGAATATGTTAAGAGTACTAAATTTTAGAAATTAAGGCATCATTTCTTTAAAGTATATATCTGCAGTAAAGTAGCGTTTAAATTTTTCAACAAAATTATTCATACTTTAAAATAGTAATCTGAAATACTAATACTATTACAGCGAATATCCAGATCCGATGATAAAGACCAAAATTCTCTGTATAAGCAGTTTTCTTCTGATTCTCAAAAACACATGCCGTATGTCTAAAACGTAGTTGGAAATCGTATCGTGCTGCCAGTTAGAAATAATATTACGATAAATTCCTCGATAAATATCGAGCGCTTTCATATTCATGATTCAAATTTGAATTTAAAAAATTGCTAATTTATCTGCAGGTTTCAACTTTTAACGAATTGGTGCCTATATTCTTTAAGTTATAACGTTTCTATTTTCGTTGCATTTGAAAATCCTTCTAACTTATTGTTGGCTTCTCCCCTGACAGGAAGTTGATCATTTCAAATTCCTGCAAAACATACTCGGCACTCAGAACTACGAAGGCATTTTCGTGCCCAAGCCCGACTCGCCCTGTCTGTACATCGAGGAGAACAATGGACCCGATGGCTGTGCGATTTTCTACAAGCGCGACAAGTACGAGTTGAAGAACTACGACAAGCGCATTCTGGAGGTTTGGCGCGTGCAGAGCAACCAAGTGGTCATTGCAGCCAATTTGCTGGTGCGCGCCAGTGGCAGGGAGATCTCCGTGTGCACCACGCATCTGAAGGCGCGCCATGGCTCCTTGTTGTCGAAGCTGCGCAACGAGCAGGGACGCGATCTGTTGCGCTTCGTCAAGCAGTTCGCCGGCAGTCGTCCGCTGCTGCTATGCGGCGATTTCAATGCCGAACCCAATGAGCCAGTTTATTCGACCATGCTGAATTGTGATTTCCTGGAGCTGTCCAGCGCCTATGCTGACATCAAGGCGGACAGTGATGAGTGCAACAACGAGAGCACAGATGAGCCGGATGCAGGCGGCCGAGTGCAAAAGTCAATTGAGCGCGAGCCGCCGTACACGACGTGGAAGATACGCGAGGATGGCGAGGAGTGTCATACCATTGATTATGTCTTCTACTCACAGAATGAATTGAAGGTGCGTACAAAGGCACTTCGAATTGCTTGCCACATTTATTAATCAATTATTTTTGTGTGTTTATTTCAAATGCAGATAAAAAACTGCTTAGAATTTCCGCAAGGCGAGGAAATCGGCAAGGATCGCACTCCCAGTTTACAGTATCCTTCGGATCATTTCTCTTTGGTTTGCGACTTTGAGCTGTTGGAAGTGCAACAGAAGCAGAAGTCCCAGTGAGCTTCGGGCGCTGCTGGCGCAATTCTCTGTACATTGGTCGCAATACAATATATACATTGTGATATTAGTTGTTAGTTACTCTTAGATACTCTTAGCTTCAATGATTTATTTTTGTAATACTGGCGGCAAATAAACTTTTGTTGGTTTTTGAATGAATCACTTTTGATTGCTTTTGAAAGTAGTTTTTTTGCTAGCTGGGGTGTCTTCCTTTGCAGTTGCGTTCAACAAAAATGAATCACGAAATTCTGCATAAAATCTATACACTCAATATTGATGGCGGGGAGAGGCCCTGCGTCTGGCTGTAACATAGTAACGGGTTGTCAAACAGATTTGAAGTAAGTATGTACATACATATGTATGTTATGCAAAGAAGGATTTCTACTCCTAGCTCTTCTTTATTAATGAAAACGCAGAGTATTGAGAAAAAAATTGTTGCAGTAACAACAAGCTGCTACGTAAATTAAATTTAAAAGGTGGTTTAAATTTCCTCAAATATTGTTCTTATTTTTCAACCATTTTTGTCAGAGTGGGGAATCGTTGTAAGGATTTTTTCGATATTATACATATGACGCGCCCAGAGCAAAAACGACTTTAATACCTGCACAGCGCATGTGCGCAATGAGGCGAAAATTGACACCAGAAGCGTTTTTGCTCTGTGCGCGTCATATGTATGCATGTGTTTGAAGTTTAACAATTTTTCCGAATCTTTAATAATATTTTTCAATAGTCAACGTCCAACATACGTTGGCGTTTGCAGAACATACACACTATATTAAAAAAAATTTGCAAACGTTTGGAAAAATTTTCGATTTATTGTTCAAAATTTAATTGAATTGTAATTCTTATTGTTTCGGCTAGCTTTTATAAAGATTTTGGTTGTATCTTCCGATATGGTGTCACATACCATTCATACGAAACGATGTTAGTCCGAAAAATTTATATTGTTTAAGAATCTTAAGAAAAAACTTAAGAATCGCCAATATTTTTAAATTTTTTTGTGCATTTTAGAAAGTAAAAAGGTTATTCGACAATCAAGTAGGAGAAGTTAGTCCCATAAGTCTATTAAAATAAAATAATATGCACATGTTCATACGATAGGGAACTAACTCAAGAGTAGTGAGAGAAGGGTTGATTGAATTTAAACAACATTTTATTTCAGTTCTGTTAATAGCACAGTTAACAGAAAGCCATTATTATCGTTACATCGACATAACAGAACTTGCTACAGAAAGCTTTTCTCTATCATACTCATACAGCTTTTTGCTAGTTTAACAGTAAACAAATTCCAAATATTTAACTGATGCTTCATATTATTAAGTGAATAAACTTCACAAGATATATTATATATCCAACATATTTTTGATGTGTGGCTGCTTAAATCTACATACGTATCGAATTCCATGCAATATTAACAGGAATATATTTAAACAACAGCTGATCAATTCTAATTTAGCGAAAATATATCACAGCAGGTTATTTCCTTTTATGAACCACATTTCGAAAATTTTATTTTCAACTTATTACTAGTATTCGATAGATTTATCACAAGGGCAAATGCGTTTTCACTGGTATACATAAAAACATTTATGAGTGTGTGAAATTGTTCGTTGGGTATTGAGTGATTAATCGTTGAATCTTAAATGAAATTCACATTCATACATATATGTACATACATAGCTTATGACTATTTAAGATAAGTGAAGGCAACTTATGATTATGCTTAGAACGATTTCTATGTGTTTTAGGGGCAACAGCCCTCTTGAAATTTTGATATGTTGAAAAATGCAAATAATTTATGTATAAAATTTGAGAATTGTTAAGTGAGTATCCACCTTTTTCGCTGCAATTAACACAAAATAGCTTACAGCTACTTGGGAAATGAAAATATTCTGACTGCACCACTGTCTTCGCTTATGCTACATAGTATTGAATTCAACTGGCCGGATCGGCCACACCAAAAGCTGATATGAACACATTCACAACAGTCACAATGAAAATGCCAATTATGGTGTAGTTGCTGACGCGATTGGCGCGACAAATATCCTTCTTATTTTTTATATTATATTTGCTATTCATGATGAGGCCAACACCAACGGCAATCTGAAACAATAGTTGCACAATTCATTTATTAAGAGTATAGTTGAATAATTCAGTTTAGTGTGTGTGCTTACTTGAAAGATAATGCTCAAGGTAATGAATGTCAGACTGGCGTAGTAGTAGGGATGTCTACGGTACGACTCCAGCACATAACGCAGTTGATTGGCATTGGCCGAGAGCAGGGCCAAGTCCATCATGCCCTGTGCCAATGTCTTCTTGTGCTGATAGGCATTGACGTCGGGTACGGCCGTTGGTACACCGTTGATGTCAACAAAGCCCGGATCCTCGGTGGGAAATGTAAAACTTGGACGTCGTGGCTTGATGCCGTTGCGTGGTTTATTATTGGCCCGATCGTCGGGCTGAAGAAAGCCATCGTCCACACCTGGATGACGATCTGTTGATACGGGACGTTCATCAGAGTCTTCATCATCACTTTCAGGCACTGAAAGAGAACATATGAAAATATTGCAAATTATTATTATTATTAAAGTTTATACATAAAAATCATTTTGCATGCAAACTTAAAAGTAGGCACTAGCAGCAGAAGCTTTCGGCCTAATAATAACTTACATTCAAATTTATTATTAAGTTAAGTTACATTGTTTAAGTAAGTTTATAATGGTAGTCATATTTTTAAAAGTATCGTTATAGCTTACAAGGCCAAGATAATTTCAACCAAAAGCTTTATTACGAAAGCTCTAATATTCTAAAAAAAGACGCCTTTTCTAGACGATCTACAAAATGTGCAATATTAAGTGACACGCCATTTTGAAGTTTTTGACAAAAATATTAGATTGGAAATGGGTCCAACAATTGCTGAAATATCGAAGCTATTTTTCTAATATTTGGTCTTGAGCGCAGAATAGCCACATCATAAATAGCTACTCTAATTAATATAAAGCAATTTTTTCATGCATTAATAGCTGTGTCCTAAGACACAAGCGATTATCGGGGTTCGATATAGTATTGCAAGAACAACCAAATACTACATAATGCTTGCTAAGAATAACTCATATTAACTTATTATAAGTACTGGTTAAAATAAGAATTCATCAAGCTTGAACAAGAGAAAAAACATCGTTATCAAAATATGTATATGCATAGTTCTCTAACCTGCCATACGACCAATGCGACCATTTCTGCCATCCACAGTATCAATTATAGCCTGTTGCATTCCATTTGTCTGAAATAAAAAAGTCATAATTAATTCAAGCTTAATTAATTAATGTTGATAAGTAAAGATATTTATATATGACATATATTTCTGCTTGTACGAGCATACTGCATTATATACATACAATATATGCATGCATTCGTTTGTATGTGTTATCGAAATAGCTCTATTTTACAAATATTTCCGAAATCGCCAACAAAAGGGCACAACAACAATTCTAAGCATAGCGAGCATTTTATGATTTTTGCGGCCAACGATAAAAACTGGCGTCATTGACCACAAATTGCAAGGAAGAGAGAAGCTTATTTGTTGTTGCTATTGTTGTGGTTGTCAAGAGCAGCATGCGTTGTTATCCTGTTGCTGTTTGCAAGTTTGCCCAGATTTGTTGGGGTTTTCCGTTTTTTAGTTAACAGGAAATCAAGCTCCAATTTAATTATAATTAGAAAATTCACTGTCACTTTTACTTTCGTGCACTTACAGCGATACAATTCCAAGAATATAATTAGCGGCTAACATTTTTAATAGACAATGATTGCATTGTTGTGGCATGACGTTTTGGCGTTCTCACATATATCTATTATATACATATGTAGCATGTTCGACACATCTTATGTGCCGGATAAATGTTTATCTTCTAGCGTGTCAAATTTAGGAACTGCAACGTTGTTTGTTTATATTTTACTATGTATATCTTATACAAATACCATGAAATTCTAAATAAAATTTCGAAAGTTCTAACTAACTCAAAGCAAACCAACCTGTCTATTCGCTGCGCTAATTGCTTGTGGCAACAGCAGCCAGATTGCCACTTCAACGCAAAAATGGGATAAGGAGCGAGGGTTCAGCGCTTGCCGCTGGCGTTGACTACAGAAAAACAAGTTTCTGCCAAACATTTTAGAGGGCTAACACACATACAGATACAGCGCATAGCTTCACTTGTGTTTTACAGCTTGAATTTGATATTGAATGCTGCGGCAGATAGTGATAAATAATCAGCAGATTCGTCACTGCAGTCTAGGTTCTTCAACTTACATGCTCATCTGCTTGCGTGTTGAGCATTTTGTCCATTTCGACGGCAACGTGTTGCTGCGACATCTTTGCTGGCGTTATTTTTAAAATCTTTTTCAGAATTTTACGATAACTTCTTTTAATTTCTTTGTTTGCACTTATTCGAAATTTATGTATGTTTTTTGTGAAAGTTTTTAGCGCGTGAAGCCTCAAAATCTACACGCTTTAGCACTTGCACGCTTCGCAGTGAACTGATTCTTTGATGGCGCGCTGCTGTTGCGGCAAGCGTTCGCCTGATGATGGCTAATCCAAACGCTGGCGTTGCTGTGCGAGAGATCGGGTATGACCAGTGAATATGCGAAAGCGTCGAGTCTCTTTGTAGCGCAGCAAGATATGTCAGCGGCTCTTAAGCTGATTTACTATTGGAATTCGAAGTTCAATTTATTATAAAATTCTTAAGAATATCAAAGGATATAGAAAATAGAAGAATTTTAGAATTTAAAATTATTAAAATTGGTAACAATATCAGAACTGAGGATGTAGGTTTACTACGTTGATTCATCTAGTTTCAGTTATATACATAAATACCACTTTATTCATGGATGAGCAAAAAATTGAAAATTATGTCGCATTATTTAATGAAAATGTTTATATCAGAGGCAATTTAATAGATTGTGATTTGTAATAAATTGTCTTTGGTTTATATAAAGCAAGCGACCATACATTGTTAGTCCAACTGATTGGGACCTGCTGCTGCACTACAAAACTACAACACAATGCCCAGTGGCAGAGCGCGTTTGTTTAGAGAGAGAGGAAACTCGTTGAGTAGACGTCATCATATTCCACAGATATTACATACTTTTTCCAAACGGATTTCGCGCTAACTTGTTTTAGCCAAGATAGACAAGCTCATTGTTAATGTTGACCCAAACTTTTAGCGCCGGCAAAAGGGCTTTCCCGCAATGGCTTAGAGCAGGAAAAAATCATAGCAGTTGAGGGACGCAGATAAGATTAGTCACCATCTGATGAAATGTTTGCGGCCGGTTGATGCTGACGAAAATGAACCCCACTGATATGCACTCCTTAATTAGGCGGGTATTTTTTTTCGCACACTCATTTGAAAATGTGTTCGGTGCTTTTTTCGGCATTTTCGAATGCAACGAAATCTTTTCACAAGTTTCCACAGCAAAGTCGCTCATTCAAGCGGCAAAATCGATGCGTGCACAGAGCGTTCCGCACGCTAAGTCTGGTTTTGCTGCCGATTCTGACGTTACAGTTGTCAGTAGTGTAACTAATGCTTTTAACGGGCGATTCCCGGCCAGGCTGAGCTGGCACAGCTCTTTGTGTGGGAACGTGTAAAAAGCGCAATAAAAATGAAAAATTAAATAAAAGCCGAATTTAAAGGCACGGCAGGGCCGAAACGTGTCATACTGAATTATTTTCGGCCGCATGCTGAATACAAAACAAAACAGATAAAAGCAAGATAAAGAAACATGCTGAAGAAGCCGGTTTTATAGTATCGACGCCTGGCGTCAGTCAATGTAAATATTGCAAAGTATTTTAAGATGCTCGAAAATAACGAAACATAAACAAATAGTTTGTTAGAAGTATATAAAGCAACTGATTTCTGAGCAGAGATAATTTTCACTGTTTATTTACATTATTTGCATTTACAGACGAAAAGTATATTTGATCAAATTGTGTATCTTTATCTAAATGTATACAATACGTGAGAGCGACAAGAAGATAAGAAATCTTTCCAATACGAGAAACTCTGTAGTCGTCTTCTTTCATTTTTCCTGCCTTGCCTACAAACTCGACTTTCAAGAAAGAAAAATTTCCGTGTATAAATTTGGAAGAAATGAGCCGTTTTCTTTGAAAGTGGTTCAATTCCGTTTTCTGTTGTTGCGAGATATTTACATAAATGTTTACATTTCACTCTCAGTGTCAATACTGTTAATAGCTAAAACTACCATCTTTCAAATACTAGAATCTCAATTTTTTTTACTATAAATTGTTTACCCATAAAAAGATCATAACAAGTTTTATCTATAACTGCCATTATCTACAGGCCGTTATACAACATTGCTTCTAATCTCATTTGTACTCATCTCAATTTGAATAAAACTGATTAAAACATAGTTTTAACATTAGATATATTTATTATTGCTTTTAATAAAATTTCTTTATTTGAACCGAACCGAACCGAACCATTATTTTTTAGCCAATCAAGTTTTTCAACGCGCCTTACGCGGCAAAACAGCGGCCTTAGATTATATGCAACCCGTTCAGAACCTCGTGAACCATCGAATCCTCTCTCCTTCTTCCTCTTCTTCATTGGTTTGCAGACATTTTTAAAATAAAAGCGCCCCCCCCCCCCAATTAATAACAAAGCGCATTTAATTAAGGAAGGCTCTGAATGCCATTCCGCCCCTTTGCATTTCCAAAAAACTTCAGCCTAAAAATATGCTTCCTATTTCTAGCCCCAAAAAATATACTCATTTTCAGTCAAGCGTACACAGTACAATATTTATTATATTTGTAAATTTCATTTAAAAATGTACATTTGCAGTACACATTTTGCGCTTACAATTAGTTGTATGAATGCTAAACTCGAGCCAAGGCTACAATTCTTAATACTGACACGTCATACACAAGAGTAAATACTACTAGAATAGGGGCTAATAAGGTACGCTGAGAGATGTGCTCTAGATTGATGACTACTTAATGTAGAGGAAGAGGGCATGCGCAGCGAAGAATTTGCGAGTATGTTGAATGATTGCTGGTTGGTTGATTGTTTGAGTGATTGCATGGTGGATTGTTGATTAGGAGCTTGTTGTTGGCAAGAATTTCAGCAGCTTTTTGGCTATTGTGAAAAATGTCAAAGATTTGCTTGTACATTGATTGGCTGTTCTAGCTGCTACAGAGTACTTCAATTGAGCGGCGCTTCGGAAACTCTTCGCTTGCATTATGGTAAATATGACTTAAGCTTAAATTATCGTGGAATATCAGCAGAAGAAGTCCTCTTGACATTTGTGGTAGCAGCAGTAGGGAATGTTGTTGTAGCTGGGCACGTATTCGTGACGCTTGAAGCGTCCACGGTGAGGGTGGTGCGGCTTTCTGGGCTTGTATTTCGGCAGCACTTGGATTTGGCTCAGTATGTTAAAGTGTTCCGGATCCACTTTCAAATAACCGCCAGGCGGATATATACTGCGGCTGATATAATGTCGACGATCGTTGAATTTGTCATCTGAAAGTGGAACATGCGAAGCAAATCAATATTAAGTTATTATATTTCCGGCAGCACAATAGCAAGGTAAGTTTTGAGAACATTGACTACGAGGTATCGAACACACACACTTAACCACAAGGATTTCAACGCGGCTTGCTTCGAGTGTTGACTTGTAATAAAAAAGTCGACAACTAAAATGAAAATGTCAACAATGAATTATAATTCGCCGGCTTGAGTAGCTGCAGTAGCTTCGTATTGAGAAAATGCAATGCCAGAGTTGAGTGACTTGCTGACCTTATTTCCAGACTTGCAAAAGTTAGTAGTGCTTTTTTAGTCAGCCAGCTCATTTCTGTGGCGATTGCATGCTCCTAAGCATGTGAATTATGTGTATTTAAAAATAGATGCTTATATTAAGTTTTTGAAAGCTTTTCTTTTTTTTTACTTACTGTCAGTGTCATCGATGAGATTTTGCTCATATGACAGCGAGCGTTTGTCTCTGCTCTCGTTTTGCAGGAACAAGTGCTCACATGCTTCCATGGCGTACTTCTTCATGATCTCCAGTGAGCAGTATGCATTTACTTTAAGTACGAAACTGCAGCAGATAAGTACTGGGAGTAGCATTCTTAAACTCTTGTGCTGGAATAAAACAAAATTGTATGGGGTCTTAAAATTGGTTCAGTGATTTTAATGTTTTCTTCATTCTTTTAAATATATATTTATGAGGAAAAGACAATGTCTTTTTATGAACATGTTCTTACTTTGCAAGTGCACAAAACTGATTCCTGCCTTTCTTCTATGGTTAAACTAACAGCCCAATTCTATACAATTTTTATTTTTTCAAAGTATCGAGTATCATTTCATACAAAATATAGTTTTCAAGCAAAATAGTGTGGTGCAATTTAATATAATTTCGCAGCGAAATTGCCTTAACCTTAACTATATCGGGGTCTTTAATTCCTTTCGAAATTGTATGTATAAACAGAAGTTTGCTTATATTGCCTTCTTTTAAAACAACTCTCAAAGTATCAGTCAATTTGTTCTATAGCCTTAGACTTGCCTCATACTGTTTCCAGCTTGTTGGAATTGATGATTTTTCAAATACTCAAATACGCGTACAGAAAACAGCCTGTATGTCCCAGAGCTTTTGATGTATATTTATACCGGCTTGCACATTCGCCACAGCGATTTGACTTTTGCGCCCAACTTATGTAATAAAACAAAACACGGAAACGTTTTCCAACTTATTATTGAAGCGTAATGCAAAAATATGCGCTCGCAACAAAGCCGCAGACAATTTCGCGTATTTTTAGCATTTCAACCGCAAGCCGAAGAATGCAAAAGGAGCCAGAACAAAAAGACACAAAAGACATCATGAAATTGTTTATTTTTCGCACACTGATGCACACGACAATGTCTTGGCGCCAATTATACACCCTCTGAAGTTTGTGTGAATAATGCAGTAGTTGTCATAAAAAATAGTATTTTTTTGCAGCGTGTTGTGGGATTTAAAATTTTATTCGAACATTTTGGAAATATTTTCAATTCCTAAAAATATTTCTATAAAATATAATATTTGCAATGGAATTTCAAAATATTTTTTGATGGAAACAATGTTTTTATATACACACTAATTTGATAAATTAAGATTGTAATACACAAAGTTTCATTCAAACCAACTTTTTATAAAAAAACTTTAAATTTAAAATGTTAAATTAAAAATTTTTATAAAATATAATATTTGCAATGAATGGAATTTCAAAATATTTATTGATGGAAACAATGTTTTTATATACAAACTAATTTGATGAATTAAGATTGTAATACACAAAATTTCACTCAAACCAACTTTTTATAAAAAAACTTAAAATTTAAAATATTAAATTAAAAATTTGTAAACCAAAAAAAATCAGTTAAAGCTGCATACAAGCAATGTGTGATCAAGCTTGCATTTAAAAAAAATTACAGAAAATTTTATAAATAAATAGATATTAAAAAATCATTAAAATTTTTTCTAAAAACACTGCTAAAATAAAAAAAAATTATTAAAAATTTTTTATAAAAGTTTTCTTCAAATATTTTTCAAAGAAAGCAGTTTCTATAAAAATTTTTATTTTCATACAAATTGTAAGATTTCAGTTTTCACTTGAAATTTTTGATGCAAACTATGTAAGCAGATTTCCAGCAATATATATTTAAGATTTCTTTAAAATTAAATCAGCAGATAAACATTAACTGTTCACTCTGACCTTTGAAGATCACTTACCTTTAAATACATTTTGACTTGATTGTTTTGCGATTGGCGCAATAATTGCAATATGTTATGAAATTTATGGTTGCTTATTTTAGTGCGCTGACTAATTTTGCAAATTTTTAGTTGGAGTTTCAAAAATCTATTTTTTGTCTTCACTATATTCACAAAACTATGTTGCACAAGCGCGCTCTTTGTGCTTGTATGTGTCGTATGGAAATATTGCACGCGAAACCGAAAACCGTTGAAACAATGAAACGTTGAATAGCGTAAATTTTGACTCTTAGTGCTAATATCGAGATCGATCGATCTGCTTCAGCATCAATATCGAAAGCAAATGAAAGCGACAGCTCATTAGGAAGCTTTTATACGTCGAGCGAGCACCGGTAAGGATCGATCGTCTGCCTTCGCTTTGAAGTAGCGACGGCGCTCCGGAGAGAAGAGACCGACATCGAGCGAGCGCCACAGCGCCACTGTGGGGCAGTGAGAGCGAGAGAGCGCACCGTCTTGCGCCGACGTAACTTTGGCAGGATTGTATTTGAGCTTATCGTCGAGATACAAATGTGCACGTTGTGTAGCCGTATGTAGGTAAACCCAGGGCTCCGAATGGCAGCAAACTCAAATGGAAGCTTTGCAAAATGCTTACAAAGTGAAATTGCTTCTAGAACATAAACGAAACGAAAGTCATGACTTACAAGTTCAAATAATTTTGTTTACGTTTCTATGCATTTCATTTGGCAATTGAATTGGAATAGCTAGCTGCTTTTAAATTCGCATTTGCCATTTGGGCGCCTTTCCCCGCACAGCGCGCCGTTTCATTCATAAGAATGATCGCTGCTGGTAAAACGTGTTTGCTTCCATGAGATATGAGCTATTAAGATTGAGATAAAGGCATTGGCATAATGATGCTGCCGACGATTAGCAACAACAGTTACGAGCGGTTTGAGTGTGTGTGTGCGTGTGTGAACACTTGTCGTTAGCGTGCGCTTTGAATAAGCTGGTTCATATAGCCAGGCAAGGACGAAATTAGAGCTTTGAGCACACCTTTTAAAATGCTAATTGCAGCGAGCAGGCACGCCTGCTGCAGCAGCAGCTCCAATTGCTGTGATGTCATGCGCACAATGACAGCAGCTAACGGTTGTCAACGTCAACGTCAGTTGCTCGGCCACGCTTGCCATATGCACACAGCCAAACAGCTTCAAAAAAGAGCAACAAATAAGAAATGCTTAAAAATACTTGAAATAACACAAAAATGTTACAAATAAAATTTTTATATACTCTTGAAAGCAAAACGAATGAAAGTAAAGCTTCACGCGTTGGCGCATGCGCATGCAAAATACTTAAAATTATACATTTTTAATAATTTCAATAATGCCAAGGGAGTAGTTGTCTGGCAAATGCGTTTGAAATGACGCCCAGTTTAAAATTTATAGTGACCGTGCTAAAATTTCCTGCCATGCAAAAACAAAACTAAATAAATAATTCAACTGACGTGCTTTGCCGGAAATTCTTCAAGTAAACCTCGACGAAGGAATTCTACGTTTGACCCGTGTTAGTTTTCAACTGACAAAGAAATAAAAATAGCAAAACAAAAAATGCAATAAATGAGCGTTGTAACACGTTTCGAAAATCCACAGTATTTTGCGTTTTTAAAAATTGATTTTGACAGAGAAATGGAAGAGTGCGCCGTGCACAGGAATTTCACCACCGATTTTGGCCGTAATTACTTGGAATTGGCTGTGATGTCAACGACTCTTCTCGGAAACCAAAGCGGTCAATTTTAGCCAAAAAGAGTTATTGTAGTTATTATGTTTCTACGCAGGTACATATGCATGCATGTATGAGTGCGACTATGTGTGTGAGAGCGCAAAGCTGAAGCGCCCGGTTCAAATCTGTGCTGTCTATGGAGATTTAAGACGACCACATGCCAACATATCAGGCCACTATTAAACACATATTAAATCATTTCGGCTTTGCTTTGAAATAAATTGCGACTTTGTAACCTTTAAAATACACTGGAAAAAGTAAGACTGTTTTTTTGTTGTTGCGATGAACGGCATTCCGATCAATGAAATGTTAGTGGTAAGTGGGTAGCCTTAGGATTCGAACCACAATCTGTGGAAAATTAATAAAAATACATATGCATGTATGCATTGGTATGCTGGCTGGAACAGCAATATTCGGTGATGGACCAAGTGCTAGTAGCTCGAGGCTAAGGCCTAGTTTGCTCTCATTGTCTTGTGTATTCATGCACAAATTAATGAGACTTACACATTTATTCTAAAGCAATATCCGAATAGAAAGCTTTATTCAGTTTTTTGTCAGAAGCTGTTTATAATGGCAAGAACACTGTGGGAGAGTTGCCAATTAATTATGTTGCTTGCGAGACGATGCCGCGCGCATAGCAACGACGTTTATTTTATAAGCTTTATTTTTTTAGATGGTATAAGTAAGCTGGGATTCGAGCCAGCGACTTCACGTTTCAGGGACCGCACACTTATCCACTTTTTTGTGTGTGTAATTCATAACTGCAAAAATTTTTTTAATTCTACAACTCTCTTTATTGGGAACTAAAACTCCATCCCCGAGGTAGAAATCCAGACTTCTTATTTGTGCAACGGTATTTTGGGCATTGTCAGGATACAAGCTAACTTGATAATATCAATAAATTTCGATGCTTATATTTCGCACTTCGGTCAACTTTTATGTTGTTCAGTGTTGATTTATTGCTGTCCAACTATTGACTGTTTAGCCTGTAGGCATGCACTCATATATGCATATAAATCGCAAAGTTATTCAAACTATACCAATTTATTTTGCAGTGCTTACTAATGAGTGATCAAAAACACGCTCTGAGGATAAACACCATGTGAATGCAAATCGCTCATTCAATACGTAGTCAAGCGAACCGCTTTTGTTGTTGTTATTGTTATAATATATTTTTTTATTATTTATTTTTGGCAACTACAACTACAACAACATCAAAAGCAATATCAAGAACAAGCACATCAACTTTTTTAGCTTATTCATAGAGAGATTGATGTCTAGACTGGAGCTTGGCAACAACGGACAACGGCACGGAAATTCTTGTGCACCACATACTAACTATACTGCCATACTATGGTCAACGGAGGCTTGTACCACGCTGCCACTATGTGTGTGACTGTATGTATCTATGTGTGTGTGTGTGTGTGTGTGTGTGTGTGTGTGAAACTATAAAAGAACGCGTCGGAATGCTGCACGTTTTGCGTCATATTTCGTAATTTGGCATGGCCGAATTTGTACATTGAACTTTGTCTTTTAGAAGCGTAAAAAAACGAAAGCAAAAGCAGCAGAAAAATTCTTGCCTTCATTCTCAGATAATTCGATAATTCTAAAGAAATTTAGTAGCTTTGTCGTCAGCGATTTGCAGTGGGATGAGTAAGTCTAACATTTTGCTTGTGCTACTGTCGCTTTTAATAAATGATGGCTAGTGGGCATCAGGAAGTGACTCATTTCAGTTGAACAAAAATGCAAAAATGCGAACAATTATTTAGTCATGGTCTTTTCAGAAACACATTGTTCAAAGGAGAGCAAAGCAATTTCGTGGGAGAGTTGCGAAAGACTTGTCGTTGCATGGGAAAAAATCGCCAAATGAATTTAGTTCGATAGTACGAACACTTAAAAAAATCGAGGTTGGCGTCACATCGAATTAGTCTTATCAGAAATAAAGATTTGTGACTTCTGTAGTTGCGTGCTTAGAGTGAACGCATCATCACCGACTTACCGACTTTAAAATCGTATGAGGTTTCCTGGTTAATGCATTTAAATATTCGCGTTGGAATTTTGAAGCTTTTAGCAGTTTGTATGCAATCATTTACAAAGGTAGCGTCTGCATCTAAACGTACATTTAACATGGCCAAAGTTCTGCATACAAAAGCATACTACACTTCCACTCAAGTTTATTGCTTAGCCGCCTTAGCTGCGTTTCCCAAAATGAGCTTTCATGAAATTGACACATTGACACTCAATATGGGCAACACCGAAAGCTTATTTCACTCACACCAAATAATCGTGTACAATACCAATACAATATTATTATAATATTGAATCAAAGTTGCAGCAAAAAAGCTTGTATAGCAATGGAAATATATTTATTATTGCAATTAGCGTCTTCTTGCTGGTGACTGTCATCGCTTAACTGCACTATTTGAGCGCCCCTGGATGGAATTATCGCCAAAAAGTACGCAAAACGTAAGCGGAAAACGGAAAAATCGCAATTTTTGCCGCAAAGCGGCATTTTCTGCATTTTTCTGCTCTACACGACGGCCAAAGGATTGCAGCGAAACGCATTCCGGGCAATTTGCATGCCATTTCAGGCATTTTGGACGCAAAACCCACTTTTCATACATGCGATATATTTATCCCATGCGATTCCGTCCGTTACGTTTTCATGGCAAAATTCGAAAATTCCGAAATCGCATGCGATTTTTGCCATGCAATTTTTCCGTTATAATTTTGTGATTTTACGCAATTTTTGTTACGTTATTTCATCTGCATTACGTAGTAACAGACCAGACGGGCAAGGAAAAATAGAATTATAGCAACAAATGTAAATGTGGAAAATTGTGTTTGCAAAAGTCCCATACAAAAATCAAAAACATAATGCGTTTTATCCATATATTTAATTTTTTACATCTTTTAATAAATGCGGACTTTAATGAAATGCCCTAATGAATTGTGCCAGAAAATATAATTGAATCAGCCAACTGAAACTACAATAGATTACCACGTATTTATTTTCCCATTAGATTGAAAACGCCATTTCAATGACCATAAATAAATAAATCTCAAGGTCAAACATTGGGAAAGGTAGGAGTTTTTCTAAAAGAACCGTTATTTAGTCATGGGCTACTTGATGTAGAGTCCAGCGATCTGATGACGTAGAACTATGTATTATAGAGGGAAATGGGCAAGGGGAATTGGATCGAAAATTCTAAAAAGATTTTTACTAGAAACGTTGTATATAAGGAAGTTTTTAGTAAAATCATTCCACCGTATTGTTATTAATTGTTATTTCAATAAAAAATGTTGTGTATATTAATTAATTTTTTGTTGATTTTTTTTCTCAATGATATGAACCCGTCGTAGGACGGACGGGCTTTTTTACCCTAGTACAGAATAAATTTGAATTTGAAAGAATAGCAAAAAATATTGGAAATATAAATAATTTTAAAAAATATAGACGCAAACAGGCTATTTCGCTTTCAATTGCAGTCGTACATTTTTACAAGTGGCTGGCACTTTAAGGTATTTGAAAGTACAAATGCCAGGAGCTTACACGCATTACGGAGGCAATTCGTTCTCTTGGTTGTACGTTCCGGTTGTGTAATAGTCATTCTGCGGAAGTTTTCCCACGGTACTACAATATTTCCACACTGACGTGGTATGCGTTGCAATATGGCTGACATTTGACTGTTGTTTACACCATCATTTAAAGTATCAACAAAATATTTATTTTTCATGCACATTTACAAACACATATATTAAAATAAAGTCAAAAAAAGCGTTGAGTTTGGAATGATAAACAAAGTTGCCAACATGGCTAAAATCATTATTTATTTAGATCAAATACCAACTATAATTACAGGCAACTTCGCTTTATTGAAACAAAAAATCATTCACGGCGCTCTATGTATTTATCGGGATACGGAAAAACACAGTGTTGTGCTTTGATTTTTACACTCCAAGCACCAACCTGAGTGTATTAAAAAAGGCAACAGTTGGTCGCACATTATTTATTGCACTGCCGCTTGCACTCTCTGTATGCCAATAGCGTGTGCAAATAATCACACCTGCACTCGACCACTCGACCCCTCATACTCTCACTCCTACTCTAACTCCTGCACAGTGAAGTGCAAAATGGGGAGTGCAAGAGAACTGCAACTCTATGTGTTTATTAGAGTTGGTAGCTCGAGAGGAGTTTGTTTCGTGTAATACTTTAAATTTTTCACTACTATTCGAGTATTTACAAGGATTGCATAATAAGTCTGCGTTTTCTTTACAAACTCAAGAATTTTATTACAGCTTGATACTAAATTTTGGTATATGCTGTTTTAAATACAAAAGTTGTTCGTTAAATACAAGCTGACTGTAGAATTCACAGTAGTCATTTGCCAAATTGAATTTACGAAAGATTGCAAATTTTGTATTAGTAATATGATGGTATCTTTTGCTGTGAGCTGCTACCGTTGTCAACAGCCATCGTATAGTTCTTATGCATATATGAGTGGAGAAAAGTTTCGTTGGTTAAGCTTGTGTTATTTATTAGAGATGGTATTATCGAGATAATGTCACTTTCAATTAAAACCAAGGTATCTTTAACGAAACCTACTTGATATTCCCGCTTAAAAGAACTCTTCGGACAAGTGAAATCGAAGCAGTGTATATTTGGCATATTATCATAGGCGAAGTAGTCGACTGTACCCATATGTAAACTATGCCTGTCAATCTAACGAAAAAAATGTTGAATTATGCAATATATTATTAAGCTCGTTTAGCTAATTTGGTTTTGTGGGAACCCTTTTTCGTGTAGACTTGGCATTCCCGCAATTTTGTCACATTTTTAAATTACACAAACAAATTAATGTAGCATTTATTGGGAAAAGTTTAAGTCAATTATTGCATTGTGGACAGACCACAGGTGCGTTCAAGGTTGTAAAATTAGAACAAATAATTTTCCCGAAGCATTTAAGCCCTTCGTCGACGTCTTGTCCTTATGGTGAATTTCACACACTTCAATACTTCAATACGGATCCAGCTACCTCAGCACTAAGTGAATTGCGAACTATTGCCCCATTCCGATATTAAAAGTTGCCCCGCACCTGATATTGATAGAATATTTGATTAGATGGCCATAATTTAGTAACTATTATAGCAATTAATTTAAATTCCCATAACACACGCGTCAATACCAGCAGCGGCTTTTGGCCATAAAACAACACAGACAGCAGCGAAACGGGTTGAGTTGGGTTCGGAACGGACGGGACGGGACGTGTCGCCTGCATGGAGTTTCCTCCACCACGTTGAAATGTGTCTGTGTTCAACTTTTATTCGTGTGTGTATGTTGAGCGAGAGTAATAAATAGATGTGTGTGTGTGTTCGTATGGCTATGTAAATGTGTCTGTGTGTGCGCGAGTGTACACAAATGGCGCCTTAATTCACAGCAGAAATGTCATTAGCATTTTCAGTCTGCGACGGATTGTCGTCCTTTCAATAACCAACAGTGCTATCGGCTCGGTCTGGAGCTTGGGCTGTTTGCTGTAGCCGTCGCTGTGGAATACCATTCACGCCGCCTTTAACATTTAATTGAAATACAATAAAAGGCATACACAGCGAGACACTTTGACAGAGTGCGTCCATTTCGGACATGACAAGCTTGGTAAGTTGCCTTGTTGTTGTGGTTTTTGTTGTTGATTTCATTAACTTTGAAGTGCAGATAAAAAATATTAACGCATAAATGGGTGCCAAATGTGTTCAAGCGACAGTTGAAAGCACCTTTCATTGCGTGTAACCGATGATGTACTATAAATAGCAATTGTAATACGAGTTACGCGTTACGAACGGAATTTGAAGAGATCCTATTGTATTGCTTTTATTTTGTTTTGCCAATGTATGTGGTGATAGAGATGTCAACATTTCGGTACGTTATGCAAATTGTTCTCATCTAACCTATAATATTAATTTAAATGGTCAAATCGGAATTAGCATAAAAGGTCCAAAGCGTCCTTTGCATATTTATATCCCTTTGAATTAAGTTAAGCACAATTAAATAGCCTTAAGTGCTTTGCAATGTCAGGTTTATTTTACAAAATGGGACAGAAAATGGATTCTGATTGCTGTCAGTTGAATAATATAAATTGTAAATAGAACAAAATCCAACAGAAATTGGAGGAATTGAAGTACCAACGTAGCAAGCGTTTACAGCTTGCATTTTGGAAAAAAATTTCCGATTAAATTTTTAAATTGAACTTTTTAAAAGTGATAGAATTTAAATAAACTATTAAAGTCGATTATATGTACATGCAATCTGGCTTCAAAAATCAAATGCATGAAAGTGATCGGAGAGCTGACTGCAGTTAAAAGTCAGATAAGCTTCAGACAGCTGTTATATATTGAATACAAAAATATGAAACAATCTAATACATAATTTAATTTTTGATATAGCTGCCTGTAGCTAATTTGACTATTGAAAAAACAAAACTAAGAGAAAGGCAGTTATGTTCGTTTTCTTTTTATTGTATTTTAAATGCTTTAATTTGCACTTAAAAGGCATGGGCAGAGCAGGTATGCGCTTTGGCATGATTTTTTGAAAACTATCTTATTTCTGTCTTCCTTGGAAAATGTTTGCTACTGATTCCCTTTTTGAAGCTCGAATATAAGCTCGAGAGGGGAACCTGGAAATTGAATAAATTATATTCTGTTTGAAAAGTCGCCACTTTCGTTGGTTTATTGATATTTATTTGCTATTATGTTAATGTTTCTTATTTAAAAGTGTATTTCATAATATTAGTATCATAACATATTATAATAAATAAAACTGCAAAACATATTCTATCTATGTTTCTATAAAATATATTCCCAAATATTTATTTATATATTTTTTATGCCAACTTTATTGGGTTTAACAAAACTTAAACTTTCTGTTGATTAAGATGACTTTTGTGCTATCGAAGATGGCCTTATAATCTTCGAAGAGTTGGTGCTTGTCGATTTGGGGTTTCTTCAATATTTGGCGTAGTATGTAGATCTGGCCAATGTTCGACTTGCCAGGTCTTTCTTTTTCCCACAGTTAACCTTAACACAATTCTTTCTGCATTCGCACCAGCTTATTTTTCTTTACTGACCAGCCAAGTATAGCCAAGTAGGTATAGTCAAGTATCAAGCAGCTTGCTTCCATAGAAGCATGCTTTTAGGAACGAGGCATATAATTTCATATCAGTATTTGCATACAAATAGTTTATGCTAAACGTTGTTCTTGTGTGACTGCCAAAAATCTTTTTCAACGTCTTGGGTTTAATATAATTAGGCTCTCTTCTTCGAGTGCTTTATCTATATGCCATGCTAATATCGTTACAATATTTTTCAAATAGGTGGCTTTAGTAGTCTTTATATATACATAAGTGTTACGATCGGGTTACACTAGATGGCCTTAGAAAGTTAAAATTTCGTGCTTATATTTTATACCAAAAATTTGGTTGTTGTTACGAAATTCGATATAAATATTTTAAGACTTTGCATTGATGTTTGATGAGATTCATACATGAAAATAATTTAATTTAAAAATAAATTAAGTAGCGAGCATGTTGAAATAGTGCTACCTTAAGAAGGCAGCAAATTTTGCAGAGAAAGTGCAACTGCCGCACAGCCTGAAATGCATTCGAATGTGGGACATGGTAAGTGTATCCTGCAGAAATGATGCACACTTGTGTGCGCCACTCAAAAGAGTGGCTACAAATGCATTTACATGTGGCGACGTGCTTGTGTATGCCTCTAAGAATGTGTGTGTGTGCGCGGCGACCGCAACGCGTTGATGACGTTGTCCATGAGAAAATGGCATTTGCGTGCAACTGCAAAAATAAAACACAGTGCAGCAGTGATATCAGCAGCAACAACAACAACAACGACAGCATCTGTCGAAACCGCAGCACGCCAAGCTGTTGAGATTGCGGCGAATAAGCCAACCAGCCAGCGAAGCTCAGCCGTGGTGCCTAATACGCACCGTAGCACGCGAAAGCCAACAACAACAACAAAATGTGAAGTGTGCCAAATATGAGAGTCAAAGCCAGTGCAGCCGAGCCGCGTCAGCCGCGAGAGACTCAACGAGCGAGTAGGGTTGAAAAGCTCAAGAGCCGTGCACGTCAAAGTGGAGCAATGTTTACGAGTCGTTGCTCGAGAGCTTAAGCGGCGAAGTAAGCCGACAGGACGAGGCGCCGCTGTCGGCCGCCTTTGCCATGCCGAATGTTGTTGACGTGCTACACTCAATCGCAGCAGAGAAGAGCGACAAGTCCAGTGAACTTACGGCATGCAGTTCGACATGAAAGCTGCGCCACGCTAGTTTCGAACTTGGCCGCTGGAAGGACGCTTATCGCGTTGCCGTTCTGGCAGCCTGCGTTGCTTTATCGTAAAATCGCATCGGCATGCCATCGAACTCGCAGTACGGCTTGTGCACTTACACAGGACGCGCTAGACTTGAATCGAATTCCTGTTCAGCTCTGTACGTTCGTTTGTTTGTGTGCGTGCGAGTGCGAATACCTGCGTGTGTGTGTATATGTGAAAGCACGTTTGGCACTTTTCGAACACGCCGTTTCGTCACATATAAGTATTTTGTTTTGGCCGACTTTGTTGTTAGTGTCGTGCGGTGACGTGAAGCTGCAGTGACGTGGTTGGTCGTGTTGTCAGTTGCGCTGCTCCGTTCGTCTTGTGTTGCTAATGCGCTCGCTATTGGCTTGCATGTGTGTGCTCAGACTGGCCATAGATGCCACATACAGATACGGCTGCGGCTGCTAAGTGTTCAAATAAACTGCAATTGTTGCGTGCAATATTGCAATTTCACAACAGGTGGCGTCCGAGTGCCAGCTGGCCAATTCATTTGAGCTGTAAATTTGATATTCCAAGCAGCAAAAAGGAAAGCGTGCCCTTGCAGCTGCAGTCAGACCACGCACAGACACGCTGATACGTGCGCGCTCCTGAAACATGGTCGAGGAGTTTCTCGAGAAATTGCCAGAAATTGATACACGTTACGAGGTGAGTTCAGTGCAGTAGCGAAGTAGTCGCCACTTCAGCCAGCTCGTATTGAGTTCAGTGCTTATGCTGCTCTGCTGGCTCTGTTTGCATCCTTTGAGATTTGCCACCTCGTGTATGTGCTCTAATTTACGTACGTTTTTGGCTTACCCGGGCATATGGCCAGTTCGTTCGTGTGCTCGTTCCTTGCTGCCCCTGTAATTACTCGGCGTCGTTGTTGTTGTCGTCATCTTGCCTTGCGCCCCTCTTGCCCAGTCAAGTTGCGACGTGTGAAAGTTTTTGTTTCCACCTGTAAACAAATTAGTTTATGCTTTTATGATATGCGCTGCTGTTTTTGTTTTGGCCAATTTTTAAAACTTCTGCTGTTTGTTGTTATTGCTTGTTTGTGTACAAGAATTGCATGTTTTCTCTGCAGCGTTTGATAAATTTTTTATAAGCGAATTTCTCCTTTTCTTCCTATATTATGCTCATAGTCTGCGCTTCAAAACATGTTTACTTCATTCTGCAACATAAGCTGCCGCCGAGCAATATCTTGCACTGGTAAACATGCTCGAAATGACTCTGCTTACAAATTAAAAAACAAATTTTATAATATATATTTTATAAAGTTGCTTTGAATCGACGGCTACAGTCGGGAGTAGTAGGTAGTGTTATACATGATTGATTCCGACATGTCCAAATTCACATTTTCTTAAAATTTCAGATGGGAAAGTGGTGCGTTTCGATACAAGATCTTAAGTTTCTTCTTCTAAGAAAAATTAAATCTCGAACATATTCTTCTTTTGAACAGACCCGATGATATATATAGAGTTTTATGTTGGTAGATTTTTAAATTGATTTGAATAAGTGGTTTAGGCATTTTTAGAATTTGAAAAAGGTTGCAATAGTTAAAAGTAGTTAAATATCAAATTCGGAACAATTCAAGTGTAATGTTTCTATATCTCCAAATATGGTAGAGTTTGAATCATTGGAAAAACATTATAAAATACTGTACAAACGTTTTAAAACATGCATTTGCAGCATATTTAGAATAATTGAACAAAATTGATCGAATTCTCTAACACATTAGGAATAGATTACTCTACTTTCATGCTTATTATTTGTGAATCAATATTTTTTTAATTTTTCAATAGGAAGCCATCGGTCTATCTCATTTTATTTTAAAGTTATTTCAAAACTTCTTTTTAGGAAAAATGCCAACATTACTAAAGTTCTTCGCATTGTTTACAGTGTGCGCTGTATGCACACGCATACAAACAGAATATAGTGATCAATAACTTTAAAATATTAATGAGACATTTTGTAGTTTGCTTATTTACTCTGTTGCCTGGAACATTTAGTTCCTCTACAGTAAGCGCTTTTTGTGTATCTGTGTGAACAAGAAATCGCATCAGCTGTAGTGCTGGTTAAATGCATGTTAATTTACATATCAGAGTAGTTGTAGTGGTAGTCATTACTTCAAAGCTTGGGCACAAAAACAAACCACGTAGCAAAATGTTCTTGGAGGGTTGGGCGCGTGGGCCAAACGAGCAATCGTGGCTAACTGCATATTTGCACTTGCAGAGCAAGTGTTTGCGCTTAAATTAGTGTCGGACTAAAAGCATAGTGAACTGAAGACTACATTTTTGGACTGTTGGCGGAGTTTTGGATTTTCTAAACTAATTTTAAATAAGTGAATTGTACATTTTCTTATTGAAGTTACTTCTATGAATTCGTTTATACAGTTGCAAGTAGTTACTTTTACATGTAACACTTATATACATATATACTTCAAGTAAGAACCAATATCGTGATACAACAACGAATTATATACAAATCGTTTGCCTGTAGGGGCGAGCTGCAATATGTTACAGTTCGTGCGCCTAAAAATATGCAACGCCTGCCCACAAATCATAAAGGCGCTTGATTAAACCACAAAAACTGGCAATGGTGCGCGCTTCTGCACGCAGAGTAGGCCATTGTGTAGCCTGTCACACCCATAAATTCGGAAGGTGACCAAAGTGTCTGTATTACTTTCTCACGACACAGAAAAATGAAGCAAAATAAATATAAAAGAAAGCAAAGCTAAGGAAAAAAGCCGCCGCCACTAACTAACAAACACTGACAACAATGCCTAAAATAAAGCTAAGGGTTTTATGGTTATAGTGTTAATTACGCTGGGGGAAATTTTTCTTCGCAGCTGTTACTACAGGCGCGTAGTTAGGAACTTGATTTGAAAAAGGTGGTACATGTGGCATTGATATGCCTGAGACTTTGGTGCTCAGCAGCCAGCTTGTTGGCATAGAGTCTCTATTGAGCGTTCTCAAATTTTACTATAGTGCTTTTCAGTCTATATAACGTGATCCTGCTTGATGTCTAGAGGCCTTTTTGAGAAGAGGCTAAATTGTACAGGCTGCAATTTGAAATACTTTTTATTGCGCTGGTCGACCTTTTAAGTGAAGATTCCTTATTAGCTTAGCCTAATATTGGCATGAACCATTTGCTGAACCCTCCAAATACCTCCGCTTGTTTTATATGCTTACATTGCTGTGTCTTTTCACTATTCCGGCAAGTGGCCTTCGGGCAAGATTTTTCGTATCACTTCAAATGATTTATGGCTGGAAGATGGCGTGACCAAACTAAATGCCATATCCAAGAAACACAATGGCAGATACAAAGAATTGCGAAGCACGAGCCAAGCGTTGGCCATTGTTGCCTTCTCATATTTGGCTGGGACACGCTGTGCCCTTGGATATAGCACAAAAAATACAAATATTTGCCAAGCGTTCTCGTCTATTGCGGTAAATAAATAGCATGTAACTCTATCGCGTTAAAGCGTATTTCTGCAGTATCAAAGTGAAGTTATCACGTTGTTTGCTTACGCTCAGCCCAGCTGTAATTGATAAATGATGACACCTCTTTGCTTTCCTTTTCTCATTTCTCATTTCTCTTTTTTTTTCTTTTGCATACTTCGTTGCTGTTCCGTTCAATTTGATCTGCCGCAGGATATTGTACCAATGGAACAAATGAGCTCAGTGGTCTCGAATGGCGGCGGCAGCGTTACCATGCAACGTGACGACGAGTACCGGCTTCGCATTATGAAAAGTAAGTGTGTCGCCTGTAACTAGTTTTCCGCCTCTGTCACTCAAACAGCCCCTACAGTCATTACATCGCACACACACACACACGCGCGCACATGCACTCTTTGTCCTAACCCCACCTGTTGTGATGACGTTGTTCTTATTGTTAGTTGTACATATATGTATGTGTGTTAGTGTGGTTACGTCGTGATGTTATCAAGCGCCGTTGACACAGTTCTTCCACGTGTTGTGGCGTTGGCGGCGGCTGTGGTCTAACTGTTTTATCTTGAGGGTTGTGAGTAACTCGGCATAGGGATGTCGATGCTGCAGCTGCTTGGCAATTCCAGAAATTAAGCACTAAAAATTCGCCAACATGTAGATCGTCGAGATTTTTCGGAATTAATAAAATTAAATGTATTTTATGTATATAAACATTTATAAGATTTAAAATCTTGTTGTGCTAGGATAATATATAATCAAGAAATAAATAAAAAAAGAGATTTACATTAATGCAAATGCGAATGAAAGTGAAATATGTGCCAAATATAAAAGTTAAAGGAATTCATACAATCCAAAAATATTTGTCATTTTCATATTCACACACAATCATATCGATGACTCAACGGCAACACTTTGTAGCCAACTCATTTAAATGTTGGCAATTTCGGCGTGAAAAAATTAATGTTAAATGGCGGTATATATCTGATGATGCGAGCTGCCGGAATCGACATCCCTGGCTGTGGCTGCGGTAGACGCCGCCGCCGCCGCCGCTAACGCACATTGTCGTTGTAATGCTCAACGCTAAGCAATTATAATGCTTAAACCACATAATCCCCGCATTGCTGTTGTGTGAATTGTCAACTTCATCGTTGTTATGTGCGCGTGGTCTACAACAAGTGTTGTTGTTGTCGTTCTTAATGTTGTAGCTAATTAGTAAACTGTTGCATGAGCATGCGTTAAATTAATTGAAATGCTTGTTCTTTTTTCACTCGCGCTCATATAACTTTCTACTTTAACATGTGACTGCAATAACATTTTTGGATCAATCGACAACACATTTTTGGCATATCGTACAACTCGGATTGCTTTGTAGTACGTAGAGACGGTGAGTTCATTGTACATTTTTGTCCATTTTTGCCCATCTTTGCCCATCTTTGCCACAAATACATATCATTGTAGATGCGCATAACTTAGTCGCTTAAATTAAAAAGAACGCTCACGTTTTGCCTGCCTTCACATGCAGAAAGGATGTGCCTTCTTAACTGAGCACTAGATATGGCTTTGCTAGAGTGTAGTGGCTTTAATTAAGTATTGTTCTTTAATTCATGAGCGTGTTTAAAATGTCACACATTTTATTAAAAATAATTATGCCGCCAAGAAGTAATATAGAATTATTGGGCATGGCAATCAATAGTATACATTTTTTTAATGGCGAAATTATCAGTAGCTAGTGCTTAATACTTTTTTGTAAAATACTAGATAAAGTGATACTTTTCTATTGAATACAAAATGTATCTTAACTTTAACCCTTTGGAGCCCGAAGTTGCTTGAGCGCAGCCTTCTTCAGTTTGATGTCTTATAGCAAAAGCTACGATTCATTTGTGTCTTATATTTAAGTGGTTGCCAACAGGTTAATTTTTTCCTAAAGTTGTATTAAAGTAAAGTACATACATTTTATGTAAACTGTCAAAGTTATTTTCAATAAAGCACAGTGGAGTTATGTGATTGCGTTAAGGCTCTTCGAGTAAGAACACTTCATGTTCAAGGTTTTAGATTGGGGTATGCTTTAAATATCTCTAGCACAGGGTAATATTGCAACATGATTCACTCAAGTAATACACAAGCGATCGGGCTAAGTGTGCAACAACAACAACAACATGCAATACACAAAAACTTTTTGCACACTCTGAGCTGCCTGCACTTGCATCTAGAGCCTAGCTACTAGCACTCGTGCTATGTAGACTCAACAGCTGCGCTGCATTTACATACGTTTGCATACAAGCGCAAGTGGTAGATACAAGATACTTGTGATACTTGTCGGCGGCAGAGTGTAAAGTGCTTGATGTGATGTGCAAAAAAGTAAACAAAACAAGCTAGCAAAATTCGTTGAAAGCGACTCAGTTGTGTAGTTAGAGAAACAAATGGGTGGTAGAAAGCGGTATGAAGTGTCAGAAAATTTTATTGAAATTCTTGTTATAAAATTTTTTTGAAGAAAAACGACAAAATTTTCCAAATTCTTTTTAAACAATAAGAAGGGTTTGAAATACATAGTTACTTTTCGAATATATGTATTTATTGATATCATATGAAATGACTGAATACACTCGGTAGATTGCTCTCAGAGAGTTAACTGTCTATTCAAAATTCAGCTCCTTGTACAATTTGTGAATGGCTACAACTTTTTCGAATTTCATTAGCAAATGCAAAAAGAAATGCTCAAATCCTAAGCTTGTTAATTTTCTTTGACAGTTCGAGCTATATTTTACTCATTACCATTGTCTGTTTCCTACTGCTGAGGTTTTAACTAACAAAAAAGTTAAACTTTTTTTCCTACCTTCTGCCAACACCTTTCTATAGCCTACACCGCCTACACCTATGGTAATAGTGTATAATAACTTTGCTCGAATGTAACGCGTTATAGGAGCTGTCCTATGTATACACATAAGTATATAGAAATGATCGGAATCACTTTCTGTTTTGATATCCGGTTGTTTTTAAATTTTTTACTTAGCGCCTTCACTGCTGCTTTCACTTTTACTTCATAGTGTAGGTATTACAAATCAAAACTTCCTTTGGAAATCGTTCAAGGAATATTAAAAAATTTCAGCTCAACTCAATTTCTTTGTTTGCCAATTAATTCTGCACTGAAAATTTCTCTTGATCAACGACAAAGCTTTTCCGCTTGCATACCAAACAAACACAAACAAACGCTTTGCCGCAACAAAGACAAAGAGAAATTGTGCAAAATGCACAGGAAGCAAAAGACAATGACAGCGCACAAAGGCAAAGAGAGCTAGGCCAGTGTATGTAGAAAACAAATCACTTGCAGCACTTGGCATCTTCCATTCTCCGTTTTCCACTTGCAGCCAAGAAGCACTTCTGCCAATGCGCACAATGGAGCACAAGAACCGTTCAGGCACAAAGTAAATACATTCATATATACACGCAACTGAGCCAAATGCGGAGCCGCGGCCGGTGGCGGCGTGCGGAAAAGCCATCTTGGCAAAGCCGCCGTGGCGCATAGTTCAGCGCACTCGGCGGCATTCCTTGAATATGCACGCCTTGAAGGCATCAAGTTGGAGCAGTTTCACTCCAAGGGCATGCCGTTGGCGGCCATCGGGGCGTTTGAGCGAAAATATTTTATTTTCTATGCCATTGAGAAAAAGTTTACGCTTGGCAAATGGCCGCCACAAAACACCGCCAGCCACCGCTGAACTTTCACAGGCAGAATGATAAGCGCAAAGGAATGACCGGCTCAAAAGAAGTGGCGAGCAGCGGCAAGCGAAGGCACTACAAACTTACTTAAGCAATTTCAAGACATAAATAAATGACAGCTATTTTCCTAGCAAGTCAATATTGCCTTTCATCTTCCACTTCGGCTTGCTTTCTTGGTCAGCTTTCACTTCGCTAATGTGCTGCCACTCGAAGACATGGCATTTTTCTGCCTGAACTTGCAGCAAGGACACGCGGCGTATGCAATAGAGCATTCATGTTGTTGGCATGCGAAATTGTGTGCATGTGTGGAATACTTTATGAGCAATGTTTGTCTACAAGGCGAGCCAAAAAACTCTTGTCGAAACTTTTGATATCACATGCTCTTAGAAATAAATCAAATCAGATATTTATGCAACTCCTTGCAGGATTTCGGATTTCACGGCGCACACTGGCTCATTTGGCCGAATCACGTGGCAAAAATAGCAAAAATCAATTTTTTTGTAGAAAGAGTTAAAAAACTATTATATGTATTGGATAGGGAATTGATTGTACATTAAGATAAAGAAAATTTGAACTTATTTGCGAAGATTATTAAAATATTTGAAAAATTTTTTTAACTAATTTACACCTATTGAATTTTTTGACATCTCGTAAATAATCAAGATTTCCTACGACCTTAAAAACTTCACTTTTTCACATTATATGTTAGCCATATGACACCCTGTATATATTTTTGCCATTATAAATGCAAAATCTTTCTAAATTTTAAATATTCCCGCATAATTTTTTGTATTAAATTTGCGATTTATTCTACCTGCAGAAAGGCGCACTTTAAATTTAGTTAGGCGCACAAATTTTAGTGTCATTAAAGCTATGATAATTTTCTGTAGAAAGAAAAAATTATTCCGATATCTTCATCCGTTCAAAAGTTATGATTTTTGCAACGTGAGAAGACAAATCGAGCCACTGTGCGGCGTTAGCCTTTTAATGTTCTTCATTATAAGATAGTGCTTTCCATTTTATTCGATTTAATTATTCTACATTAAAACTGTGTCCTACACATAAACAGTGATAGCATACGAACAAAATATGCTTCATACTGAGCTCCACAAGCAAGTTCATCTGCCAGAACCCCAAATGGTTAAATTATCGCATGCAACTTATTACTTGCTTATTAATTAATACCAAAATTGACAACCGTTCACTACAATATTTGACATTAGTATTAATGATCGTTCTGAGAGTTCGACTTGCTGTGCTTGGCCACAATTTGTCACCACTTCTCACAACTACATACAAACGTATAAGTGGCGCTGAAGGCATTTCAAGCATTTCTCGACCATTTGCAGAGCAATTAGCGCAGCCTGTAGAAAAACAAGTTCCAAATGTTGAGTAAACAATTTGATTTAGCCACTGTCGTTATAACTACACACATACATATGTACATAATATAAAAGCAATTCAATACAATCACAAGAAAACCCAACAGGAAATTGGAACTGCTCTGCGCTATTCATAAGCGTACTATGATTGAAGTTGATGTAGATTTGTATTAAAATTCAGCTTTGATTTGCATTAGTGTCGGCCTTAATATTTTCCTGCTGGCAAGCCAACACACATACAGAAAATTTAATATGTGTGCGTGAGCGCGACAAGTAATTATTGTGCATTAGAATTAATGATGTTTATTTTGAAAGCAAAGTAATGAGAGTAATTTGCAAAATAAATGTCCAATGGCTTTGAAGCCTATGACACAGATTGAGATCCGTGACATTGTTTATGGTTTGCATGTCATGCCAATGCCCAGAAGTATGCTGCAACAATATAACCGGCGCCAGGGCATATGCGCCCAAAGGGATTAGGCCAATTTTAAACATTTCAATCTAATTGCTCTATAGAGAGTAGGTACGCTGGTGTTACCATACGAATACTTTGAAGGGGCTTAATCTAGCACACGAAAATAAAATGTATGGCCAATTATTTGAAATTGGACTGAGTGTAAGTTGGGTATCTTAGTGGGCCAACAATTCTAACATATTCAAAGCTTTGTTAAGCAACTTAAAGTAGTTGGAACTTAAATATTTAACAAGCTACGTGACTGTTTTCAACCAAAACAACATTTAAATACACCCACAGTTAATATTTCCAAACGAAAGTCCATTTCAATTGCGTGCCATTGGCATTCCTGACATTTGAATTTTTATTAAAAAATTCATAAGCAAATAATTTTTGCTATGGCTTACCGCGCTAACACAGCAAGCACATGGCCTACTTTAAGGCGTCTGAGGCAGTATTTTAGCTGGCATCTGTGGTTGTTGTTTTTAGTTGTTGTTGCCTTTGCATTGCTATTGCCAAACAAACCACAAAAGCACAATTGTTTTGAAAATGTTGTCAACGGAAATGACGACTGAGCACAGCGGAAACACAAGCCTACCAAAAATAGACGAAGCAACAAATCGACGGACGTACGAACATAATGGTGGAATGAGCGGATGGTCGAACGGCCGGCTACACAAATAGACAAGCAGAAAGACAGTCAGACATTTTTGCCATGGGCGGACAAGTAGACGCACAGACCGATAGAAAAGGAGGCAAGACGTAGACAATCAGGCAGACAGTCAGTCAGGGAGTCAGAGAGATGGTTAGGCGAAGCGGTTTCCATTCAGCGGGAGCTGCAGTTGATGACAAAAATACGACTGACTGTGGGACATGCGCAGGTTGAGCTTGCCGACACAACGCTTGACAGATGGAGGAACAGACCGTTAGGCAGACAGACGGACAGACGGGCGAACAGACGAGCTGGTCTGTTTAGCTTGCAATGGGCCTGGCTGCCTGACGGCATGCTGTGGCAATTGCGATTATTGAAAATTCTTTGCATGCATTTAGGCGCATGTCAGGCATGAGCTAATACATGCATAGACACACGCACACACACACCAGCCAGTTATGAACTTGCGTTGTTTGTTGCTGCCATTTACTTTTATTAGTCATGTCATGTTGCAATTTCATGTCAAGTAATTCCTGTCCAAGATGAGCTTCCGCTGTGGCATGCCACAAATGGCGGGTTCAGTTGCGCTGTGCAAGCCTTCAGCCGCAAATGCTTTTTCGCATTCTTAGTGGCATACTGGTCGCGGGTATTTGTATGTGTGAGCGGCAATAAGCGTTTTGCGTATTGGACATTGTTTGCTCATGCTCGTACTTGTGCTTGTGCTTGTGTGTGTGTGTATAAGGAACAAAGCGTTATTTTTTCATAATATCGCTAGTTCTTATATATACTTGAACGCGAACAGGGTGCCTCCGTGCGGGCTGCCTGTAGGCTGGGTAGCGATGGAGAAGCCTGACTTGAACATTATGTTTTTTTCGAATCTAGTTGACTCTATGCTAAGTCCTTAGAGGGTTAATAGATGTAGTATATTTGTACAATATAAAAACTCAATGTTAAATCGTTAATAATTTTAGCAGAATGCATCAAGAGTTGAGTTCTGCATTAATCACGATTTTAACATTTAATTGCAGAACTGCTTAGCAATGGAAATGGTACTTGCGAACGGGCCAGGATTGATCCACTGAAAAATTTAGCTTCTATTTCATAAAGCAATACATATAAATATAGGAAATAAAATTATACTTAATCGCGTATGGCTCTTACTAAATTGCGAATGGAAATAGCCAGCAGATTCTCACCTACTTACCTTCCCTTCTATAAACGCACCGATAACATCACCCTGTACAGAAAAGTATAAGTTCGATGTGCGTGTGTGTCAATGCATAGCCATTACCATACATGCATATATGTATGTATGTACATATGTATGAGTGAAAGATTATGCATAGATACATATGTCAATATGTATGTTTGTAGCGCTGTATTTTGACATTTGCTGTCAAAGTGCTCAATTACGACTTATATACGCCATCGCTAAATGAACTACACAGATACCAAAGCACACTTACACACGCATACATTACATTATACTCATGCATTCAAATCGATTGTCCTGGCGTGCACACTACACAATAGCCCACAACCGCCAAGTGAACGCGTAGTCCATTCCGAACATTTCGCTTTTCAGTTTCAGTCTCAATCTCCGTGGAATTGCGCCCGGTTGGCTGCTCGTGTGTGTGCGACTACGTGTCCTACTTTTGTGCCTACCAGCGAATTTAAAATACATAATAATAAATTTGAAGTTGACCAAGAGTCTCATTTACAGCGCAGAGCAGCAGCAGAAGCTTTCCGCTTTGCATTTCGTTGGCTGCCATGAGCATTCAGGAGGAGATAATTCGTATGCATTTCGTTCATGGTTTCAGTTTGAGTGTTGCTTTGAAATTTAATTAAATTTTTTTGATGCCAGTGTATATTTAAAATTGGCATAACATGCATTTTCAAATAGTCTGAAGCGAAATGCACTGAAATTCATTCGAAGCACAATAATTGTGAGCATTGACTTAGTAAGGGTGTCGGGCTGAAGTGTTAAAGAGCTCAGTGATATGGAGCAAATTGATCTTGGGAATATCTAGAGTAATGAAGTCTACGAGAGTTTATATAGAAATTCATATATCAAGAAATTTTTAAGTTAACAAATGAAGAACGTCAGTGCACTGTTTAATTTATGATCAAAACTATTTAATCTAGTTAGTAGTAATTAGTTTTGCATTAAAAATTTGAAAACATTTTCGCTCTCTATTCCACTACCAAACATCAAAAGTGCAGCTACGCAACTTCTGTATAACTCAGCCAGAGAGATTTTATGCGATTTCTCTATACAATCCAAATAATGTTTATGTTGCTGAATTTTAGTATTATAATTGTCTGAATAAAATGTATATCTAATGGTGCGTTTTCTAACCAGAATCTTTCAAAGATTGGCCAAATGTGTTTTTGAACCTGACAACTATCAATTTAAGCAATTATAAAAATCTTGTTACTAGCCAGGAAGCGTGATTTAGAAAGCGTGTCGAGACTTGAAATCATTTAAAAATTTGAATTAAAAAAGTTGCCATAACTGTTTTCTGCTGAAGGTTATTTTAAACGTACTTCAACTGTTAACTGAAAGCATTATTTTTTTTAAAGGAAAGTAACATAACTCCATAGAAAGCATATTAAAACGGCCTCACCATAGCGGATCTCACAGATAGTTTGTGGCAGATATCTAGCATGCCGCAAACAGAGCAGCGCTATCGACAGCAACAACATCCACATCAGCACCAATATCAGCACAGCGCCCACTCAAACCACGCCCCACAAAGCACTCTCGCACACGCACAGCACACGATATACAGCCTACCGCCCGGTGGCAGCAGCAGCAGTCCGCGCGAAAGCATCTCGAGAAGACCCCAAGATACCAACATTTCCGACTTGACTATATACAGTGGAGGTAAACCCCATCAGCTGCCGACATTCCCAACATCCCTCTCATTTGCCTTCCAAGTTCATTTCGAAATGTATGCAAATTTAAGATTTTTTAAAAAAGTGTCAAGCTCTTCAGACCGTTTGACAAAACATTGCTGGTAAGCGTGTTTGACAACGCAGTTGGACGCCTTTTTTGCTGTTGACATGTTGCATGTTCCAATTCGGGCTTGACATCAAAGCAACAGCTTAACATATTTTTCCATTCGTAAATTTCGTAAAAGTTAATTGAAAAAGTAGTGCAGGCCTGACTATCAGGTAATATCGTGTGTGCGAAAAGCTGCTAATTTTTTTGGTATGCCTTCACAGAAATTAAAAAGTGTCAGAATAGCGAGTGTTGACCTTTTGGCATTTCATTTCCATACGTGTCCCGAATTCGGGAACTAATTGTAGAGCGTGTTCAGCGGCCTGTGACGCTGTCACATCAAAGGCAATGTGTCTCATATTGAAGCTGGTGCGATGGCAAGGGCAAAAATAATGAGGATGATGAGAAATGATTAATGCACTTAATTAATTAAAATATATCACTAAGTAATATTAATATTTAGAACAAAATTTTTTAGTAGTAAAGACAATTTATGACTGCAGATGCAACAACAAAATATATTTGACTGAAACAATTTTGATTTGCAAAATATTTTCATTGCTATCTGCACTTGACTTCTAAGTCTTAGGGCCAGTTTCTCAGTGGATGTTTAAATCTAATTTGCGAATTGAGTTTAAATCTAGTTTAACTTTTCTTGAGTTTCACAGTGCATTTATTTAAATACGGAATAATGAATGGCAACTTCGCATATTTGACAATTGAACACAGCACAACTTGCCAAAAACATATGTTCAATTGTTCAATTATGGAGGCAGCGCAGCTAAAAATTTTTCGTCGGCCGAAAGAAGTGAATTATTGGATATTCTTCAAAGAATCCACAGTTTATATTATTTATAATACTACGGGATCATTTATATGTGCTACACCATGCAGTTGTATGTTTAATTTGGCCGCTTATAAATTGCAATATTGTCGACGCAGCTTGCCTGCACATCCGAAATCAGCTGTTTATTTGTTTTCGATTGCAACTCTGTGCCGTACTTAAATGCCCACAACCGGGCATTTAAATTGTATTTAACTTCCCACTGTGAAACTGAAATTCCCTATTTAAACTGCAATCAGAGTTTAAACATCCACTGTGAAACTGGCCCTTAGTCTCTTAGCTTATTTAGGCTGCTCGCTGAGCTTATGGTTCACACCTTGCTCGACATTCAAAACGATTTATAAAATTTGTATTTCAAAAATTGGCGCACGTTCGAAATGAAATATAAGAAGCTGCTTCAAAAACTTCTTTGGCATATTTAGACAAAAAATTTTCTAAACAGAATTATATATTTTATATTTTTATCAGTTCAGATTCATAACATGTTGTTTTTTGTTATTCATATATGATACCTTGCCTCAAACAGCAGTCATAATCCCTGAGCTCTCGTCAGAATATTCAATTAAGCCATTAGCACAAACTGGAATTCCCAGCCCTCGGGGTACTTATTTCTAATATAAGCTGACAATCTCCCAGGGCGACATTCTCAAATTTAGCGCAAATTTTTTAAAACAACACGTTCGAGGCACAAGCAATTTCATTAAATTATTTCCCAGTTCCCGATACGACAGAATGATTGACGCAACAACACATTACAGCTACAACCACTCGATTTTTTGCAACTGTCGTCAGTAGCGCAGCGTTTCTGTAAGCGTGTGTGTAACACGCTCATAATCCCCATACATGCAGTCCTTCTAAATATTTGAATGCGCAATTTCTCAGGCGTTATTAATTGCATGTCGCAGGTGCTTCATGCAATTTTATGGAAACTCGTTAACTGTGTTTTGTTAGTCGCTTGATACAAAATAAAAAATATCATACGTAGCCAGGGAGAACAGCATGTATACAAATAAGTGCACTCAAAAATATTGCGAATGAATTTTATTTCAAAGAAACCACTTTTTAATGAGATGCAAATTTTGCACTTATATAAATGAGAAGAGTTTCTATTTGAGGGAGTTTCAGTTATTGACAAAGTTGATTGCAATATGCACTAAATTAAATTAAAGTGTTATGCAGATACAATTAATTTAATTAAAAGATATTAAGACAAATCTACTTGGTCTACTATCAGCAATATTAAGTCAAGATTTTCAAGCAAATTTAAAAATAATTATGCAAATTTAAATTGAATAAATTTTACTAACGATTTTCAGCATTGAAGCTTGTGTTTTTTGAAGACCATCATCTGCTGTCTATGTGAACAGTTTAACTCATATCTACTGGCACTTTTATTCTGAGCAAACAAGATAATTTGATTTCCAATAGAAAATTTCTGATTTTGTTTGTAGAAAGTGCTTTTGGCATTGGCATTGACATTGGCGTAGTGCAGCACGCTCATAATTCAATATTACGCTAGAAACGTTTACTATGCGAGCTTAAAATTGCATTATTGCGCAGTCGGCCGTGCACAAAGTCCAGACTGCAGTGTCATAGTCCACACGCTTTCAATCGGTAATTAAGTTACGGCTTTGAATCGATGCTGGTTGCATCCGTGCAACTACAGCCATCTGCTCTGACGTGTAGCTGCATACGTGTGTAATATCACATACACACCTGTTAGCTGGCAGACCTTGTTGGCAATTGTAGCTGCTGTATTTAATTGCCTTTTCAAGCTAATTAATAGGCTAGCTAAAAATAACCTGATATTTGAAAGAAAAACCATGAATATAAGCGCTGATTTCATATCAAGTTTTTTAAATGCTGTTTATAATTGACTAAGTGAAGTTTCGAAAGAAGCCTGAAACAGGAACTCTCAATTTTTAATCACATTTATCATTCAAACGTTTTTTAGCAGAATATTTATGAAGCTTCATATACTTACAACAAAATTTATCGATTTTAGATGAGGTCTGTCTGAATTGATTTTCTTATAGCAGCTGCACCTGTAAAAACGAGCTTAAATGCTCTTATATAAAACAATTTTTATGCATTTTTCAAACGACAACTAATTGAAATTTGTAAACTATATGACTAAGAGCACTTAGCTTGAAGGCTTTAATCTTGGTTGGTTGGTTTATGTGGCTAGTCCTGACACGCCTCGATCAACCTACAGCCATTTGGCGGAATTCAGGTAATTTTGAAGATTCTTATAATACATGCCTTGTATGTCATTGATGTTATCTAGAAAAGCCTGGTGTTTTGAGCTTTAATCTTACTGCGTAATTTTCGTCTGTAACAAATTATCTCTACCTTGACAACTTGAACCGACTGCGCGGTTGCCTCCCAACCAGTTTAACTGCGAAAAGGTTTCCTTGCAACTCCTGTGGCGCACTTAAAATTTGCGCTGAAATTGAAGCTTCCAACAGCGACGCCTTTAGGCGAATCATTTCGCGGCATGTTCGCTTCTTCTACGTTGCCACAATGTTATTGGATTTCCCTTTAAATTTTAATACTACAAATTCGCTATTAACGCGCTCAAAATGTCATGTGAAAGTGGCTCGACATATAAACAGACTGCGTTTATTAACTGTTTCTTTGCTGGTTTGTATTATATAAACTTTTTGCGTAACAGTTTCAGAATGTAATTACTTCGACTAACGCAAACAGTGGGCGTTGCCAATGGCGCAGTGGTATTATTTTATTTGGAAAGGCAAGAAAAAAAATGAAAGACATATGAACCTAACACGCAAAGAAACTTGAGTGCCCACACAAAAATGCAAATTAGTTATTTGATAATTTTCCATAAAAGCGAATCGGTCAGCGGTGCGTATGAGTGACTTTTTCGTTATGTGAATAAATTGGCACGCAGTCATCTATTCTATTACTATTTTGTGAATTTCATAACTCGGCATAATGTTTACCACTGCGTAATCCTGCGCTAGCGCTGTCAACTTGCCACAAGTTGTAACGATTTGTTGATGTGGCAATAGCCAAGTTATAAATACACAGCCACAAGAAAGTCCAAATCAATGCCACAAACACAAACACAAGTCATTTGCTTCGAGCATTTACAATCATTACGAGTACATACCCACATACATATACACGTGTATATATACTTTACTTAGAATATAATCACGCTGAGTGTGTAGCACGTTTGACGACTACGCGATAAGAATGCTCAAGTATGATGAATTAATATGAATTAAAAGATTTTGCCTTCACGTCGTATCGATTGTAGTAAATATATGAAAGCATGTTCCTTCGAGCATTCTTTATGACATTTCGTGCCGTATTAAATTTGTAAATTTTTTCACTTGGAATAAATGTGTGAATTTTTTCACTTGGAATTACATTTTCCTTAAGGGCGTAGTTGGGACAAAGCAATAAATTATACAAAAAGATTGCTGCTGCTGAAATTCTCTTTTAATTATTGCCTCACAAAAAAACTACTGACAAATTGAGCAATAATTAATCTGTGAGCGCAGCCAGCTGTCAATCCGCGTTGTTGGATATACAAAAGAATCAGTTGTATATGAGTCACAGTTCAGCTGCAAATGAGTGCTGTAATTAAATTTTGCTTTCCAGCGCTACATTTAATATATCTTATTCACAGCCTATAAGACACCGAAATATTGAGCATATTTTAAAATGATGTTCTATCTTAATTAGACACTTCATATACACTACGCCATATAAACAATTTTATAACTTCTCTTAGAGTATTAGCATATGTATATTCAGAAAGTTAAAGACAAAGGTAAGGTTAGGTTAAGCTGGCTGCTTAAAAGAGCCACGCATAGATTCTTTTGGGTCCTTAGCGATACCAGTTCCGTTTAGGAGTGGTCAAGTAAATGATGTCAGGTTTTGGGTATGTTTCCCAAATTTTCAAAGAGGCTGATACCTAGTTTCGAGATCTGTTCGAGCCCTGAAAAGACAGGCGCTCCTTAACACGTCAGACGTGTTCTAGCGATGACGCGCCAGGGGCACAGCATGTTTTCCAAGGTTCCCTGCTACCCGCTTCAAACATTTCACCTGAAAAATAAATCTGAGAAATAGAATTCTGTTTGCATATTTCAATCTTTTATTTTGTAATTAAAGCTTGCCATCGCGCCATGCTGTTTTGTTTATGGCTAGCATCTCAAGCACGTCATCTCTGAACTTTTGGAAACTCATTTATGCAGCATTCTTTTGAAGCAATGCTTCAAAGTACTTCGTTGATTGTTCTTCTTTAAGCAGATTTCTGCACAGTTTTTGTTATTTCGTCAAACAATAAAATTTTCCACTGAAGTTAAATAAGTATTTTTAAAATGTCAAACCTGCAAAATTGCATCGCATAAAGGTAGAAATTTTATTCTCGAAAAAGCCATATTAAATTTATGTGCTCTTTCGTGAATTCGCTGCAGAGTTTCGCTCGATATGTGAGTATAAAAGATTTTTCGTTGAAGAAAGAAGAAAGAAGAAATCTCATTAACAGCAGAGAACATAAATTTCGCACCTGTATTTTTTATGATTGCAGCTTAAAGCAGAACGGGGAACTTTTACGGTTTCATTTCAGTAAATTCCGAATAATGCGATTTAATGGTAAACACCTGGCGTAGAATGAATATTTAAAATGCCTTGCACGTGCTAAATTCAATATCGAAGAGCGTTGCTCATACGCCTCGTAGTGCATATCTACATATGCGAAATTGTAATTTGTAGTAAATAAAAATTAGAATTGTAAAAAATTTTAGCTCAAATTTTAATTAACTTCGAAGCAGAGAAAAATTAGTTAATGTCAAATAGCGAAAATTAAAGTGCACAAAAGCAATGAACCTTAGAAAGTGAAATTGCACGAAAGACACAAGTAAATGCGTGTTGCCTTTGACAAGGCAGACAATCACATATATACAAACATGCATGGAGAAAGGCATACACATACATGAGCTGCTCTGTTGGCAATGCACTACTGCATTTGTGTCAAGCGCCAGCCGAGCGAAGAGCAAATGACAACAATTAACATAAACGCTGTGAACCCAGTGGCACACAAATGATGATGCTGCTGCCTTCCCGGCAGTCATATTGAATTGCTGTAATTGTGTGTGTGTGTGTGTGTGTGACTGAGTGTGCATACATTTCACTTCCGCGCTGAGTTTGCTCAGCAGTGCTATTCAAACACAGACACACATAGCGCCAATGCTTATGAATACTCACACAAAAATGTTGGTTATGCCAACTAAAAAGATTCTTGTAATAATGAGAAAGGGGCATATCCTTTTTTCTAAGCAAAAAATTTGTGAAATGAAATTTTTTGCAAAAAGTTCCCACAACAAATTGAGTAGTTACATAGTAGTAGGAAGTAGTAGTAGTCGGTTTTTCCATGCTATTTCAACATGAACATGTCATGTACTTCATTTCATTTGATAGAGCTTAACCTCACTTCTAAGTTGGTTTTCACTATTACCATGCAATTATCGGCAATAGCTTTGCATTTTTTCTAACAAATATTCTACAATTAATACAAAAATGTTTACCAAATAATTAGTTGAAGTTCAAGCCTTCACTAACTATTTAATTAGTTAAAAATTGGCACGGTTGTCGAAAATAACTACGAATTCTACTGTGCATTTAATTAGAGTGTATATAAGTATATGCTTAAGTGTGTGTACGTGTGCCTGTCGCGTCAGCTTCCTGCCCGGCCGCCCTATGTCGCCTGCGATGTTAGACATTTCGCACAACGATGTTCAGTCATGTTTTACGGTTCAAAGTCCTTTGAAGCGCAAAAATACAGACAGCAAAACTTAAGAATCATGTTGATGTGTGTGTGTGTGTGTGTAAATATGTGATTTGTTTTCGCAGTCGCACATGCTATATGTGCATGTATGCGAGATATGTTGTTGATGCCAAACAACTTGTGCTTTTTTGCTTTCAATCTCATTTTATGTTTTTCTTCTTCTTATGTTTTCTGCTTCGGCGTTTCTCCACATTACGACATGTGCGCCTGAATTGCGTCGCCAAGCCGCTATGTTGGTGTGACATCAGCGCCATCATCGTTTGCTCGCTGTCTTTTATTGCCGCTTTCGTAGAGTTGCTCTTTCGCACCCACACACAATCACATAAATACAAAGCATCAGAGACGAAGGTTCTCGTAAATTGTATGTTTTGTTAGCGAAAGAAAGCGCTTGCAATCCTAAATGAAAACCAGGCGTGCAAAAATTTCGACTATATAATATATTTTATCGTCGCCTGCGGGGCATGAAGGCGTATTATACCAGAACTAAAGCGCCTTAAAGCTGCGTATAGGCCTGCTTACTACTATCACAAAAATTTTGTTGCACATAAAATAAATGCAAAACTTTGGCGATAATATCTTGTTGGTTATATTGGCATGTCCTGCTGGGCAGTGTAGTTGGCTCGGTTGTCCTTGAAGCGCACCAGTTTCCACATGATAATAGTTCTTGTGTGCTGCAAGGATTTGCCATTATTTTTTACGGACCTTTGTTAAGGCAGATTATTGCGAAAATATTTTGATTGGCTTTAAGTCTTGGCTTCAGCTTTGGGGTACATTTAGTCTGATGGGTATCATTTGTGATGCGATTATTTGTGCTCTGTGTAAATACACAATGAGTTTTTGGGCGGAGAACAACATTAGAATTAAATCATGCGTATTTTAAGAGGCAATTTAGGCTAATAAAAGCATGGCATAATAAAACTTGTTAGTTAACAAAACTAGTTAGGAGGCGCTTTTTGTGAAAAAATATTTGAAACAAAATGCAATTATGTATGTACATATATTTCAAATCAATGGCATATTAAGTATTTGATTTTCTTATCGGACTCTGAGAGTCATTGCAGTTATTATCAGATTAAATTTAAGCTTTTATAGAATCAAATTTTTTTTATATTTACCTGCAATTGTAAGAGCATTAAAAGTTTTGCCAGCTTCAACGAATTTGTGAGCCGCAGGAGCAATTGCAGTTTGAACAACTAGAAAAGCTTTTGAACGAGATGTTAATTTAAATTTAATTTATTCTAATTATAGTAACATTAGTATTATAAGAACAAGTTCTTTTCATATACAAAGATTTACGATCATAGAAATTTTGGATTTGAAAAGTCAATATAACTTATATACTTAGTACTAAATACAATTTAATAGAATCATAAGATAAGAGATTTATGAAAAAATATACTCAGAAGGGAAATTCCGTCGAAATGTCTTTTTTTTATTCAAGACATATCAGTGAAATAGGCAAAAAATAGTTGAATCTACAGCTGCAATTAGAGTGCCAAAATACGTTCAGAAAATTGATAAATTGACTTGTTGAATTTTTGCAATCGATCATTGCACTTCTAAGATAAGATAAATAGCCGAACAATTTCAGCGCTTAATTCATAATTCATCATGCATAATTTCAGCTCATTAGGCATTCGTACTCCAAGCTTTCAGATTGGCTGTGAGTAAAATTAGTTCTGCACTGATTTGCCATTTAAAAGGATGCTCACAAAATGAGGCAATTTTCGCTTACGTCCCTTGAGTAGAACAAACAAAGAACGCAAAACCAACTGCAACTGGTAATGCTTTTGGTTAATTTATGTGCCTGAAATTTGCTGTGGGAAAAACGCGCCAATGCGTACAAGTGCTAGGCAGGAATAATGACCTGGAAGCTACATACGTACAGCTTGGTGCCAGGGAAGGAGTTAATGAAGCAGCAGGAATGTGCGGTCCTTCAAAGTTACGCTTACTCAAGCTTTTCGCTAATATCGTATTTCGGCGCTACTCTCACTCTCCCTCTCTCTGTCTATCTATTACTCTTTCGCACTTCCTACTGCGTTGGAGAAAAGCTCGAAAGCTTGGCAGCTCACTCTGTTCGCGAGCGAGGCGCCACGCGACCGAAAGCGCTGTGAACCTGCCGAAAGGAGCACAACGCTTTCGGCAGTGCGCAAGGACGGTGCAACACAGAACAAAGTCGCAGCGTGTTGCAAATGTGCAGTGGAAAACAAAAGAGTGCCGCTGTTGTTGTTGTTGCTGTGAGCTTTTGCAGTTGACTTTTTTGCTGCTGTGCATGCATTTTTGATCTGTTTTCGAAAGCTGCTCCCATTTGAAAGATGCGAGCGTAACAACACGAGCGTGTTAAGTGTTTTGCGAGCGCGTATGCGTGTCTGTGTGTGTGTTCGTGTGAGTGTGCTCGAAAGCGCCGTATAAAAAGGATATGTGAGTGCTGAGGCAGCTCAGTCATTCGGCTGATACAGAGGCAGTTAGTTCCCGACTGAAGAGAAACAAGCAAGCTAGTGGTGTGTTGTATTTGTATTTCTAGTGTCAGTTGTGTTGTTGTTGGTACGTTGTTGGCTTGTGCGCTTGATAAGAGCAAATTGTTGAAATATGTGTTGAAAAGTTGCTAGTGCCAAGAAGTTAGTGTTACTCTGAGCCAAAGGTATATTCAAAAAATAGAGAAAAGCATAATTTCTTACTTTTCGCTTGCATATGCCAAAAAAAGTGCCAAAAAATAGAAGACTACAAAAAATTTTCAAAATATAAAAAATAAAGCTGCGCTTAATTTCAAAGCAAATAACCAAATCGCTGCAGATTACGGCTTCAAATACACACACACATACACATATTGTTCTACAAAAGGGGCAAGTAATTGCGTGATAATAGCACTTAAGTGACACAGTGATCCCTTTCATTAGTCGAAAGTGGCTGCTGCGGGCATAAATCAAACAAGCAGAGACACAGGCACATACACACACACACAAACACAGCGCAGCCATTAGCTGCCAGAGAGGCTATTTACGCAGCAGTGTAGCCACAGTTAAAGCGCAGCCAACAGCAACATGACTGAAGCGATGTGCATAGCGGATCACAGGAAAGGTGAGTGAGTGTTGGCCAATGGAAGTGAGAGCCGCCAGCTGCCAGACATCAGATATCGAAGCGGGCCCATCTACCCCAACTGCTTATTGTTGCATTTGAATGCTTTTGCATGATTCCACTGTATTATTCAATTATACTAGGCATATTATTTTGCAATTGCTTTACGACTCAACTAAATACATATTGTAGTTCTTCATATAGCCCGCAGAGTTCCTTCCGCAGTAAGGATTTTTGTGGTGTGCATGTTGTTCTATACTTGTTGCGCGGCACATTCGAAGTAAGCTTTTCATTTAGATAAGACCTAATGATGGCTTTATTGATTTTATAGCTGTTTGTCCTTTTCGCTGTAAACGTGATTTGTTGGCTTGTGCTCAGTGAAAAAAGACACAATGCATGTGCATGTCACTCCGAGTGGCTTAACTCATGACATATTCATGGGCAGTTCGTGTCATTTTATTCAACAGGTTCGACGCTTCGTTTGAAACTAGTTGCGTGACTCTTTGCATAGCCTTTTGTCCTTTGCCATTGTATGACGTAGTGCCGTAGCATTGAGCAAACTTTGCTGCCAGATAAAGAATGTCGAACTTGGAAAGTGTATCGCATTACATATTTATAAATGCTTCTTCTAAGTTGGCTTAGAAACTTTGTTTTTACTTTGTTTTGAATGCGGAATGCATGTTTTTGCTTGCGGTTTGATAAATTAGTTGTTAAACTTGACTTGACAGTTGGTAAAGTTGTTAAAGTTGGTGAGAGCTAATTAAAACTAGATCCACAGTAACATATGCTCTTGAATATTGCTATCAAGTAGATATCTGTGTACTTCTTATGCAGTCATATATAGATCTATACATTCGTTTATGCCTGTATTATTTATATAACTAGGTGTTAAAGTAGCAGCTGTAAGTGGATACAACCGAAGCCTGAATTGTTGTTTTTTTTAAACAATACGTATACGCCAATCATACATGACTATTTGACTAAGTTGGTTTGGACTAAGTACCTTCAATCCAATGTGCTGCAAACACGTTTTTCAGCATTCGAAGACGGTTCTTGGTTCTTTGCTCGGCCCCGCTTGTGGTTGATTCGTCAATGAAGTTTAAGATCATGGATGAGTTGGCCCCTATAGATAGCATTAGATATCTTTTAATATCACTAATTAATTCATCAAATTATGAATAAGAAGTCAGTTGTTATTGTTAGCATATATAAAATCAACGCTATTATAACTCGCTGCGATCAGCGTTGATGCTCAAAACGGTTCTCCGTCATGTGCCGATGTTGTTGTTGCTAACAATGCTGATCAAAGGACTGTAGAATATAACAAATTAATGATGTCGTTTAATTTTAATTTCAATGATACTCGGAAGATTGGAAAGATGCAATTTTTTTGAAAAAGGTGCTTGTAAATATAAAAGCAACGTAAATATTTCACAGTAAGCAAGTTAGCTACCAAGGAAATTTCTTAATACTCTTTGAAGTTACGCATTCAACTATAAATACATGGCGAACTGAATAATAGGCCTTCCAGACCCGCTAGGAGACTGCATCCCTATTATAAATACAATCAATATATATTTACATCTACAAAATAGAACATGCCTTTGGAATGAAAGTTTTAATTTAAAAATACATTTTATATGCATGCAATTTATAAGCCTTGACAATAAAATTTTGATGAAATTTAACCATACATTTTTTTAACACACACTTTTTACCTTTTTTATTTTGTATTGGCATAAGTGCTTATGTACATTTTACATACTAGCTAAATACACAAACCACACTTGCATGAACATAATGTAGCAGCATTAGCAATACATACATACATATGTATATAATACAACAACATATTGTAATGACAGCGAACAAAAGTGGCTATAGTAATTAGCAATGCTGCAGCATGTATATTTTATACGAGTGTTTGTAGTTAGATACATGTGTCGGTGTGTGCGTGCACATGCATATAAAACGTATACCTTTGCCACGTGCTGACAATGAGAAAAGCATTTTGCATTAACTATTGTTATGTAGGATTTGGAATTCAGCAACTCAACAATTGTTGTCGTATACTCGTATACTATAGCCTATATATAGCAGCCCATTGTATTAAAATAATCGCCGTGTATTAAACTTGTATGTGTGTAGCCTTGGCAGCCTGCAGCATGTCGACTATTAAAGTCTATTCTCAGAAAAGAAACCAAACAAATTACAAAAACAAAACAACACCTTTCAATATAAACTCAAATGCGTCATTTCACAATTATATTTTCAGATACGCAATCAAAACAGTCGCGGGGATTTATCGGTTGTAAGTCTTACTTCCTAGAAACAACAATTCTTTCAAATAATAACCTACTGTAAGATGCTCTGCTGTCGAACCCTTAAAGTCCATTCCATCCAAATCATGTTTTACGCTTGAAAAGATCTTAATAGCAAATAAAGCTATTTTCACGGCAGACAAACTCCGTCGTTGTGGCTGTCATTAGAACAAATACCAGCTTAAGCTCAGTATGATTGACAATTTAATTGAAATACCAAGTATGAGAATTGTGTTGCTGGGAGTGTCCTTCTAAAGGGAATTTTTATTGTTGCAGATTAATTATATATATTTTGTTTGTCGGCATAAGAAAATTTATTAGCACGCAGACAGGCATTTCTGCATTGTACTGATGGCGGAGAATTTGGATTCTGAATGGTGACAAGATAACATAATTGGCCAGTTCTCAGCCTCTGTCTGACTTCAGAAACTGGAAACGGTATTCTCGTGCTCCAGATAGTTCTTACAGATGCTGTCGTCGCTTAGAGCCATTACAATCAAGTGATACTTCGCTTTTTCCATTCCTTTAGTTGAGTAGTTTATGCTGATAAGACGAAATTTTGCCATATAAAAACGGTTAAGAAGCACTGCATACTGACCACAGCGCTGCTTGATGACAGATTTTGGCAACAATTAATTTTAATACATTTTTTTTCCATTTAAAGTGATTTACATTTGTTTAAATTTACATTTTTAATTAACAACTGCTTCATTTTCAGCCGCCCAACCTTTTCAGCAACAATTCGCAAATGCCTGTCTATTGTTGGCCTAATTAAGAGGGACGGGCTTATTTGCCTTGTAATTTAGTGTCCTTAAATGTAATTGGATACTGCCCATTTCAGCTAATTTAAACTGTGCGCGCAAAGTGGTGGGCGTCTTTCAAAGACCTTTTCCATTAGCAATCTTCGAGGTTCTGGAATAGCAAAATTTAAATGGAAGCCGGCTTGCGCTTAACTCAGCGCTGCAGTAGCTGATTCATTGTTGCATGCCACATGCCGAGGGCTTCTAACGCTATTATCCTTTCATTAAGCTGGATTGTTGGCGCCGTCCAGCTTGACGTCAGCCATCGACGCGATGGCGAAATTAGTAAGCAGCGCACGAAGCGCTTCAGGAACTTTGTTGTGAACTCTGAACTTCGAATCGCCCGCTGTTCCACAACGAGCCACTTTCATGGCGCTGACCTCGTTTGAACCTAGCTGCTGCATTAGCTGCAAGTGCTGCTTCTACGACACCCTCAGCTCACCGCACCTCGCCTCGCCACACACTCACATAGCTTTGGCACTAATCGAGTTTGAGCTTACAAAATGATACATGAGTTTTAAGCGTAGAATATGAACTTGTAAGGGAAGTTAAGGCATGCATTTAAAAAAAAAACTCTGGGCAACATAAAAAATGATACTGTGATTTATAAATTTTCTGTAGGAGTCGAGCACTTAGGCAAGTATTAATTCGCAGCTGATGCTGCGGCTGGTATTTTGTGATGAGGTCTAAGAAACTAGCAGCAAAATGTAAACAAAATTGTGAAAGTTTTCTACAAAGTACCACTGTAAATTTCACCTTTTTTGGAAAAGACGATAATAATTTTTCAGCAAAACCCCTCATTTTATTTCAATATTTAGAAATTTGATTTTTTCAACAATACTTCGCTGAAAACCCCCGTAATTTTGCTTGAACAATTTTGCAAGTTTTCGAGAGACCTTAAAAAATTGGTTCACTGAATTCATCGCAAATTAAGTTTTTTGCTGTATGCACAGGATTATATGCTCAGACTTTTATCATCACATTACATCAGATTTTTTACAAGAGACTCAAGTGACATTTTTTTCATTTGCAATTACGTATACAAACTTTTCTTCAAAGTGCGTATTTTAGAAAGAAAGTTAAATTTAAGAGCGGTTTGGAATTCACAGCAAGTAGCAATGAGAGCAATGAAAAATGTGTATAAAAATTAAAGTGTACGTAGCAGCATAGTAAGGCCCATAAAATTGTCATGCCATAAAATTAAATTAAATTCCATGGCATTTTTCATGTTCTGCGGAAGTATGCATTTCGGGCATTTGCAGTGTATGCACTTCCTGTTATCCGCCAGCGCGACGCCGCACACGGACGTGCTCTTGATACTCGCATAAATCAAATATAAATTCCTTTACATTTGCACACTTTCATACACCCCTCCCATGCGATGGCAACACCAATTGATAAATGCTCGCTGTGCTCTCTTGCAGCGGATGAGGATATCAGCGATAAGGCCTCAACATGCGGAAAGGTGCTGATTTTTCTTTCGCTGGTGCTGGTGATACTCACGTTGCCTTTCAGTCTGTTCATATGCTTTAAGGTGAGTGCGATTTACTTATCTGCTGCTTTCTTCTTCTCCTCGGTTGCTGGTGGCGCATGCAATTTATGCAGCGACGCATAATAAATGATTTGTATGAGAGGCGTGGAGTAGCAATCGCTGCTGCTGGCACTGCCACTGCCACTGCACAAACTGCCCGCCTTTCCTTAATATGTTCGCTGCACTAACGTCCTTGCGCTTTTTCGACATTTGCAGGTGGTGCAGGAGTATGAGCGCGCGGTGATATTCCGCCTGGGGCGTCTAATGCAGGGCGGCGCAAAAGGTCCCGGTAAGTGTTTGCGGCTGCTTGCTTCGTGCGTCGTGCGGCTGCGGTTATTCGTGTTAATTGCCGCGCTTGAGCCCATTTTGAATGCATTTTCTTAGTTTTCTTAGTATGTATGCCATTAAATGTGTCAATGTCGAAGGCGAGGGAATTAATTAAAATGGTTTTAAGTTTTACATGCAAAAAATAATGCAAGCAAAGAATCAAAGAAATGAATAGAATAAGAATCATTAAGCAGATGTAAGCAATCTAAACTCATGAAGTCGGACGTCTTGAACTCTTTGCACTTAAAGCAATCGAGACTAGTTCATTTCTCAATGACTCTGGCTCTATGCAGGAAGTACCCATTGCCTAGAAGCAGTCAACCAAGCAGTCAGCAAGGCTATTGGTTTTCCTTACTCATTATATATTTAAGCAATTTCAAGCAATTTCTTTCGGAAAAAGTCTTATTTAAAAATTGTTCGTTTTTGACTGGCAGATTCAGAGCCTTCATTTTCCGTTCTCACTGCAGAAATCGGAGTCAGTGCTAGAAAATTTTTCATTCAACCTACTAAAATTCACATTTTGATGTTTGATATCGAAGAAGCTACGGTTCCCACTAAAAGTCATGTACACGGTTTAATCGAAACTACTTTTCTGGTTCGGCTTCGGCTATGTTTAGAATTTTGGCAGAATAATTTCCTTCTATACAACTCTATGGGCAAAATTCAATTCAGCGCTTTGCAAGCGTAATAAAAATATATTATTCGGCTTCCTACCAAAATCCGACATACGGCCTCAGCCGTAAAGAAACTTTTGCTCTTCTACTTTGGACAAAAAACAATATTCGGTGGCTCTTTCTTTCTTTTTACTTTCTTTTCCATTCATAAACTTTTCAGAGTTTCAGATTTATTGTCTCATTTTTTCATACAAATATTCGCAGGAATTTTCTTCATTCTGCCCTGCATCGATTCGTATGCACGTGTCGATTTACGTACGCGCACTTACGACGTGCCACCGCAAGAGGTAAGTTTGCTTAGTTACGCCGGAAAAACATCTACCAAATGCCTACTCAAAGTTGTTTTTGTAAAACACATGCATTTGAGCGCTCCACTTAAAATTCACCTTAGTTTCACATACATGCATATTAAGGCATCTTTTGCTTGAGTTGATTGCATACAAAGTGTACACAGACACAGGCACACTACACAAGCGTATGCAGTTTCATAATTGAAATTGCGTATACGTCGTGCTGTGCAAGCGTGACCTTTACCAACATCTACATATAGTCACATACACACACACGCACACACGGCGTTTGATTTTCGTCAGCATATGCAAATTACTTCTATATTTTTCATTTCCCAAAACAAATCATAGAAATCCCAACTGCTTTCACGTAGAAAATCTAAGAAAAGTCTAAGCTCCCTCATGAACTTCTTCATCACTATACTATGTACTATCTCTGCTTTAAGTCTTCAACTGCTTCACTACGCATGCATGTATGTGTGTTGTTTGCCATGTATACATGCCATCGTGGAAACATGCCTTCTGCATTACATTATAACTGGCAATTCCTTTTCGGATTTTTTGATATTTCTTTTCGTTTTCCTTTACATACCCAAGCGCTCGCTGTATTTGTTTAAAGCTTTTTCTTCTACTGGTTGCAAAAAAGCAATGCAATTGCGTGCGCTCACCCCAACCGTTCTATATAATCTTTGCCAACAAATTTGCTCTTTTATTTGATTTTATTGCATTGGTATGTGTTACGCCCAAAAGGCAAACAAACAAAACCGAAAAAGAAAACGCACCATAAAATATTTTTCCGTTATTGAAATTTCACTCTATTTCACTTGTTTTCCCTCACCCGCGAATTCGTGGGCTACTGCCTGTTACTCTTGTTGTTGTTATTGTTGTTATTATTACTGTCACCGAAACAAATATGCACTGCTCCAGATCCATACACAATGAGTCAACGTTGCTGAGAATCCTCCTCTATCTAGATATGGCTGATATGTGCAGCTGCGCGTGTGTGTGTATGCATCTGCGAGCTGTGCCGTGCTGCACTCGCACACATACACTACACCCTAATCTATGAATTCATGAATTGTGTTTAAAATAGAGAATTAAATTCATAGCAATTTCAAAATACAGAGATTTCGTTAGAACTGCGCTGCCGCAGTAGAACCGGTGTCCAATGTTGATGAAGCGCTGAAAATGGCGAAGAAGTGGAAAAGTTTAAGCTGCTTCTTGAGCCTCGCTGTAAAAGCTGCGCAATTGCTATTCACTTTATTTTAATATTACAATTTGCATAGTATTTCTATGAGAGTCCCTCAATTATTTCATGCAAGGATTCAAATTCGGTGCGCATGTTCGGAAATGGTGTTTCATTCTTTCACAAAAGCTTATGTAAAATTAAAGTACCAAAGTAATTAAAAATTATTAAATGAGAAACGATGGCGCGAGCTAAATGAAATTAAATATTCAAAAATCAATTGTTATAAATAGTTTTTAATGGTAGTACATTTTAATACTTTCAAATGATAATTTATTCTAAGCGCATACAAAAATTCCTAGCATGCTTTTTCAATTGATGGCAGGCCCTTTTAGATTTTCAAATAGCATAGAAACGATGCCACAGTCAGTTTGATTTGATAAAAACTTAGCGAGCAGGACAAGCACAAAAAAACTTGCCACCACGAGGAGCTTCGTATGGGTGTTGCTTCGTCTTTACTCTTTTGTCTAGTCGAATTTATAACTTGCGGGAAAGAAAACCAAACCTACAATTTTCAGGAAATATTAATAAACAACGAGTTAAAGTTTGAATTGGAACAGTTAAGTTTCCTAAGATATAAATGTTAAAGTTAAAGCTAAGGCCCTAATTTGCCGGGAAGTTGTTAATACGTATCATATGACAAAATTTGTTTATCTTTAAAAAAAGAAAAATTCAAAATTTTTGCATTTCAAAACTCTTTATCACATACAAAATATTATATGAAATTCTACTTAAGCAACATTTAATTGGCGACATATTTAAAGTACTATAATTTATATGAGCATAAGAATATTGCGTACAGTCTAAATAATAAAAATTCCGAAACTTACTGATAATTGTAACTTGACGCACAGAATTTGAAGCCTCTGAGTTATTACTAGTTCTAGTCTAGAGTTGCTGAAAAAATATGCACACCAGCGCAACATTAGTTATATTATATGATTTGTTTTGTTTTGTTTTGTTTTGAAATGAATTTTGTTTGGTGAAACAAATCTTTTTCAAGTACCTACCCTCTGCACTTTAAACATAAATTTAAACCCCTCTCCCTCTGATTAAGAGTTACTTATTTGAGCGCATGCTATTTCCATAAATGTCTAAATGTCATAAATGCTTTCTGTCTTTCTCAACTTTCACCTAGTTTATGGTTGCTAATATTACGTTTAACTGTTAACCAGCGAACCAACACAAACTCAACAAGAACAACTCAAATGCATTTAAATTAATTGTACTTTAAACGAAACGCCTGGACAAAAAACTATCACTCACATTTCAAGTAAATCAAAACATTTTTGCCAAAACACATTAAATTGGAGAAACAAGAAAATAGTGCCTCACTAAATTTGTCATATTGTATTTTTTTTAAAAGTTTTGAATTTTATTAAAAACGAAACTGTTTAACAAATTGCTTAATCAATAACTTTAATTGATTCTTTAATTCGTTTGAGCACAAGCGAAGCAGCGGGCACCCCCCAAGCAAGTAAACCTATGTCGAGTTCATCAGTATGTGTTTGCGTGGTTTAGGCTGTTTAATGGGCAAAGGGTTCGCATGTTCTTGAAGACGAAACGAAACGAAAGGAAAGGAAATATGACCACAAAACAAAAGATATACAGACAACTGCAGCATTTTGAAATTAGTGGCTGAAGTGAATTGGCCCATCTGTCAGCTGTAATATCAGGCAGATATTGTATTTGATATGCAATAAAAGCCGAAGCTACTCATACGAATGCTTAGTATGTAAAATATAGTTAGTCCCAGCTGCTACAAGAGCGCAACCCCTTCATTTGAAGCTCGCATATGCATGTAGTGACCGCAATTGCTTGAACACAGAATGATTCCGGAAAACTGTGCAAATTGTAATAACTACCGAATTATTTGAAAACTCTTCAGTTTAGCATTACATTAGTAGATTACAAGGTGTGAGCGTGGAGCGTTAAGCTATAGAGCAACTGTGGAGTAGTAAGTTAGAAGTTGATACCACATTGCATTTTTGCCTGATAAAGATTTTTGAATTTACTTTTTTATCTTTTTACTTATGTAGTTTTGGCTCCAGCCTACTTCAGAACTAGACCATTTCATTGAAACGCTTGAAAGCTACGCCCAAAATTAGGAGACACCTCTTAAAGATACGAACGATTTGTGTCTCTTGTGAATTGGACAGTCAGGCAGCATAGTTTTCTTTAAAGCTTAAATTGCTATTTTAGTTTTTCATATTTTGCTTTTCATCATAGCATTAACAATTATTGGCTTCTTTATTACATTTATGCTTTCGTTATTTTTCAAATAATTAATTTCAATGTATGAATGCTTCACTTGCCAAATCGATTAACTCCAATTTCTGAATTTGATTAATTTTTAATTTCTAAACATTTATTTACTCCTAACTGTATCATATACAAAACAAATTTCTCTCATAATAAGACGTATTGCTATATTTTAAAATGTTTGAAATTAAAATTTAAGAAATTAGAGTTAATCGATTTGGCAATTGAAGCATTCATAGCAGCTATGTAAAATATTGTAATAATTATAAATATATATACTTAGCATTCTTTAGTATAATGCCTAAGCTAAGCTTTGCTAGGGTTCATTGTGAATAGCCAACATATTCATACTATTTCTCGCATTGCTTGTCAGTCCACTCGCAGCAGTCTGAGCATATATAAAAGTATATATAGTACGATTCGGCACTGTAACTTCAAAGCTCTTCAGTTTGCTTCATGTATCGCTATAGCGCGCAGTTTGACGAAATCACCCTGTATATTTGAATTGTGAAACAATTGCTGTTGAATTTAAAACGAAATTTTAAAGCGCCAGCAACATAAATTGCGATTATATTATTTGACAATTGCATATGTCGTTGTGCCCTCTTTGTTGTGTATGTATCTATTCGTAATGTTCTACAACTGTAACTCCACTTTGCACTTGTATCTTCACTTTGCAAAGCGACATACACACATGCATTTAAGTTGGTGGGGCAAGTTGGAGTTAAGTGTACTTTCAAGCACTCTAGCACTGAACTGCAAATAAACCATAACTAAGAAAGTCAGCTGCAAGGCTATACAAATTTTACAAAAGCCAGCATCAATGCAAAGAACAAACAAACAAAAACTAGCTACACCAAGAAAAGAAACGAAACGAAAACCAAAAAACCCCCACTGCACTTTGTAGGTTCTGACTAAGGATAGCGTCACTGTCTCGGTGGATGCAGTGGTTTATTATCGTGTGTCCAATGCGACAGTTTCTATAGCGAACGTGGAGAACGCTCACCATTCGACCAGACTTTTGGCACAGACTACTCTACGAAACACAATGGGAACTCGGCATTTGCATGAGATACTCAGCGAGCGGATGACTATTTCCGGCACCATGCAGGTGAGTCTCTTTCCGCTTTCTTCCATTTGCAGCTTAGTCTACGCAAAACCAACAACAAATCCAAATTCAATTACTCACACGTGCCGTGTGTGAGCTTCGGGAAGGCGGTCAGCACAACTCGCTGATGCGTTAGACTGTTGGACTGGAGCTGAGCGTCGATTGTGCTGGTTTCACAACAGTTTTGCCTAGATCGAAGGTCATATGCTTGGCGTCTCATTAAATGTGCATTGAACTGCGGCACGAAGTCATCAGCTGCGGATCAACACGTTTCTTAGCGAACTGTTGGAAAAACTAGTTGGAACTTTTCGCTTCGAACAAATACATACGTCACAAGCAGTGGCGGATCCAGTAAACAAATTGCCAGCAGAGTGTTTATTATAGCTAAGTTTATCAAACAGACAAGACTAACTGAGAATGTTGAAAAGATGTGGGCAAGTTAGTAGTAAGAAAATGACTATTGCATAAAAGTTGTGTTAAACAAATAGCATATTGATTTTACAAATAAGGTTACAAAATGCCGTGGTTGTGTCTCAATATATATGCTGTTCTTTTGGCATCAAATCCTTCCAAAGATTGCTTCTACTTCGAACAATTATTTGACTAAAAACTATAAGAATTCTTATTACAAGTCACCGATGATGCTTTCTGACAAAAATCGGAAGAGCCATATGACTTTATCTATGGGAGAAGAAAACAATCATAATTATTGGTGTTGTAATACACTTAAATTTGTTTGGTTTCTCACAGAAATAGACTGCAATTAGTTTTTCTATAACAAGGAGTCTGAAACATTAAACATTACATTTTGGTTTTTAAAACCCTCTCCAAACTTTTCACTAAATGTCAAATATTAGACAGTATTAAAAATCAATGTATTATTAATTTACTCGAAAAAGCCGTCCCAAATTTATTTTCTGTATATCCAGCTTTGTCATATCTTAACCTAAATCAACACCGTTCGACATTTGTTTATCCAGATCCGCCACTGCTCGCATGTTTAATGGGCTAAGTTGAGAATAATGTTCAAGCTGCCACCTACAACTGCCAGAGCAAGTACAGCAAGGACTATCTAAAGGTCATCGGAATTTCCGCGCTGCTTCTTCTGAACCTATGGCAAACAATAAAAATTCTTTTTTATCTCTTTGAATGCTACAAAAGAATCGTAAACTCAATAATGCGCTGAGAGTTACTTTAAAATGCTTGATTTCTGCTCTTCTAACTTTTCATGTGGGAAATCAACATCAGGTTCAACTGGACGAGGCCACTGATGCTTGGGGCATTAAAGTCGAACGTGTTGAGATGTAAGTGAATGTGACAAGCCCATCTGCACGTACACAGCCGCATACATATGCACACGTAAACGAACACATATGCACACATAAATACGTGCTGGTGGCCGGCCAAATGTGGCCGCTGGACTTTTTGGGTGCTTTTTAAAGTTTTTAGAATGGAAGATTTTAAGATATTTTACATGTTCTTTGTTCAAAATATATATGTATTTAGAAGTTATTATTAAATGACATTTTTCTGCTTGGCCGAAGCGCACATTCGCATAATGGAATAATAACGAGATCTAGATTTAAAAATCACCAGCTTAGTTTAGTTAAAGTTTTAGAATAAATTTAATTTAGCTTAAGACCAAATTTTTTAAGTTCGCTTTCGCACATTTTATAGAAAACGATGCCCTTGCAACAAAATTCTTGTTGGCCAGTGTTTTTCTTGCCAGCTTTAAGGTTCACTTATTCATCAAACTAGCGATAAAACATGTGAAAGCGTGCTGTAAAATAGCCTCTTTATTGCTATAAATCACACTTGTTATATGCACAAGCCAACAAAAGGGTTAATGCCTTTCCTGCACAACGCAGAATGACTATATTACGTTGCCCATAGGCAACATCATCAGGCTGTTTAATGTGTCATCTGTCACATGACTTACAATGAAAGCAGACCAAGCCCCAGGGTGCCCTCAAGTGTCGTCCTGTCCTTCGCGCTGTTGTCGGATGCGATGAAGAGTGCGTTAATTCGATTTTCTAGTCACACAACCACGCAGTGCGATTCATTATATTATTGTTTTGATCACGCAATTGAGTGCCACGACTTATTGATTTTTATTAAACCCATTAATGGCAGTGCAATTGTTTTGCGCCTACGTGTTCAATGCAACAGCAGTTGGGGTTAAGAGTCGTACATATAAAACAAACTGGAATAATTTAATATTCATGCTCGGATGAATATAACTGTAAATAATAGAAAGTTGTGGAATTTATGGCTTGCATAAAGTTGCTCGCATTGAAATTTTTATAAAGAATACATATTTGAAAACTATGCAATTGTGTATTGCATAAATACGATAGTTTTCACTAACATTTGCAATGATTTCAGGTCGACCTTGGGCCGCTGAAATTGTTTGTTATGACTATTATAAAGTTCGTTGAGAATGGGACTTCGTGCGGAAATGTAGCACATATAAGTACTTAGCTATTCCGAACTCTGACTCGTAATGTTAGATATTCAAAAGTCGGATGCTTTTTCATGCCAAGAAAAGGCATGCTTTTCCAGTCTACTGAAATCGAATGTTATTTTGATAGGTCAGCACTCAGGGGATGACCCCATACGAGCAAAGCACTTGTTGGTGTGGAGAGAATTATGAGCTAGTAGGTGGAAGTAAAGTGTAGTACTGGGGTTGAATCCGTATTTATTAGCTTTCTCCATTACTAACTGCTTCATTTGGAGAAATACTCATTTCTTATGAGCGTAAAGACCCAAAGGTCATCTTAATCTTTTGTTTTTTTTTGCAAATGAAAAATCCAAATGATGTTTCTATTTTATAGTTGCTATTATAGTGCACATAATCTTACGAGTCTGTAGTAGAGTTTTATTAAAAGTCACTGAATAGTTTTGCTCGTTGAATATCGAAATAGCTATCTGACTGTGCGCATGTAAGCATATACATAGATCAAATTATTGTTGTTGTACTTCAATCTCTTTGTTTTCAGAAATAGATAGTTCTTGCCTTTATCTGGCAAGTAAAATGGCTTAAATTAAAAATGTCTGTTCATTTTATATTTTGACTTAGAGTAAATTATGAATTGAAGGAGAAAGAAACTGTTAGGTTGGTGTATACTGGTAGGTCATGCATAGACACTGATTGGGATCTTGGCAACAGATGATGATGCGTTTATGAATCTGGCTAATATTGATTTGTCTACGAGCGTTTTTAAAGAACTTCAGTAAAGAGTTTATGACCAGCTTAGAAGCCGATACCTGCCCTATAAGCCATAGGTTAGATAGAGACTTCTGTCAAGGTCAATTAAAAATGTTATTGCCAACTGATAGTCTGTGATGAAGTATGGATGTACATATTAGTTCTATTGAAAATCGAGTATAAGTTGCTGAAAAGCGCTTTCGTTTTATAAATAAAATATGTAAATCATGACACGGGCAGATAAATTGGGCAATTGAATTTTGTAGCGTAATTTATCTGATCTACTCAAATCAAAAATTCAACATCACCTTGTACCTACTCAATTAAGTCGCATTCTTTTTGCATTGGAAATTAATTACATTCTCTCATTTCTTCTACTTCACAATCGTTCTGCACTCATAGCAAGGACGTGCGCCTGCCGGTGCAGCTGCAGCGCGCCATGGCAGCCGAGGCTGAGGCAGCGCGTGAAGCACGCGCCAAGGTGATTGCCGCCGAGGGCGAGCATAAGGCGTCGCGCGCCTTGCGAGAGGCATCCGAGGTGATTGGCGATTCCCCCGCCGCGCTGCAATTGCGCTACTTGCAGGTAATTGCAATTAGAATGCACCCACTCAATTTTGCAATTTGAATTGGAAATGACTGCCGTCGCGGCTTCGCACTTGCAGACACTCAACACAATTTCGGCGGAGAAGAATTCCACTATTGTGTTCCCCTTGCCAATCGATTTGATCACGTACTTCATGAAGAGCACCGACGCGACATCGCAACAAACTTTGGCCGCGGCTGCAGCGGCTGCGGCTGCCGCCCAGCAGCAATATCAGCAGCAGCAACAACAGCTGCAGCAGCAGCAGCCACAGCTACAACTACCAACTGCCTCTATGTAAACAGCGCCACAGCGGCCAAAGTTATGCATAAGTAGCAGCAGTTGCCCAAATTAAAAACGAATAAATTTAAATTAATTTTCGAAATTCATTCATTTCGAAATTCGAATTATGCCCTAAGATTTTTCAATCATAGCCGTAGACACTGCATTACTGTGTGTGTGTGCAGGTACGGCAAGCAATCGCTTGGATTTGAGATTTTCATAAAATTGTCGGCGCGACAAGGCAAAGATACTTTTTATTTACTTATTTATAAAAAATACATACTCTTATTATAAATTTATTAATATTACAAATAATTGGCAGTTGGATTGGATCGCAATAGCAAAGCTGCATGCCACGTGGCAAATACATGCAATTGTAAATCCACTCGTTGCATATATGAACTGCGTATATAATCGAATATTTTGTAATCAATTACTAATTTGATTGCTTATGTGGAGCCAGAAACGATGCGCTACAACGCTAAAATCTTTATTTGAATATTTGCATGTTTTAGCTTAGTATTAAAAATAAATATAATTAAAAGGCAGCACTTATTCAGATCATTGCAGTTTCGCAAAAATTTTGTGCACAACTTTTATGAAATTCTTTTTAATTTTAGACATATAGATTTAGCAAGTTAAGCAAAACGATAGTTTTAGAAAAGGAGTATGTTAGGGCCAGCATTGCGAAAATTGAATAGGTGTTCAATGTGCTTGAGTGCAGTGGAAAATAGTACATGAAAATGTTGAAAACTTATGGAAAAGTGTCAAATTGTGCAAGAATTATTGAAAAGTTAAAGTTCCCGCAAGGAAGTAAGAAAGAAAAGGCACTGAAAAAATGCCAGTGTAGTAACCATTTCAACAGTGACGACCGAAGTAGTGCACTTGTGCGAATGTCTTGTGAAGGCTCTGCGCTTCCGAGTGCGGCAGAAAAGCAATAAACTGCTCTCAAACTGATATCGAATATTGGTATTCTTGATATTCTGCAAATAATAAATAAAGCCTTAGAACAGGAGTGGCCAACCCAAATGATCTCGCGGGCCGCATATATGGAAAATGTTAGAAAATGGCCGGAAGATTGGCCTGGAAAAATGTTGAAGCCCACGGGTTGGCCACTCCTTAATACCGATAGCGACATGCCTAACCGAATGAAAAGTGCATAAAAGAAAGAGATGCGAAATCACAAGTTCATGAGATTCGGTAAAACTTTAGAAACTTTTGTATGCACTTTAGAGTGAAACTTTACGTATAACTTAAAAGTGAATGAACGCTCATTACATCGTTTAGTATCTTTCTGAGTATTACAATTTAACTACTTACAAAACTTATATAGCAGTTATATAGTTTTTTTTATTCATGCTTTCATGTAGAAGAATTCTAATTAATATTTTTGCTATTTGACAGTGGAAGAAAAACGATTTAAAGACCGAAATAATGTATATTAAAAATGCAATTTCGATTGTTTTCGGACATGGCTCAATGCGTATTTTGGCGGAGTATATTTGAAAGTAATCTATCAGAATCAGGAAATGATGATTTTGATTATTCAAGTACATATTCAAGTACACATTTCAAATTAAAGTTGCCTTTTCAAATCGTACGAGTATTAACTTTCGAAAGAAAATACAGCGCAATACTACTTTCCACAGTTCTTTTTTTCTGTGTTAGCGCAAAAATTAAAAAATTTTGGGACTCTCTCTTATTAAAACATTCCATCTTTGCAAATTTTATCGTTATCATATACATAAATATTTAAGGTGCATCCAGCTGTTTCATAAAATACTTAATAACAGTTTTGCCAAAACGAAAGGGAATCAACTTTAAAATCACAACACTTAGCAAACTTCATAGCAAAATACCTTTTTTTAAATTATTAGCATAAGCTTAAAAAATGTATTGTGTATATCATATAGAAAAACCATTATTACAGCATGGCAAATTTCATTGTTCGATTAAAATAGTAAAATGATATAGGAATTTTGAAATGAATACATACACACACACACACAAACACAAGTACTTACTTTAGCGTGCTAGAATTGCAACAAAAACAAATTTATCACGGTTATCAAGCCAGTTGCTGATACCTGGAATACAATTTTGAAATGTAAAACTCTTTGTCCGTAATACAATAATTGTACTTTAAACTTTTAATAAATGTTTTATGTCTTTACCATGAGTATTTACGGAACTTTCTTATGGGGGGGGAGAAAGTTGGTCATATTTTTGAAGAGTGAGCAGTGAAAGATTTTAGTTTTATTTCGAGCTCTTCTGGCGGCGGAATGTTCCACAGAAAGTTTAAAATTAAGTTAAGGAATCGTGATCAATGCAACCAAACACAGACACAGAAGGCGCAGTTTGAATGCTCGCAGTTTTCCTCTTGTTCCATTTCTGCCGGGTTGTCTCAACACGCCTATTATACATACATATGTATGTATGCACGTTCTCTGATGCAACGCTTGTATAGAATATGCATTTGAGCTTTTTGCTGTAGCTTTAAGCTTTACGAGCAGAGCTTTTTAGCAGGACTAAATCCAAAACAAGGATGTCAAATACGTTATTAGTAATGCACGTTCTCTGCTTCACGTTATATAATTTTAGCAGATACACCAATCGTCGGCGTTGGACTGTTCGAAATGGCATGTTCGAAATTCGAAGAAGTCCTTTAAAACTGCTCAATTTTGAAGCAACTATTTATAGAGTAGCTTCTATGAAATAAAGAAAAAATTAGTCATATATCATTAAAAGCTTACTTTTTTGTTGATAGAACCGAGTTTCTAGGGATGGAGGTCTACCAAACTTGTATAAAAACAGCAAGTTCAAAATTTGTCCTTCTTTTATGCAAACCGGAACCTTTTGATAGTGCAAACGAGGAATCTACAAAAAAATATGCTGCCATCTTTGATAACATCTCCTTTTTTCTAAGAAAGGCAGCTGCAGTTTTTAACATTTTCCACTCTCATTTTTAGGAAAACTTTTTAATACTGCAAATCATGTCGTACAATAATAGAATAATGCAATAAAATAAAATAATTTAAATTCTTTTGAAAAATTTATCTTAAAGGTCTACAGAGACCTCAGGAAAAAAATTTTTATATAGGCAAGAAGAGGGATAAACGTAATAATACAAAAATAGTTTATTTCAATGTAAACAATTTCGCACCAGACACGAAACCAGCAGCTATTACAAACGATTTTCCATCTCAACTCTTCTAAATTGCATAAAACAATCAATACCGCTCGAATGAAAGCTATTTTGTCTCAATCTGGAAAAAATTCGTAAAGGAACTAACTGCGCCTGGGACTGTACTCTCCCTTAAATAAGCATATTTCACTACAACAGAGAAGCAAATTATTTGAGGCGGCAGTTGGAGAACAATGGCAAGATTAAGTAGAGGAGGTACTTGTGGCAGCAGACACGCAAATAAAACGACTGGCATTATTTGAATTTTATATTTTATTTGTTACATTTAAATTCTGTCTGCTAAATTACGATTACTTCACTTTCATTTTATGTATACGCTTGCACACATACATATGTCTGTACATGTGCTTCATATATATAGGTATATCATCTATTATATTATATGTATATGTTTATATTTTTGCTGTTATTATTTATGTACAAAAAATTTGTCAACTATGCTAAACAATGCTTTTGCTTTCAATTATACTTTGAATGTATTAAAATTTAACATTACTCTTCTTCTGCTTCGTCGATAACCTATGCGCTCGCGTTTCAATATGTTTATTTTTTGAGAATACAATTTCTTTTTTGTATTCGCGTATTTTATATGTCGTGGTGATTGCATTGGTTTGCCTGGAATTATGCAATAGTTTTACAAATATTGTTATGCATATTTTAATAATTGCTAATGCAGTTCAAACACTGCTGTTCAAATCAATGCTATTAGTTAGAAAAAATGCAACTGGTGTCATGTAAGAAGAGATCTTGATTTTTGCATTTCATAAAATGTTTTTTCTATGCAGATAAATTATCGTGTTTGCGTTTATTGTTACTGGTTGCTGTGTTCGTTTCATACATATTTTCTATGCGGTTTATAGATGCAGATATTTCAACTTATGGCAAACGCACTACTAGAGCGAAAAATATACATACAAATGTTTTAAAAGCAATAGCTAGTTATAAATTACATGAAAAGCTAACAAAAATTATATTTTTCATATAGCAAAAACTTAAAACAAAACAATTTCTTGACTTTGGCTTCAGCATTTTCAAATTTCTTTTCCTGTTTGTGATGCAGTTGAGTGTAGAGTATGAAAAGGATATAATTTTGAAACCTTCGGTGTAGGCAAATGCTTTCAATTTATAGATTTTATAGTTAAGGTTGTGAAATACGTGCTAAAGGGAAGCAGGCGTTTGCGATCAGACTTTAAAGTAAACTCGTTTATGTGAGAGCGAGGAGAGCATGATTTAGAATGAAACACAACACAATTGAAAGTTAGTGAAAATATTGGAAAATATTCTAAGCAATTTGTAAAAATGTGTACAGCTTCTTTTATGTACACTTGATCTTATTGATCAAATGGCAAAGCTCTCAGTATCAAAAATATTCATGTAAGCAGCTTTCAAATAGAAAAATAAGAATAAGATTAATAATTTTCAATAAATTCAATCAATAATAAATGCAATAGAAATTTTATAATATGCTAGAGTAAATATAACATTTTATAGTCTAAGGGCCAATGCTCTAGCCGCACAAACTTCAGTTAGCTACCATCCGAATAAATGTATTTTAAATCTGAAAAATGATAGAATTTTAGTCCGTAGATAACTATCTACAGTTTAATCGTCTACTGAAAAAACCGGCTCTAAATCGTAACACTTGGGGGGCGCAATTTTTTAATAGTCAGATAAACTTCAGAGAAATATTTATCATTTGCTTGCCATCTGAAGATTATTTGAGCTATATGGGCAGTGAAAAACCTTTACAAAGCAAAGTTTCAACGATGCTTTAAACAAGATTTTTTGAACTTTTAGCAGATTTTTGGAAATTAGGCTTTCAACATAAGTTTTAAGGTACTATCATTTCAAATCAGATATCGTTGTAAAATAAATAAAGTTGCTAGAAGTAATATATAGAGCGGATATTGCTTTTTGAAATTATATATTTTAAATAATACTTAAATGAAATAAAACTTAAATGTGCTTCATTAGAGAAATTAACAAAAATTTGCATGGATTTTAACTGCAGATGAAAATAGAAAAAATAACTGCAAATAGCAGCCTTATAAACAATTTTGTACAAGCAATTTGGAGCATTAAATGTGGAAATGAGCTATGGAAATGCACAGATAGTGGATGGGATATGAAGTTGCCTTGTACATTTGTACATGGTACATAAATGCATGTGTGCATGCAGTTGTAGCATAAAACGCTAGAATACAAACTAATACTTAAGCATAGCAAAATGCAATTGTTGATTTTCTGAAATTTCATGAAAAAAGTAGCCAGAGTTTCGCAACAAGTTTTTTAAAAACAGTTTAACTACAAAGTATGCATTGGAAATGAGAGCGTGTCATTATTTGGGAAAATGCTTTGTTGAGAGTTGAGAGTTTAAATGCTTTTACTTTTTCTATAGCACAATTGATTTGCCATAAAAGCTTAGAATTACATAAATACTTCCATATAAATTAATTATAAGTTATAAAATAGTTGGCTTATCAAATGTAAAATATTTCACTTGTTCTTTTTTGTTTTGTTTGTTTGTTTGTTTCATATACGCTAAATGTATATCTTACTAGATATCATATAGATTAGCTTTAGTAATGTAGCAGCACGTTTGTTTCGTTATTCTTTTATGTATGTATGTATGTGTAAAATTGTCTTTCAATTGTAATTCTTCTTTTCGGCATTTCTATGTGTTTCAATTATTTCATAAATATGTATGTATAAATGAAAAGACCTAAAATAATAGTGTTTGTGGTAAGTGCAAATCACTGGTAGCGTCGTCTTAGTCCTGCACCTCTCGATAGGGCACCTCGGACGTCACTGAGAACGATTCAAAGTAGTGATTCAAGAATTCGAATGTTGGCCGCTTCTCCGGCACCGCGTCCCAGCACTGCAGCAGCAGGTGATAAATGTTGTCGGGGAAGTAGTGATTCGTTGGCTTCGGCATGCGGAAGCCGCGCTCAATGTTCTCAATAACTTCGCGGCTGTGCATGCCCGGGTATGGCACTTGTCCGTAGGTGAAGAGTTCCATCAGCAAAATACCATACGACCAGACATCGGATTTTATGGAGAATTTGCCATAGATTATGGCCTCCGGTGCGGTCCATTTGACGGGGAAGCGTGAACCCTGCTTGGGACAGTACTCATCGTCGGCAATGACGCGCGCCAAGCCGAAATCACAAATTTTGGCAACGTTGTTTTCGCCAATCAGCACATTGCGTGCCGCCAAGTCTCGATGTATGAGCTGCTTCGATTCGAGATATTCCATGCCGGAGGCCACTTGCGTAGCTATGTAGATGAGATCCTCGAAGTGCAGATAGCGGCCGTCGCCCTCGCGTAGAAAGTCGAGCAGGCTGCCTTTGGACATGAATTCTTGCACAATGTAAATGGGTTCTTCCTGTAAAGTGAATGTGTGCGTTTAGCAATAAGAAAAGAGAAACGCTGGCATATAATAAAATTCACTTTCTAACCTGTGAGCAAACCGCATAAAGTGCAACCAAACGATTGTGCCGGAACTTCTTCATTATGGCCGCTTCCTGCAGGAACGCCTGCGTGGACATGGTGCCCTCGCGCAGCGTTTTCACGGCCACGTCGATGTTGTTGCGCCACTTGCCGTAGAAGACCTCGCCGAAGTTGCCGCGGCCCAGCTTGCGGATCAGCTGGATCTCAGCGCGAGGTATTTCATATTTGTCGCGCAGCTCCGGACCGAGGTCCCACATTTGCGGCTGTGGTTTTGGGCAGGGACGCGAAAGTATGTGGCAAAGGCCAAGCGCATTTTCTGCAAAGATACAATTTCAGTTTAAATTTAAGGCGCAGTTCAAGCAAGCACGCTAAATTAGAGCTGGCAATGTCGAGCTGGCCCAGGGGCATGTGCAACATTTGCCTGTGCCGGCGGCCAGCAACAATGTTTGCAGCATTACACTTACTGCTGTATGCCATGACCAACGCTTGCAGCGAGGGGAACGTCTGATTGGTGGCAATGTAGTAGCCGCCGTTGTCCAGCGGCTTGATGCGGTAGTGCTTCACGTGGTAGCCACGTCCATCCTCCCAGTCCTTCACCGACAGCGAATACCCGTTCGGATTATGCTCGGAGGGTCGCACCAGAAATGTGCCGCGCGGATTCTCCTCCGCCAGCAGCAGCTTGTCGGCCTCCTTGCGCAGCACGTTTTCGAAAAACCAACTGCAAATGGGAAGGAAGTGAGGCTAACAAATTAGACACGCAAACACACAACAAATGTGTGGCGCCAGCAAATACGCACTCTTCGCTGTTGACGCTGCGCTCCTCGGCAACGAAGTTCAATGGGATCAAGCCTTCCTGCCGGGTACTCAAATTAACCACACGCCACCAGTCGGATTCCGTGTCGTCAACTACTTCCATCCGATCGCCTTTCATGAAACTCAAGTCCGATTCATCGCGCGATTTGTAATCGTACAAAGCGACGACGACGCGACGCTTTGGCAGTCCTGTTTGTACGCCGCCGGCTGAAACGGAAATGACTAGGAAATTAATTTTAAATTGTATTTGAGGTATATATTTGGAAATTGATGTGCGATGTAGAGGTAGCGTATTTCTAGGCTCAACGATAAATTGTTTAATCCATTATTCGAATTTAAAAATAACTAAAATCAGCTGAGATTTTAATTTTCAGACCCGTTTGATCTTAGAGCGACACCAATTCCCTTGCTGCTGCTAAAAATAGCTTTGTTGATATGCATATTAAAGCATACTTTTAGGCGCCACTCAAAAGTGCCAACTTGTAGAGGAGCTTCTTTTGTTTGATAAATGCATTAAATGGAATTTTTAAAACTACTCGTTCTATAAACACCGAATGCTTTGTATGATAAAAAAAACTGAATTGATAAACGATTGCTCCGCTTTAAATGCATTTTGGATGACTGTGTGTGTGTGTGTGTGTGTGTGTGCTTGTGTGACCACTGCCAGCACTTTGCAAATTAAATCAAGCACACAGAGCAGAGCAACGAATAAAAACCAAGCGCCTTGGCCTCGCACTCATTCTGCTACAGTGGTCAAAATAGAAAATCGGCTTTGGACAAAGGTTTTCTCACCTTTAGCCCATATACTCGTACTAGACGCCCCCGTTCGATGCACAGTGTGCAACAACACAACAACAAAAGCAGCAGATAACTACTACTGCAGTTGCAAATAAAAGCAAGCACAATAAGCTCAAAAATAAAAGGGCTCGTGGCAGTCGGAGGGGGCAGCTGTTCCAGTGAAAATATTATGCTATTCAAGGCAGAAACTAGTGAACATTCAGCGCTGTTCCGAGATTTGTTTATGTATTTGTGTGTTTAGGGTCGTAAGTGTGCATACTTTGAGGGAATTAGCAAATTCGAATCGGCTTTTGAAATAAGTAGCTAAAAAAATTTGCAAACGTTGACAAATTTCAGTGGGTGGCATAGAACTAACTGAATAAAGAGCGCAAAAAAGATACTCTCAATTGGATGGACTTGTAGTGCATTTTATACAAATTACACGATATCACTTTTCGTCAACCTCTAGACTATTTTTAAATAGAAAAGAAAAACCTTCTGCAAAAAATTTAGCGCAAAATGCACTAAGATTGAAGAGTAAAATCTGTGGTCAAAAGCAATAACCGCTTAAGTCTACTTAAGAAAGAATTCAGTTATGAGTGGCGTCATATTCCCTTCATTTTAAATCCCTACTACAGAATTTAATACTTATAATAATATCAATAATAATACAATCTAATCTTAGACATTCGGTGGAAGTTGAACAATCTCGAAAAATGGCCAATTGGGTACTTGCTGAGTCTTACTACACTGGATATAAATAAGTTTAGAGCAGTATTACTTCCGACTCGTTAACTCATTTTTGAGTAAATTTTCCAGCTGAACGATATCGTTTTGAAATCGTATTGAGGATGCAACTTTGTGTTATTTGCAAAAGATAATTATAGTGTAATGCTATTTAAAGTAATGAATTTGTGGAATATTGCTTCGTTGCAATGGCATAGAGTTGCGCAATTGCTGTTACTGCTGCTGTACTTACTCGGTGTGGTGCGGGGACGAATTATGTCGACGCCCGCTTTGGCGGCAATTTTCAATGGTCCACGATTCGGATCCGGTGTGTAGCGTGAATCGAGCGAGCCGCCATTGTTGTGCTTCTGGCCGCTATTGTTGACGTGTGTCTGCCCGAAGGTGTAATCCGACTTTTTGTAGCCGGCCGGATAGGCGAGCGCCAGCTCCTGATCCTGCCGCTTGCTGCAGCATTTGTTGCCCATTGTTGGTCTGGTTTGTTGGTGCTCCGCTCAATTACGTTTATTTGCGTATGGTTGGTTATTTGTTGTTTTACGGCTTTTACTACGGTGTGTAATATATAATAAATTGTATTATCCTTCAAAACACGTCACTGATATACTATTTGTGAAGTTTCAATTAAAATGATTGTTGTTGTTTATTTAATAATTTAATTTTATAGTTGCAGAAATGTTCGCTCAAATATTGAAATACACTGATGTGTTGTTGTTGTTGTTAGTGCATTTCAAAATAGTTTTACCCTTATGTTGAGATTAATGCAATTTTTTGGCATGCTTAGTTGAATGCAGTTTACTCGTTTTTGTTGCTACTTTTAATAAAAATCTCTTTTTCGCGTTTTTTTCATTTAAAATAAACACTAGGCTTCAATAGAATGGAATTTCATATGATTTCGAGATCAGTTGATTCGCGTTTGCATTTTGCGACAGTTTGTTTCCTTTCGATTCGATTGAATATTTGCATTTAACTGCGCAACGATTTAGCTTAATTTTAATTTAATGTATTTGAATTAAATGCGATAAACTATCAGTCAAGTTTTTGTTTATGTTTGTATGTTTTAAAAATTTTTTCATTTGAGTTTCTATGTATGTAATTAGTATAGTGCAAAATGTGTGGAGGGCGTTTTAAAATCCTTTCGTTGTTGAGAAAGGTTGCTTTGGATTAGCGTTCTTGATTGCTTTTGCTGGCGGACAGAAAAATTCCAGCATTGAGCAGAATTAACTGTTAGTTAATTGTAATTGTGATGTTTGCAATTTTGAAAAATTTCGCTTGATTGCGGTTTATTTGATGTTTTGCTGTAGTCTCGTCAATTATATTATCTTGCAGTCACGTTATTATTGACTTTTCATTTAATTGCAATTTGAGTGTATGCAATGTTGTTGCTCGCATTGTTGTTGTAAGCGCTGCCGGCAAGCCAAACAGATTCCACGCCGTACAACTTTTGTGTAAAAGTGCTGCTGAAAAAGCTGAAACGATAAGAAGATGAAGGTCGTAAGTCAAACTTGAATTTCACTCTTAAATAAAAAGTAGTAGCAATAATTTTGCAAAGAATTATAGTGTACCCTCTGCTCAGTCGATAAATTGTTCATTCCTTAATCGAAAAAGCAACCAGGTTCATTCAATCTGACAAAATCATTGTCATTGTCAATCATAAACCATTTTCCGTCTGAAAGAGAGCCGAACATTGACAAGGTAGGTGAGACTCCGACTGCTTTTCCTGCTCACTTGGGCAAGTGCCACTACATCCTGCATATCGAACAGAAGCCAACTGGCGTTGCGATCAAAGAACAGTTCCCTGTCAAGACTGCTGCGATGGAGCTAATATGTTTTCTATTTAAGAGAAGTTTACTCCTTGCCGAACTTCTTCGACAAGACCTAGAAGCCCCTTCCGGAAAACAGTAAGCAACAATCAAAGCATGATTGACTCACATTCAATTGAAATGTGGTTTACAAGCTGATCCAACCATAAAAAGAGTTCAGCCCATCGGATTTCCCAATGCTATTGCTTTAAAGCCTAGGCGCTTAAAGAGCTATTCTATCAAAATAAGATATCTACTGAATGGAAACAAGCAAAATTAATTTTCTCATTTCAAAGTGGCAATTGATTTTATGCAAATAACAGAACGTACGAAAGTGTTTGCTCATGCACGTAAGATAGAAATTGTGAAATAATGATAGCATGGCACTTGTATTTTAATTTTATCTGCAGTCATTATACGCTCCCCCCTCTCCCCCTGTGACCAAGTGCGGGCCATACGAGTTCACATGCAAGTCTGCATGCCAGGCGGCGACGGCGCCGACAACCAGCAAGGATATGGCGACGAGCAAAAATGTCATTCACCCGCACACTTTCGAGTGCCGACCGATGTTAACGTACGCTCGCACATTTTATTAGTGGTCCAAGATGGCTTGGCTTGGCTTGCTTCGCAATAGCTGCTCGCAGTTTTAAGTCTGAAAATTGCAATTTTTACCCAAAGTAGCAAATTTATTTCGCTTATACATCAAGTCCTTGCCAAGTTCATATTATATTTTGGCTGTTATTTACTTTGTCACCCAGTTGTCGGAGTAGTCGGCTGCCGTCTGGTCATTCGAAAATCGGTCCAGCTGCTGCATGACATTGGCTCTTCTTCAACCCTTGTGACATGTAAGCATTTTGAAAATTGTGGTTCTTTGTGCGCGCGCACACACACACACACACACACATACACAGACACGCGCTTGGTTGAATTAAATGCAGTTGCACATTTCAGCTTGACAGCGGTAATACCTCGAGCGTTGCCTTAAATGCTAGCTCAATAATATTACGAGGCATCAAGCGTTGCACTGGCAGTTTGCAAAGGGATTGCGGGACATTTGCATCTGTTAATTGTTATTGCTGCTACCGCTGACAGACGTGTGTAATTTCGGCAGCATCTGGCATTTCGAAAGTGCGATTAACAACTCTCAACTAGAATTGCATTTGATATATTTTGGAATTTCATGAATTCCATACGAATCTCATAGATTTCGACAAGATTTCTAAATATGTACAAGATATCTGTCCTGCTGAAATCTCAACCTTAACTAAACTAAACACATTTTGTAGTATGTACAATACAAAGATTTACAATCTTGGCAGCATAAAAATGCAAAATTTAAATCGATAGCAATTGAATTCGACTCAAAGAGATTTTGATCGAAAGGAAAATGTATAACACGTCATTTAATACTCCATTCATCGCATAAATAGCGCTTAAGAACACAGCGTTTTTTTTAAGTAGCTGAGATCGGCCTGGCCAGCAGTCAACCTGGCACTTTTAGCTACAGCGACCAAGCGCTAATCCATTGAGCCACCTGATTTCTGTGCTGTTAAGTCAGCTATCTAGGGAGTAGTTTCAAGCTTCGAATACAACACTTTTTTTTCTCTGCCATTCAACATATTGTCTGCACCTTCGAGAAGCACATATCGACATTGAAGCAGTGCTGCCGTAAAACAAATCTCTTCACCACGTCAGTACAACTTTTCAGCATGTGCATTCAAGTGGAATTGCTGAGTTACAAATGCGAAAGAATGAAACAATAGCAACAAGAAGAGGATTTGCTTTTGCAATGTACACTTTGCGCCATACTCGTGCAATCAAACTCAGCAAAGAAAGTAGCAAAATAATAAAGAAGCTAAAAAAGAAAGAGTAGCAAGTTAAAAGCAGACAGACAACAAAGCGGCAAGAAAGTAATCCAAAAAGTAAAACCACTTGAAAATTGACACTTATAGCAGTTTTTGGTATCACACATTGAAAGGGCTCTGCTAGGATGCCCTGCAATGTGCTTCAATTCAAAAGTTCTTCAGCGATTTGCTGGGGCAGGTAGTAGTAGGTACGCAGGAAAGCAAAAACAATGCAGCTGACTGTGTGCAACTTTAAATTGAGATAACTTAAATTGGCAGCGCCAGAATTAAAAGTTAACAGGCAGATGAAGTCGAAGAAAAGTTCTGAGCTGAAGAAAGAGTTCACGTTGAGAAAGGGTTAAAGCTGTCTAGTTGATTTAAGCGAATTGTTCGTGTGAAGGCACGATAACGTTCGACTATATATTATCACAAAACTACAAACAATTCTCCTAGAATATTTTCATATCAAGTTTAAAATAGCAGGTGTGTTTGGAAGCTTTCTCACGCTTTTATTCGAATGTCTCTTAAGTTGCTTTTGGTTGCTTTCTCTGTATGCAGAGAGACTAGTCTTTTCTTTGCTCTTTCGCATTTGCTTGCACGAGCATCAAAAGGCAGCTGATTAAATGCTGTCCAATTTTAGAATTAATTGGAATTCCAATCTGTACCGTAATGTTGCTATTGCTAAATTTAAATTGTAGTTTTAGCATTTCTTCATTTTACTGACAAGTTAATCACATTTTAATCAAATCTACCTGTTTTTTTCAAATCAACTTTGGTTTCACATGAACGTTTGCTTTATTCCCATTTCAGTAGCTTGCAGATTTTGGGCCAACGAAGTCGTAAACCAATATCTAATGCGTCAAACACACACACACTGCCAAGCCACAAAATCCAACAAGGCACAATCACTATCAAAAACAGTTTATAGTTATTTGGTTTCATTTCTTGCTACTGCAGATGACTACGATATTTCGTTGACGAGTTTTACGTTTCTTCGGGCACGTATCAAAAGAGAAAATTGTGATATAGCAAAAATAAGAATTTGTATGGACTCAAAGAAAAGCCAATTTCCATTTATTTCACGGGTTGTAAACTAGAGATGCGCTTGTTAGTGAATTCCGTTGTCTGCGTGGAAACCACACAAAAATGAAGACTCAATAGTTGAGGCGTAGCAAAAAGCGGAAGCCAGGTTACAGCAATAAAGTCGATGTTTCCATCCAAACATCACTCATAATTAACCTTATAAATTTCCGCATATATTATAGTATATAGGGGCAAAATTTTAATATCAAGTAATAAAGTTGGACAATTTTTAATTGCAAAAACGAGCCAAAAGTATAAATTCTAATTAGATTATACGCTTTAGCGTTGGAAGCGTTGTCGTTTCTGTGCAGTAGGGGATTGTGGCTTCACTAAAGCGTCAGGTAACTGCAGAGCCTGCCACGGCATGCAATGGGGCATGCTGCTTCAGTTGCTCGTAAAGAAGCAGGAAAAAGATGTGACCTAAAAAAGTGGAGCGTGGTGCGCTTATAATTTTTGAAGTTGCTGCCCTTTTATTAAAAAAACAAAAATATTAAAGCTCAAAGGACGATGGTAAATTTGAAACACTCGAAATTTATTTATGTTGTTTTTTCTAAAAGAATGCTTTAAAAACATGCAACGAACTACGAGTAGTTAATGCTTAAATTATGAATATAAATTCAATTAACAGCACTTTTATGCAACTAACCAAAATCTTGGCAAAAGCTTAAAGAATATCCAAAGTCAATATTTGTATAGCTTTCAGCTTCCCTTCTTACAAGCAGTCGAGTTGTCGTCTACTTAAAAAGTTGTATTCCCTTCCTGTCAGACAGTCGTTCACCTTTAAGAGTCACGTGCTATCGATTAGTGTTTAAAGTATACACACACACACACACACACACACACACACACACACATATGTACATATGTATGTATATGCACACACCGATGCAAAGCCAATACAAACGCACAAGCGAAATAAGGGAAGGAATTGTTGCCAGTAGTAAATGTGCGCGTCGACAAGGAAATGCCTTTAAAAGCAAATGTGTGTGTGTTTGTGTATGCAGACCTCCCTGCCACGTCTTGGCTTCGCTTGGCAGCGAAAGTAACAGTAGAAATCGCCGTTTCCTGCAAGTAATAGCGCTGCTGTGCTGAAGTGCTGAATCTGGCAGTGGAATTTCATGAGGAATTATGTTGGCTATGCTTGCATGCGTGCGTGTGTGTGTTTACAGTTACATAAAGCTCACATAAATACATAAACATTTATATGTAACTATGCCGCTGCTGGTATTTTGGTAAAATCCGCTGAGCGATTTTCTTATGCTAACGCTTTTGACATATTGTTAGCATTAAAAGGTGGCATAAATAAAAGTTTAGGCTTAATGGCAACATTTGATATCAAATCGCCCATGCAATTTGGTCAGTATCTAAGGGAGAAAATATTAATTTCAAATATTAATATGTAATTAATTCAGTAGCTGCAAGCCACAACCACAAAAAAGCCGTCAATAATGAATTAAGCAATTAAATACGTGTGAAATAATAATTGCGGTGTAATTATAACACTACCCGCGAAAAATGTAATTATTTAATTCAGCTGGTAATGAGTGCTCACACAAACTATTGATTACAGTAATAGAGCATGACGTCATACAAAATTGACCAAATTAGCTAGCTAACTGATATTTGTGCTATTGAAGTTTCTTAGAAAATGAAATAGTTGTGATATTATGCAAATGAAATGCATCCTCTTTCCCGCAACTAAAAATTTTGTATACACATGCCAAAAATTAGGTAAAAATAGACAAAATTAATTGAAATGTAAGAGGTGTACAACAAGTTACAACATTGAAAGTAGAAACCAATTAAATAAATCCTATCGTAACGATTTGAATATTTCATTATCTGCAAAGATTTTCGAGTGTCGATTTTTTGTCGTTTAATCCAATTTTGAATACATAGTCGCAAAAGCATATAGTAATAACTTTTCAATTAATAATGCATTTTTAGGGCATAAATATGATCCCAAATTTGTTTAATTTAATTATTATGTGGCATCTACATATTGAGAAACCATTGAGGCAGAAAATGGCTTATTCCAACTACTCATATGCATACTATATACAGCTTATATTGAAGCATATGCACATCTGTGAGGTTTCCTTCAAGTGCCGCATAACAGTGTGAGCAGCGAAATCATCTCTTGAAAGACATAACACAACAACAAGAGCCTAGCGTATGACAATCATATTCATACGCATCTATGTAGTATTTACATCTTCAAAATATTCAAAGCGTTTGTATTTAGTTAACAACAGAAGCTAAGAAGAGGAAGCACATTTGACGGCAGAACGTACTATTTGAATACAATAGGAAATTTGCCATGGCAAAACATTGACGTACGCCAACATGTCAGAAGGACGCCGAACCTGTTGCATAGTATCAAGTGTTTGTTGTACTCTTAGATAGCAAATTTTGTTGGCTTTTCCGCATATTTTACTTTTAGTTAATTAAATATTTAAGATAGTATTTGATTGAAAATAATTTATATTTATTTATTATGGGATTTAAGGAAGTTAATAAATGTGCACTTTATTATGTTTATGAATTGAACTTCTCTTCAGTTACGTCAAATTGACTTAATTTTTGTTGAACATTTTTCTAGTGTACTTTTCGAAAAAATGATGAATTGTTGTGATGTCACTTTTTTTGTTGAAAAAATAATAAGTACTGAAAAATTTCTAAAGGGCAACAGTGTCAGGAGTTGCCGGATCAACTGAACTCAACTTGATCAAAGCAAAGTGGGCAAAATATGAAAGTGTTGTCATAGCCAAATCGCACTTTCTTCAATAGCATAATTTTTATTCCAGATTACCCTACAACAGAGATTGTTTAATAGTTACGGCTGTACGGAATATGCATGCCAACCCGCATTTAACTATTGAAAGCAAACAATAAGCCACCTATTAATGTGCCCGATTTCAATGCCATTTGCTAGTGACCAAGTTCAGGCGGCAAAATCAATCACCCATAAAGAATAAACAATATGCAACATGCTCTCGTGGCAATGCGACGGGACGGAGTGAAGCAGCGCTGAGTCGTAAACTGCAATCAACTTACTGCGCAAACTTGTATGCACGCATGACAACAACAAAATTGTCACGTACCGGTAGCAGGCAGGAACGATACGCCAGTTAAAGCAAGGCAACAATGGCGACGCGGCAGTGGAGCAACGTAAAGTACATACGTACATATGTAAGTACACTGCCCGCGCAACTAACAATGCAAAAGTAATGACAACGCAGCAGGAGGGTGTAGATAAAAATCATGCCGAGCTGCGGCGGATGCAAGTACATACTAGTATGAAACATTTTGCTGAAGTTACTCAAAGTGATGCACTTGTGCAGTGAGGAGCACGAACAGAGTGGGCACAGGGTGTGCGGGCATCAGGCAACGGGAGCACTTAACCTGAATGTGGCGCTGACATTAGAAATAACGCTTACATTTACGCGGGTGCGTTGTTAGAGCGAGGCAACCGCACCAAACCGGGCTGCATCCAAACACCGGCGCGTGCTTGCCACAAACTGGAGCTCTTCTTCGGCACTCGACTTTTTGATGAAAACTCGTTAAATCTTGGAATGAGGGCATGCACATTTACGGCGCATAATTTTACAAAAGCTGGTCACACAAGACGGTGGGGCGAGCAGGCGGGTTGGCTGCAGTGCAAAATTGCGCTCAGCCACTGCACTTTTGGCACAACGTAATGAGTTTGGCAGCGGCTGAAATTCCAAGCTGTATGGCAGCTAGGCCGGAAATAAAAGATCCCCTTCAGGTACAGAATTCAGTGAAAAATGTAAGTTGATGTTGATGCTTACATCACTAGCAGCTACTAGCAGAAATTTGCGAGCATTTCGAGCTACTTCAAGCTACTGCACGCCCCCCTGAGCACCACTTCAGCACATGTGCAAATTAAAAAGTTCCGTAGCATGTTGCAAGAACTACTTGAGCGCAGATCAGTTGGAAAGTTGCACCATTTTTCAATTGAGGAGTTGCATTGCGGTTAGGATGTGATGAAGAGATGAAGAGAAGTGTGCATCAAACGAAAAACTTCAAAATTAACTGTTATGCATACACACATAAGAAAAAGTGGAAGCGTGAGGTTGGCAAAAATATAATGCAACAACAATCAACTACACTTTATTGCTGCTAATTTTATGATGACGTAAAAAAGCAACACACCATTTCAAAATTAACCTAGAAATCTAATTACTATGTCGAGTCAAATTCCTGCAGCCATGCCCCCCACACACACACACTTACAAGCGTCTGTGTGGTTACACACACATGTGCATTAAATGAAATGAAACGAGCGCCATGTTGCCGGGTATGCTTGGAAATGCGATAGCTTCATGGCAACTTCATGCCTGTTGGAACGTAGCAATTGGCACAAGAAAGTGTGAGATGGGGGATTCTTAAGGAAAATAAGGCGGCAGGAAGACAGCGCACGATGACGAAATCGCTGAGCGAAGCAGTAAGCAAATTGGGTCTGTCTGCCTGCCTTGGCCGAGCTGATGGAATAGCGCCAGGCGCGGATAGGGTGTATGCATATAGCAGCCAGAGGACATGCTGTTGCCATGCTGCCAAACACACACACACACATACACTCATATGCAGGCATAAGCGTGCCTGATTGCACGCATAAAATCACCAACATTGAGCAACAATTCAAGATATAATTAAAGGCCAACATAATTAAAACGTGAAGATATGCTAACATGTGGATTTTACATAAGTGCACTGACCAACAAAATCTACTTTTTTTAGTCATAAAAGCAGCGAAATTATTTGAACACAATTTCAGCATGATTTCGCTATTGGATATTTTTCTCCTTTTACATTAGAGCAGCGGCGGATGTAGGAAAAAAATTATCTGATGTGGTGGATTTTGGTTCAGTAAGGAAAATTATGAATTTACTTTGCGCACAGGCAATATTGTGAAATGCTTTCTGTAAAATGCAGTTGGCAAACTTAGTGCTACTCTTAAAGGAAGTGGTCGACCAGTGCAGTTTGAGCAGCGCAAAGGACTTCATTGAGCAGTGCTGACAAACTAACGTAAACGAATAAAGATCGCGCAACGAATTTAAAAGCTCTGCTGCACACTTCCGCTAGCGCTCATACCTACACGCATACATAAACATATATGTATGTACATATGTATGTAGGTGAAGCATGAGAAATTAATGGTCACCTTGAAACGTGCACACAACACAACAGAGGAAGCACACGCCATGCCGCGAACGCCATAAGCATTAGGCAGGTATTAATTAAATCGACATAACCATAAAATTAAGCAACCACCCGTCGGCAGTGCTGCACAGGGATACACACACAGTCAGTCGCCGACCAGCAATACATATGTACATATTTCAAAACACTTTTCCGGTGTCCTCCGGAAAAAAATTGGCACCAGGCGCCATGACGTCCCGTTGGGAGTGAGTGCCGACCGCCGCGAGCGTAACTGTGCGCTGTTCTGTTTAAGCATGTGTGCGCTTTGCGGCTTCCAAGGGGTGGCATATATAGCATACACTTATATAAGATACATGTATATACACATCTGCATATTCAGCTGGTGGCACTTGATTTTTGGCATTTGACGAATTTGCCTCCATGTAGCAATTCCTCGAGGTAATGTTGGCTCACAACAAACTAATGGAGAACTTTTAAAAAAAAATGGCAAAAATGCACGTGTATTTGTATGTAGCGTGTGTGTGTAAGCATGTGGGAGTTACGCTTCACGACAGTGACGTCTGTCTGACGTGTTGGCAAATATTTAAAAAATATATTAAAACTGCCAGTTTAACATTGGAATACATTTCCAGCTTATGGAAGTAATCAAGGACAATTACATTTATGCAATTTTATTACATTTTTAATCAAAACATTTTCATTTAAAGATGTTTACAAGTTAAGCCATTTTAATTCAATAGAAACTGGCAATGGAATTATGCCGTGCAAATGCCAAAGACGTCAAGTTAATGATTCTTATATGCAAATAGCTGCTCAAGCTTGGCATAATTAATACATTAAATGAAATGGAAAAGCTGTTACGCAAACACAAAGCCCAACATTGAAATCTGGCAGAGGGGCGAACCTTTTAAAAGCGACTAACATTTCTTCGTCGGCGCTGCTTTGATTTATTTACACAAACAACAATTTCTCGCAGAGTAAACATGAGGTTAACACGACATAAAGTCGCGACATGGAATCTAAAAGGACACATAAATAAAGTCGTAAATAAGAAAGACAAGAAAGCAATGCGAAAATCAACGTAGAAATATGCATTGAAAGTTATAATAAAGTGAGACGCCGTAGGAAGGGTTTTCGAAATGCCAGCAAGTTCATAGGTCCACACAATTGTAAGTGTATGTGTGCATGTTCGTTTGTAGTAAAGCGCAGGAATGTCAACAAACACAGCAACTCAATAAGCCACTATCATTAGTACCTAATTGAAAGTTGGTTGGGAAATTTTGTGTCTTACTTTAAGACACTTCAAGAAATATGAGTAGGTACTTTAAGTAAGTTGTTATTAAACTATATATTCGTGAAAATTATCGTCGATGCAATTATTTGTTTTGAAATCTAATATGACGGCAAATTGTGCTAGTAGGAAATTACGTCGTCAGTGAGAATGTAATCAATGAAGTCAACAATGACGAAGCTAGTATAATATTAATTTTTGGTTAAAATAGTGTGTTTATTTTAGCTCGATTTAGAATATTTCTACTGGCTTTTAAGCTGATATAAACGCTAACTTCTGGAATTATTTATGTCTTTTGCGGAATCTAACTAGCAAATTACGTATTCATAGCTTAAAATAAAATTATATAAAAAAAAACTTTTTAAAAATAAGCTTTAATTTATTTAATGTACTAAAAAGTAGAAAATAAATGGTTTTTAAGTCACCTGTATCTTACTATCCATAAAAGCTTGGGGCGCTCATGTGTTCAATATTTGTCAAACAGTTACCACAATATTTTATTTAAATAATTTTTTGCAAATAGATTCTAGTAATGAAAGATATTTTGAATATGGATATTGAGCGCACAAGCTTTTATTGATAGTAAGATA